>OZ021733.1:64281576-65481576 GCA_963978545.1 Linyphia triangularis
ATGGTGACAGATTTGAATATATAACAATAATAACGATTATGTTCAACGTTTGTTAGTTATTGGTTGCACATAGTTAAAGCCTACTATCAGACCTATAAAAATTATTAAAATGCCTTGAATTATATTGTTTATGTTATTTTAAGGTAAGGAACACGATTTTTTTTAAATAGTTTCTAAGTTTTCCAATGAAAAAATTGTGATGTACACTCGTAAGGAAAAAGAAAGGACAATTTAGATAAATTTAGTCATATTTTTAGTGAAATCATATTCCGTAACATTTGCTTAAGATAAACTTTTTTCAAAAACAATTTGCTGTGAAATTCTTGACGGAAAGCAATTTTTTCAAACATGCAAGTACCAAATTTCTTTTTCAAGTTCTTTTTTTGTGTGTTACAAAATTGTTACTCACGCAAAAGTAGGGGGTGGGAAGTGAACTGTTCCGCATTATTTCTCTTAGTAGGTGCTTTCACAAAGCACGAACTGGCTTAACCCCTTGGGTACAGATTTATTTGGGAAAATTCTTGCGTTTTGAACGGTTGGTTCAAAACAATAAAGGAACTTTAAAGGAATACAGCCAAACAAATTATTTTTTTAAAGTATAGGTAAACCAACCGATGTTTGACTTAACCAATCATGGCTCTTGTGACATTAAAATCTATCCAATCAAACTAGTTTGAATGACGAATTAGGTTCGTCATTATTAACAGGCAAAACAAGTGCATGACGAATCTCAGCCGTCAAATGTACCCAAAGGGTTAACTGATGTCTAGAAACAAGACGGCAGTTCTGTGAAAGCATTATTTCAATTAGCACTTGGGTCCAGCATATGAATATTAAAAAAGTGCTCACTCTTTAATGATGTTTTATTATAAATATTTGAAATGATGAATTTGATCAAAGTGTTTCTTGAAATTGGAATATAATCAGAGTAGTATGCAAACTTACAAAAACCTTGTTATTAGCCTTGCAATGACAGGGTAGAAGGGTAACTTGCATGACAAGGGTTTGTAATGGGTTTTGGTGTTTGGTGAAAGGCTTACAATAACAACTCTTCAAAGAGATTGGTCCTAGATTGGCTCAATACTGTGTAAACCTTGCAGAAAGCTTATTATGAAAAGGTTTATTAGCTCTTAACAGTGTAGACCTTATTTAAAGGTTCATCGTGAAAACTTTACGAAATGCTTACCATCTGTAAACTAGGATTTCTTTTTCATGCTTTGAAAAAGTTTACATTCTTATCATTTCATCTGAACCTCGCATCCTTTTATTTAAGGAAGTTTACACAAGGTGTTAAAATACTATCTAGGAACAATGTTCCTAATATCGTACTGTACGAGATTACGTAAACAATGGTTTTCAGCATAGAGTGAAATAAGTCTTTAACTTAGGAACTAGATCCATAATGTTTTCTTACTTAACAAGTAATAAAACTAAAACTAGTAAACTTTGAAAACTAATATATCTGAGTGAAAAAAATTCATCCTTTTGAAAATAATCGTATTTGAAATTTAATAAAATAATTAAGGTTAAATCGCACCAGTAATAACTCAATTTCTAAATTATTTAGAATTTCAATGGAAAATGGTGTCGACTTATTAGCTACGCGTATTTCAAATTGTAATTAGAGTTTAAATTACTTTCTTTCATTTATTTTGTTTTAAAAAACTATATACTGTTTATAAAAAGATCCATCAAGATTCAAAATTAGTTTAAAAATAATTTTATTGCATTTATATATTCTATCCTAGAAGTTTCATTGCTCTGCATTATGAAATTTAAATTACATTGATTTTTTTTATCTGGTTGATTCAAGATGAAAAAGTCTTAAACTGACCAAAACAAATTACTCACCAATTAAGTTTAATGTACCCACAAATTAGTTTTAATGTTGATTTTTAATACTTACACTTTACAAAAATGAGCTCAATTCAAAAGCATTTTGAATATCAGAAAGACCATAGAATCACTTTAACTATTCATAGTTCACTCAGTCATTGTGGACCAACTTTTCAAATGAAAACAAAGTAGGTGAAAGAATAAAATTCGGAAACTAAGAGAAAGAAGGTTGAGTCATGATCCGAGTCAGAAGAAGATCCAGTTTATCTCTACAAATGAAGAAGACAGAGAGGATTATTATGAGTGTACTTACTGTAATCAGCTTTACTCAACCGATAAACGAGAAGAAGATAAGGTTTCGTATGCACGAACATGTGGTGTCACGAAAAATGTACTGGAGATGATGATTTAAAGCTTTCTTTTGTAATTTATGCTTGAAAGATTAATGTCTTCATAAAAGTAATAAGTAAGATAGTACTATATTCGCACTAACCTAAACAGTAAACTATGTAAAGTTGTTAAACACACAATGTTTTTAATTAATTTAAAAATATCCTAACGGTTCAGTAGTTTTCACGATGAACAAACTTTCATTTAAAAATTGAGAAAATCTAATAACACCTTACTTTATAATGATGCTACTATTACGCCGAGCGATATTAGGAATTGCATGTATTCTTTTATTTCCTTCTTATATTTAGCGATGAATGGTATTGTATTAGTGATTTGAGACGAGTTAAATTATGAAATAAGTAAAATTAGCTTAATATATAAATCGTTTCAAATAAATAAACATTGTTATATAATACATTTTGAAACTGGGGGTGATATTTGTTTAATTTCCTCTACAAATACATATACAATTATTTTCTAATATTAGTTAAAATTGAACAGTATATTCAAGGATTTTGAATAACAATTGATAATTCTACACTGGAAGGAGTACTGCAATATCCTAAATTAAGCAAAAAGTAAACATTTTCTCACCAAGGAATGAATTAACAATTTTTTCAGTCAAACGGAAGTGATGCGAAATTTTATGTAAACATGTATTGTAGATGAAAGATACAACTTTTGTTGAAGTGAATGAGATTTGTTAAAAATGTTTCTGACTAATGTAATTTGTATTTCTTTTATTCTTAGGCATGAAAGATGTTTATACAAAGAATTGTATAGCTTTATTTATACAGTTGACTAGATTACTGCTTGTAAATGTAATTAAAAAAAAAATTGTAATAAAGTATAACATTTAATCCCCCAGAATACATTTTTTAAATATACTTGCATAAAATTGTACACTGGTAACAATACTTTAATCAGATGAGGGATATTTTATCAGATGTATAATTTTCTTTCAGATATCATTTTTCCATTTTCTCAATTATATGTATAATAATTTTTATAAAGATATGTTCATTGAAACAGCCTCTATATAATTCTAAACAGATGCAGTTTAATTATTATCTCATCCTGTATGTTTCTGAATAAAGAATTCTTTAAGCAGGACGTTTAAAGAAAGACACCTTTTAGTAGATTAAATAGGACGTTGGATAAATGACTTAATTGCTATTGACTTTTAGATCACTTTTCTACCCGCATTGCGATTTATAATTATATATATTAGTAAAAAATAATAATTTATGAATTTGTAATAGATTTTCTCAAAATACGCAACTTTTGGATTACCAGAAAAAAAATAATTGCCGATTATACGGACAGAAAATATCCATCTAAAACATATCAATTCAATTTGAAATCCAAGTCACGTGGAAAATTGTTTAAAAATTCTAGATCTATTGAAATGTTAATTACCCTAGGCCTTAAGCCCAAGGGAATTGTTTTCAATTGGTCAAAAGTGGGGTCCTGTGTCCATCTCCACTTAATGAATGTTTGGGCATGCGCCTGCTCTGCCTGATTGTATAAAAAGATATGTATGCTGATGCTGTTCAGTTGTATTGATGTATCGATGTTTTATAAAACTCAAATAAAAATAAAAAAACAACTTTGTAATGGGTTTGGACTTAAGGCCGAGGTAAACGGTGCATCTGCCCTAAGCCGATTATTAAAATGTGGTGGTAATGAAAATACATTGTTTTCAGTTTGGGCAATATATCAGTGTGCTATATTGATATGGCTTCAAGATTTAATAAATTATATTTAATTAGGGTACTTTCCTGTAATGATTATCAGTTTATAGTTGCTAACACACTTTAAACGTTCTACCTCAACCTATATGGTCTTTCAGAAAGCACTCAGTAACTTAGAAATTACACAACTGCGAAACAGTAAGAGACGAAATAAAATGGAAACACAGGTGAGTTACAATACTGAAATGAGGCAACAAATTGTTGAAATATCTGAATATAGTGGAATGTGTTTATCATTTTCCACATGAAATAGTATAACCCATACAAAAATTACTAGAAATCCTTTATATGCATTGCCAATTTTTATTTTCATTAACAAAGCCCACCTTGTGCTTGAAGTTGTCCATTTAATTTTAAATATTAAAAACAGCTTTATTTTCAAAATACTCTGCAAACTACTTTTAAAAATTTATACATTAAAAATGAATGTGAATTTATGCACTGACATCCAAATATATTTATTCTGATTAAAACACTTTTCTTATTTATTAATTAAAACATTTTAAGCAACATGAAATAGTTTCTTCAATGATCGGTTAAATGTTATTTCAGAGAGTTTGGATGACGTATTCCATAAAAACGACCTTTAAGTGAGAGTTATAATTTGATAGGATGCATTGCCATTGGCATCGAATCTATCTACTAAGTTTCAGCGCGATTGGATGATGGCAAGGGGGTTAATTAGGCGTCTGCTGATTTGCCTCCCATCGACAAAATCGAAGTAAATATAAAGAATTTAAAAATGCCCTATGATCCTTTTACTGGATAGTGCAGCCCTGATAGTTACTTTTGCAGAATACAGTGGTTTTGCAAGTCACGCTGATGGGTTTTCAGTACCCCGAAATTCACCAGTTTTATTTATTGACGAATAAATCAAAATGAAAATGGGCATTATCGGTATACCATATGTAGAGGTTTCAAATTTACACCCATCAATCAATTTTGAAAATCATTGAGTTCAAATTTCCATACCTGTCTAACATACTTATTGTCTCTTCTTTCTGTCTCTCGCCGTTTCTCAGTTATTTCAAAGTTAGAGATTCTTTTCTGAAAGACCTTGTATAAATAGACTTATTTGACATGAATGCCCATAAAAGCCAATCTCATTAAGGATACAAACAATAAGAGCAATTACGTGCCGACACGAAAGGAAACTATCAATCCAAACGCCACCAGTATCTCTCATCTGCTCAATCAATTCGGCAGCAGGTCAAAACCTCTTCGGTTCAATTTCGTCTGATTTCTTTGGTTGTATGGCGTTGCTAGGTTGTAACTATTCCTCCGCTATCGCCCTCTTCAGAACAATACCAATACAAAGAAAGGTAGAGTGGGATTATAAGAGGGGAGGGTATACGAAGATGCAACAAGGGGCAAAAATACTGTTGCTTTAATCACATTGGGGGCAAAAGAAATTGGGAAAATGGCCAAAGGGATTTGCAAGGGAGGGTTTGGGGGATGGTTAATTGCCATGTTAGTTCCGTTGAAATGGCATAGAGTGCCGGAGAGAAAATTATGGTATCGTGAATTTTTAGTTTAAAAGGTGAATAATGGTAGTGGGGCTTAAGTTGGAAGTAATTATGATGTATTGAAGTACACAGTTTTGTTCGGAATAGGTTTCATCTTTTCAATCACATTAGTTAAAAATGGATTTCTAGTTGCAAAAGTAGACGTACATATTTTCTCACATTTGACTATTATTTCGTTTTAATATCTGCCCATTTCTTTCGTGATATGTTGTTGCTATATTGCTGGGAGGAAACATACGAAAATACAAACAGAGGACAAATACTGTTCTTTTAATTGCATTGGGGAAAAAGAAATTGAGGAAAAACCAAAATGATTCAGAAGAAAAAGTTTATGACAATAGTTGATTGTTACGGTTGTTGTAATACATGGAATATAAAGTTTAGATAAGAATAATTTTACTAATAAAAATTATTTTAAATAAAACATAGACATCAACCCCTTCTGAGGGTCACGGGCGTATATATCCGTCATTTGATCTTCAGTTTTTCCAGCAATACACAACCTTTTTAAATTTATAAATAAAATGTAAAATAAAATCTTTTTTAAATCTTTTTATTAGGATGATAGTTTAAAACCTACTTAAAACAAAGTAAATAAAAAATAATTTAAAAAAATTATATATTTGGATCAGAAATAAAATTTAAAAATTATTGCAGGGAAAACAACTGTATAATTTTGCCCATTCTCTTGACGCTCAGAGGGTTAAATGAAGAGCTATTACTACGTATCTATTATATTAGCTCAACATCGGTCCAATGTGATATGATGTAATACTAATGGAACTCTCGGGAATAGTTCCAAAATTAGATTTGCCATTTATAGAATATTAAATGTATTCTATTATATCATATTAAGCTTAAATACTCTCTTTAAAATGTGTCTAGTTTAAATAATTCATCCCATCTTGTATCCCAAAAATACTTTCTTCCCAATTTTAGAACTATTAATTGTTTATAGATATATTTATAGTTTATTTTTGTCATACTCTTCCAAGTTTTGATAAAAAATCACACATCGCATAAGTGATGATAAATTATTATTGGTTTAAGTGAAGAATTGGAAAATATTAATTGCACAAACGAACCATAATCACTGAGCTTGCTTTGCTTAAAAATACTTGCTTTCAATCAATTACATAGAGCGTTACATCAAATATTTGTATATTAAAGTCAACACTGTAAATTTGAAAATGATTCAATCAGTATCAGAGTTATAAATAAAGATGAATTTTAATGTAAAACTGGCGTCCCGAATCTCCCTTTTACTCTTTCAAAAACTGTCATCACGCTTTAATAATTTTGAAATAAAAATGTTGATAAAACGAAATTCCCGGGGTATTCAATATCTCAGAAATCCTTCATTCATGTAAATGAGACGAAATTCACGAGATATTAATTTCAAAACCAGTTACAGAAACGTTTCGACTCCCTTTACGTTACGGTTTTCACATTAAAGACACCTTGTGTATTCATAAAACTATACATACATACTTCTCTAAATTTATTTCGATCAATAGAGGGATGAAACTAGGGTTGCTTGAATTTTAAGAGCAATTTTTACGAAAAAAAGAAAGAAAAAAAAAAAGAGGAAATTCCCCCATCCACTGAAAGAGAGAATGTATAATTAACCGCTAGATTTTTTTTTGAGAAGTAAAAGAGTATATATCAATACGTATGCACACACACACAAATAAAATATACTTTGGTGTCTATATATTTTGATGTGAGCAGGGGCGCCAAAGCATGGCATTTGTATAAGGGTATAGCAATCGAAGTTTATGACTTAATTTGCATGCGAAATTCATCGTATCTCACGTTGCTGGCTGCAAGATCACATTTATGCGAAATAACTTTTAGTGTCTGCGCGTCTTCGCTTGAGGTTAGCGACGCCCTAAATTTGCATAAACAGTTACCGCAGACGTCTGAAATGCTTCGCTAACTTCTATGACTTTTTATTTGAGCGAGCGTATCTTGGGTTTCACTCGTTGCAAACGAAGAATGAAATTGTTCTTGCAATGAATGCCTGCAATGCAGTAAAGTGAAGAACCAAGGTTCGTTAAAGTTTTATTATTTAGGAAGATATTACGTAAGATTGGTATACGGCATTAAATTAAATTTTATAATAAAAAACATTTTTTTATTGTTGGTTATTAAAACCTTTATTTTAATTTCGATTTTGTGTGTGGTTTGGTGAAACGATGGCGGTCAATTCTGCGGAAGCCTAATTAACCCCTTGGTCGTCATAAAATCGGGCTGAAACTCGGGAGATATATTCGATGTCACTAAAAGGTCGCTTTTACGGAATACGGCAAGTTGGTTTATTAAAACCAACTCATCAATCAATGGTCATCCAATCACGCTAATAAAGCATTTAATAAAGCAATAAATTTTAAAAATTAGTTTACCTCATATTTTGCTGATAGAGATGTTCTTAATATTTAAAATTAGATGCCAACACCAAGCCCACGCTGGCAACATAGATGGCGATATAAAAATATGCAATTCATATCAATGATTTATATTAAAAACTTTGTTTTTATGTGTTGTATTATTTATTTTATTGTTGTGTAGGTAAACCAATTTTATGTTTAGGCAAAGGAGGATATTTTCAACAACCTAATTAATTTGAAGGGTAGAGGGGGAAATAACTTTCGTCCATGAGATAAATTTCAAAGAAAACTTAAAGGAAATTTCATCAACTCATAGAAAAAACCTTGTTAACATTTTTCTTGACCCTAATTTTGGGGGAATACGTTGTTTTAAGAGTTGTTTGACTAGATGTATCCCAATTATCTAATTACATTAAAAAGTAGTTACATAAAACAACAATATATAGATAAAACAACTTCGAGTATAGCTCTACATTAAAATGTGGTTTCTAAAATAATATTTATTGTTTTCTTAAGTATAAACTTTCAAAACGATATATTTTAAGATATCTGCTCAACACTAAATCATCCCTCAAATTTATATCAGGAACTTAATATCGCGATAAGTATAAATACCAAGCATTTAATGCGGATATTAAACGATTAAGAATTGTTTAAGCAACATTTAAAGTAATAGAATGTTGTTTAGAGAAGCATATTTTAAAATTTAATGTGCGAATTACTCGAGTATTAAATCAGAATTTACTTACTACGGACACGACGGCTTATTCAAAACATCTTTGCACACGGTAGTTAATACTTATCTTATATATGCAGGACAAAAGCGATTCCAGTATTGATTTTTAAGGAAATGTATTCATTTTGTTATATTTATATCAAAATGTTTAAAGCAAACATACTTGAATTGAAATAAAAACATCTTTAAAATAGTAGTTAAAAATGTGTTATTTGTCTTGGAAAATATAATTTTTGGAAAAAGTAAAAAAATAAAATAATAATAATAGGCCTAAGTCGATGCATAGTTTACACTGGGCCTTAAATCCAAGCCCATTACAAAGTTGTAGTGTTTTTTATTTGAGTTTTACAAAATATCAATTCAACTGAACAACATCAGCATACATCTCTTTTTATACAAGTTGGAGGAACAGGCGCATTTCCACACAATGCCTTTATTGCGAATGCACAAATATTTAGGGGGGACGAACACCGGACCACACTTTTGATCAATTGAAAACAATACTCTTGGGCTTAAGGCCCAGGGTATTATTATAAAAGCTCGCATTGATAAACAGAAAAAATTGTGAAAAGGTTAATCATTTCAGAATTACCTTACAGTGTTTAAAAAAAAAATTGTATTTCATTTGTACTACATCCAAGAATCAGTTATAGAGATTCTGTAAATGATACGCAAAATATGGAACACAAATATTTCTAATTACTTTCATAATGGTCATCATTAGTAAGTTAAAACTTATTTCTTATGATTGTTTTTAAAAACGTCGCTCAAATCATATATGTTTTAATTTCAGTTTGTGAACTGTTATCATGGTAATTAATTACCACTCTAATCTGACAAATACTTAATTTGTTAAAACTACAATTTAAAATAAATCAAAAGTAATTGTTAGGGTATCAAAAAAGGGGTATTATTTCACATCCAAAAGTTTTGTAAAACTAGACGTAAATTTTTCAAAGGTTAAACATTTCCTCAAGGAAAATAAAACGGATTACTTTTTTCATCTTTGAAACGTCATTTGTTAAGATATTTGAACTTCTTAATGTGTCAAGAGCTGAATATGGTTTTAATTATCGCAGCTACTTACTACAAGCAGCTTTATTAGGCAATTAATTAGGAACAAAATTGGATACAAGATTTGATAGAACTTTCTCATTAATTAAAATGAGATTAAGTATATTAATAAAAATAAAATACTAGGTATGAGGAATCTGGATGCGCAAGAAGATAAAAAGATTTATTTAACAGATTAGAATCTGTAATTTTCTCCTTGAAAAATTCAAATGATTTTAATAAAATGAATTTACGAGATTCAATGTATGGATTATCTACTTTTTACACAATAAAATGTGTTGCATTCTCTCGAAACATCCACATGTCTACAAAGCTATTAACAAAACAATTCGAATAATATTTTTTTTTACTTTCAATTACCCATATGTTTGTATAGGATAATGAAAGTAAAGCATTAAATAAAAAAAAATTCGATTCTTTTGTATTTTTCCACGTTTTAGAACATCCTCATTTCAAAAAGTGGTCTAGAAAAAATTTCTGTGTGTATACGAGGTCAGCATAACTCTCAAATAAATGACCTCGATGTTAAAAATGTGCGAGTTAGTGGTGTCCATAGGACCTACCATTAATGTTTTCGTCAAAATCGCTCATGCGCATAAGGTTGAAATCATGGTTGGTTGTATTCAGATTATCTGGCGCCGTCAGCAACACGAGGGCTATAATGCCCCGAAACAATCGTCATTAGACAAGCCAACATACATTTACAAACACCCATGCCTAACACGGCACTCGAATCCGCAACCTCGTGGTCTAGAAGCTTGCACGCTAACCACTATACCGTTTGGTCAGCGTTTTAATTTGAGATTTCGGCGTCAGTGGGTTTCGATTGTCTAAGTTGAAATCATGAAAAATCATGAAAAATCATGTTTTTCAGCAATTGCTAAAAAACGTCTCTAAAGACTGTGTTTAAAGTCACTATACTAATGCCTCTTAAGGTGTTCTAATCATCCCCGCTCTAAAAATTCTCGTAAAAAAGCGATAAAAACGTAAAAAGTTGAAAAACGTGCGTCTTTTACACAAAGCTCTCTATCCTTGAGCTTCACCCATCAATGATTTTTTTTCTGCTTCACGCACTAGAAGGAATGTAATTTCCATTCAGTAGCAATGTCAATTTCGCTGTCTTGGCCAATTTTTTTTTTTTTTTTTTTTTTTCCATGTAAAAGTTATTGCTAAAACAAAAAGATAGCCAATATTTTTGTTTAAATGAGTGAAAATATGAAAACGGTAAGTAATACCATCATTTTAATTCAATGATTAATATTATAGTGTCCTCGAAAGTTGCGCGATGTTCCACATTCCTAGTGTAAGATGCCCTTGATATCTTTTAATATATAAAGGAAATGCATTTTACTGGTTTGCCCATAATTGTTTTGGAAAACCACACATTTAATACTGAAATGTCATTAACAAGAAATGCTAGTATACTTTTACACAAATTTTGTTTTAGTGGCCTGTGTAAAATTTAATGTATATTTTGAATTATCAGTTTTTATTACAATGAAATATTTCGACTCCAAAAATATAGAACATTTCCTTTAAAAAGTATTAAAAAAATACTACCGTGAATTTTTAACTTGTCACTAGCTCTTTGTGTCCTTTCTTTCCAATAGCTTTTACATCCTTTCTAAATGACACTAATTTTAATCCAACTAAATACACTACTAATTCAAATAACATGCAAAAGGAGCAGCAGCCATTTAAGGGCTGCCTGTAAACATCTTTATATTTCAAGTTAGGATTGTTGAATCTGGTAATTATTAAGCATATTTTTATTTCTGTAATCACCATCCTTAAATTATATAATTATATTAAATTCTGTTTAGTCTTATTATGTCATATATTCTTTTGTTATATGTATATATTTTAAATCTGTAATTTAAAAAAATATAGATCACTCTTTGCTTTAAGATTTCTAATGTATGGGGAAATGTCATTCCTATCCTCATATATGAATTTTGATGTCCTTAATTTGTTTTATTTTTTAATATTTTATAAATCGATTTATAAAGACTCATTCTATCAATATTTTTTTAATTAACTTTGCTTTGAGTGTAAATGTTTTGATAAATAGGGAAAAAATCCATTTCACAAAAATAGTAGCTATTTAAAAGCATTTATTTTATTTGAAGTATAAGCTGAAAGTTTAACTGTTTGGTGTATTCATATTAAGTAATGACTAGTCCAACACATTAATTGACCTGAAAAAACCCAAAAAATGCAATATTTATAAGATTTCTGCATGATATAGGCTGGCAATGAGACTTTCTGCCTAGTTCACATCTTTAAGCATAATTATTTAAAAAACAAATTCATATGTTTCATAAACTGCCATAGCTTTATAAAGATACAGTTCTCAACTACCAGAAACTGGCCCAATTGTATTTTAACTGAAATGATTAAAATTGTAAAGCCAAAAATAGACGTTTTGCAAGAATGCCCCATGTATCTTGTTAAGATAAGTATTTATTACAAGCAACATCATCGTTCCCCGCAGAACGGAGATGCCATGCCGGATTTTAAGTTACAGTATCCGAAATACAGGCTATAGTGCCCGGACTATAAGGTATAATATCCGAATTACACGGTACAATATTCAGACTACACGGTACAGTATCATGACTCCATGGTATGGATCCGAGTTCTACGGTTTAGTACCGGGCTCTACGGTAGATTTTAGTTGGTTGGTTGTATTCAGATTATCTGGCGCCGTCAGCAACACAAGGGCTATAATGCACCGAATCATTCGTCATTAGACAAGCCAACATACATTTACAAACACCCATGCCTAACACGGGACTCGAACCCGCAACCTCGCAGTCTAGAAGCTAGCACGCTAACCATGGTAGATTTTAGAATTCCGTTGAATAGTATCGGAAACAGGAAGTATCGGTTGGAAAATTCATGTAGAAGAAAACGTAGTGGTTTTTGCATTGTATGTCTTTGTGGAGCTACATGCAGGCTGCTACTACGACAAATCCATATAACAATGTTGGAACTAATGAGAAGGGAAACGCCAATAAACTTAACGTCCAACCATCACTAATCTAGGTTTAACCTTTAAATGCATATAGTTGTCAATTGTCTACATTCCTTAAAACTACATATCTCTTTAAATAGAAAACTTTGCATAGTGATTTATTTTTTTTAATTTTAATTTAACCAAAACTATTTTATCGTTTCTGAATGCAGCTAGAATCTTTGACAGTTTATTTCTTTATCCGTGAAAATTTTTATTGTTGGGGGCGCTGTTAGCTGAGTACAATTTCATTTCAGCTGTTGTTACGAATTATGATTATTTAAATAAAAAGTAATAAAAAAATACAGGAAAAAATTTTCTCAGATAGAATCAAGGTAAGAGTAACGAATAATATTTATATTTTTGCATACATTAATAAATGTATGCAAGAAAAATTTAGCTTTTTTTTGTGAAGTAAAAATACATCAATATGAAAAATTCTTATGGTTTTTTTTTTGTATATTTCTCATTAGCTACAACCATTTCCCGGTTGATTTCAATTTTTTTTTATTAAAAATAAAATTCATCCATTTAAGGGTTAACTTGAGTTAAGGCATAGGGGGAATTAGGAATACTTGACCCAATTTTTAGTATTGGATGTCTAGTTTTTATTTTACATTATTTATGGGTGTGTAAATGATGTCTATTTATACTTCATTAAGTATTACACAATATTCATGAATATCTTTTTGAAGTATTAATTATAAAGGCGGTAATATATTAAATATAAAAACCTTCAACTTGGGTCAAGTATCCCAATGTATATTGATACTTGACCCACCCCTTAGGGATACTTGACCCAAGTCATATATTTAGGAGTATACAATTTAAAATTATAAATGCAACACTTTTATATAATGATCACATAACTCCCATTAATAAGTCCAATTTTGGTACTTTTCTCTACTTGTTCAATGAGGACAATACTTTTTATTTTTATTAACTACATAATGTAAATATGGTGTCCACTTTTTATTTTTTATTGTAGAAAGCTAAAAATATTAGCAATTTGAAAGCTATGTCTGTTCTTATACAAGTTCAAGAATAAGAAAATAACTATTTATTTAAATGCAAACGTAAACTCACATTAACACCCAAAATTTGTAATTCTATCATTTTTCATTGAAAACTCATGTGGATGAAGAATAGACAGAATTTAGTCACGTTTGTGTATCTTCAGGTGTTTTGTGCATTGAACATTATAAAATCTTTTGAAAGGTGAGTAAACTGATACACCTAATGTTTGCAGTCTGAGAAAACAATGTGGAGGGAATCATAATACAGTTAACTCATGTAACATCGATGGTAGGCAATGACTTACAACTTTCAAGAATATCCATCAATAACAACACCTTTTTATCAATTGAACATCTTACATACTTAACAAAATGTAGCAAGAAGAATAAAAAAAAATCAATAAAACCTGCCAAATGCATTCGATTAGTATCCCTATCTTGTGTCAAGTATCTATATGCCTTGGATCAAGTATCCCTAATTGTAGATTGACTACATAACCCTAAAATGCAACCATTTGCAAGTAAGTGGATAAACACTATTATGTATGTAATTGTAGATAAAAGTATGCACACAAAAATGAACAATTTAAAAAAAGTCTTACTTATAAACAAAAACCTTTTTCACACCAGCGTTTACAACACAAAGATATTACTTTTGGAGCCTGAAAATGTAATTTGTCTTATAGTTTAAAAACAGACGCAAAGATTAAATTGTAATTTTTACCATGTAGTTAGATAACTGAAGGGCAAGAAGTACAACCACTTCATACTTATGAAACCTTCCCAATTCTGAGAAAAAGACATCCCCCTGCTATTTATTAAATTATATAATATATAGAGACATTTTCTCAACAACTGTGTACTGTGACATTGCAATTTAGTTAAATAGCCGAATTAGTTTAAAGTTTTGTGCTTTGTTAACTGTTGGATCCATCGCATAAAATTGAATATGTTCATGAGTCAAGCGAAAAGCTATTATAAATTATAATACATGTCAGCTGACGCAAAATAATTTTGCTTACACTTGAAATCCAATGAAGTCCGCTAATTTTACAAAAACAGCTGTTGCGCAGATTCGTTTTCGAAAATTGCTCTTCAGTTTTCCGCTACAAACCGGCGTCGACAGCTTGTATTCCACCAAAACATTTAAGAAAAGAATTAGGATAAACTCCGAATATTTCCAGTGCGAAGAACAATAATGCTGCGGTCTAAGACAGACTGAGCATACATAAACTGGTAGTTGATTCACTTAACAACATTTCAGCCGAAACAAAACTGTGTTTAAATAATACATTTGGATGACCTGTGTTTCTTTAATTTTGGTTTAGTTAAGTACAAAGTGATCCACAAAAAAATATGCATAAAGAACGACTTTAATATTTTCTATAATTATGAAATTTTGAAGTTATCCTTATATTATGGTAGTAAAATAGAGGTGACACGGTAGGTGCTATCTAGAAAAAAAATATAATACAAAAGGTTCATTAAAAAATTTGCAAATGCATAACCTTTTGGTGTATTTTATCGAGGGATAGCTCTTCTAACAAACAAAATAAATTATCGCACTAAGTTATGATATTAGAGACAAAGAGGGTGACAAAGTAGGCCTTATGGGGTTTCTATCATCACAAATAATTTATACCATGTAAATTTGCCTGCAACTTAGGCTTTTGTTAGGTTGATAACTAACACTTTGTGGTATATAATTAAAAAATTTCCCACATGAATAATTAAAAAAAAGCATTACAAATAATTAAAGAAGTAATTTTTATGAATTAAAAATAATTGCAAGGTATATTTGATATGTACGGTTAAAAAATTATTGGTAAAATAATTTGGAATGGGTGAAATATACAAGAGACTTTATAAAAGGAAATGTAAAAGACCTTATTAAAAGTAAGTTTCATCAATATATTTTTTTCTATTTTCAATAAATCAGGTTCCTTCTGATGAAAGCATGACAATTACCCATAAAATCGTCCTCGATAATTTGAAGCATTTCTACATGCGACTTAGAACATATAAAATAGTGTATGACTGGTACTTCCTTCACTCTAGTAATGTTAAATTCTGTAAATCAAAATAATGAATCAAATTTAAAGAAACTGGAGAGTTTCATTAAATTTGAGATTGCCTACTGAATTGTATAAGAAATTCAGGAATGTACAAGGTTCTGGAAACTTGGAAGTCTATCTTTCGTTCTTAAATTGGTAAAAATTGGTTGCCATGACAATAGTTAGTGAAACAATGGTTATTTTTTACAGTATTAAATCTTCAGTTATAGTTTAGTTGCTACAGAATAATTTTTATTTCTATTAAACTTATTTAACTATTTTAAACTTATAGTTTTAGTTTTTACGCTAATGCATTGATATTGTTATACAAAGGCGATATACTGCTATCCCTCTGAATCAATCAATATAAGGGCATTAAAAGTTTAACTTTATCGAATTAATTCACACATTTCGTATACTTCCTAAAAGAATGTCTTCCTAAAATATAATCTGTATCGCGTTCTTCAGTAATATCGCTCCCAATGCAAGTTAGATTGTCTCTAATGTAGTAGAAGTTGTATGGTTTATAAGGTACCCTTTGAAAAATGATGAATAAAACAAACACTATAATTTAAAGAACGCGGAATGTTTATTTAACCCTTTGCACTCCAGTGGAGCCTCTCAGGCGCCACACGATTGGATGCCAAACCACGAGAGGACCATAGGTGTGATACGGAAAATTCGATTCAAGGCCAATGGCTGTGTTTAGTTTCTATGAAGCAAATCCATAAACACCAGCCGAACCTAAAATGTCTCGAGTTGCTGATTTCTCCGCGCGAAAAAGGCCTGGAGTGCAAAGGGTTAACATTGCAAGTGAATTGATTCAATAATTTTCCCAGTTGTGGATTCGATTTAATATACACCTTCACTTGACTTTCAACCTAAACTTGTAAGGAACCCTTCCAAACACGAATGCTCTATCTTGAAAAGGAGTTGTCTTATTCACCGCTTGCTGAACTGAATCACTCTTGCAGCTCATTTGCTCGTTCACTACAATGCCTCCTACTTTTTTTAAATGCAGCGGCAGCACCATATATACTCATTTCGATTCAACTGTTCAGCAACCGTTGAATCCGAAATGTAAATAAAAGGCCGGTGTTGCCAACTCCTACACAGAGTATTATTAAATGATGTTTAGAGCATGTAAGAAAATTACATGGATAGATCATTCTGTTCTAAATCGAATAATGTTTACAACAGGAATCTATTCATTAAATAAGCAAACAGCAATCCTACAATGCATGTAAATCGAAATTAATAAACGCAGACATGAATAAGTAATCAAATATAAATATATATTGGTCGTTAACAGAGTATTGAGCAATAATCTAAACAGTATTTCTTTGTTTGTAAAAGAAACGGACCAAATACCTTTTGTAAATAACTCCCCACGAATTCCTTACACTTTTACGTACTAACAACTTCCAAATTGACATTTTCCTCCCAAACAGTGAAATAATTAACGTCTCTTCAAAACATGGCTTCGAAGGCGCTCTAACCACCCTCAATCGAACCGTTTAAGTGTAAAATGAACCACCGCGATTTAAAGTAAACACCCCGCAAGGTCCAATAACTTATTTTCCGTCAGAATCCCGAAGTTTTACGAGCGAGAAAATTAGTACCCGCACGGGCTTCCCCCAAATCCTCCTATAAGCCGAAGATAACTGATTTCCAGGGAGGACCATTATTAAGATCATTAAAACTTTTTAATTGAACCCAGAAACACGAATAAATAACCGCGGAGGCTTAATCGAAAACCCACGCCTGTAAGACGTAGAACAAAGCGAAAGCTAAAAATTTTATGGTGCACCTTCAATTATTAAGTCTCCCGTTGCACATAAAAGGCCTTGTTATCATCAACACAGGTGCAAGAACTGATAAGCAGCCACGTCAAGTGTATATATCATATTAAAAATTCAGCAACGGCGGCAATTGGGAACATCAGAAGAGGAGCAATCAGAGTCATATAATATTAATATTAGGCCATTACACACTACCTACTAGAATCTCCAGACACTCGGGAGGTGTTGGGGATAGACATGAAATATGCAAGAGAAGAATGCAGGCAATTCCGTAGGTCTAAGATAGACGGTTTTCATTATAGAATCCCACTAATGCCATTCCGGCAGAGCAGATAAGGGGTGTTAACAGAAGTGATCCTTGGGTTGAGGTTGCCTGGATCATTGTTACTTTCTTGTTCTTTGGGACCTCAAGGGGAAGGGATTAAAGCGAGGGGTGCGAATGAAGATACCGACAAATTATCTGGACTGATACAATTTACTTTTATGATGAATGGTTGAAGGGTTTTTTGTTCAGATGGAATCATTTTTAAGATTGTATGCAAAGTTATGAATAAATTACATCTGTTTTATAGGCTGAGCACAGATATCTGCTTTTATTGGCCAAATTGAGTTATTGTTGCCAGGTAGTTCTCTTTAATTTGACCTACGTTCTGATGGAGTTTAATAGCCTTATCTGCACGGAAAATATTAAAAAGATAATAAGTTCGTCAATAAGTTAGATTCAACAACATGAAATTGTTTAACTTTAAACTGCCCCTTCTCATTTTGAACCCAGTTGCAAATGTCACTTTTGTGATTAGTACGGCAGTATTGTTATATATGTTATAAATGTTGGAAATAATTTTTTGAAGAGTTTTTGGCAGTTTTCAAAAATTATGAAAGAAATCATGTTGAAAAAGAACTATGCTCAAAACAGTCATGTACTGTCATATTCAACAGAAAAGTAAATATAACGTTCATGCGACACTTTTATAACTGATTATAGCAAAAAATTCTTGCTGCTGGTAATACATACAGATGTACACACATTTTACAGTTTCATTAGTTTCATTTTAGTTACTTCCATTTCCAATTGCATGTTTGAATTATTTAAAAGATTACACTTTTAGTGAATTTAAAAAAATGTGTAGTTCAAGCCTGAAATATTATTTGGTTAAAACATTTTGAATGATGCCTATAACTACTATAACTATATTTACTAAAATTTCTATTTAAGTTCTATGTTGGGAGGTATATAATGCTCTTATGTTTTTGTTGATCCAATCAGGGATCTATATTGCGGGGCTGTTTTATTAAGACTAAAGTTAAACAGAAAGGATGTTTTTGGCTCATCCAAGGAACTGTCCTCTATTGTTGAAAATAAATATAAATGTGTGTGCTATTTATTCCAACCATTGCTGATATGTTAATATACCTATTCTGGCATAAAAGTGGAATTTATAAAACAATTAACTAGTCCATTTCCACGTTGCTACATTGTTTTCTAAATTGATAATAATGAAATAACGTTCAGTTCCAAAAAATTGTATTCCCCAAACGAAGTATATTTTTTGTTTCAAATTTAGCTCAAACAAATTTAGAGAATTTAAATGCTAAGATTAATCAAACTGAAAAATAAGAATTTAAGTAATTGCTTCATAACAGCAACCTACTTTAAAGTAATACAGTTCACTTAACAAAAAAACCCACTGTTTTCATTTTTAATTAACATGCATATCTATTTTTTAAATATAATTTAAGAAAGCACGTCTTCCGATTCTCATTTGATTAGGTGGCATTTATTATAAAGTCCTTATCATTTTGTTTTTTATTCCAGTTTTTTTTTTTTATTTTCTTCGATAGTTCTTCGTCTATTTTCATTTAATTAGCTCATCAATTTAAGGATTTAATATTATGAAAGAAAATAAATCAAAACATTGTTTAAGAAGCAACTATGATCAACAAATATTGTTTGCAGTTCCTCTTCTTTGTAACAATATCATATTTTATTTAAGTGCGTGTTTGCATATGCAAGTGAAAGTATTACTTCTTTTAAAGACGCGCAAAGTAAAATATCTAAATATATTGATCCATGACTTCAATGTAGCGCAAATTTTAATAAACACATTTTTTCATCAAATTTAGTTAAACATTTTTTGATAATGCATTAGTAGAAGATCAAGTATTTTGAGTAACGTTTTCTAGCAATAATTTATGCAATTTGAGTAAAGTTTTTATGCAAAGTTAAGGAAACATTTGAGATTGTATTACAAATAAATATTTCCAGATGCCCATTTATTTAATAAATAAAGTTACCTATAAGAACATAAGTTGGGTCAAAACATGTTTAGTTTCATATTAGATTGCGGTTTTTCATTGTTTCAACATTTGTTTAAATTGAATTACGCATGCAAAAGTTTCTTTTTATCGAATTTTGAAACACTTATACAAGCTCTTTAAATACAAAATGTTTTTTTTTTAATAAATTAGTCCTAATATGGATTATACTTGGCAAAACACTCGCATAGTATCCATTCAATAGAAATATCTTTAACTAAAAGACCCTTTTACCTAAAATGGCTAGAATGAAAATAAAATCTTAACGAAAGCACTTTTATCATCAAACGAGTTGCCAAACTGCATATCCAGGGATCTAAACAAGTAAAAAAGATAAAACATGCCTTACTTTGATGTAAATATAAACGAAGCCAATTACAAAACACGCCGCTAAAGAAAACTTAGAAAAAAGCATCGTTACCTCGTTCAAAAGTTCAACTACATACTTTTACCGTGACGAAATGCATGGCATATATTTTCAAAGCCCGTAAACATATGCTTTCTATAAACTAAGCATATAAAATTTTAAATGTAGATATAGAAAATAATTATAAGGATACATTTTAACGCATATTTAAATAATAGTTAAAATGCCAATATTTTGGTAAAATAAAGTGCTTCTATTAATATTTGAAAGAACTGCAAACTTTACAAGGGAATAATGCTAATGTGTAGAAATCCACACACGAGTCCGTTCCGTGAGGCGGCGTGGTCACACTTGTGAGTCACACTTTTATTTCACAAAATATGTAATGCTAAATAGGTTTATATTTCTCTCAACATTTTAAACATACATTCAATAGTAAAAACATAAATAATTATGTTAAGTTTATAATATTGTTAAGTTTTTTGTGCAATTTTTTAAAACATGTTAGACGCAGTGCCGGCTGGCCCTTACAACTTGCACAATATGTTGTTACTTTTTTGACTTTATTCGCGGAATACTTTTTAGGCTAGACATGCATTTATAACATTGTTTACATCGTTGTCACGTTTTTTTCTCGGACCCTTGGTACGACTGCAGAAAATGTTAACGAGTTTCGGGCAGTACTTCGTTTTCACTTAGCGTTTCTTCTCTGTGTGGACTGACTGAACTCAAAAGATGATAAAAAAATTTCTCCCGAAATTTTAAAATTTTAATACTGTACAAAGTTGAGAAATTTATTTGCTTCGCGCATGAACATTTCTCATAGAAAAATATTCGCAGAATTACGTGCGATGGTCAAAACTCGTGTTAGATCTGCATTTTTTGAGAAAAATCGAAAAGAGTACCCCAAAATTAGGGCCAAAAGTAGTCCCATCAGCTTTGCTTAACACTTACAGGTGTACACATATTGATATTGCCAAACTATTATATCAATGTGTTAGTTAAAGTCCACGGAGTTTATTGCATCCAAATGGAATTGTCTAGCTTTTGTAGTTTTTTTCATAAATTGAGGTTAAAGTTGAAAAATTGCGATTTTCTTAAAATTCGGTTTTCTCAAAAGCTTGAGGATGATGGACGAGAACTGATTTCAGATTCCTTTTTATCTTGTCGAGATCTATAAGAATCACCTAGTGGTTGGTTGTTTGGTTGTTTTCAGATTATCTGGCGCCGTCAGCAACACGAGGGCTATAATGCGCCGAAACATTCGTCATTAGACAAGCCAACATACATTTACAAACATCCATGCCAACACGGGACTCAAACCCGCAACCTCGCGGTCTAGAAGCTAGCACGCTAACCACTATACCGTTTGGTCGGCGAATCACCTAGTGAGTAATAGCGAGCAAAAATCGTGTTGAACAGTGTAATCCGACGCTGCACCGCTCCAAAAAGAGGACAGTGAATTTAAGCGCCGCCTCATAGAGAAAACCTTGAATTTCGGCGCTGGCGTCAACGTGTTAAAGTGTGGTAAGCAATACCATCAGAATTATTTTGTTAAACTTTTTTTTTTTTTTTTTTTTAGAAAACCTTTTTTTTTTCTTCTTAAAGAGTACATTGAAGCTTTAATTATCAAGTTTAGAGAAAATCAAAGTTAAATTCAAGTCTTATTTAGTTAATACTTGATAGTTTGCTTCTTTAGAAGAACATTTAACATACTTCTAATTTTAGTAGAAACTAAAGTAATACATCAATGTAAGGGAAAAAAACTTAAAACATGAAATAAAAATCCCAAAATCTTTTTTTATTTTAATGGTGAGTCTCTTTGTGGGAGGTTTTCACTACATAAAAAGTAGCTACATGCTGAATAAAAAAGTAAAAAGTATTTAGATAGTGGCATTGCTTGAAATTTGACAATTTATACGAATAATGGGATATAATTTTCCTTTCCTGAAGTATATCCATTTGTGTCGTATATTCCTTTTTGAAGAGTATCTTTTTATATCAATGAAATAAGAAAAAACCTTGAAAAATGCCTACTCAGCACGCGCGCAATTGCAAGCGTCAGTTAGCGTGACACAAGGAATGGCTAGTATGTTGACCCAGGATTATAACCGGTAGCAGGGATTGCAACACGCACAAGATTCCATGAGGTGTATACAATCGTGGTGAGTAAAGAACGTAATTTTACGTTTTTGAAATTGCAATCGGGGAGAAAATTCTCACAATGAGGTATAGAAGAAGACTATGAAGAGTTCGTGTGCATAAGACCATCTGGCTGGTGTATCTTCTTTTATTGGAATCACTCAAGCTTTTCTTCTGGCTTATTCTTCTATTGGTACAAAGGAAAAAGGTTATTGTTGTTTGGGATTCTTTTATTTGCTTACAATTTGTATGGCACGAAAGTAAATTACTTTTCTCGAAAGTTTATTAACGGAAGACAATTGACTGCGATAGGGTATAAAGAAACTTTTTAAGAGTATGTAAGTAAAGGTTGTGCATCCAACTTCTCTGTTTTTGGTAAACAGTTTAATTGAATTATTTTATCCGAAACGCCTAAAACATGTAGGATCATTTGTTTGAGTCAGAACTACATAAAGAAAAGTTTTCTATTAGAGAGTACATCTTGTGAAGGAAAGTCTTAGAGAAAAACTTTGGAAAACGCAATTGAATCAACATGAAAGAAAATCAATTAATTCAAGTTTAAAATCAATGCATTCGCTTGTCTTGAAATCATCAGAAACATAAATGTATTTGGTAGCATTAAAATTGTTTATTTTATGAAAAGCAAGAAAATTTAATTATTAATCAAACTAATTTAGATAAGATGGTGAAAATATTAAAAATAATTGCTCATGCTCTCAGTTCAAAGCTTTAAAATTAAAAGTTTGAAATTAATGTATTTTTAGATTAAATCATGTCATGATCTAACATTTTAATATTTTTTTTTTATAACTCACATTCTTGAATTAAATTAAATAAATAATAATTAGTTTAAAATAGTTTATCAAATTATTTCCAAAAAAACTTTATATGTTTAAAGCGCTTAATGTAAAAGTTGGTTGGTTGTTTTCAGATTATCTGGCACCGTCAGCAACACGAGGGCTATAATGCGCCGAAACATTCGTCATTAGACAAGCCAACATACATTTACAAACACCCATGCCAACACGGGACTCGAACCCGCAACCTCACGGTCTAGAAGCTAGCACGCTAACTACTATACCGTTTGGTCGGCCCGCTTAATGTAAAAAGTTTTATCTCTAATGGTGATATGACATGACCCCATTTAAAAACAATTCATTTAATACCCACGTAAATAGTAACAAACTTCATTAAACTAAGCTGTTGTAAATTTTTTAAAGTTTTGCAGAATTGTTCATGCCAAAAATATTTCGCATATGTATTTTTGGAATATTTAAATATTGTGATTTTTTGTAACACAATTCCAACATAGTCTTTTTTTATATTTTTAATAAGGTTATGGAGTCAATAAATTAAAAAAAAAGAAAAAAAAAAAAAAAGAAAAAAAAAAAAAAAAAAGAAAAAAAAAAACTAGGAGATATAACTGTTTTGTAACGCAAACTAACGGGCAAATAATATTTCCGCATAATTCAGACACAAAGTGTTATAAATTGTATGTATATATATATATATATATATATATATATATATATATATATATATATATAAAAACTATGTCTTCCTTATAGGCTGAATTCAAGAAATATAATACATCTCAATAATTATAAATTTGTAATTTATTTAACAATTAATATTTTGGATTATTTATCAAAACAAAAATCTTATGATGTAGGTATTAATATTACCTAACGAAAGATCTTTCACGACTTGAATTGTTACTTCTGGCGTTATTCTAAAAATGTTTCTGCAGCTCAAAATGTTTAATTTTTCAGAAATTGGTAATTAGATTGAAATGTGGCTGGTTGATTTAAAAAATACAACTAAAAAATTAATGAAATTCCAATAAAAAACAAATATATTGAATGGTTCTAAACTATTACCTGAAAGATGAACCGAAACATTTTAACGAGAAAAATAGTAATCATTCCAAAACAAACAAAAAGAGAATTGAATGATTCTAAAGAACTACCTGAAAGTATACATTTTTTTTGAAGAGAGAAAGATTCATCATTCCAAAACAAAATAAATATTGAATGGTAATAAACGACTACCTTAAAGATGTACCAAAACATTTTGAAGAGAAAAAGACTGATCATCGTTGTCTTTTGTGGTTTAGAAGTAGAACAGTGTTTTGACAAGTAATATACATCTTATAAAATTCAATTATTCAACAAAATTAATAGGGTTAAACATAAAGCCTTAAAAAATGCACCTAGTAACAGAATTTTACGAGAAAATTTTAACATTTGATACTCGGTCCCTAATTAAAATATATGATATTTTTTTCAAATAGAATTAGTCACTCCATTAATGACAGCTTTGATTATACAAAAACATAAAGTGTACTTTCATTTAAAAAATTTAAGTTCCGAGCTTTGTTTGAAACACGCATTTCAACTAAAAAGTTCTCTCCACAAAAATTATTTTTATAAATTACTATCCTAATGAAATTTCAATATCAAATGCATGAAGAGTAGCAATAGTATTTCACTTTCGACTCAACTATAAAAGTTAAAATAAAATTTTATTTTTACAATTCCATTTTCCATTTGGTTCTATCTAACGGAAGAATTAAAACTTTCCGATTTCGTATATCGGATGCCTTTTTCTGTAGTTCGGCAAGAACGGAAATGGAACTTTCTATTCGAGAGGAAACTTATTGTAAAATGTCGAGATGATTCATGGAGCAAGAATAAAGATTCGAGAAAAGATTACTAGAGTCACTCGTTATTATGATTCCTTTGATAGAAGTGAACAGTTTACTTCGTAAAGTGATTTTCGTTTTATTCCGTAATGCAAGAAGATTGTTTTCTAAAGAGATATGACAGTTCAATTCTATCAACTATATCTACCAGTAACTTTTTTCATAAGAAAGAGTGCTGTATCTTGGGCGACTTCTCAGTAAAAGTATAATCTTGAATTTTGCAAAAAAAACCAAAAACTGCATGTTATAGAATATACCTTCGAAAGTTTTTTTTTGTTTTGAATTACCCATATGTTTACATAGTGTAATGAATGTATAACATTCGGTAAAAAAAAAATCCTCTTTTTTTTTTTTTTGCCTTTCTCTACGTTTTGGAACACCCTGATTTCAAAAAAGAGGTGTAGAAAAATATACGTGTGTCTGTGTGTACGCGTCAGCATAACTCCCGAACAAATTTATCTATGATGTTCAAATTTGGTGTGCGGGTTAATGGTAACTATGGGACCTACCATTTAAGTTTTCGTCAATATTGCGCAAGTGCATAATGTTGAAACCGTAAAAAATCATGAAAAAATCATGTTTTCAGAAAATCGGCTCTAACGATTTTAATTAAAATCTCTGCGCTAATGCCTTTTAATGTGTTCTAATCGTTTCGACTTCTGAAATTCCAGTAGAAATGCAATAAAAGAGTAAAGTTGAAAAACATAAAAACACAGCTCTCTGCCTCTGAGCATTGACCATCAACGATTGATTTCATGCACAAGAAAGGACAATGTAATGTCTATCGAATAACATCTCCAATTTCACCATTTTGGTGGTGGTGGTGGGGGGGGGGGGGGGGCGGGCTTCCCATGTAAAAATTATTGACAAAAATACCACTAAACTGGCTATTCTTATTTAAATGAGTAAAAATATGAAAACAGGAAATAACACAATATCAAATTTTAATGCAAAGACCAATATTATAGTGGTTGGTTGGTTGTATTCAGATTATCTGGCGCCGTCAGCAACACGAGAGCTATAATGCGCCGAAACATTTCGTCATTAGACAAGCCAACATACATTTACAAACACCCATGCCAACACGGGACTCGAACCCGCAACCTCGCGGTCTAGAAGCCAGCACGCTAACCACTATACCGTTTGGTCGGCCAATATTATAGTGTAATTGAAAGTTGAGCGATGTTCCTCAACCCTAGTTTCATAAGAAAGAGTGCTGTATCTTGGGATAACATAGAAACCAAAAACTGTATGTTATTGAATACAACTTCTCAAGTTTTTTACAATTATTTGTGTAACTGAAATGATAATTTATGCTGAATTTTTCTAAATATGTAATCACAAAAAGAATCTTAGCACCTAAGTATAAGATACGCAGGTTTAAAGACAAGTACCCAGCACTGTGGAATCATTTAAGCATGATTGTTTTATGTATTGAATTGACGTTATATAATTATACAAAACTAAATTGAATATATTTTCAACGCAAAAATCTTCAATTAGAAATAAAATAATTACAACTGGATTTTAGATGAAACTCATAACTTTTAACATAATTTTGATGAATTATTTGATGCATTTTCCGCAAATATTTTTGTCGATCAAACGGTATAGTGGTTAACGTGCTAGCTTCTAGACCGCGAGGTTGCGGGTTCGAGTCCCGTGTAAGGCATGGGTGTTTGTAAATGTACGTTGGCTTATCAAATGACGAATATGTCGGCGCATTATAGCCCTCGTGTTGCTGACGGCGCCAGAAAATCTGAAAACAACCAACAGTAAATATTTTTAATGCAGCATAAATTCCCTACGATCTTACAGTTTCAGTCCCTCAGTGGCTAATATTAACTCCATTTCTCAATCTCGGTTTGGTGCTTCCTTTTTAATACTCTTTTATTAGCTTCAGACGTATGTATGTTAGTATGTAACGGAATCTTTGAACATGATTTTGACCCTCTTCAAAACGTCGGATTAACTCGAAATTTGACATACTTATTAAGAACCGATGACAATTCAATAATTCAATAAGTTTGTCGCTTTATCACAAGGATTAGCTCGTGTTGCCCTTGCGCCGTTAAATTCCAACCAACCAACCAACCTTCTCCGGAATCGAACCCTGGTGTGCCGTTTGAAAGATTTGTCGTTTGAACTACGGTTATACAAAGCGTGTTTTTTTAGTCGCATTATCCTTACCAGGATCGTCAGGATTAGTGATTTTTCATATTCAGAGACACGGTAGTGTTTTGTGCTAAGTAATACGGTGTGTACTAAGGCATACACATGACTTAAATTTGAGACAATCATGTAACTATTGGCAGAAACAACAGGAAAGATATGTACACTAACTAAACAAAAAATTATAGTTTACAGAAAAAATAATTAATAGTTTGAAAAGCTAAAACACACGCTTTAATAGAAAAGTGAACTAAAAAGTAAAAAATAATTTTAAATAAGTTTGAAATAAGAATAGAGTGATTAACAAGAAATATTTATTTTATCGTAAAAAAACGTGGGGGGGGGGGGCTTTTTAAGATATTTTCATAATGGCTCTACTTTTACCAATATCTGTCATTAAATATTTACAACAATTGACATCAAGCACCCCACGCTTTTTTACGATAAAATAAATATTTCTTGTTAATCACTCTATTCTTATTTCAAACTTATTTAAAATTATTTTCTACTTTTTAGTTCACTTTTCTATTAAAGCGTATTTCTTAGTTTTTTAAACTATTATTTTCTTCTTCTTTTTCTGGTATTTTTTTCAGATAGTACATTTTGTATAAACTTTTCTGTCAAGTGTTCGCACCATATTTCTGAAAATGTACGACTCGGACTCGATGATAAATACTGGCCAAAATATAGTGAATGTATACTAACAATTTAGTATTGTTTTTATTATTAATATATGCATTAAAAGGAGTTATGTTGCAATCACAGACCAAAAGTATAAGATACACTTTTACTCAAGACGAAAAAGTTTTAGATGTTTTTTTTTAATAATTAATGATGGTATCAAATTCCAAAGTTTCGGAAGAGGAAACAGAAATGGAAGTTATATTTGAAATGTTAATTTTTCTTCTTTAAGTTGCTGAACTGTAAAAAGGAAATCTTATACTTTTGGAAACTAAATTAAAGCTTGGACAATTAATAAGTCATCGAAACGCTTACTTCAAGTTATGAAATTGTTATAATAAGCAGATAATTAATATCATATCTCTCTCTCTCTCTGTGTGTGTGTGTGTGTGTGTGCATTACAAAAGATGGATTATTCCGAATTTATTAAATGACCACAAATTTTGGAGATTTAAATAATAAAACTAGAATTATATACAAGGTGTTCACTAAATGACTGACTCATGTTGAACTTAACTAATATAAACATGGCTTTAAGATAAGATGCTGTATTTTTAAAAATCTATTGTATTTTTAGGATCAACACAGCAAACGGTACATTCCTATCTCCAATTGTAATGTAATTATTCCCGTTTTAAAAGATATAACGGGAACACTTAGAATATTGTTACACAAATTTTCTGTATATAATTGTAAATAGTAACGTATTTATTTTAAAGTTCTATTTCATTTTATTTGCTTACAGCGATAATATATGTTTGTAAATAAAGTAAAACATTCAAAATAAAATAAACTATTAACTATACATCTATTTACAGCTATTTTGCAAAGTTATAATTTTTGCCAAAATATCGCTATCAATACTTAGAAAATAATAAAATTGACCTAAAATTTAAAAAACTTAAATAAAGTAGTCCTTATGGACAAAACAATTATTAATTCTGAAGGTATTGCCTCATTTTTTCAGGATTCGATCTGTTGATAAAGCACGTTGACTCAAGTTTTCGAGATGTAAAAATTAAATTGCATTCATGTTGAAATAGACCCTGACTTTATTGGTAAAATAAAATTTTAAAAATGATTATTTACAAACCTTCACATGTTTTGGCCACATGATGGCTGCATGGTTAGCTCTCAGGTATTGCATACCAAAGGTGTCGGTTTTGAATCCTGGATTAGGCTTGGATGTTAGAATCCACGTTAATTGTAAGCTTCAGCCTGGTTAGTAGGATCGTTCCCTAAAATAGGTCGTTGAGCGTACAAACCAACTACATAAGTTTTTTTTTTAATTCTAAAACGTGCTATTTGAAGTATTGCATCCGTGTAATAAAATTAAATGTCTTAATCTTGTTAGAAATATTTCAGGGCCTGACAGAAAATTTATGTTTATTGGAGTATAAACTGTAGTGCAAAAAAATTCACAGTTTAGTACTCGTGATTTTAATATTTAATTGTACATAATGGAACTAGTATACGATTTCATAAAATTATTATAATATTAAACTTTTTTGGATAACTTAAAGGATTGTGTAGTTATAAACATCAAGACATTATAATATCTTCATAATCGGTACTAAATAAAAAGATAAACTACAAAGTTATATTTAGGATTAGAAATTTCAAATTGATTTCAAGTTCGCTTTAATATTGGAAAAAAAAAAAAACTCTTTGAACAAGAACATATTCTAAAAAGTCATTTAGATTATTATTACACATAATACGTAACGTGAAATCTCTTTGATATATTAAAAGAAAAACAAATATTTTCTTTTAAAAAAACACTCTTTCAATTCCATCAATTTCTGAACTTTATTTTAATGCACTGTAAATATATTGCGCAATCACTTCGTCAGAAATGAATAGATTTATCATCACCAGAAAAATCCCCCAACAAATTAGATTTCCTCTAATCACACATCTGAAATAAGCTTGGTTCCGATAAACTTAAACATGTTTTTCTTTATGGATATTCTTTATTAAAAATCTTAAGTTTCAATTAAGTTACGCAAACATGATTCTTACTTGCCTTTGGCAAGAAAACACGAAGTCAATTTAGATCAAACTTATTTTAAAAATTCAAGTATAACTTTGGTAAGGCAACATTATACAAATTATTTTACAAAAGGTAAAAGTAAAATTTAAGAAATTTAAGAAATATATTTTACTTCAAGATACATTTAATAGCCATTGGTAGTAAAAGGCACTGTAATAAAGTCAAGCCTTTTTTCTATCTATATATCTATCTATATATTCATTTCTTATTTAATATAAATACTTATACTTTGCATAAAATAAGCTTATGGTTAAATAAACAAATGAATATAGCTTTCCATTATTTATTCTCTTAGCATTACAAGGAAAGGAAAATTGTTTCCCAAATTAACTACGCTATATTTGCTTTATTTTCTGATCAAATATATCAGTTATACTCTGTATTTGTTCTTGGTATTTGTAACTGTCTTTATAACTCACCCTAAATTTATCTTGTTACAAATATATAGCTATCAACGCTATTAACACGATATCTTTTTGTACACGCATATTGATTTTGGAAAGGCAGATTATTAAAGAATATAAGTTTATAATAATTCAGTTTTATAATAGTTATTATTGGATTATCTATTATATTATAATATCTGAAACTTTACCTTATTGGAATGATTCCATGACTAATTTTAGGTTTATTTTTAGAGTTGCAGTTACTAAAATTTTGTTGGGATGATTATTTGTTACACATACAATAATTATAAAAGAAGAGTTTTTTGTACACTATTTTAAAATTATTTTAAATTTCCTGTAAAATATCTACTACTTATATTTTGAAGTTTTTTAAAAGAAAAATATGTGATATCTATACTATTTTAAATACAAATTAGCATTATTGCCATTGACGAAATACTATCGTTTCTTTGAAAAATAAATCAATGAGTTTAAAAAATTTGCAGAAAAATGCCTCCTTTTATTTTGCCATTAAAAAAATCAAGTGATGTACATAATGACTACATTGTTAGAGTAAAATAGGCAGTTTTTCATGATTACCGAAAAAGCTTTAAAATTTGAGTGGATACATAGGTCTGGTAAATAGATTTGAGAAAATTAAGTTTAAAGAAAATTTCGTTGTTTCCTATTGATGTGGCTGCCATAAAATTTGAAGTACAGGGTGTTCATAAAGTAACTTTGCCGATATATGGACCTCTAGCTTCCGTTCAACAGATCGAGATGAGATTTCAGGTATAGTTATTCAGAAGTATGAGCTCGAGATTCTGTGAATGGCAACAAAATGGCACTCATGGCTACGGTTATAGTTACAGAAACTGGAAATTTTCGAATGGCAACATCTACTTTTTCCTGTCGCAAAATGCTCAGCGCATGCGAAAACCCTAAAGAGCTTTGAAACGGTACATGTATCACAAAAAATGGACGCGTTATGCACGCGTGTGAACGACAGCTCTGCGAACGGCCAACAAAACTGCAAATAGGGCGCATGGTTGAAATTTCACCAGACAGAGGCCAAAGTTCACATGGGTGTCACAGGCAATTTTATCGGTTTTCTATGTGCAAATTTCCCCTTTGTGCCCCGATCGTAATCCCGTTGGCCGGAAGCTGTTTTTTGTGCGTGCATAGTGCGTCCGTTTTTTGTAATAAATGTACCGTAACCGTGAGCATCATTTTGTCGCCATTCACAGAATCTCGAGAACTATATCTAAAATACCTCTGAATAACTATACCTAAAATCTTATCTCGATCTGTTGAACGGAACGGCCGCTTTAGTTACATTTATCAGCAAAAATACTTTATGACTACCCTACATTTAAAACCATTCTCTTAATTAGGCTCAAAAAATAATTTTGGGGACATTTGTATCACACATATTATTATAAGTGTTGCTCATTAGGGAGTATCGAAAAAAACATTTTTTGGAAATTCAAAATTTCAAGTTGATACAAAGTTGCCACTACGCTCACATATTTACCAAAAAAAATTTTAAGTTCAATTGAAAAATATTTCGGTCTCCCAGAATGAACCTGAAGTTTGATTTTTTTTTGACAAAAACGAAGATTTTTAATTTTTTTTAAAACAAAAATGTAAAGTAGATTTTTATTTTCAAGTATAAAAATGTAGAGTTTAGAATACTAATTAACAATAATAAAAAAATCATATCCGCCATTTAACATTTAGGTCATTCGGAATCTAGATAAAAACATGATTTTTATTCTTCAAAATACGGATATTTTCTATTTTCAACCTATTTTCTTTTGGTTAGTTTCAATTATTTTATTTATAGTCTAAGTATAGTAGTACAACTTTTTGAAATATCGGGAATATCAATTTATGAAATGCCCTGTACTAAACTTGAGTATTAAGTCGTGTCACTTTTGTACGACCTTGGGGTTTCTATCTAAACAAAGACTCTTCAATATACGCTTTCCCTTGGTACGCTTGCAATTAATCCACAGCAAAGAACAGAGGGTACCTTAGGTGCCTTACAACTTCTTATTTGAAGTATTTTTCAAATGATGAAAAGAAAGGCACATTTTGTGGATTTTGATTCCTTTCAAAGGTTAAGTTATTACCCCTAATTAAACAAGTAAAAAGCTATAACGGAGCAGAAATACAATGTTGTCGTAACTCCAATCAGAGAGATATTAATTATTTTCTTTTAAAATTATTAAAAAAAAAATGGTAATTAGTTGAGGCTATTGAGGTATTATACACCCTTAAAGAAAAAAAAAATTCACAATAAAATAGTCCAACGAAGAGCAGTAAATGTAACAATACATGAATTCAAAATAAGTCACAAGTAGCCTAATAGGTAGAAGAGTTATCGAAAATCGAATTGAAAACAATTTTTAACTAATTGTTATAGTTAAATTTTTGTTAAAAATTAATTTTCCAAAGCTTCATTGAATTAAAAAAAAATTACAATGAGCTTCATTTAAGTAATATTCTAATCATTTCATTTCATATAAATAATAATAACCCCTCATGGCTATTGTACATAGCTTAGATTCTGGACTATTGCCTTGATAATGTTGTAAGAATTATTTTTTTTTCAGTTATGAGGTTTGCAACAAACGTAAAATTTACTCAATTTCTCGAAATAGTTACAAATTTAAAAAATAGTAATTTTTAGTATTTTAAATCTGTGTAATAATAATAACAATAATAATAAATCATATAAATTAATATAAAATACAAAAGTATTATGGAATTTTAATTTTTTGGAAGCATTACGAAAAAAGTCGGATACATTAAAAAGTAGTACGGAATTTTTGGCAAAATAAGGGTTGAAATTGTAGAAAACGAAGTATATTTCACAAGAAGCAGATGTAACTTTGTAGTTTCTTTTATTTACAAAAATTACAAATCTAATCTACTTTCTTCGTGCCATTAAAATCATTGTGGACTTACACAGAGTAATCTTACTACTGTCTTAGTAAATAACTAATTAATAGTATAGTAGAAAAAAGGTCACCCAGCTCAGCAATAATAAACATATACTTTTTTTATAATTACTTTTAGTTTTAAAGTATATGTCACATTTTAATAATCATTACAAATTTTAGAAAACTCATATGCAGAAATTTCATGGAAATCGGATACAGATTTTTCAACACAACGAAAACGAAGAAAAATGAACGGCACTGACTATTGAGCATTAACACAGCATTTAGAAGTACTCTGATATTCCCATTCGACAGAGACACTTAACAGTGGAGAAACTCGGTATTTCATATTACACGACTATTCCATAACATCCGAAGTTTCTCTACTTGTTCTAATGAATTGAAATAAAGAGTGTATAACAGACTGTCCTAAGAAGCATTGCTTTATGAAGCTTAAAATACATTTTCCTTTTACCTTATGCAAGTCACTTAATTTTTACGTTGCATTTTAGCTAGAATAATTAGTTATAAAATTCAGTAAACCCTTATCTATTCCATCGAATGATCGTAATAGTTATACTTTTATAAATCCAAATGATTTAATGTATAACACCTAAAATCGAATTGTTTATACAGAAATTGTCAAACCAAGTTTATACTTATATATTCTGATTTTCTTTGAATCAGTCATCAATCATTCAAAATTCTAATTGTTAAAGCGTACAATTTACATATCAACGCAAAATTTTAATTATTTAACAAATTCCAACCAAATTATGAAGTGTTTGTACTGAAATATAAAATGGTCTGGAAAATGCGTGCCGACTTTAGTTTAACTAATAACGTCATCATTAATCCAAAATCAAAATATTGTGAAAATATATTAACAACAAGTTTTCATTTTAAATAACAGAATATTTATTTGATGTGAATCTGATTGACATACAATCAAAATTCCAATAATTGGCACCACTCTGTCTTAACAACTCCTCGTGAAACATTTTAACGATCCAACACATTACTTATTTAACAAAATGATGAAGTGTATGTACTGAAATAATTAAATTATTCTGAAAATACTCCTTGCTAATATTTAAGAGTAATAAATTTGAAAAAGCATTCGCATGAATCTCAAAATCAAAATATTTACCTCAAAAGTGCATGATCAACATTTGTGCCTTTTTAACTAACATAAATGATTTATTTCCTATGAATCCGTTAGCGAACAATCACAATTCCAATAATTTGACGCATTCACTCCAAACATTTCCACACGCAACATTTTAATGATTCAACACATTTTTAATATTCAACCAAATGACGAAGTGTAAGTACTGAAAAATTAAATGATTCGGAAAATGCTTGCTGACAACATCGAAACATAAATCATTTGGAATGATGACGACATTAATTCTCAAATCGAAATATTTACGCCGACAATGCATATGCATTACTTTCGCCTCGTTATCCAACAAAATTCCCGTTGTGCTTTTTTAACAATTCGTTACTATACAATCCCACCAAATAATTGTCAGCACTCACCCTGATAACACCTTTCAAACAAAGAAAAAAAAAGTTTTCTTACTTTCGAATCCAAAAAATGCAATCCCCACACATAACGATTGAACCGGAAACGTTCCAGCTTAGTATAATAGCACGAGCAATTATATTAATTCCGAAATGCAACATTTTTTTTTTCCTTTTCCTCATTTATGTGAGCGTATAATTTGGCACTAGAAATAAAAAAAAAAAGTAAAAAAAAAAAAAAAAAGGAAACACTACAGCATATCCCAATCTACTTCTAGTTTTTTAAGCATTAAAAAAATGAAAAACCATAACCCGCCCCCATTTTCCTCATCAGCGGCTGTGGTGAAATCACGTAATTATCACTGAAGTAAATAACAGTAATTATTTAGATGCATCGAGTTTTTAGTGTATTTATAAGTAATGGTAAATAGAAGCAACAATGGCATCGGGAGTATTAGCAAGTTACTCACGTAATCCCATAACGGTATATATGCAATTAGAGGGTGAATTTAACAGCTTGCCCTTACACTCCTAACGAATTGATACGCTTTGTGGAAACAAGAGTGGTATACAATTGGGTGATTGTTTGACATAAGTAAAGACAATACAATAGTTGAAGGTTACGAATAAAATTGAACCAAGTAAATATGTTGCCCTCATATGATGTTTTAAATGTTTTAGTTTAGTGAAAATATTTTTCAAAAAGAAAATTGTAAGCCTAACTGATTCTTTTATTCAATGGATGACATGAGTTATATATTCCACTTAAGCAACGGTGATACTCTTTAAATAAAATTCAAAAACATTCAATTTAGTTACGGGTGCTTTATAGAAACTTAAATATTTTTGTATGTGCTGATACGTAGTAGCAACCAATAAGCAAACCCTTAAAAATAATGTGCCTTAAATGAAAAAATAAAAATAATATTTATTTGTTTGGCTGATGGTTTTTACCTCTTGAGATAATTGAAAAAACAAAGTACTAGCGGTTACAATTGTGCCGCATTTACTGCAACAAAATATGCACTTTTCCGTTACTCTAAACATAGCAAATATTCAGTGAACGAAATATTTATCTGCCAGAATTAATAACTTTAAACTGAGAGGTGGCGGTTTATCGTCTTCAACATCAATTTCAACAGTTTTATCATGCGATCTAAAACAAATTTACTCAGTTCCGAAAACAAAGATATAGTGATACATTATTATGAAGAATCCTAATCGCCCACAGTCAGCATTTATCTCCGCTTCAATATTTAAAACAATATCTTAAACTTAGTTTTTTTTCTTTTCTTGCTCCTTTGTACGACTTTCGTATGATATATCTACAATAATGTTACGTTCCATCGTTCTCGTGACATATGAATTGACATATGAATACATTTTTATAAATATCAGGAAAGAGCAATTATGTTATGATGCTTAACTTCTATTTTCCAGGGATTAAACAGATGTGGCTCCATATATGTGGTTCCAGGGATTAAATATATGCTGTTTGAAAAAAATATTCACAATTGATAATCATACTAATGCTTGCATATATTCAAAACTTTACATCAAATTTGCCTTGTTTTATTAAAAAAAAGAGGAAAAAAAAGAAGAAATGAATAGAAATACTTTTTCTTAAAAATATACAAATAATTCTATTATGTAGTATTTGTGAAAATGTTTCTATTAAATACAATACCCAACCGTTATTAAACTTAAATCAAAGAGAAAAGTGGTTTATGTCCAATTTATGTAAGAAATAGAGTTGAGAGGTATTTATGACTAATAAGTTGTACTAATTGATGGTAGGAAGATGATCGTTAAGAACACAGTACAGTTTTAGAAATGACTCACAAATAAAAATTAACGCTGAACCCCTTTCAATCACTTGACTTAAACTCACCCTCATTTGTCTTTAAATTGATTTTTGACTAACTTCATAATTAACATTTTAAATTAATTTTTATTAGCCACTAGATTTAAGGGGTTTCAGTAGGTTAAAATTTTAAAAATTATAGAGATTTTTACATATATTTAACATTTAAACAATTCTGCTTCTTTAAATATTTAATTTTGATCTGTACTCCTTCTAGTTTCAGAGGAAAATTAGTTTTAAAAAATGTAAACACAGGTTTTCCATGCATTTATCACAAAATTTCACATTTCAAATCTGGATTTATTTTTTTGAAAAAACAATTAGTTTCTTTATGAAAATGTTGCCACATATTTGCCTTATATCAGATATTGATTTGAATAAGGCAGAATAATTAATCTCAATTTTTAGAAAAATTGAGTAATTACTTTTACAAAAAATTCTTTAAAAAATTTGATTTTCGGAAATATTTGGTGTTTTATCGACTAAAAAAAGAAAAAAAGCCAACATACTATCTAAATGTGTTAGTATCAGATTATTAAAAAATTACAGAATATTCAGGAATTTTTGTTTAAATTTTCCATGCTTTAGTGATTAGAAAAGGTACATAGAAAATTTTCCTTTTAACATTAATGGTATAGAGCCTACCGAACCCTCTTACAAATCTCTTTGGCCTATGATTCTGATATCATTTAACAGTCCAGATCCTCTACTAGTTAAATTCTCGTGCAGTATAGCCCTCGTATAACTCTTATGCCGGAAAATCTGCAGTATAACCAAAATCTGATATCATTCCCACACTCCGAATAGTATCCTTCAATTCCAGTCCTACAGACGCATTTATAGAGCTCAATTACCTCTATATGTTCCCTCACTTGTCCCACTGAAGTAGCATTATTACAACCCTTGAAGTGCTTTGAACACAAGGGAAGGTCTAAGATTAAATACGAAATCTCTGTAATGTAAATTCATTACACTGCTCCGTGACATTACAAGTACCGAGTTTACTTGGGTAATCCATGCTAACTGAAATGTATTGGGAATTGCCTATAGTTGCATGAACAGAAATGATAAATTCCGTCTAAGTGTAAGTCAGCATTCACACTCAAAATGTTTTGTTTCAGTTTTTGTGCACTAATATTATAAATTGTCTAGGCCTCTTCTTATAAATGTATATTATGTTGATTGAAAGTGAAAAGATTTTTTTTTAATTATTTTTCAACAAAATAAAAATCACGAAGGAAAATCAAACTATTATTCAATTTGATAATCCTTTTTGAGGTATACTTGTATTTAATTTTCAATAGCGTTAGACATTGAAAGGAAGACGGGTTCTAATGTTTAGAAGGATATTTTTAAACAAATTTATTTTCCATTTTTTAACCATATTCAAAGATATTGCATTTGTTCTCCGAACAACATAATGAACGAAACACATTCCTACACAGCCTTCACATTACATGTTTTCGAAGGGAAGAAGGTAAATATGGTTTCATAGTTTCGTGTATCTTATATATAGTCTATAAGTTGAAGTGCAAATCTTATTCAAATCGTTTAATTTTTTTTTTTTTTACCCCTTTCAAGTATTTAACTTAAATAACTATTACAACCTGAAAAATCTCAAATGTCAGAAGTATACTTAAATACTATTATATTACCATGCAATCTAATCTCTTTAGGCAAATTGTAAAGAGACATGTGAAAGATCAATTCAAATTTGAGTCATGTCATCATGAAAAACTGCCGCATGTGAGCATTGAAGAATTGTATTGTGTAAATTTATTTAGATGGCAATACATTTATTTGTTTCATTAATATTTTTATCAAGCTTCAGATGACAAAGTTTCCCTTGTTACTCTGGGCCTTAAGCCCAAGGGTATTGTTTCCAATTGATCAAAAGTGTGGTCTGGCGTCCGTCCCTTAATGTTCGGGCATGCACAGGAAAGGCGTTGTGTTGGCCATCGCTTTTCTCCTTGTTTAAAAAGAGATGTATGCTGATGTTGCTCAATTGTATTGATGTATCCATGTTTTATAAAACTTAAACAAAAGAAAACTTTATCTGGGGTCCAAACCCATTACAAACTATACATCGGGCCTAATCTGATTATTTTATTTGTTCGACTTTGCTGTAAAAAAATCAATTTTATATTATAGTACCACTAGCGGAATTTTGCAAAATAAAATATAAAAAACTTGAATCCTCATTTTTATTTTAAACCTGCCACCTCTCCTTACGTTTACCACAGACCTGAGAGAATGGTTAAATTGTATTAAGAATGCTGAGACAAACTTGTCTTATTAAGGAGACATGGTACCCAAAAAATTATTTTCAGAAATTACACCACTAAAATTTAAACTAAAGTAATTTTACATTGTTTTGATGGTGAATAAACCTAATTAAACCTACAAAAATATTTTGAATAAATAATTTTTGATTAATTCCATTTATTTAAATTTTTTCAAACTTTTTTCGAAATGCTACTTCTTTCAGAATTTTAAGTAGTTTCCATGAAATTTTTACAATATATTCGTACTATATTTGTTAACAATAGTTAGTATGGATTTGAAGATGCAAGCTATGGACAAGATTTTATATGTTTTTACACTAAAAACAGCAGAAAAATAATGTTTTTTTTTCAAGTTTTCATACTTTTAATTAAAAAAAAAAAAAAAAAAAAAAAAAAAAAAAAACATAGCACACCTTATTCCATACTAACTTTTGTTTATCAGATGCATATAAATGCACTATAAAAATTTCCCAATCTTAACTAAATTTAGAAAGAAACCTTAGGGATTTAAACAACACTCAAATTGAAAAATAACGAACTGAGAAAAACAGTGTTAAAGATTTATTTTTCAGCTTTGATAGTGTGAGAGGATTTAGAAAATACAATATAACTTTTTATCTATCAAAAGTACAATTATAAATTTTTGCAAAGCCATTCAAAAAGATATTTTCCACATTATGGGATGAAAATTGAAAAATCGACATTTTCGTCATTTTTTTGGTACTATGTCCCCTTAAAGTAAGTTCTACATGCAAATCTAGTTTGAAAGCCGTCTTTACAGATTATATAAAATGAAAAAATATTAATTTTGAGTAAGAAACATGAAAGAAAAAAAATGCACGAAATCTAAGCATTAGGTAAACCAGGATTTTTTAAACTATTACAAGTAAATGTTCATTTGAAGAATCTAACATACACAATAATTAAACATAATATATTAAAATACATACAGAGTTTATTAGTAACCAATCAACATTTATCAATAATTTGCTACTGAATTACATAGGTATAAGTGTATTGAACTATATTGGTATAGTAAAATATGATACTATATCTGGCGTAATTTTTTAATCTAACTTTCCACAAAAAATCTTATTGCAAAGATAAACCTTTTTAACCACCACTACGACTATTGCATTAAAATTTGTTAATTTGTTTTCGGGACATTTTTGGCAATAATTTTTACATTGGCAAGAAAAAAAAAGGAAAAAAAACCCGTCATGATGGCAAAATTGTTGATGATTACTTACTTTGTCCTTTCTTGAGCGTGAACGAAACAAAATCAATCGTTGATGGGCGATGCTCAAGAGCAGAGAGCTCTGTGTTAAAGGCACTCATTTTTCGACTTTGTGCATTTTAATAGCATTTCTATGGGAATTTCGGAGGTGGGGATGATTAGAACACATTACGAGGCATTTTATGCAAAATCGTTCGAGCCGTTTTTTAGCAATTGCTGAAAAACTTGCTTTATTTCATGATTTTTCACTATTTTAACCTTATGTGCATGCGAGATTTCGACAAAAACCCTAATGATAGGTCCCACGGCCATCTCTAAACTGCACACCAAATTTGATCATTGCAGGTCAATTTGTTCTGAAGTTATGCTGATTACGTTCACACAGACACACACACATATTTCTAGACAATTTTTTCGAAATCAGTTTGTTCCAAAACGTGGAGAAATGCATTAAATTAATTTTTTTTAAAAATCGAATTCTTTTTTACTGCATGCTATACTTTCATTACCTTATGTATTAGGGTAGTCAAAAAAAGATCAATTTTATTTTTTTAAAGATTTTTAATGGTGCTACCCGCTTATTTTGTTCCTTTTATATAAAAAATATTGTAAGGTTTGAGATCATAATTTTAATATTTAGTGGTAGCTCAACACTCCAAAAGTTTCGTGTTTGGGTATTTTGTACTGCAGAAAGTAAGAAAATTCAGGAAAATATTAATTTTTATTTGGTAGAAATTTCTAGTATTTTTTGCGAGATAAAAATAACTATAAAATAATATAATAATAATGCAACAGTGACATTTAAATAGCAGCGGATGTGCCAGTGGCTGCTAAAGTCTGTTTTTTGGTGTCAGGATAAATTTGGCGATGTTCTTCCACCACGTGTAGCAAAATCTCAGTTGGTTCTCATTGTGTGTTATTCTCCCATTAAACTCTTTAATGAATGCTACGCCTCCTTTCAGCTTGATTATTGACTTCCATAATTTGTACAATTTTTTAATGTTTTACTTTTACCTTCCCGAGCCTCCCAGATTTCTGGATCTACTTGAAGAAATGTACCTGGTAGGCTTATTCCTTCAAATAACAAAGCTGACTGTTTTATCACAAAGTCTTCAAATTTCATATCCATAAGTGTTTTGAGCTTAATGTTAAGATTGTTTCTTTCATAGTCATTATCATAATTCTTTTCAGGCAGTGAGGTACTTTATTGTTGGTTGTTGTTGCCAAAATAGCAAGGAGTTTGGGTTGTGATGAGAGAAATTTTACGCTTAGTAAACAATCCATTAATCGAGAAAAAATGTTTGAGCAGCTCAAAACCGAATTTCCGGAACAGAGTTCTAAATTAATAGGACAGTAAACTATTACAAGACTTAACTGGGAAAAAAAGTCACTGTTATCGTGTCTGGAAAGAGTCCTTCAATTACTTTCATTGGTAAAATTGCCATTAACAACTGGAAAAAATCAAGCTAATAGCTAACAGAATTGCAGGATTGGGCCATAGTCTTCAATGACAAAGTATTACCTTTGACAGACACAAAACATGTTAATACTTGCTAAAGGAATGACATCTCTCTTGAACAAAAAATAAACAAGAAGCTACTTTATTAGGCTTGTCGAAACTATAGTATGGAGTAAGTTATTGATCCATATTTTAATAAGTGCACTAATAAATTTTGGACCAGAGGTACATCTTTTAAAAAGATTTCAAGCCTACTGGGAGTTCATTGATAAACAAAAATATAAAACAGTAATTGATAATAAGGAAATTTTGACTCAAGTGGCTCATAAAAAGGCCAATATAATTAGATTAGATGAAAAATTATTGGATGAAACCCAGTCAAGAGATGATTACCGAGAATTTTTCAAACAGATTGTAATTTTTCTAGGTAAAACCCCATCTTGCGGAATCAGTTTCATGTTATCTGCAGTAGTGCACCATTGTCCGATGGATATCAAAAATATTGTACTCTTAAAATCTGGATGTTTAGTTGACAGTTCATCGTTAGTTCAAAAGATGAAAAGGAATTGCAAAGGATATGTATATTTACTGTACAAGTATACCTAATGGCTTGGATGATAGCTTCTTCACCTCAACATGCATACAATGATTTTAATTTGGTAGAATCCCTATTGCATATAAAAATATTGATGGAGAAGTAACCAAAGTTGCATCAGAAAACTAGCCAATCATCTTTAGTATTTGCCAGAAAATCTTGTAACCTTAGCTCTTTTTGAAGCCTTGCGATCAAAAACTGCCATTCTATCTAAAGCTCCTTTTGCCGTTATATCCCTCATGAGGTATTTACTGGCCCAGTTGAAAAAGTTACAGTTAAAAGTATATTTCATGAAATATTTGTTTATGCAAAACTTGCATTTCAATTTCCTGTTAATTGTAACTACAATTACAATCTTATTTGTGTTTAGCTTGTACTTTGAAAACAACCTCCCTATGGGACAATGGTGTGAATTTCATTTGTATTGATTGAGCTACCTCTTAATATCACTGAAATGTTCTCAAATTTAGTTTGATTTATTTTTTACAACATTGGAGCAAAATAACAGGGTAGGACACAAAAAAAATGTTGACCTTCAATATTTTGGACAACCCTACTATGGATACATATGAGTAATTGAAAGTAATAAAAAATCTTATCATATAGATCTTTTTAACCACCATTACGATCATTAGCCTTACGTACCAGAAGAATCAGATTTCTAAAACTGCAGACTGCTGGGGGGAAAAAAATGAAAGGGAGAGTCCTACACCAGCCCTAGTTCTATCTGACTCGTATTATCATTAGTGAGCCACTTCCCATTTTTGAGAGTCTCCAAACATAAGCAGTCACCATATCAACCTCAAAATGCTTAAAGGAAGGTTAGATGAAATGTTAAATACTAAATTTATGTACGGAAAATTCATTACATCAGTGCGACATTATAAAGGTTCATTTATTCAAACCTCTTGGCGCCTCCTAGAATGGCCGATGTGTGAATTTTCAAAGGTAGCGTGCATCAAGCTAATAAAGAATGTACAGCCCGTACCCTCCGTTAGTGGAATGCATTAATCCAGAACTTGTGTTAAACAGCTTCCTTAGTTCACAATTAAAAGGCTAAACGACACTTGGAAACATTGCAGGGGTTGGATAGAGATATTTAAAGGGAAATTACTGCGCATTGATTTTTGCGGTAAGAGAGGAAAAGTGCGCAAAATTTATGCAATAAATATGGGTCATCTTGGAACTTCAATTGAATTAGTTTAGATAGGATGTTATGTATTAATTAAGTTTCAGAAAAAAGGTAGTTATTTTTAATTAATAACAAGCGCGTCTAGTATATGGGTCATTTAAAAATATGTATGCGAGCCTTAGATTGGACAATCAAGCACGAGGAATAGTGTACATTTTTGCAAAAAGTCAATGTTGACAGTATTAAAAAAAATCAATATTTGAAATTTAAAAACTAAACAAATCATTTAACTAATCTTGTAGGTATTTTTGGAGGCATTTTAATTTAATCATTGTTTGTAGCTGGATTCATTATCTACATAAAATATCGTTAGTCATGGCATTTTGATTGACTATCAATATGAAGATTAATGAATATAAAAATCATAATCGATCTAATTTAGTAACAAGAATTTAATTAACTTTTGCAACAACGTATTTTTCACTTTTTTTTTTAAAGGAATCACATATTGATCGTTCTATAAAGCCTATTATCATAAACAAATTCTCATTTTCTTTCAAAAATAACCAAACATAGTACTTAATATTGCAAATTAAGAAAAAAAAATCTTTACTTTAGCTGGTTTTTTACAAAATACCCAATGTAAACAGCTAATACGATTAATTTAATAGGATTTATAAATTAACTGTTGATTTTATATAGTAACGAAACGCCTACGGCTGTTATAAATACTTGTAAAATAAACAGGTCAATTTTATTACGAAACACATACAAAAAACGTCAAATTTCGAAAACATATTTTAATCTCTGGAAATCCTCTGTATTTTCCCAATGGGTTTAGATTTGATTCTCTGACTTTTCAATCAATCCATTATACCGTTCTTTATTCATCATTCCACAATTTTCATCTTTATTCCCAAGTACACTCATCATCTTTTAATTAAAACGCGTTTCCCCATTGATGGCAATAATAATAAAACTGTTGGTTCAGCTGACAAACAAAACATTAAAAATAAAAATCCCTAAGCAGTGTTATCTCATATCACCGATAAAATGTTCAAACATAACAGAGAGGAAAACATAAACAATAAAACTGTGCAGAATTCAATCGCAGGCTAACAGTTAATATGCATAAAAGTTGATTAATGTGATTAATTTGAACTAAATGAAAAAAAAAATATATATATATATATATTGACAAGGTGCTATTATCATGTTAACTACTAGTGATAGTTACTTTGTAAAATAACCAGTTATTATGTATAACATCCAAATTAATTAAATTTGGCGTAACATATACTCCAGAGATAAAATTTATACTCTGTTGTCACAGTCTTAAATATAATTAAGTTGTCGCATTACATATTAGTTATGAATTTTATGAGTGTTTTTATATTACTTGCATGCTTTCGATTGCTTAAACATAAAATTTATTGGATTCAAAATTCAAAACAAAGCAGACAAATTTAATGCTTTCTAATATATTTAAATATCGTTAAACTTTCAGATATATTTTAATGAAATTATCAGTAGTTGCCTATTCTAGGAGTAGGATAAAAATTGTTATAGTGAGACATTCTAAATACTTTATTAATTATATTTATGAAATTATCTTACACGGATTTATAAAGGTTAAAGGGGAAAACATTCTAGAGCCTTACTCAAGGCGGATGTGACTAGATGTAACACTCAACAAGAGCCTAACATTCTTTCTGAAAACCAGATGTTTGCATCAATAGATATGTGTTAACAATAAATTAAAATTAGTTTTAGGTTACTAATCACACAATCCTTCTTCAGTGATAGTGAGTGCATAAAATAATTTATTTTTAAATAATAAAGAAAGCTGATACTAATAGTGGGGTCGCTTAAGGCCGCATTTCGCTTATATGTGGACACGTCGGATAAAATCACCAATTTTTTTCCCAGGTGTTAGTTAGGTATTTAACTTTCATTTTCTGATAGGAACCACCTTCTCCGGCAGGCCATCTTGTATTTTATGATGGCCATTTTGATTAGTTGTTTTTCAGATTATCTGGCACCGTCAGCAAAACGAGGGCTATAATGCGCCGAAACATTCGTCATTTGACAAGCCAACATACATTTGCAAACACTCATGCCTTACACGAGACTCGAACCCCAACGTCGCGGTCTAGAAGCCAGCACGCTATCCACAATACAGTTTGGTCAGCCGGGCCATTTTGAAATATCAGTATATTGCCAATATCTCGGCTAAGTCACTTAGGATCACAAACTTGATGTCTAAATATATCTATTTGGGGTCAAGTTATACAATTAAACAATCTTTATATGTATCAGATTATATTTATTCACTAATGTATGCAGGGTCATCACTATCAGGGAGGGGGTGAAAGGAAGGAGGATATGTCTTTATAAAAAATTTACCCACAAAAGTAAAGTTTTTAATGTAAATCCTTTATAAGCATTTTTTTCAGGTGCTAATTAGGTACTTAGCTTTTAATTTCTGATAGGAACCACCTTCTACAGCGACCATCTTGGATTTTATGGTGGCCATTTTGAATATCAGTATATTGTCAATATCTCGGCTAAGTCACTTAATAGGATCTCAAACTTAGTGTCTAAATATACCTATTTGGGGTCAGGTAATACAGCTAAACAATCTTTAAATGTATCAGACTATATTTATTCACTAATATATGTAGGGTCATTTCTATCGGGGGGGGGGGGGGGGGAGATAACTAAAGGGGATGTGTCTTGATAAAAAATGCGCTTGCAGAACTACTCGGTGGAAATGTACTGAACTGTGCAATTGCCAATGTTTGGGGGACTTAAAGCATTATTTTGCCAATTGAAATAATAGTAACTTTAGTGTAAAAGTAGAAAGTACCTATTTAAGTTTAATTATTATGAAATAAATTCGTTAATAGAAATGCAATTAATATGTAATCAATTTTAATAAATATGTGTTTAATTTGTAATTAATATATAATCAATTTGCAATTAATATATTATTAATTTGTAATTAATATGTAACTAATTTTAATGAATACGTAATTTTATTTGTTATTTAATATTTCATTGGTTTTTAATAATGGTTTAAATAATTTTAAATTAATGTTTAATGACATTTTAATGAAATATAATTGAAGTCAAGTTTTATATGATTTTCCGTCATATTTTAGTAAATTTTCCATTCAACTTTAATTAACACATTCCCTCATCCAATCGGGCCGAGAATTAGCAGATATAGATAATGTCATTGACTCGTTGTCAATGACATTATCTATCTGCCAATTCTCAGCTCGTTTTCCGAGTTTTCGTGACAAAAACCGAGATAATCCATGGTATGGAATTGATGGTTTTCTTCATAGATGTCGATCTGAGCTCAAAATCACTTAAATAAGTTGCAATTGCACTTAAAAGTCAACAATGCATATAAAGGACTTACATAAAAAACTTGGTTTTTATGATTTAATTTTTTATCAAGACATATTTGTAGAACTTTATAAAACGGAAAAAATGGACGACGTTTTCGTGACAAATATCGCTTAAAAATAATTAAAATTTTAAAACCGATTAAGTAAACTATGTTCAAGGACTTCATTTTACTATTTTTTCATTGTTTTTTAAAATATTAATGTCCAAATAAATGAGTTTTTATTAAGAATTATATGAATGTTTATACAAAGAAATTCAATGCATTGGAAAATTCTGATGGGTGTACAAATTATTACTATGTACAAAATATTACCTACAAAAACACCACGATTTTTATTACAGGGATAACGGATTTAACAACATTGCTATAGACAAGGATTTTTGGCAATATACGTATGATTCCAGAAGGAGAAAACATTGATTTCAATTAATGTAAATTATTCCTTCTGATTTTCTGGAAACAAAAAATAAGCTATAAATACAAAAATTTGGTTTAATTTTATTTAAAAGTTATCATTGAAGATAACGATGATTAATTTAATGGTCCTATTGAAAATGATTGATACGTTAAAGGAAGAATATTTTCCCATCAATTCAAAAGTTCCGACCTAGGCCTCTTACACACGGTGCGTACGCGGGCCCGCAAACGCATGCCTTTTCGCACGAGCCCATATCTGCGGACGTTTCGCCCTCATCTTTGAAGAGTTTGATTATTATTTTCACCCAGTGAATGCAGTATGTGAATAAGCGTTGATTAAAAGTATTTAGCTATTTTTTGAGTTTTACTTTATAATATAAGTTTTAAATTTAAGTATGGACAAAAGAAAGTTACGGTTATTATATATCCTTTATTCTAGAAGGAAACTGAGAGATAGGCGTTTATGGAATCATTCTATTAATTAGGGCAGCCTAAAGCGTGTGCGATCGCACACATGTGATTTGGAGAGGGGAGCCGAAATGAGAAAAATATTTAAAAAAAATTAATATGATAATATGGTTATTTTCTGACAAAACTATACACAGAATAAAATAATTTAGGAGCTTGCTTTTTACAGAAGTACAGTACACCATGCCTATTGAAGTTTCTAAAAGTCCGTTAAAAGAATTAGTAATAGAAGAAATCATTTTAAAAAATAAAAATAATTAAAAGATACTAAATACTTTATTACTTATTACTACTTATTAGTTTTTAATCCCTTTAAAATGCTAAATGCAGGTTGGTTGGTTGGTTGGTTGGTTGGTTGGTTGTTTTCAGATTATCAGGCGCCGTCAGCAACACGAGGGCTATAATGCGCCGAAGCATTCGTCATTAGACAAGCCAACATACATTTCCAAACACCCATGCCTAACATGGGACTCGAACCCGCAACCTCGTGGTTTAAAAGCTAGCACGCTAACCACTATACCGTTTGGTCGGTGCCAAATGCAGGTATTAAGTTCCTGCAAATTTTAGTTATAAAGCTCCTATACCATTTTTGGAGGTTTTTTTCTACACCCATTTTCATTGTAAGAGGAGCCAAAACTCATTCTTTCACACACATCATTTGACTCTTAGGCCGGCATTGTAGTTGAACAAACAGCTAAGATAATACCAGGACTGATTAGCAGTATTAATATATAGTCGGACTGATTAGCAGTATTAATATATAGTCGGCAGCTTTTACTTACCGATGTGAGATTCTCTTTCTGTTTCCAAAATACCAAAAAGTGGTTTTAAATTAAAAGTGGAATTTGGACCTTTTCACTCAAAGCCGATGTTATATTTTAGAAGAAAAAATTCAATACTAGTATACATTGGAAAATTTTTACGAAATTTTTTTTAATTAGATTCACATTTCTTCACACTTAACAAGTGTTAGTGCATAAAAATTATTCATTTGAGGATTGATTAATTAAAAATTAAAGGATATAATCCTGCACCAATCATAATTCAATCTGTAATTCATTTTAAATTTAACGACAAACGATACACAATGATTTGATACAAGGAACCGACTAGAATTGAAAACTTAACTGAAATATTTTTTATATAATTTTGTTTTCAAAGTATTTAAAATTGCTGACCAGTCATAAAAACGTCAAGATTCAAAATTAAGTTAAAATTCAATTATTCCATAGATGAGTTAGATCCCAGTAGGTTTTTGTCCGGCATTATACATTTTAAATTACAAATACAAATTTAATTAGTTAATTCAAACTGAAGTTACCGATGGAAATTGCGGAGAGATACCGATTTCTGCGGATCCGCACCAAGGTTTTAACCAATCTAAGAATCCATTCAAAATACATTGGTAACACTTTTTGCGGGAACGCACTTGCATCCGCGTCCGCACCGTGTGAAAGAAGCCTTTCTTAGATTACTTAGTTTGTATTGCGTTCGTTTTTTTAACATTGACGATTTAACTTATCTTTACTTTTGGCATTCAATGTTTTCTCTATTGTTCGTAATTTTGTTAAAAAAAATAAATTAAAAGTTGAAAACTGGCAGCTTTACAAAAATTTTTGGAGTCGACTCCCCCCCCCCTCCCCCGTTTCCCAATAGCGACGGCCCTGTACATATCAGTGAATAAATATAGTCTGATACATTTAAAGATTGTTTGGTAGTATTCTTTGACCCCAAATATGTATATTTAGACGCCAAGTTCGTGATCCTTAGGGACTTCGAAACAGAGATATTGATAATATACTGATATTTCAAAATGGCCGCTATAAAATCCAAGATGACCATCGGAGAAGGTGGTTCCTATCAGAAATATAAAGCTAAGTACCTAACTAGAACCTGGAAAAATTTGGGTTTTTTTATCTGGCGTTTCCACAGTTTAATGTTAAGCGACCCCACTATAAACGCTTACGCATTTTAATTAAAGATAGAGATATATTATTCCTAATAATATCTGCAGGACCATTTAAATGTATCACGTAAATATCATTGTAACATCCTGTAAAACTTCGCATAGTTCAATGTAACAAACAGCACTTATTCAAAATGTGACATTTAATACTTTTGAAATATAACGGAAATCAGGCAATACCACTTTATTACCCTTAGCGTTAACTGAACAAAAGTGTATAACAAATGATCGAGATTTACCTCACAGCGACATACTAAACAAAGATTGCAGTAATTCACAAAATCGTCGAACAAACAAATGGCCCAGATTGAAGACAAACCACAAACCGAAGCGAAATGTCCCAGAGGCCTTCCTAGCTCCACGCAGCTGGGGCTAGACTTAAGGCTCATCTGGGTCATAATGTTCCCAAAACTACGACATCTATACACAAAGCATTATGATATCCATGGGTAGGATTATGGCTACCCACTCAATACGGATCCTGCACTTTGTCTCGTTTATTGAGATAGCTGTGTTTTACCTACCACCTGCTACTATGGCTCCGTTAATCATTAGCTGATAGATAGCTGCGGTTGCACTCAATTTATCACAAGACAGAAAACATTGCCTTCTTGCTTAAGGTATGAGAAGATATAAATTCTCCTGACAATTTAGCGATCTGAATTTTTATACAAATGTTGTTTGTGGGAATGGAACAATATCGGAGATTTGGTGAACTGTCATTTTGTATTATTGAAGTAATAAATATATGTATAGAAAATATTTTATTACGAAAGCATATTATATTTTTTGTACTTATCTGCGTGGCTTCGCATTGCGGAGACCCGTCATTGCGGATAGGTTCTAGCTTTTGACGTTTTACTTGCTGAAAGCTATACTCGTCCACTTCGCTTGCTAAAAAGTGTATTGCTTCGCAAGTACTTATTGGTATTCAAACACTGGCACGTTTTGTTCGTTGAAAGGGTCATTGCTAATCAAATTTATATAAAATACTATATTGCGAAAGTGTGTATTATATTACTTTCAATTACCCATATGGTTACATAGGGTAATGAAAGTATAGCATTCGGTCAACTAAAAAAAAAAAGATTTTTTTTTTGCATTTCTCTACGTTTTGGAGCATCCTGATTTAAAAAAAAAAGTGGTCTAGAAATATGTCTGTCTATATGTCTGTGTGTGTGTCTGTATGCGTGTGTGTATGTGTATATATATATATATATATATATATATATATATATAAATGGCTATGTGTCTCTGTGTACCTGGTTAGCATAACTCCAGAAAAAATTGACCTACGATGTTCAAACTTGGTGTGTGGGTTAATGGTGGCCATGAGACCTACCAATAAAGCTTTTGTCAAAATCGCGCCGGCGCATAGGGTTGAAATCATGAAAAAAATCACGCTATATCTGCTCTAATGCCTCTTTATGTGTTTTAATCGTTTAGACCTCTGAAATTCTCTTAGAAATGCAATAAAAGCGTAAAAATCTGGCGTTTAACACATAGCTCTCTACCTTTGAGCATCGCCCGTCAGCGATTGATTTTTTTTCTGTTTCACGCATAAGAAAGCACAATGTAATGTCGATCTAATACCGAAAATTTTTCCCTTTTTGCATTTTTTTTTATCCTTGTAAAAATTATTACCAAAAATATCGCCAAACTGTCAATTTTTTATTTAAATGACTTAACATATGGAAATGTTAAATAACACCATACATTTTAATGTAATAACCAATATTATTGTGTAGTTGAAAGTTAGACGATATTCCACACCCTTAGTTTTTGTATATATATCTTCATCATCATTTGACAAAATTTGTTTTAAATGTAAATACATAAAGCGAATAGGGATGAATTGTAAGCAAACGAGTAGTTTCCTGGCTTAATTTTAATTTTAAGCTGGAAAATATGTTCATATACAATGAACCAGTTCGTTCTTACCTTTATCAATCAAAAATAATTCTACTATGAGTTTTAGAAAAAACTTACTTGGAAACATGTCAAATCAGTATACATTTTTGCAGAACATCACTTTTAAACACCTTCATCACTATCAACTCAAACCAATTTCTACTGAAAATGTTGGAGATATTTTTTGGAGTTGTAGCACTTCGGTACAAAAGAAATGCGTTAGATGTGTCAACTAGTGATTGTTGGACGCGCTTCAAAGTTATTCTTTCCTGACACTCAACAGAGATGGTTGGTTGGTTGTTTTCAGATTATCTGGCACCGTCAGCAACACGAGGGCTATAATGCGCAGAAATATTCGTCATTAGACAAGCCAACATACATTTACAAACACCCATGCCTAACATGGGACTCAAACCCGCAACCTCGTGGTCTAGAGGCTAGCACGCTAACCACTATACCGTTTGGTCGGCCTCAACAGAGGTGATTGAGACTCTTGGTTCCAGAGCAAATATTGTTCGTGTTGATAGAAAAAGAAACATCTCAAAACGGTTTACCAATACTGAATATTAGTAAAAGTTTTAGAAAATATAAGAAGGTGTAGGAAGTATCTTGTGCAGATTATAAATTACAAAACATACCAAACATTATTTCTATTGCAGAAGACAAGAGTGTAAGCACGCGTATAAAAGTTTTTAGTACTATGTCATCGAAACTCCTAGGAAATGAAATCTAAGAAAATAAACACTTTTGTGTCTAGTACGAAATGAAAATTCAAACACGACGCAATAGTAGTTATGTGTAATTACTGTGCAAGTACGATTAAATTAACAAAAGCAAACTCCACTTTAAATATTTCTTTTAATGAAATAAAGATACACATTAATAAATAAAGTTTTTTACAAATTTTAAAAATATCAATTATATCCCACATTTTGTTCTAACATTTTTATATGTACTCTAAAAAGAGCTCCCTGGAAATATTTATAGAAATGCAAAAGTCAAAATATGTATTTTATCTAGGTCATCAACTCCAATCCTTTCGAAACTACATATACATAAATCCAGATTGTTAAACTATGCAGAAGAACAAATAGTATTGACATAAATATATCGTGATGAATATGCATCAAAGAAAATAGAAAGTTGCTTTAAAGCTTCAAATCCAAAAAACGTTTTCCGTCTTCCTTGCATAAAATCTTTTCTAGTGAAAATGATTTTGGCATACGGATAAAAACGAAGTATTTGGATATGAAATCTGTTGGGATAAAGTTCCGAAACAATACTAAATAATAACAAATAAAAATAAGATCAAAATATTCCTTGGATTTATAAACAGAACCTTATATCTTCAAATACATTCCAATCTTAAAAAAATGTTCTGGGTTACTCCGAAAAGAAACCTGAAGTTTAGTATACATAGATTTTGCATTGAAAGAGACCTTCTACAATGTTTCTTTTGTGTTTCGGTTACATAAAAAAATTCAGTTTTTGTTGAATTATTTATTTATGCATCATTTTTTTTATTTTCAAATTTATGTTCTATAAGTTTAAACTGAACAAAGAACAAAATATAGTGACAGTCACGCAATGTTTATTTTAATCGATTTTTAATACTCAAATATTTAATATTGAATGATAGAAACATTGAAAACCCAAAAAGTACAGGTCCCATTCAAGATGATTAAAATGCAATAATTGTGTATTAAAAATAGGTATTTAGAATCATTTATGTTTAGTTTATGACATTTGAGCTCATAGGAACGTGTTTGGTCCTTGAATAGTGACAAGTAACGTTGAAAAAGGCACTTAAATGTTTACTTTTATTCTTGTATCAATAGTTTATTCGTTGTTTCATTTTTACCAAAGCTCCCCATATCATTGTACAATTGAGCAGAATTTAAGGACCTCACTTAATTAAACAAAATTTTCTTGTACATAAATGTCTCGATTATATCTATACATGGTCTTTCAGAAAGACATCCTTAACTTTGAAATAACAGAACACCGAAATATTGAAATATTGAGAGACAGAATTAAGAGACAAGTGGTTAGGTAGGTAGACAAGTATAGAATTTTAAGTACATTGGTTTTTCGACATTAGTTACATAATTAAAATTTACCAACCAATTAAAAAAAAGTATTATAACGGAATGAGTTCATCGTTTCCCTCATGAAAAGGGCATTATGATTCTTTATTACTTTTGCAGAATGTAGTGGATTTATAAGACACACAAATGGTATAGCGAGTATTCACCACTTTGTTTATTGACAAATCCGTCCAAAGGGACTTAATCGGTAAACCATATGCAACCAACATCAAATTTACTCGCATCAATCAATGAATTTTGTAATTTTTGATCAAATTCCATACATGTCTATCCAACATATCACTAGTCTCTTCTCTCAGTTTCTCACTCTTTCGCAATTATGTCATTTCAATATTAGGAATTCCTTTCTGAAAGAACTTGCTAATTTTTTACCCTAATAAACATGCGGAAATATTCCATAGCCTATCGCGAACAAGGACAGAGAGAAATGTGTTATGGAAGATAGTTAATTGCAGGACTTGTGAATTTAAAAATTTTCATTTGCACTCTTCGAAACATTCTCCGAGAAAACTTCTTTTTCCAGTGCCATTGTAAGAAAATACATATTTTTCTTTGTCAATATCACTTTTGACACAGCTCACCTTTCAATCACCATTTTCGCAGAGATATTTCCTCTGCACCAATATATTTTTATAACATAATTCAATCCCTACCAATTTTAACATTGTACTTTTTAAATCCTTTATATTAACTTCGATTTTGTGTATGTGTGTGGGTGGGTGCCTGCGTATGTTGATGGCGGGCAAATCTGCGGTGGCCTAATTGATCCCTTGTCGCCATCCAATCAGGGTGAAACTTGGTAGATAGATTTAATGTCGATCACAATGCATTCTATCTAATTTTGAGGGCTTCCCCTGTCTCTAAAAGTTCGCTTTTACGAAATTCTAATAACTTGCCTTCATCCAATCCTACTGAAATATCATTTAGCCGATCATTGAAGAAACTCTTTCCTGTTTCAAAAATTGTTTTAATAAATAAATAATAAAATTGTTTTAATCGGAATAAATCAAAGATATTTGGATGCTAGTGCATAAATTCACATTAATTTTAATGAATAAATTAAAAAAAATAGTTTACCGCATATTTTGCTGATAGAGATGTTCTTAATATTTAAAATTATATGCCAATACCAAGCCCTCTGGCAACATAAACGGTGCTTTGTTAATGAATATAAGAATTAACAATGCATATAAAGAATCTATAATAAAAACTTTTTATGGGTTACATTATTTAAACTGTTGACCCCAAATGAACGTCGATTCCCATTTAGTCAATGAAAATAAAAGCGGTATCTCATTTGACACGAGTTTCCACCAGGTTCCACCAGCTCTGCCACTTATTAATTTTAATTGGAAGAGCTTGAAGCTCAATTTCCCTCGGCGCTTTAGTATCACTTAAATCCAATGAAAGCAAGCGTCAGTGCTACGTGCGGCCAAATACCATTTATCACGATCGTCCCTAGCAGTTAATAGGGATAGAAGAGATGGCTGGAGAAGCGCTCCTCTTAAGAACCGCATGAAAATTGATCGTTTCCATTTAGCGAAGCTGACACCAAGCTGACCAGGACAGCGTCCTCTTGTAACTTAACCTTAGTGTTGTAGAGAATCGGAATTTATCGGCAATATAGATTATGTTAGCTTTAAGTGATTGGATTATAATGTTGTTATCAGGTTTCTTCTGAATATGCAATGTATTTGCTCTTTAGGATTTAATAAGAGATTACCATAGGATTTGTGTTAACATTTGCATTATTTACATAATTGTTTATATCAAATAAGTTTTGTATAAATTTATTTATATTAATCGTTAATTTATCAACTGAAACCGAGATGGAAACGTATTGGTAAGTGTATAATTAATACTTATATGACACATGACTTAGAGCATGCGCACTATTAAGGCGAAAATTCCTTAAGACTTGCATTTTTTTAATCATGTCTGAAAATGACTGTGTGAAAAATGTCCAGATTCTGGATTTCCGGTGATAAAACTCGGAGAGACCACTAGTTTGACTTAGATTATCATCAGAACACAGTGTATATTACTCGATTGGCGAATGAAACTTTCTGTGATGGTAATAATTAAATGCTGTATTAGTAAAATCTGACCCAATAGGATAAGTTTAGGGTCGTTATTGGACAACTACAGTATCTTATACCATTTGATCTCTGCTATTTACCGACATTATATGTGGGGAAACTTTCGTGCCATTGAAGAGCAGATACCTACGGCTTGGAGTTAAAGATGGCTTGAAACAGCAAAAGGTAGAGACACGTTTTGATTTTTCGTTGGTGTATGCCTCGGCATCTACAGCCAGCATGGGATGCCTGAAATTCCCCATTGCTGATCTAGTTATTTTTTTGGTTTTTGTTGTGTTAGTATAACTTAAATTTATTGTTCTGAAGGATCGGAGGATTGCAATTTACCTGCTACATATATCATGGGTTCTTTCAGTAATTGGATTCTAATTTTCATTAACAAGATTCTTACAAATGATATTCAAACTAGTTTCTTCTTGAGATTAAGTATATGAAATAATGATGCATATTACTTTTTGTTTAATAGTATTGTTTTGGTAAATGTAACTGACTTATCAGATTTAGAATTGTCACGACATCGGCAGGATAATTCCCATGTAATGCAGTTAATAAAAAGCCGACCATCATAGTTGCAGTGTCTTCTTGAAATTTATTCTTAGTATTCTGGGGGATCGCGATTTACCAGCAATTGTATATCATGCGCTTTTAAAAAAAGATTGGAATCAAATACTATTTTTAGGTTTCTTGCTAGTGACTCTCTGAATATATAATTGGGATGTTTCATAGAGATCTAACTCAACCATAGATAATTATTTTTTTGAAATTCCATCATCTTAATATCTTTCATAACAAACATGGTATTGAGCTAGAAATCGTTTTAAAATAGATGCAACACTGCTTACTTCCAGTAAGTCACTTGTTCTACCATAATTAGTAGTATAAAAGAGAACATGTTTGTTGAAGTATTAACCTTTGCATCTGCAATGCCTTGAAAGGACTTCCCTTTCAGTGACTTTTCCGCTAATGACAATGGTTGCTGTGACAACACCGTTTAGGGATTGATCACATCGCATCTAACACATGTGCCTTCAAGAGCCAAAGCAATGTCTCTATTGCCCTTAAATCATCTCAGCCTCCCATGCTGAACTTTTCATGTAGTCTTTACAAATTAACTCTAACAATACTCTAGTAATGGTACGAATTTTTATGGGGGGGGGGGGGGGCGGCAGAAAACTTCTGCAGACGAACGTACCGGACCAACTAACCCCAGCTCGAAAACAAACAGCAGCGTTGTAGTATGCTTCTTTTGTCCATTACTTTACGCTTGTATTTAGGTACAAAAACATGTTTTCCTGAGCATGAGTTATACGTGAATTAAATGCTGTAAACAATACCTACTTTGTCTAAAGTTTTTTAACGTAATCAGTAGCAAAAAAACTTTCATACTACAAAGTTGAATAAAACCTATTTTAATATAAGGTCATTGTTTAATTATGTAATAATCCTTTTCTTTCATTTTGCTATGCAAATAGTTCTTTTGATGAATCGTGCTTTGAAGACCTTCAAGAACTGAAGTAAAAGAATCTGCAGTTTCACCTGCAGGCAAAGATATGCTACACCACAAAAGTATATGCTTACAAAAGTGTATTTACGCCATCTTTTTACGCTTAAAACTCGATTATTTCTGGGAATTGTATTTAATGTTGCTGTAACAGTCACATTATCAATACAAAATTTTGTAAACATAAAAATTCTAACTATTCTTAAAATGGAGGGGTTTCAAAAAACGTGTGGAAACACAAGAATCATATATTACATTGGAGCAGCAGTTACGTGGTCTCTCAACGCTATTGGATAAGGAATAAAATTACCATAGAGTAGCCGTTTTTGTACGCTGTCCATGTGGAAATTAACATTGAGTAAGTATTGGTAGGCGATATTATGTAGTAAGCTTTACATCGGTACAACATTACTTAAGCCTTGAGTACACGCTGTAGGAAGGATCCCTCCACGTAAATGTATAGTCCTGGAAAAACCTCCTTTGATAGTAGTACCTGAGCACATAGTTTTGTGTTAATACTTAAATATATGTTGATAACAAAAACAAAAAAAACTTTTAAAGTTTAAAGTTTAACTATTATTTTACTTTTATAATCACGGATACAATAAGAGTTTAAAGGAATCGGCCACATATCGTTCCAATCAGCCAATTAAGGCTTAGTAGGCACCTGTTCACACATTGCTGTAGAGTATTCAATGATCTCAAGTAAGCTTATCCTAATGTATAGTGTGTAGGTGGATATAAAGCTATGCTATGCGAACCCTCACATCGAAAACAATAGTTATTGTGAGTAAAATTTAGTATGCCAAGCTGAGAAATCTATTCATTTTTTCAGGTCTAAATAAATTGATACAGATGAAAACTTATGCAGAAAACAAGTCCGACACGCTGTTGGATCCATAAATGAGATAATGACAATGAAAGTCATTTTTGCAATTGTCAAATTATTTTGAAACTGAATAAAGAATATAGTTTTTTACTATTATTACATATTATACATAGTTCAGAATATAATTATGAAAGAAGAAAAAAAAATAGTTGTTTTTCTTTTTCTAGCTAGTTTAACATTAACTCAAACACATGAATAAACTTGTAAAGGACTTTTCAAAAGAGTAATTTCAAGAATAGAATTGGTTAAATTATTTTATACGATTATTAAATTTTACTTTGATCTTTCATAAAATACGTCACCAATCATCCATAGACAAGTATTTCTCAACTATACGATGCAAGAGATTATTCAATAATTACGTACTTTACAAGTTTGCACTAAACTTAAGAATTAACGTTTTTAACTCTGCACGTCGTAACAATTTACATATATGCAAATGAATATCCTTCGAAACCTTGGATTTGGGACAACACACGCGTTTACCATAATCTCCTTATCTCTATCTAAACCTGCTCAAGTCACACGCCTTTGGATAAATGAACATATTAGCATTGCATTTATAAGTGGAATACATAAACTTCTCAAATATGTCTGCGGTGGGAGGTGACCTTATCCTACAATCTGTGTGTTTCAGGAAACATTTCGATAATCTCATCTAATCTCTCATAAATATTCCGCTAAACACACTGGTAGGTCTTTGCTTTGAATTATGTATGATTTATCCTCACACTCGTTTCGGAGTGCTTTCACAAAGTCCAAACTTATATTAAAACACAACAGGCTTCAATTTTAAGTGTTTCTTAGAGTTGTCTTTTCGAATGAATCATTTCATATTTTCCAACATCAAGATAAAAATTCTGAGAATTGAAGAGAAAAGCAAGTGCAATTATTTTAGTTTTAAAACTTAAACTGATTATTAGTTTCGCTACAAAACACTAGATAATTACTGATACCAATGTTCTTCCTTATGTATGTCTAAGGTAAACATTCCCAGACAAAATTACAAATTCTACAGGCACTTACTATATATGTCAAATGAAAGTTATAATCGATAAATATGTTCCAATAATACAATTCAATCGAAAAGTGCTTGCAGAAGTACCAAAAAGCGCGATTGGAGGTCAATTTGCCACAAACATTTAAGCTACATACATGTGCTTTAAAAAGCGTGCCAAAAAAGTTCAATGAATATAATGAAAACAGAAAACAAGATATAAACAAAATACATTTAATGCTTAACAAAGTAGTGTCTATTGGCTAATAGAATACTTTGAAATGTTTGTGATTATTCTAAAAACTGCTAATGAAAGCTTATATTAGGCATCTATCGAAGCGTTTATGTACGGGTCGCAGACATCGGATGTGCGAAAGTATGCAGAATATCTGGATTTTAGGACTACCTTGAGGCTGTTGAGCTACCCTAGTTGTAAATACAATTTTTTTCACACTGGAAACTGCACTCATTAAATATACTGTAAGATTAAGGTTATGATTCGTTTTACTCATTTGCTTTATGTATGCTATTTATTTGATTAGTATGCACGCGTATTTTAATCCTCCGTTTATAACGTGGGACAATTTTCTGGCGTACGCCTAGTACATTTTAGGTTTTTTTTTTCTACTCGTACACAGATAAGAATTATAAAATTAAGATAAATCTAGTAGTTGTGTTTTTATTTTATATAATTACTTGGTGACAAAGTTATATAGAAAAGAAAATATTTTAACTAGTTAAAATATACATTTAAAAGACGCCGACACGGGATTTACATCGTAAGGGAGACAGACGTGTTCAATGCGATGTAAATACATATTTGACCAAGTTAAAATAATTATTTTTCCATAAAACTTTATCACGAAGTAATTATATAAAATATAAACGCAATTGCTCAATTCGTCTTAATTATATAATTCTTTTCTGTTTATGAGCAGAATAAAGAGACAAAATCCACTATACCAGAGAATTTCCCTATGGAATTTTGCTATCTCAAGCTGACGGTCAGCCACATTATGTTTAAGTTCACACGCTAATACTTTTCTAAGGGTTCAGCGCTGTAAATACAATGGATATTATCCAAATTATAAAATATGCAACGGGAGCTTTGAATAAGTTAAAAGAAGAAGAAAAAAAAAAGTTTGCTGGAAGGAGGGAAGGGGGACGTAAAATTGCGCTTTTCTAATATTGAGACATTGCGTCTGATATGCAGAAAAAGCATTCATTACTTTGAGAACACACTCGGTTGCTCAAACCATCGATATAGATAAACAACTTGATAGACTGCTCCGATGGCACTGCAAGGAGAAACAAGGCGGTGGATTGATGATGATGGGTGGACGATTTTCCAATCACAGTTAACTTCTACAGTTGGATGGGAATGTGGAAAACCTTGCAATGTGCAAGAGTAGATTTTTTTCCCTGCATATTATTACTAATTAAAGTCTAATATTGACAGTTCTTCTGTGAACAAACCAATATTTTTTTTTTCAATTCTCGGCAATCCATATTTTTGGTCCATCCAACGATCTGGCAATGGTTTCATTTTCCCAGCATAAACAGCCTATCCAGTTGTTTATTTATATAGATGGCTCTAACAGAACTCAACTCCACGAAAATTAGTTCATTCTTTCCTACCATTACTTACTGCGAGGACCGACTTTTCAAATTTAACTTTTCGCTTCTTCATTGAATGCAAGGATTCAAAAATGTTCTTTCTAACGCTGCCTATCACAGAACTTAAGAATAAATTATTTAATCCCACGCCTTATTCGATTAAATACTTAATCTTTCACTTGGTAAGTTAAGCAAATAGATGCTTAGCATGTCATGATTGAAACTAAACCTCTCCAACACTTCATTAACCACTTAATTCTATGGTATTACGGCACTTACTCTTGCTACTTACTGATAAGACCTCACACTTATCCCAGCGTGTAACCACACAGTTCTCTCCGTTCACAACCACTGTCAAATAAGCAAGAATCTTCCCACCCTGAGAATCAATACCAAGTAGAAGGTTGCCTAAAACAAAAACTAACTGATCAATGCAGGGCCTCTATAACTTGACGTCCCTAAGGCCTTTTTATTCCCTACCGATAAATCCATTACTCCCGTAGACCAAGATTCTAGATATCTCCTCCCTGCTACTCTCTCAAGGAAGATGGCTTAATCAATCTTGGACCAATGTGCTTGTCTTCACCGGAATTTTAAACTCGGGGTAGCTTTTTTCAGCTTGTAGATGGGATGGCTTTCAATTGCTAATCAATTGGTTTGTTCCAGTGATTGTAGGTGGTTTTCTTCTTGTACATAGATTTACTCATTGCATCCAAATTTGATTTTGAAATCAAATAAGTCGGAGAGGAGAGTTTGAAGAGTAATTTGAGGACTGTTTTTAAATTTGGAGTCAATGTTTATCGGTTGCGAGACGAGATGTCTTTCAATTGTAAAATAATTGGTTTGTTTCAGAGATCGTAAGTGGTTTAGATGGTTTTGAAGATTGAATTTAAATTTGAAATTGATAAGTCATTCATGAGAGTTTGAAGAGTAATTTGATAGGTTTGATTTAAAAATTAGGCTATTATCATTTTTAAAGAAATTACCAATTTTAAAACTTAAAAATATTGGCATCAGTTTACTATGACAACTATACCATTAAATAAGTGCAACTAATGTCATAAACCTGGTCAAGTGCCAATACTCACACGACGTGGCTGCAGTATCTATAGAATGGAGAACTACCCAGGTAGCACAGTGGATTGGCTAATGACTGAAACAGGAGTTCTGGAAGATTGGTCAACTCTGGCCAAAACTCGAGCATCATTCCAAAATACACGATTGATTTTTTTTAAATACACATGTTCAAAACACCAGAAACCATATTTCTTTGCCCTCCATATTTTCTTATAAATAAAATATTTCAATTTTAAAACTATGTCTCAACATTTCGAAACTTTCAGTATATTTTATTGAGCATTGGGCGAGATTGAATTTTATCTATAACAAAGGCTAGTTTACAATATTCCACATCGAGATTGGCTAATGTGGATTGATATTGACCCTCGTGGATGTGTTACTGGGGTAAGTATTCTCACTTTACCATAATTTTATCACGCACCTTGAACGTATAATTTAGAGAACGCTTTTAGTGCTAATTTGCTGGGACGGCTGAGACAATACAGCATTATAGCTATAAGCTATAACGATAGCACGATATAAATGTTTAATTAATATTTTCTAAAAATAACATAATGATCTGTTTAAAAAATTATACATTCTACAAAGTAATTGTGCAAATCTAAAATGTTTCGATTAACCAAAACACTTCTTTCCAGGGAATTTTCCTAATTTTTATTCTCCTGTAAGTTATATTATAAGAGAAAAAGCGTAATTTCTGACAAATATTGGAATTATTTTTAAAATCTACATCTCTTAAACTTTTTAATATCCAATTCTGTCTGTGGATTGGTATTCTCTTATAAGTTTTTAATATGCAAGAAATTAAAAACAATAGTTTCAATTCAAGTTTAAAAAAAAATAAACTTAATTCTTGAAATATATATTTTTTAATTCTAAAATTATTCACTTAAAACATATTTTAATTTCTCACTTGTTTATGTTTAGATTTTACTGAATTACTTAGCATGTGTACCAAATTTCATTCTGTTTCATATTGTCTTATTTAACATTGGTGTTTGTCAGCTGTCTTTTAATACCACTTAGGTATAAGTAGACAATAATATTTATGAAATTAGAGGGATGTGGATTTGTATGTTCAACTTATTTTAGTAAAAAATCTGTTGATATCACATAACTTAATTGCATTTTTTCAGAATAACAGTAACTGAAGAAAAACTTGTTTCGTTAACTTCGAAAAATTATTCAGGAATACATACGTGTACAAAATCATATCGGAAAATATGTGTTCAAAATAGGTTTCAATTTTTAATTACACTGCTTTTATCTTAATTTGTAGATTTGAAGATTATTCAGTTTCCAACTAATATTCAAATTTAACTCAAATGCAGATTTACTTGAATATCATACAAGCCAATGACCATCACAAATGACCAGGAATATCATAAATTAACATAAATATTGTAAATGAATATTAATATTATAGCTGAACATATATTCAATTTATATAGCATTCTATCCACTCGAGCCAAATGAGTCGCTCTTATTATAACATATTATAGCATTTAACTCTATGTATGTTACGAATACATATATACAGTGGTATAAAATGAATTGTATTTAAAATTATTAGTACTAAATACATAAAATATCTTGTAAAATGTAGGAAAATAAATTATTTATCATAAGCACATAAAGCTTTATTTCTTGTTATAATACTTTGTATCGATTAAAATATTGTTCTATGTGTTCCTAGTCTTTAAGACATTTTAGGTTTGATAAGAATAAAATACTCCTTAAAGTTCAAAAACTGTATATCAGATGTCATTTCGAGTGATTGAATTGTACTGTCTTAAATTATGAATAAGTAACTTTATCTTGATGAGCCAGATTTACAGAAATTTTCGTACAATGTGTGGTGGTCTGTCATTTATTTTAGTTTTTATGTACCATTAATGATAAACCATTATAATTACCAATTTTGTACACATGAAACAATGATGCAATAGGATCTACAATTTGAAAATTTGGGAACTATGGATGTAATAAAGGAAGGTTCTGACTCACTCACTCGTCACCAATTTTCCCACGTAAAACAAAACTAGAGGAGCTGAAATTTGGCACTAGTAACTATGTAAATTATAAAAAGCAAATTTTGTGATTTAGACACAAGCTTTATAATGGGATTTTATCATAACTTGGTATTTTCTGAACAAGTGAGAAATCTGGAGGTATCCATATTATCCATATGTACCAACCATATTATCTTCTATATTTATCTGAATCAATCCATATTATCGTAATAAAAATTTTATAATTTAATGAGCGTGTTTATAAAGGTATCTTGTCACTAAATAGGGTAGCGAAAGTTTTAAATTAAATTAAAAATGTTAGTGATCATAAGAAAGTTTTAATAAAAATATTGTACTAGATACCAAAACTTAAATATGATATCAACTTCACTCAATTATGTATATTATAGGGAGCACAATTAATAACCGAATTTTTTGTATTAAGGGGGTAAATTAGAGGATAAGAAATAAATTAGTATCCTAAAAATTTAACATCTACTTCAATATTTATCTGGATCAATCCAGATTATCGGAATCATAATTATTTTTCTTAATGAGCGTGTATACAGAAGTCTCTTGTTTTCAATAGGGGGGGGGGGAAGTTATAAATTAAATTAAAAAACTTTAGAGATGATTAGAAAGTTTTAATAACAGTATTGCACAAGATATTAAAAATTAAATTTGATATTAACCGCACTCAATTATGTATATTCCTCTACGATTTAAATTATGTCATATAAAATAATTGCTCAATTTAGGTTTCATAAAAAATTTCTTAACAAGATAAAATATCAGGGTATCTTTTGATTGCAGAAAAGTATAGAATTTACATAAATTACCTCTTAATTTAAGAACTTGAGAAATAAAGTTGAGAGAGTAATTCGACAACTTGTATCAAATACAGAGCTCTCCTTGTGTTTTGCCTACGAATGAGTAATTTACTTGGCAAAGTGAGAACTGTTCTCTTTAAGTAAGAAACAACTGACTAATTTACGGCTTCTTGTCTAAAAATAACTTGAAGAAAATGGAGCTTTGATGTACGGCTTCGGCTTAGAAAATTAGATTTTAAAAAAGAAACGGATACTTCGTTTTTTCACTGTTAAAGTAAACTGGTGAAAAATTGAAAGTTTTAAGCTTTCATGTAATTTTCTCCAAACATAACGTATCTTGAGTAACCTTATTTAAATTGATTACTACTCTCTGAAAAGAATGTTTGATTTTTTTCGCATTGACTTCATAAATGAAATAAATAGTTACAAATTAATTAATTAAAAACATAAGTTTGGAGGGACCAATTTTGTAAGACCTTGTCAGAATAATTGGAATTAAACTGAGTAACACCCCATTGAACCGACCATCTTGAAACTTACATATTTTCTGTTGAATTAAAAACAAATTCAATTTCAAAAATTGATAATTCATGCACTACAAATCGAAGACAAAGAATGTGGTTTTCATGAATATGTGTACATAAAAACTGCAATGTATTTCAAAATAAAAAAAAATTTATGTGCATGCAATTATTTCTAACTAAATTTTTATAATAACTTATATAGTCTCGTTTCTTTCGTTAAAACTTTCATTGCAACGAAAACACTGGCTCACTTCGCTCCCTTAAAGGTTCATTGATACAAAACGTCCCCCCCCCCCCTTCCGATCGATAATTGTTTTTTAAATTTTTTTCCTATTAATACAAGAAAGAAAAAAAATGAATACAATCACCCTTACCCGCTTCTGAAAAATAAATTGTTTGACCTTCTCCCCGTTAATACAATAAAAAGAAGCAAAGTATTACAGTCACGCGAAGCTCATTAAACAAAACATTAAATATTCTGATTCATTCAAAATATCTAATTTTTTTAAAGCTTTAAAGGTTTTGCGAGGGAAAAACATATAATGGTTTTTAATTTTTAGAACTCCCATAAGGTGACAACACTAAACTCAAGGCTACTAGACCGTGACCGTGCCAAAATAATTTGCTACTACAGTCAAACCCCGTTAACGCCAAGTCGATGGGGCCACCGAAATTGTTCGCGTTAACCGAATTTCGTGTTAAATAAATAAATTAACGTTACTTTTTAAGTACGGAGAGTTATTTTTACTTCGCGTTAAGCAGTATTTCATGTTAAGCGATCTCGAGTGAACGGGGTTTGACTGTAGTAACAAATTACTTTGGCACTGTTACGGTCTAGTAGCCTTGAGTTTATTGTTGTCACCTTATGGGAATTTTGAAAACTAAAGACCATGATATGTTTTTCCCTCGCAAAACCTTTACAAAAATAGATGATTTAGATGAAACAGGATATTTAATATTTTAGGCCTCAGTAGAAAATTTTAAATTTTAAGGAAATTAGAGGCTAAATTAGTGGTCATATACTACTTATGCTTAAAATTTCAAGAGTTCTTCAAATACTAGAAATTAGTTTCAATAGAGTCAGTCTCGGGCATACTGGAAATTAGTTTCTATAAAGTCAGTCACAAGCATACTAGAAATTAATTTCTATAGAGTCAGTCACAAGCATACACTTTATTTTGTTTACATTGTTTTTTCTCCTTGCGTTATTCAAAAAGCTAACAGCTACCTAATATTCTATAATAAATATAAACAATTCGACATTTATTAATTTCATGGGAAAAAAATTATTCAATTGCGAATGAACATACGCCGAGTCTCGTTTTCGATCACTGCCTCTATAAATAATTACAAGAGAAGGTTCACAGGCAGTATAGTATACAAAATAATTTATTTTTTTATAAACTAAAAACAAACAATTTATGTACGTTTAGGTATGTATGAACTACCAATTTAATTCTTAAGGTTTCCGTTTTTGACTTATTGAGTAAAGAACACTAAACATTAATTTTTTTCTGTTTTTTTTCTGAGAAAATCGTATCGTTCTAATGCTGATATTTTGCAGAACTGGCATTTTCTGTTGTGACAAATACTCACAATATACCACTCGTTTCTAATTAAATTTAGAAGAAGTGTTTTGACTTGTTGTTATACAACACAATACAATTTTCTCATAAAAAAACTTATTTTTAATATTTAGATAACACAGACAACAATTTGTATACAGAAGTTCTTGAACGAAAAATATAGCATCTACAATTTTTCAAATGCAAATAAAATTATTGCTTGATCTGAATTCAACAGTCATAGTTGTATGAATTATGCATTCTTTTCAGTTTCACAATGATAGTGAACTGATAATTTAAATGCTGAAAGATAACTAAAAGAGTTACCTTGGTAAATAGATCATATGTTCTTGGAAAGTCTAGACCAAGAATTAACCGAATATATTTATTAACTCATAAAAGTTATTTTAAATTCTCAAAAATCTTTTACTAATACGGTTTGAAATAATATCTTCTTTGGGAATTATTTACTCCATCAAATACCATTTTATTAAACTTAAAAGTCTATTACAATATCAAATGGAAATAACCAAATGGAAAATAAATTACATTTATGCATTAGGCAATCAGACAGCTCTATATTATGTAATTAACTGTCCGAGAAACTTAATATATATGCATGAAATTTAAATATGAAGTGTCTCTTTGGTATTCCGTCACATTTCATCCATTTATTGCTTTTAAGTACAATTTGAGAAGAGCATACTGAATAATTGAGCATGCATTTTTAAATCATAAGAATATCTGCATATTTAATATTAAGAATATAAACAACTGCCTGTTTTAGGAAGTATCGTAAGTTAATTTAATATTTGATGCGTCTATCCATATTTAGTCGTATCACATAAAAGGAATGAGTATTTTAAACGTTAAAATTAACAATCCTTCTTTGTTCGTTTTCCATGTCTCTGATCGCCATTACGGCATGTAAACTCGACTAAACGCATACATTTAAAGATCCATTTAGAGTTTCCATTTGATTTGCATTTTTACGTGTTTTTTTCTACATTTGATGTTACATCAAATCTTACTGGCTGAATGCATTAGGGATTTTTGTAAAAGGTGAACACTCTCATGTGATTGCATAGAATTCGCGATCTTCTTTGTCTAATGAAAGGCCACTTTACATTGGAAACAGAATCGAGACGGTTTCTTTTTATTCCCATCTTGTAATATAAGGTCATTTAAGAGTCGAAGACGATTTTGAACTTTTATTGTTTTTATCCATGAAAGGGGAGTAAACACAAATTACGTGCGGGTTAAATTCCAAAAATTATTTAAAATAGCATATTTTCAACCAATAGTTGTGAAGAGAGACACAAGGGTATCATAAGTTGATTATTTCTGTAAAAATACATGATTTTATGCTACTGAAATATTGCGATAATTTTTATTAATTCAACATTGGACATTTTCTATCCATAATAATTGAAATGCTCTTTGACATTCGCTGATATTTTACAAGGATGATATATTTATAAGTTTATTACTAAATTCTGTACTACAATATTGCATAAAACTAATTCTAACTAAAAATGGTAACTGCAATGGTAGTTAATGTCATTTAAAAGTTGTCTTTTTTAGATTTGTAAAATGCTTTTCAAGACTAGATGTAGGAACTGAGTATAATTGTAAATTGCGGATGTGGTTAAAATTGAAACAGTATTCAAGTTTCTATTAAAAGGATAAATAACAACAAAAAATTAAATTATTAAAAAACTGTAAGTTTGCATTTAAAAAAATCTTAAATAAGAAAACTTTCATTTCTAAAGAAAATAGAGGTATACAGAGTTGAGAATTTTTTATTTTTAAAAGAATTAAGAAAATTGGAAATTTAACATTGGGCTTGAAAATTTAAAGTAGTAATGTTTCTCTTTTTATAATGTAGATCATAAACAATAGATAACTGTAATATTTTACAAGAAAAAATTATTGTTATTAAATGAAACATTTTAGTAAAAACTGTTCACTGGAATCAAATGGCAATTTTTAAATTTAGGCAATATTATTTTGTATACACATAAAAAACTTATAATTCAACGAGAGAGAATACTATATTATAGATCCTTTTACATTAAATATCAATAAATAATGAATATCGAATGAATCTTAACACTAACACAGATTAAATCCTAACTTTGCCTAATCGAAACTTAATTATTGTAATTCATTTATTCTCTTTATTGAAAAGCCATACATAAGTATATCGTTAATTTTTTCACTACATGTATTTGCTTAAAAAATGTAAGTTAAAATTTCCACACTTTTCCAATATTTCACCTTTTTAAATTTCCACATTTCGTTATTAACAATGTCGTTATAAAAAAGTCAGCTGAAAGAGGCACTAAAAGTACATAAAATTCATAGAATTTATTTTTTTCATTTAAGACGAAAGAAAATGAATCATTAAAATACATTTAGCGCTCATTATAAAAATAGTCTTTTTAAACTATTTTTCTACTCCCTTAAAATGTTTGACGTTAAGTATGTTCTTTTAAAAGAAAAAAAAATTGTTTCTATTAAAAAAATTATGTTTACTGACGGACTTATAATTCAAAGGATTTGGTTTAGTTAAGGCTTTTTTAAAAAATATGAACGATTCTATCACATCCTTACATTATATTTCAAGAAATATACATCGTTAATGGTATTTCAATATAACTGCTCTGTTATAAATAATACTATTTTATTATCCAAGCGCAAGACAATATGGAAATAAAGAATAAGAGTATAGTAAAATCATTCAATGATGACATTTTTGTTTTTCTGTAATTTCTATTTACAATTTCAATATTGTTTATTTAAAATGTGTAGTCTGTTATATAGATGTTAGAAAGTGACAAAAGAGATAAAATAGTATGTCTGACAATGACTATTGATATACTGATGACCAAGAAAGGACACTTTTATCTCATTTTTTTGTGAAAGTACATTTTTATGCTGAATTGAAAAAATACTCGTCCATCATTATTTAAACAAGTTTATCTCTCTAGTATTCAATATGTTCCTCTTTTTTGGACAATATTAAAATTTTATAACAGTGAAAAAGTATTCAATATTTTATGAGGTTTTTTATGCATCATGGAAAATTGCACAAAACTGACTAACGAAATATTAATTCTAAGCCTCTTATAAATCTTTGTAAATCTCTATGATATAATTTTTAATTTAAGGAAAAAAGATATAGTAAAATTTATATTTATTATATTATCATTTATTTCGTATAGTATCTCATTATTGTAAAATATTGTCTTACATATTCAACGTATTATCTCATTACGTAATATCTTAAATCAAAAGTATATGCATTTCAACTTATGAAGATGGGTTTTACTATTTTCAAGTAGCTTAAACTTCTTTCTATTAACTTTAAGGGGACTTGGTATCCTAAAATTTATAAATAATTGATTTTGAGCGTATTATTATTTATCAAAATTTGAATTATCCCCTTGAAATGGACACCTCATTTGTAATAATACCTCAACTAGAAGTATTTCTGATAATTTTGTGAAGACAAAATTGGTAACTATTAGTGTAAGTTAAGTTTTTTTTAGAATGTGTTTTTTCATAAAACTACAATTTTCATTATCCATGTACTTTTTTCTCAGAAACAACACAATCTATGTTCCTAAAATTTTTACCACATATTCCTTTTTTGTATCTGTATATACTAAAGTGAGATTTTGTTGCTATTTTAAAAATATGTTTTGTTTTTATTATTTTGGCAAAAAACACTTATAATTTTTAACAAAATTGAGTAACTTTCACGATAATTCATTTAAAAAAAGTAAATGCATTACAATATAAAACTAACTTCAGTAGAACAACAAGTGTCTGCTAAATGCACTAAAAAAAATTAGGCTTCTATGTCTATTACTTTCTTAGAAAAAGGTGCATGAAATATGTCAAATTAACATTACCGGTATAGAAGGTACCAACTCCCATTAAAACTAAGTTATTCTGTCAGACATAAAATGCCTTGAAAACTGGATGTAAAACAGAAGTCCTCAATCTACACTAGTCCAAACAAGATTTTTGACCATAATAATTGTACGTATAAGGTAGACAAAAAAGTTTATCATTCATTTTGAGAAAGGGTAAAATTAAAAATTTAATATGCATTATACATATATTTACCTAAACAAGAAACCTTTAATATATAGCATATTTCATTAAACCTTTCAATTTTATCAATCCTGAATTTGCTTGGAACAGCTTGAAACTATAATAAGAGGGACTATTGAAGTTTCGATTCTGAGAGTTCATATGAAGGTCTTAGAATGCATGAACAGCTTGTGGTTTGCAATTTAGCAATGCTACAGCCGCTCATTGTATCGAATACAAATGGGCGTCTGACCAGATATAATTGTTGGCATTTGGTAACAGTATGGTATATTTGGTAACAGTTACTGATCTTCCTCAACAACCATTTCCATTTGAATAGCTTGAAATATCATAGTTGGCTTCCTTTTATTGTTGTAAATTAATTTATCTATATTATTTCTTGGCTATTATACTTAGCTATAATACTAATTATTAAAATCTATTCGTCTTTGAAATTTTAAAAACTTCAAGAATTACTAAGTCAATCCAAAGCTATAGCTGATAAAATAAAAGCGTTTTGACTTTAGACAGTGCATAAGATAAATATAAAGATACTTTAAGGAATTGTAAAATGGTAGTAATGGTAAATGTATATGAAAAACGAGTCACATAAGAGAGTCAAAATAATATACTTCTTTTGACTATCTAAACTTGTTTTTATTGTACATTTCCCGTTATTACCATTTTATAAACCGTTAAAGTATCTTTGAATAAAATGCAACTTGTTTTATATTTATCTTATGCACTGTCTTAAGTCGAAATGTTTATTTTTCTTCTATCTGCTATAGCTTTGGATTCATTTACTTCTTTCCTTTAATTTTTTTTATTATTTATCAGATAAAAATGTTTGAAAAGCTATATCAAATTTTAAATATTCAATTTAAAACATATTTAGAAAACGTTTTTCATACAAATAAAGGCTTGTCTGCTGTTCTAACCAATAAGAAAGCATCTCCAATTCTAGTGTCATTTTTAAATTACTTTTTCCTATTAATTCCTTACATCGTTATTTTTGAGGCCAACAAAAATAGAAAGTAGTAAGAACATTTATTTTAAACTGGTATTGTATTAGTATTACCTAAATCTACGTTAATCTAAAAGTAAAATATGTACGGATACTGTCTTTTGAGTTGGATGGCATCGTTATTAAGTACACTAAGTTATAACTGATACGTTTTTGATGATACTAAAAATTTAACTGTTTTCTTCTTGGTTTGTGAATAACTAATTCACAAATGTAAATGTAGGTGTGGGAATCGTATACAGTATTTATATTACGAAATGTAAATTGTATATTATACATTAAAAAATTATTTCAGTAAAAGGAAATGACTCATATCTGAGAATTCATTTTGCTAAACAATATGAGAATTACACTGTATCAATGATAAGTAACACCCGAGATTTTAAATAATTCGGGAACAAATAAATTTGTAGGTTTGTTTGGTTGAATATAGCTACACAACAGCTTCGGAACATCGTAGGAGACTGATCTGGAACTCTGATAATAGTCCAAGTGTCAGTGGGGAATGCCTTCCGGGAGGTCTCAAGGAGGCAAACTGAGCTTTACTTCTCGAAAGAAAAATACCTGCCAAACTCTAATCTAGAGCTCCCAAAATAGACACTCGCTTTTTACTCTTGCTGCAGTGTCACTTTGAAAACATATACTTCAGAATGTTAAGTGGAGGCTCGATTTCGACATACCTCGCATCTCGCATGTTAACAAATATCAAAGAAAATTGCATAGTGATTGGTTTAAATTTTTTTTTCCTTAATCATTTTGCTAATTATTTCTTTCAAACTCAAGACATCAAACAAAATACAAATAAAGAAGACTTTGAGAAAATCCATAAATTGAAAGGAAAGTTTTCTGCAGCTTACTTTGCTTTCTACCCTAAAGCCATTTTCACTACAAGAGACTATTAAAAAAAGAAATCCTACGAGAAAGTTGAGCAAAGATAGCCCCAAATACCCATTGGTCAATATGGGATTAAACTTTATTTCGTGGCTGCCCCTCTCCTTACAATCCTACAGCTGAAAGCAAAGCTCAAGAAAAAAGCAGGCACTTACGGATTATGATACTCCTGACGTCTTTTTTTACGTGTCTGAAATTAATTTAGTGATATCTCGCTGCGCCACTTGGCAAGTATTGCTGTCAGACAGAGCATGGTGGACGTTAATTTCACGCCATGGGTTTTAGTGATCAGTAATCCGTAGACATGTGAAGATTCTTGGTTTTCGGGGCTTTCTACAAATTTATGAGGATGGATTTCGTCGTTGTAACTTTCATATTAAGGTTTACTAAAAGATTAATTTGGAGCTCATATTAAAAGTTTTTGTTTTGTATTCTAAATGCTTCAAACTTGAGGCTTTTATGCTGAAATATCATGTGAAAGGACTTGGTTCGAATCTCTGTTGGATCTATGCCGATTCTCCTTTGAAAAATGAGTAGATAAGTCAGCTATTGTGACTTATAAACTAAAGATTGAGACATCGGTTTGATTCACGATTGTGAGGCAGTTTCGCTGATATAATCTCACGGAAGGCAATTTCTCTTTAAAAATAGGTCAAATTTTAGTTTGTACGGACAATCCACTTGAAACAACCAACTTAATTGGCCCAATTAAAACTTAACACGATATCGCATTTTTATAAAAGTTAAATGTGGTGAATTAAATGCTTCATTACTTGTAGAAGGTGCAGTATTTTAGATTATATTATTAAGTAATATGTTATCCAGAGATATTGGCTACTTTTACCAATATTTTCATCAATTACCTTGAAAAAAAAGCTAATAATATATTAACCGCCAAGTTGATTAGTTGTTTTCAGATTATCTGGCACCGTCAACAACACGAGGGCTATAATGCGCCGAAACATTCGTCATTTGACAAGCCAACATACATTTACAAACACCCATGCCTTACACGGGACTCGAACCCGCAACCTCATGGTCTAGAAGCTAGCATGCTAACCACTATACCGTTTGATCGGCTATTAACCGCCAAGTGAAATTTGTAAATTAGCATTTCCTGTGGAGTAGATTATCTGTGTTAACTTGGCTTCCTAGGTGGTTGATGTTACTAATGATGAATAATGATTCATTGCCAAATGATGAGGGAATAAGGTTGTGAACACTTATTCATCTAATGTTCCGTACCTGGTTGCTGTGCATATGAGTATTCGATGTTTATCATTTTTCGAATGTAAAATCAGCTTCGTAAACAATCCATGGACATGGTATTTTCATCGTAAACCATTTCAAACCCTAGGCTATTTGGATGCATGTCCGTTTAACAACACCATATTACCATAAAAATCAAATGACTTATATAAATGTATGAACCGACACGTGACATGTTTCTTAATACATGTTAAGTTGGTTGGTTGTTTTCAGATTATCTGGCGCCGTCAGCAACACGAGGGCTATAACGCGCCGAAACATTCGTCATTAGACAAGCCAATATACATTTACAAACACCCATGCCAAACACGGGACTCGAACCCGCAACCTCACGGTCTAGAAGCTAGCACGTTAACCACTATATCATTTGGTCTGCTAATACATGTTAAAAATCTATTTAGGTATTGCACTGAATCGAGCAGTATTTTTCTGCATAATGTGACTAATGACTAATGTATAAAGAATACGGACACAAATTCTTACTTTTCCCCAATAAAATGTGTAGCTTTTATTTTTTTATTTTCAAAATTTTTATTTTATTATATGTTCTATTAATTCATATATGCATGGGAACATTTTAAATAAAATATTACTAATTACAATGTGTTATAAATGTATTTTTAAAGGAGACCCGTGTGCAAAAAGTGGAAAAATACTTTATTTTATTGCATAAAATTAAGCTATATTTATTCAAGAATACATAGAAAAAACTTCAGAGTTTTATGGAACTGAAAAAATTTGATTTTTAAATAAAACTAAACTGTTTATATTTTTTAAAACTTGAATAGCTGTTTTACAAATTTAGGGAGAGTTTTTTTAGAAAATTGAATTATTTTTTTAAGAATTAAAAATATATAAATTTTTTTGTGAAACTTCAGAAACTTCGTGTGAAAAAGAAATATTTTTTTTTTAATTGTCTATCGAACAAATTAAATAAATCTCTTCCTACATCTTTAGAGTATACTATAAAATAATTAGTTTTGTAATTAAAAAAGTATTAAAAAGTGAAGGATGTGTTGTCTTTATGAAAAGGCCTATATTTCGACCAAAATACACTAAAACCCAAAAAATATGAAATTGGAAAAAATTGGTATTCATAACTGTTTAAAAATAAATGTTTTACTTATATAAAAAATTTGATGCTTCCAAATTTATAAATAAAAATTTTACGATTTTGCTTACAGATCTCCCTTAATAATATTTTACAGTAGCGATATTTCAGCATTAATTTCATTATATCATGGCACCCCTGATTCGAAACAAGCCAAACCAAATTATTCGAAGTTATTTAACATGTCATATTTATTAAGAATTAAGTATTAAATTTGATCAAAATTGCCGATATATATACTTTGTGAGAAATTGTTATCCAATACTGTAAACACCCTGATATTACTCATATACTGAAAGAAGTTTTATCGAAGAAGAATCAATTTTAAAAAAAGAATTTACACATTATGAGGAATTAAGCAATCAAATCCATTGACTTCAGCCACCATTAAGAAATTTTGAACAAAATATATCGGATTTATTTTACTAAATATTGCTAAGAATTTTACACTTTAAAGGCCCGCAATCTACGAAATATATGATTCCTTAAGGCAATTGCTCACCAGACTGCATTGAGGAGACACCTTTTATTAATATCCATCCTCTCTTTCTCATTAATCTAATGCTTCTATTCGCCTTTGATGATTGGAAGCATCTTTCTGTATCTCAATGTCCCAGGCATAGTCGAAAACCATTAATCACCAAGTTGGCCCGCTTATAATAGCGCAGACAACTACATTGCTCTATTTAGTTACATACATCACTGACACTTAATCTCTCGAACTAAAGTTAATAGAATATAGGTCGAGAATGACGAAGTATTAGTCCGGAGTTGATTATTGATGTGGCGTTTTAGTCTTCTATGCCGATATCAATTTGTTAAGATTAATTTTTAGTCATAAATATTAGGTTGAAGTCTGCCATATTTATATGCAAATCAGATTTTATCATTTTATTGTACTGATATATGAATAGTTAATTTGAGAAATCCCGTGTAACTTTTTTAATTTAAAACTTCAACAAAAACTGATTCTATAAAATGATACTGGATAAAATTTAAAATATAACTCATAAAAACAAAATTTTTAATGTAAATCCTTTATTTGCATTACTAATTTCTATATTTATTAATAGTGCCGTTTCTGTTGTCAGTGTGTGCTTGGTATTTGCATCTAATTTTAAATATTAAAAACATCTCTGTCAGCAAAATATGCGATAAACTACTTTTCAAAATTTATTCATTAAAATATATGTACATTTATTCACTCATATCCAAATATCTTTCATTTATTAGGATTAAAACAATTTTATTATTTATTATTTCAATTTTGGCAGTAGGAAATAGTTTCTTCAACGATCGGTTAAATGATATTTCAGTGCAATTAGATAACGGCAAGTTGGTTTATTAGTATTCCATAAAAGCGACATTTTAGTGACAGTAACAGCCTCCAAAATTTGATAGAATGCATTGTCATCGACATCGAATCTATCTGCCAAGTTTCAGCCCGATTGAATGATGGCAAGAGGGTTAATTAGGCCGCGGCAGATTTGTCCGCCATTGACATACACAACTACCCACCCATACACAACACACTCAAAATCGAAGTTAATATAAATGATTTAAAAAAGAAACGCACCAATTTGGTCACTTAACACGGTGTTGATTGTACTTAAAATGGGCGCTTATTCTAGAAACCGTACTTTGCAGGTGAAGGGGAGAAGGGGGGGGGGGGGTCATAGTTGCTTTCAGTGGATTTATCGGGTTTTCTTAAATTGCGGATTTAAATGAGAAAGGCATTTCAGTTGCTTATAAAACTTCACATGTGGCCATTGTTAAAAGGACACCATGGAATTTCTGCATTAACAACTCAGATGCCATATTCTTTCAATGTTTCTTTATTGCTAAATAGGTTCAATTCATCTATTCCATATAAATCTGTTTTGAGTTTAAGAAAAATGCTCTAAAACAACTCAAATTATTTTGTCTGTTATTCTAACCATCATGGAATAATGTTTTCAAACTTATATCCAATAGTTTGTATATTGCTGGTTAAAAAAATGACGACGGTAATGTTGAGAAAATTAAACTTCAAGCGCATGTTTTTTATACTTTGTGCCATTCAACTATAATGTGCGCATGTCAAAGGTGTCAGGTTTGAATACCACGTTATCCACTTTAAGTTGTAGGTCCTTACTTATTACTGATCGTACAAACCAATCATTTAAATTATATTCACTCGGAATGGTAAAAGTGTTTTTCTTATGACATAATTACGTTCAGCAATAAAAATATTTTTTGTGCAAAAGTGGTTCTCCGAATTTTTTAAATCATGTAGTCAAATCTCTTAGCTCTAATTTTATCCCGACCCGATATGTTTCTTCAAGTCCCAAAGAAATTACTACTAAGATATTGGTAATAGAAATTTTATTTTATGCGGTCGACAAAGGAAGAGAAATACTATTAATCTTTAATAATTTTTCAAGATTCTGGGTGATCAGTTGAATCCACGGGTTTTAAATTTAGACAAATTATTCAATAAGAATGTGTTAATTGTTTGGAAGTATTAAAATAACAACTATATAGTTTAAATACCATGATTGTAAAAAGTAAATCTTGAATTTTAGTAATGTTTAAAATTACGATACTTTAAAGGATTACAACGACAAGTGCGATTGCTCATATTATTCTTAATTTATTAGTACAGGACAGTGAAAAAGTATATATATTTTTTTTAATTTATTTATAATGAAGGTCTTTAGCGTGCGATTAACAGATCTTTAGAGTATAAATTAACAGACTACAATTTTCAGCTTAACGTAAATTTTAATAAATTAGGAGATTCAAACTTGCCAATATTTTAATCAATTGTTTTGTAAAAGACCCTTGAATGACCTTGTCATTGACCCTTGAATGAGTTTCAACTTTGAAAAACCGAGTTTACTCAACTTTATTTTTTAAATGTTTGTATTAGTTTAAAATGTATGTAGTTTTTATTCAGTATTAGAAATGCACACTGGTTGTTCAAACGAAGTAAACTATTTTGCAGAACACACATTTTTTATTTCTTTTCTAAAACTACTGAAACATAAATAATTCGAAACGAGAAACTGCACTTACCATTAAACAAACCCCCTTTAAAAATACCGTCAACTTAACAAATCAGCGAATTCAGCTTTGGAAATCGAACGTATTGCCACGTTTGCTTTCACTGTAATACAAATTAAATGCAAATATTGATAAAAGAAAAACTGTGAATCGTAAAATAGTTTGTTCCGCTATTCTACAAACTGCAGAGAGCTTGTCAAATATTTTTACTCAGTTCAGGTTGCAAGATTTGTATTGTATAATTTGAACGTCTCAGTGATTTGGGTGCGTAAATGATAGAGAAAGCGGGTTGAAGTTGTTTTTAATTGTGAAGTTGCTTCAGAATTTTTACCGTTGATATTGTTGCAATATTATTACCGTTTGTTTCAGTTTACTTATATATAGCTTTAGTATTTCTACTGTATTGTTACATATTGCTTTAATACTTCACTGTAATTTACATATACTTCAATATCTCCCTATGTTTGTACATTTGTCATCAGTATTTACAGCTGGAATACAGATGATGTATGTAAAACTGCATATTTTTTTGCATGTATCATCAGTATTTCATTGCAGTTTTACAAATATCAGTAGTTCATTGCAGTTTTAAATATATCAGAATTTCAGTGTAATTTTTTACATATGTAAAAATAGAGTGAAATACTGATGATATATGTAATCAGTATTGCATTGTATTTTTACATACCATCAGTATTTAATTGTATTTTTTACATATACCATCAGAATTCCATTGAAGTTTTACATAAATCAACCGTATTTCATTATTTTATATATATCTTCAGTATTTTATCATTTCTAAAGTATTTTCTCAACATTAATTACAAATTACAATTACCTCAGTAATTACAGTGTTGTAATATATTTCTTCAGTATTTTGATATATTTCCTCAGTATATTTGCAATTTTCTCAATATTTTCATAGAATTTATAAATTCTTCTTCTAATATACTTTAATTCGAAAGTGTTATGTATATTTTAATAAAGAAATTGCAAAAAAAAAAAGGTACGGAAAAACCGTTTAAGAATACATCAATCTTTCAAAATCTTTTTACAAGGTTTATTTCTCTATGGAATAACATAAATCAAACAGTTGTTTGCAGATATATCACTCCCGTTTATAAACGACTGCAAACAGTTCCAGCAATATCGCCCGATTGAAACTCCCCACCTGTTTACCGCTTCTTTGACAGTTTCAATATCTTTTAACTCCAAAAAATCTCTTTGGGGCTATAGACTGCGGAAATACATCATCAAGTTCCACCCAGCCCACCCTGTACATTTGCCGCATGATAGCCAATAGCCTTCTTAATATTTTCCATTCCAAGGGTGGTTTTTCTTTTGGTAGTGGTCATTTCAGTGGAATTCATTCCTCAAAACCTCACTTATTTTGTATCTAGAAAGGGGGTTGTATATGACTACAAAACGTATACCCCTTGTTTCAAGGCCGTATCTAGGGGAGGGTTATAGGGTTGAGCACTCCACCGAAATATTTTCCATTATATATTATAGGGAAAGTACATAAATTACGTCACTCATAATTTTGCTACCCCCTACTCCCATATCATGATCGAGCAATCCCCACCCTAAAAATTATGTCATGTTGCTGCCCTCGCTTAAAAAAACTAATTTAATTTATTTTTATTTAATTTAAAAAAAAAATTAAATTATGTATATTTATGTAGTTTCGAAATCTACCCAAATTGAATTAAGTCCAACTTATTGCAAATTAACTTTCTTGGTCAAAATTATGTTGAATGCCTGAAGATAATTTTTTTAAAACTTTAAATTGAAAAATTAGATTCCGATTATATTTATCGGAAAATTATTTGTTATGTCACGCAAGTGATTCCCCCAACGTGTCAAGGTCCACCACTTTGGACAAACCCCCTTCCTCCAACCTATGACATTACGTAATTAGTGTATGTTTCCATATATATTTAACTACTCAAGACACATAATTTCAAACTAAAAAAAAAAAAATGGGGATTGACTGGTTGGTTTTTCAAATTTTTTCTATTTTAGAGAAGAGGGGACGTATATAAATTACTTCACGCTCAGAAGGGGGGAGGAGGAAGGCATCTGTCCAACGTGATGGATCATGACATGGAAAATAGGAAAAGGGGGGAGGTAATCGCTTGCGTAAAGTAACAATTTAAATTTTGTGAGGAAAATGTAAAAAAAAAAAAAAAAACTTTTTTTTTTAAATTTAAAGTTAAAAAAATATTATTTCCAAAATTTTATTACCAAAATTTTATTACCAAGAATCGCATTAATGAAAGTTACACTGAAATAAATTGGGTTTATACTGAGTTTATTGTAAAACTACAAAATACATAAATAAGCGTTTTTTATTTTTTTATTTCGTAAACGGAAGGGAATGGAAACTTTTATTTTTTTAGGAAGGTAGTGGTGGGAGTAACATGGCGTAAATTTAAGGGAGGGGGTCATTCAAACGTGAGTGAGCGTGACATAATAGAAGAGGGAGGGGGTCAGAATAAGTAAAAATTTTGCAAAACATAATTTATGTATGTGGGGTGTAATGGATGTCCAGATTGGAAAAAGGCACATCTTTTTAAGTGTGTTCCTTACTCAAAAGAAAAGGGACAGATGCAATTAGGGTGGAAAAGTTAGTCATTTGTGAACAAAAAATGTATCTTAGATTAATTGTGAACAATTAGTTATTAAATTATTTAATTTACCATTGAAGTTAAGACACAGATTCAATTACTCATCTGAAATAGTCTAATTTTTCTCACACGAGAGCTTAGCTACAACGGATCTTTACAACACGATTCTGAATTTTAACTTGAAATGTTTTCTACGAGATCGTTCAATGGGAAACTGAAAGCTTTTGCTTCTCAAATGGAAGACATTTAGTAAAACCTATACTAGACAGCTGGAAAATAACAATTGACTATTGATCAAAATCCTCATCGTGCCTGTTTGTTTTTCGATATACGAGAATGCAGAGGGGCCAAGCGAGACTTGATCCGAAGACTGCAACATGAAACTCAGTCTTCGAGTCACGAGTATGTCCTTTTTAAATAAATAATTACTATACATATTTTACGATTTAAGATTTTATAATTAAAATCATTAATTACACTATTAAAAATTTGCATCCACCATGTACTAAAAATTGGTTAATATTTAGCTGCAACCAACATTTGGTGCTTAGTTTCAAGATTTAGTGGTGCTACCTCGGACGGTAAGCACCATTAAATCGTGAAACTAAGCACCAAATATTAGTTGCAGCTGAATGGGAACTAATTTTTGTGCAAGGTGGAACAAAACTTTTAACAGTGTACTATTTTTACCATCAAATACTAGGTTTAATGTAAAGACGTATCTAGAACCCAATAGTTCTCGGGTGTTATTCAATTATTACATATTGATTTTTGTTTCAACTTATAGATCATTAAAAAAGAAAACATCAGTCATATTTAATTAGAACACTTTTAAAATAGTGATTATTTATTATTAAAATGATTTTTAAAAGCGTTTCAATAGAAACCTTTGTCTCCATTACAATCAAAACATCCCAAAAAATCAGAAAAAAATCATTTTCACTCTGACACTTTTGCGCTAATATGAAGGAATATGTAAATACACATCTTTCGAAACGCATAAAAGTATCATCCCTTCGATATCCCAACTTCTTTAAATATACTATTCAACTAATACGCAAACACATTTTTGCTCATTTCTGAAGTGAGTGAGTAAAAATTTGTTTGAGGAGTTCTTAAGTGATTATATTTTGTAAATATAATGTATGATGAATGCTTAATTCAAATTAAAATAGTAAAAATATTTGTTTTAGTTGAATGTTTTAGAGTTTTGACAAATGTAAATTAAGGTATATGAAGAAATCATACATAGGGGTAAACGGGTATATTCTGAATCCATTGCATATAATTGCAAATGTATCCAATGCTCGAATTTTTTGTCATTACCACCAAGCGAAGTATGATATACAAGAGAAATTAAATTAACACTTAGAATTTTAGAAAAATTACATTTGATTTTTTTCTACACACAAACTATTATTGCTCTACTATTTAAAACAAAATAATTTCAATGTGACATCTTCAGTTTTAAATCCCATTAATATACTTAAAAATTCTTATTTTTTTGTAAACGTGATGATATTGACATAGAGACATACAAATCCATTATTATCAGAAAATAAACATCATATGGCCAGTTAGTTTGGCATTCAACATTTTATAGGTCCTATAAAATGTCCTAGATATATTGGAATCATACAATATGTATTTGTTAACAAGATTGTATTCATATAATTTCTTTTTCGCACTCCATTCCAGTATTTTGTACATACTTCTAACATAAACGAAGGCAACATTACGAAGTTATTAAAACAATGTGTTTTGCAGCGTAAAATTTACTCTTTTTTTCTCAGAAAGCTGTTAATATAAGTTAATTAAGATGAATACTTTTTTCTAGGGGATTTTAACAAGAGAATGAACACAGTGAGTGGTTTTTCCATAAAGTCGCTAATTAGTCTAGCGATTTTCAAAAAACAATTAGGATGCACCGTAACCTAATATTTTAAAGATTACCGAGAGAGTTACTGATCGAAAAAGCAATGTTTTAAAAATAAATTATGCTCTTTTATTTAGAAGTCGCGATAAAAACATTTTTTTTTTTTAACTAAGGAGCTACAATTTTTATAACGGTTTAAATTAAACATTAGGGAACATTAAAAACGGATATTTTGTGTTTTAAAAGATTTGAATAAAATACAATGCGCGTTGTAATACTGAAAAAAAAAATCTTCATATTTTTTCATCGGTTTCATTTTTAACGTATCGTACAATGCAAATGTACATAAATTTACTTAATTTACAAATGTACAATGTAAGAAAATGAAAATTATTGCTATACTTACTGCAATATTTACTTACAATACACAATTAAATTTAATGTGTTTTTCATAGCATATTCACAAGCAGTAAATATTTTATAAATCTTAATTTATTCTATTATTTTATTGCTTATTGCTGAAATTTTAAATTCGCTTGTAATTCTTTTGAATTTTCAAAATACTTTTTTTATCAATCATTATTTGTTTTACTTAATTTGTAAATTTGTAAATTCAGGTTATTTTAAAGTACGAAGAATTTTTGGAGAATTTTGCAATGAAAAGAATATCTAAGGTGGAAAGTAAGACCTATTTATCAGAAAAAAAATAACTGATTGATCCCGAGACCACATTATAAAAAATTTATTATGTACGATGATTTATAATTTTTCCAATCATACAAGGAATTTATTCAGATGTCGCATATTTCAATCTCACAAAACATATGTCCTTCCGATTCTTTATATTCCTTACGATATCATAATTATTCGTGAACTATTAGTTGTTCTAATTAGGTAAAATATTTGTATATTACTAGTAGTATAAGTATGAAAACTCGTCATAATAGCCCAAGATTTTTTTCTGATTTTTCAAATTGAATAATTCATTCACTGAACTCAATAAATCTTATCCATCGAAACAATATAAATACATAATTTCTTATTGAGAAATTTATTTCATAGGCAACATACATTATTTTTAATTATAATTTTTTTTCAGTTGGAATCTTATTCTAAATTGTCAGAATTGATTTATTTTGAAATCACTTGAAAATATGCCAAAAAGTTTATTGTTGATATTGTGTATAAATCATACTCTGAGAAATTAAAAATTTAATATACACATTTAAATACGAGGTTTATTGATTACCCGGATTGAAGTCTAAATAGAAACGTAATATTTCCTTCATTAAAATAAAACGGAAATCCATAGAAAATATAAATATTACATTGTAATGAATTAAACCAAAATTTTATGTACAATTTAATTGAATTGCTTATTGTTGAAAATACTTTTGTCTACTTTTATAGAAAATTACATTTTGACACTTTCTTGTTCTGGATGCTTAGAGGTTATTGATAATGGAATGACCCATATGTAACCCCATCACATGACTGAATTTAATATCTTTAAATATTTCATTTATTTCTTAATAGTCAATTTTCAGGAAGAATTTTAAATTTTAAATTATTTTAAAATCCTTCCTTAGATTATCCCCCCCCCCCTTTATTTAAAGCAATTTTTAAAATTTAAAAAAGTTCCAGCAATTTATTTATCAACTTTTGAAAACTAATCATTGATAAACTAATTAATTTAAGAAATCGTAAAATTAAGTTTCAAAACCAAATGTATCCTTTTCCATTAATCCCCAAAATGATTAGTTAATAAGCTCTTACAATTTTTTTTCCCTTGATTTATTTTTTAATTTTGAATTTTTTATGCATATCATATAAAATTTTAAGTGCATATTCTCATTTTAAAACTCTTAAATTTGTAATAATTTTAATATATTCAATTTGAGACCAAAAATATATTTAGCATTCACATTTTTAAACTTTTCATTAATATATAGTAGTTGCAAAACTGTTATTTTTTTCTTTCATATCACTCTATTTGCGACATTTCTAATGAAGTAAATTCGATCATTCTCATAAAATGTTATACCATTTCTATGGGTTGAACACCAAATAAATCCTAAAAGTACACGTGTAAGTCACTTAAGTCATAAGCAACCCCATAAGTCTACAAAATGCTGACTTCGCAAAATAAGATAGAAACCTCTGAAGTGTTGCGACATAAAAAAAAAAAAAAATCTTTTTAAACACTAAGCATATCATGCGATTTTTTTTTTTTTATCTTGTATGACTGCATACACTGGGCAAAGTCACCTCAACAGAATTTTTCCGATTTGTATAAACCTATAGCACGTTTTAATTCTGCTAGTGCAAATAATGATATTAAAATTTAGCAATAAGTTTAATAACGATAAAAAATAATTATTTCGGGAAGTTTTAAATTTTTATGAAATGTCAGATGAGGCAAATATGCAGGGTATACGAATCAAATGTCCCCAATTTCAATTAAAATAATCTAGTAGAGATTCATTGGTGGTATTAGAAAAAATTGGCTGCTAAAGTTTTTGGTGAACAGTTTTATCTTCCGCCCATGGCAATCCAGCCATGAAACACTGGGGTATTTGCCTCTAAATCTGGTCAAAATTCTTATTTTTAAGCTGTTATATTTTTAAAATTCTACCTAGACGCTTGAATTTTTTTACGTACGTACTTTATTAAATATATAACCTTACTCTGGATTAATTTTTTAACCTGAGATCCCAAATGTAATAGTGATTAATCGAAAGTTGTCATCTACACGAAGTGTGCTTTTCTCTTTTCTGTTACCAATCAAAGCATAATATTTTAACGAACAAAATTGTAAAAAAAAATTTTATTTTAACTTCAACAGGATGCTTATGAATTCTTAAGGTCTCTAATTAAAGGTTTTGTCATTTGAAATTCAAATTTAACTAAATTTAATGCAATTGAAAATTTTATTCAGTCAAACGCGACTAGTTTTTTTTTTTTTTTTTTTTGCAATATTTTGTTTTCACGAGTGTTTTTGTTATATTATTGAGTCTAATTGAGCAGTGATTTTTATACTTTTTTAAAGATCATATATTCCACTTCCTTATACTTAAAAACATTTTGTGGATTTTTGCGGATGCGGATATTACATGTGTTGACTTAGATCATGTCATTCTGTGGTACTTGCGGAAACTTTTTTTCTATTTATCTATATGTATGATAATCTGCATTGAAAATTACTTATATATGGTGTTATTCAAATGCCATAGAATATCATAAAACAACTAATTTGAAGAAAAGTTTAAACATATTTAACATTTCAGATTTTTTTTTTTTTTTTTGGTTCACCACTGAAAAGTTTACAGGAATGTTAAGATAGTAATGAAACTTAGCATATAATAAGAATCAAAATATAAATTTAATGAAAGTTTATTTTGAAAGCGTATGAATTTAAAATAATAATAATAATAACCAAGAGAAAAAGTGTTGGTAAAAAATGATTTTTACCCTTCTCCTTTGAATGCGATTGTCGAATCGTTGAAGCTTTTCATTGGTGCAAATTTCTTACTAACTGCTTTTCCATTGTTCAAGGGCCAAACGGAATTACCCTGATCGCATTGTTGAAATTTTTCATTGTACAAGGGGTAAACGGTACTACTCTCTACAGATCTGTTAATATTAAGATAGCTACGGCATGTTGGATGTTGTTCAACTAGTCTTGAAGAGTTGAGCATGTTGGTGGTACCGAGTGCACAGTCGGTGGTATCAATTCCGGTTTGTCACTTTTCAAGATAGCTATGACATGTTGCGTGTCGTTGGACTCGTCTTGAAGAATTATGACCGATGGTGGTCCCGGATGAACCATGTGTGACACCATTTCCGGTTGGTTAATTCCCGGTGTCCGTCCACACTTAATGTTTGGGCATGCGCTGGAAAGGCATTGTATGGGCATGTGCCTGCCAGGCCTGCTTGTATAAAAACTGACGTTGTTCGGTTGCATTGATGTATCGATGTTTCATAAACTCAAATAAAAATAAAAACTTTGTAATGGGCTTGGATTAAAGGCCCAGGGTAAAATGTACATCGACCTTAAGCCGATTACAATGCTTTAAGCAATAATCAAAGGGAAGCAAATTGGGAAAAATCGACTTTTTTCTTTTGGGGCTACGTTAAATACAAAGTCTATTCAAGTTTGTTGAAAACCATTCTTTAACAACCATTGCTAACGCAACTTCGAAAAAGCTACAGCGAGCATGACTGGGACTGGACTCCTGGCTAAATATCCTTAGGACTACTAAGAGAGCCCAAGTGGAAATGCACCGATTTTTTTCTAAAAGCTTTGTGAGTCTAGTTATCTATTTTTACGTTTTTCTTATGCTTTTTAAATTTCTGTTACGCAGAGCAGTCCCTTCAAATTAGAGGCATTTGATTTGGACATCCTGTATATTTATACATTTTTTTGGAAGTATATTTATATATATCGTCTTTTATACTAGAAGCTCAATATGAAATGAATGGGCTAAGTATCCAAATAAATCTCGTTTTTTATTTAGAATCTTTTTAATTGTATGACTTCATGTATCTGTTTAAAGGTTCATTTTTAAAAGGATCTTCAACACTGTTCAAACTTGACTGATCCTCTTTAATAAACATAAAAATCAGTTTTAAAATAAATATGATTTTAATTTAATAAGTAGTTTTTTGTACATATAATGAAGTGCATTATAATGAAGAAAATATTACGATATATGATGCTGAGGCAAATTTTAACCTTTTCTGGGAATAAGAGATGTATGAATGGACGTGGGTGTAACGGACAACGTAAAACGCAATAGTCTTTTTTGTTTTCATTTCCTTTGGTTCTATTTCTTTCGGAGCACTTTGATTGGTCCCTCACTTTTGAAGTAAGGTTGAGCAAATGTTTCAAGTGCCATTGATGTTGTTTAAAGATAAAAGGAGGAATTGAAGAATGAAAGGTTCTTGGTGATTTTGTTTTCTTCAAATACCTTTCAAGACAAAACACATCTGTAGTATCACGATTAAGAGCATCTTTATACTCCTAAAAATACCAATAGATCAGTGTTGCTGTTTTTGTCGCTTTAGATTTTTAGATTTGAGTTTTTTAAGAAAGGTATTATTCTGTAATATTTTTTAGCTGATGTCTCTTTGAAAAGTTTAAACTTTTGTGCTGTGTTCATTATTTATTAATGCCAAGAGGTGTGTGTTCATGTCTATATATATATATATATATATATATTATATATACATACATACATTTGAATGATTTTTTTTTTGCTTAGTTGTTTATTTCCAAACATTAAAATATATTAATTATTTTCGTTAAATCAAAAACATAGTATCAAATTAACTGTTGAATTGTTATTTACAAACATCACTGAATTTTTAGTGAAAAGGTTTTTATTGAGAACTTAGTATATCTAGTGGAATGGAAAAATCACTAAACCAGCAATGAGAATCACAGATTTTATTTTGTACATCAATTTTTATTTCTTCACTGTTTGCCGGAACCACATCATATAATACCACTGAGATGTGCAATATGCAATGAAAACATTTTTTTTTTTTTTTAAATATTTGTAGAGACTCGTTTAAATTAAATCTCAATTGAGTATTGATATTTTGAAACATCAGAATAAGAGATTTATAAATAATATGACAAGAGCTACAGAGATATTTTCTAAAAACCAAAAAAGAAGAACCAGTTTACCAACTTAACCTTATCCGAATTCCGTCGTAGTTGATTATTATTTTAAAGTCAACCAGTTGGAGAACCATTTATAAAACGTAACATTATTCAATTTTATACTTTTTGTGCAATTATTTTTATCCAGAAAAGTCTTCATCGCTACTTTGTATGACAGTGTGTACCATTTAAAAAATATGCGAATACAAATTATATAAAAGCTTCAAGCTCCTCTTATCCTGTATTCATGTAATTTAAAGATACGTTTTACTTGCTCCAAAAGAAGAAAAAAACTCGTAAGGAAAAACTAGAAAATCCTTTTGCCCAAAAATTAAGGAAAGGATATAAAAATGTATATTTTACAAAATAAATTATTTGCATACGTAACATGCATTGAACATTCTAAGAATATAATAATAACAATCCATTACTTTTACCTCCTGAAATTCAAAACAATAACCAATTTCTCAAGTATCATTAAATTTTCAAAATTGGAAATTGTATAAAAGGAACATGCAGAACACAAATCGATACTACAGGGCAATAATTCTCCAGAACTTTAATGGTTCATAAGTCAATTGCCCCCAATCTCATTAATTCACTACGAATCCATTCCAGCAAAAAATAGACACCTAGAATAAACAAATTCAATCTAACCCATTATAGAAAAATATTAAAGAAATGGATAAAAAAAGCAATAAAGTAAGCTTTTATGTATCCAGGTATAAAATAAGCGCGTGTTGGGAAAGTTGTTCTACTCAACGACTGAGAGGAATAACGACTGAGCGGAATATGGCTATAAAGAAATATATAGCCAACCTAGGATCGAAAAATAACCACAATGCATTCATATTAAGCCCGTCTATGGCATAGTCACCACTATTTCAAAATACCAAGGACGAATCCTATTCGTTGATGACGGCCTTATATCCTAGATATCCGCCGGAATGGCATATATCATCTTTCTCCCCTGGTTGCTCCCCGATTTTGCTTTTCCAATCCCTATCCCCCCGAGTAGACCCCGGTTTTCCCACTCACTAATGGCCCCCCATTGATCAAACCCGAAGTTTATTCCAATAGCGCACGATATTTTTGTGTGGGGGGCCATGGGAAAATATTCACCTGTTAAGCTGTGGTCCAATTGGGGAAATGGTTATGACATGCAAGAAGGCATCGCCACCCATAGTTTGCTACACAGTTAGGTTAGGTATCGTTGAAAGGATAGCATGATGAAGAGAACTATGATTTGAGATGGTAACTTTACTAAAAAAGGAAGGCTATATCAAAAGAAATTATGAATAGAGGAATACTAATTTTTAATATATTATTCTTTTGATTATCATTTAAACTAAGATAAAATAGAAAATAATTATGGTCAATGAATTGAATCTGTTGATCTATTTGCGTCCGTTTTGTCAAATTCGCAAAAGTTCTAGATAATTCTGAAATTAAAACAATAATTTTGATTTTTTTCTAGCATTAAATATATTGATAATGAAAAGGAAGTAATATTAATTTTGGAAATTTTACATTTTACTTCAAGGTGTAGATAATGATTCATTTAAACACTATGATGGAAATTGCAGAAATAGCAATTTTAAAGAAATTGTGAATTGCCAAAAAATATTAGACTCTGTTTTGTTATTGTTGAATACTGTTTTACCAATCAAAGAATCGATTTTTTTTTATAGCCAATTTTACTATTTTTTTAATGTTACCTTAAAAAATGTAATCATTTTAAAAATACGAATGAGTAAAAATATAACGATAATAAGATGCTATTATATTGTAAATTTTCTGCCCAATGAGTTGCATACATTATAGTTTTACTACGCAGGAGCATCGTTCGAGCAGGACGTAAGGAAGTCTTCAGGGAAAGACTTAAATAACTACCCTGCATTTGATAAAGGTAAATTTAATAAAACCTAAACAATTCCATCAGGCATTAATCGATATGATACTATCTGTCACAGTTGTCACCTTTTCTACTCACTTTAAAAATTCATAAATTAGAATAGAAACAAGCTGCTTGTGATATTGACACTAACAATTTGGCAGCATTTAATCACTGGAATTATCCCTGTTAAGATTGATGACATACGATAACAAAACCCAGCCAAATTGAATTACTTTCTTTAATTTTTTGTATTAACTTTCATTTTGTTTGTGTGTTTCTGGGGAAGGTTAGTTAACCTGACTTGCCATCGTCCAATTAAGTTGATACTTGGCAAAAAGACTCGTTATCATTGACTGTGAATTGTATGATTTTTTTTTTTTGGGGGGGGGGGGAGTTACTCAATTGGTACGGAATGAATATTTTTCTTTGAAACCTCGATTTCAGTTTGCAATCGCTTAAATAAGTTGCAACAACACCTACAAGTTGGCAATTCTTATAAAAGATTTATATAATCAATTTGTTTTTTTATGGATTAATTTTTTATCAACAAAAATCTCTTCTACTTGCAATCAAAATGAGAAGCGAGAACGTCTTGTTGAGTTACTATTGAATAATTCTTCCGGATGAACTTTGTTTAAGAATACTAATCTTTTGTATGTTACGGCCAATTTGATTAATTTGATTATTATACTTAATAACTGGTTATTTTACAAAATAACTATCGTAATTGATAAACACGATATATTATTATCAGTTTCTCAATAGTTATTATTATTATTTATAATAATTTATATGATAATTTAAAAAAAGAAAAATTAAACCTTGATAAATACTGGATTCTGAGCTGTCCAAGGGTTTATGTTTTCCACTATGTTATGCTTGAGCATTTGTTCAATAACGTTACTTTGGGATTCCCATTTTTAAGTTTGTGTTCGTCATCAAATTTTAGTTGAACCCACATTTATTATTATCAACATCAATATGTAAATTATTTGTAAAAACCGCAGTGGTTGATAATAAACAAAATCTCCAGTTAATTTAATAAATCCTATTACATTTATCATATTAGTTGTTTACATTGGCTACTTTATAAAATAACCAGCAAAGTAATTACATTTTTTTTAATTTATCAAATTAACCAGTCTTTTTGGTTGTTTTAAAAATAACCAGTAATTTTACAGAATAGTCAGATTGATAAAATTAGCCTTAACACCTTTAAACTGATAAATGGCCCGTGTCTAAAGTATGTCGAGTTTAGGCTCAACGCGTTGGAAATTGACTTTTGGTCTTTATTTTTAGTACTTTCAGTCTTAACTTCTAATTGAATTTCAGTATGTAACTAGTTTTGACGAAACCATTTATTTTTGAAATCATAAGTGATAATATATTTTCTTTAGTTGCAGTTAAATAAATTAACGTGTTTCCAAACTATTTACGCTACTGTTAAAGCAAAGAATAAAACATGTATTTCAATACAAAAATTGAAACATAAGATAAGGTGATTATATTATCAATTTGAAAATTGAAACAAGAGTCATTTGGTTTATATCCATACCATGTAGTGGGATTGAAATATAGAAAATTTCAGAATATTAAAAAACCTTTGTAGACCGATTAAGTAATCATGATGAAAATAGTGAATTTAGTAAATAACTGCGTTTCTACCTAAAATATATACTTTAATTAAATCTTGAACGTCAAAAATGTCTAATAATATATGAAGTTGTTTTTTTACACTAGCTATGTTTTCATGTATGGTAAGAGCGTATCAACGTTTTAATACCAAATCTTGCTTCTAAAATATTCAACTAAAATATGTGATAAAATATTTTTATAGAAGTAAATTACGCAAACATTATATATTTCAGAAATGAATGAATCTTGATAACATTTACATTATATTTAACGCGTTTGAAAAAATTTCAAATCTATTTCATAAACTACTGCTCCCAGTAGAAAAAAAGTTATTTATTTAAGTACATTTTTATTTCGTGTAAAACACAATTTTATTTTATACAAACTCTGAATCAAATCTCTTTTTCACACGAAAAAATACTTTTACAAAATTCGTGTTAAGTGTCATCAAAGTGGCACACGACACACTTTCATTTTTACCGATTATAAAAAAAATTTCAGTATTTCCTAAAAATTACTTTTAAAAGTGGAGAAGCGACTTTCTTCAATATCAATATTTATCGTGAAACATTAAAAAAAAATTTAATGTGAACATTTTATTCACAATATAAAATACAATTTCCGTCACACATGAATTAATTTCATTTTTAAAACTCTCCATTTATTTCATTTTTAAAGCAAAAAATTTAAATTGGTTTTGTTTTCCGCTTTAAGTAATTAATTTGCTAAAACTAACATAATGGTTAATGACTAAATCTATTTTAAATGCTGATTTTTCAAGGGGTATTATTCAGTTCTAATAGAAAAAGTTATTTTTCTCTTTGAATATAATATTTTAGTTATACAATCAAAGTATATTCAGTAAAAATAACTTATTTACGGTATGACAACAAAAAATGAAAGCATATTTTTTAAATGTAGGTCGTTTAAAAATAAATTTAGAATTTTTTTACTAAATTTTAACAAAAAATATTTTTTTAATGCACTGTGTAAAATTTTATTCAAACCACAGTTACTTGATTTCTTTCAAAATAATTTGATTACCTCTCATACACTAAATAGCTTTTATGCAAACATTCTTTCAAAATTATGAAAAAAAACTCTATGAAACTCTTGTTCTTTATATTTTCTAAAAACCCTAAAATTCGTTTAATCTTATGTTACTAAACCTTAAGGCGATTAATGTAAAAAAAAATATTTTATGCAATTAATAAAAACTGTAATGAACTTATAGAAACAGTTGTATCGACTAGAAACAAATTTAAAATTGATAATTTTATTTAAAATGAATTCAATTCAATAAAATGTAGCAATTAACTAACAAGAAAATAAAAGTCTTTATTATAATAAATAGCCAAACTTTATTACTATATATAGATTCAATTTTGCAAATAATGTCTTAGTATAAGTGTTGAAAATTTAAAAAGTTACGATTAGGAATGTTACAGCATAAAAACTAACATTCGCAGTAACTTGAGAGACTTTTTCGAATTCCAAAACTAATAAATTTTCGGTATTCTCAAAACAAAATAGCCAAAATTAGAAAATATTTTAAATGATAAGTCAAATATCTACTCTTTGATAGATATATACCCAATAGAAGTTTTAATATAAAACGAGGGTACATGGCTATATAGCAGCTGCAGCTCCAGGATAGAAACCACATCCTATTTACGGAACTATGTAAAAATTGGCAAATACGGAAAAAACTGTGGACGAAACTGAATGAATCTTATTAAATAGGGTTTTTTGTGCGTTTCCTACACATCTGCACCATATACTGCAGCTTTAAATCTGGAAGTTTAGGAAAAACTAATAAAAATTCTATTACTTTTTCATAACCTTCAAATATAAACTTTTTGTTGTGTCCTGCCAAAAATTGCATCCAAAAACCAAAATATCTTAATCTCATTGTTCGAGATAAAGAAGGACTAGATAAATGTGTTTCCTTAGTTGATAGAATAGTTGAATCCACTATATTCAAATAAAAACAATCACATGGCAGTATAGTAATTGTAACTTTAGGGAAGAACCATTACTACCAAATTACGGAATTGCCCCAGGATTGACAAAAGGGAAACAAACTCATATTTAGATACAAAAATGATTAGCACGCTGGCAAATTACACACAAATGAAGTTAACACTTTTTACTATAGTTTTAAGAACGCACAATAAGGATGTACTAGTACCATTTCTGATATTTTTTTACGAAACCTTACAAAATAAACATTCCTTTCCAGTAAAAAACAAACGGCCATCTTTATACATTGCATTTCCGCCAATGCCCAGTCCCATAACGATTAATTAATGCACCCCTAACAATTTGGCCACGATTTCTCTGGCATAATTCCCATCCTCTAACCAAAATAGCTTAACAGTCTCGGTGGACGAGATCTGGAAGGATCGGTTAAGTGCCTGCCCCTAGTTGATAGGGTCAGTCCACTAGAAGTTGGAATAAAAAACGAGCCCTCACACATGGCAATATGGCAGCTGCAACTCCAGGACAGAAACCATAACCTAATTACGGAACTGCTCGGGAATTGGCGAATGCTTGTTGGCCGGAAGGGCCAAAGCGTCCAGACTATGTTCTCAGGGGATAAGACTGCTAATCAATTTGATCCCCACTTTTATTGCAATCGAAAAAATCTAATCTTGCCCATGTCCAAGTACCAACGCAGCTTATCGACTTCGTTCGAGCTTTATCACCGACACTTGTTCCTTGAGTCTATGTAAGGTTCTTAGCTTTATTTTTTGCTGGTGTAGTGAATGAAGTGTTTATTGGTGAATGAAATATCTTTGTGTTTAATTCGAGGAAGAATAGATAGTTTCAGTTGAATGCTATTTTGGAAGGTAGTTTCTTTGTGGGGTGTTTTACGAGGTCTTATTGAGATAAAGCTAACTTCTATATCAGAACACTTGGTATCTCATAAGTCCTTTTATTTTTTTAATATGAAGACATTCGTATAGATAACAGGAATGCTTATTTTTTATTAACTTAGTATAAAAACACATTTATTCCAAATTACACAATATATAATTTCCTTTATTTCCAAAATATAATTCATCTGCAAACAAAGTAATTAAACCTTTCCTACAAAATTGGATCATAAATGGTTTTTCAATTAAAAAATGAACATTATTTTGGAGCATAAATGTGCGTGGTTGGCACAGAACCCATAAAATTTAATGTGACAGAGCAGAACTTGATAATTAAATTGAAATAAGCAAGATTAGATCTATCTAGTTCATATTTCCTATTTGTAATGTAGTATTTAAAAAGCAGTATATATTCCGTGGTCTTCGATTCAAATAAAAATATATAATTTAAATAACATTATCTATCAAAAAATAGAAATAATCGATTGGTCAAAACTAATTTTATCTAAAATAATTATCTGGTTTAAGGTAAGCCGGTAGTAAAGTATAATTTAAATAAATTGGAGCAAGACATATTTTATTGATATCCTCAGTGTATCAGCTGTTTATACAGGAAGCCTTATCTATAGTAAGATAAAAAGGATAGATTAATTCACCAAATAAGAAATAATCACCTCACTTAGAGAAAAGGCTTCTTCTGGTTGAATCATAAATCTTTTTGTGATAACAAGTAACAAGCATTATATTACGAAAGCTCGAATGTAGCTGGTTGCTTTCGTATACAGACATAAATTGTTGAACAGGAGTAGCTGCTTACAAATTAATTTATGGGTCTAATAAACAGAGAGGCACAATAAGAAATTATTTTGGGTAAAGTATGGTACAAAAAACAATTCTTTTTACAACATTAAATCAAATTAAGAGGAAACAAATCTTCAAAAGCGTTTTACCGTTCTTACCGTTTTAAAAAGTGTTTAAATTCATTGTATGCAAGATACTCCAAAATATTTACATCCTGCAAGTGTAAGTTTATTTTATTCTAATTTATTTTGTTTAAAGTCCAATTTACGATTTTAAACAAACATTAAATGAAATTGAAAGAAACTTTTTTTTGCGATTTTCATACGCCAATTCAATTTTAAAAGTTCATTTATTAATTTAATAATTCATCATTAGTAAATCGATGTATGCATTTAACTTATTGATTTGTTTTGGAAAGCAATCTAAACGTAATAATGTTGAAAGTCTTATGAATCAATTAAATAAATTAAAAATCAATCATTGAAACGTTTATTCTTGAAACATATCGAATTTTTTTTTAATCAATGAATACATTGCTAAGATATAAAAGTACCTACTCGCTACTGTCAATTGAAATTTTACTCAATCAATTGTATGTATACCAAACGGTACAGTTATTTTGCTGGGCTTTTATCCTAGTATTGCTGTACATTACATACAGAATGTTCATGATTGACTCCATTTTGAGCAGTTTGGGTCCTGTACCAATTACAAAATCTATATAATACTTCGTATACTTATTAGGAAGGGGACTATCTGTAAGAAATGCTAATACAACTTAATATACTTAATACGGAGACTTTAGGATACTATCTATAAAAAACACTAATAAAACTTAAGTATTCTTAATACGGAGACCATAAGAAGTTAGCTATAAAAATACCAAAAGTAGTAAAGTGGTCTGAGTAAAATACAAAACCACATTAATCACTCAAAATCTAGATATTCATTATTTAATTAATGCATCATTTCGTATAATATTAAATGTATGTTCGTTTATATTCTTATAAAATTATAAATTAATTATCCTTCCAATGCAAATACAGGTATATTAATTTGTTTAAATGAGAAAACGATGAGAAATTTGAAATAAACATAGTAGAAGTAATTCTGAAGCGAAACAAAGCAATAGTTTAACATCCACAAAAATTCAATAGAATACAGTAAATCAGTTTGATTTAGAATAAAACAAATTTTATTGAATACCAAATGCTACTGAACAAAATGTTCTTGGATTTTTACATTGTAGCTACTAAAGGAGATCATATAATCAATATCGATATTCCAATTTTAGAATTGGATACATTAGTTTCAAATAAAATTTATTCTTGAAAAGTTTATTTTAATGCAATACAAATAGTGTGATCTTTTTTATATTTATTATTTAAAAAAAAATCATAAAAACTTTATAAATTAATACAATTTTATGGTTTGGTATTTTTTCTTGAATTTAGTTTTGTAATTTGTTGAGCATTAATGTATAAAAAAAAAAGCTTAATCACGTATTTAATTTTAATGTTAAAAATTCAAAGAAAGGTATATTTTTCATGAATATTCCTTTTCATGAATATACATGAGAATACCCAAACTACATACTACACGATTTTATGTTTTTAGAGTACGTAGTATTAATATAGTAATGTAGTTAATCTGTACAGTTTTGCCCGGGCAAGCAGAATAAAGAAGCTCCATTTCTTTACACAATTGTCAATTATGTAATGTCAATCGTGCGAAACATTGATGTTAGAAAGGATGAATTTTAAATTTTATGTTGCTCATCCTTAGCGTACAGAGCAATCTAACCGAAACATTTAGAACTATGTGTTACATATTTTTTATCAATGCCAATGAAAATCGTTATACTTTCGACCACCAACTATTTTTAGCCAAATTGTACGTATTTTTATATGTTATCAATACAATTTATAGCACTTTACTTTCATTCACAAACTATTTTCGGCCAAATTGTCGATGATATGTTATTTTTTTAAATTTTCAGGGACTTTTTCCTCAACCTGTATTTTATATTTAAATCTATGCATCAACGCAGACCATTACTCTTCCAAAGATAAAGCTGTCGACTTAAGCAACCACTCAGAGAAGCTAATAACTATGTAATAAAAGCTTCAGCCTCATAAATATTGTCGATTTGCTTCACCTATCGCTCTTGTCCAATATATCTTCATCGGATATAGAAAAAAGTCATACTACTATAGTCTATGAATTTCGGTATTTAATAGAAAACAGAAGGGGGTTTTCCATACATGTAATTATTTAGAATAGATTTTTTGATTTTTTCTTGATATCCAAAATAAAATTTAAAGACAGGATTTTTATGCAGAAATTAATTTAGGGTTTGTAGACAAAACAAATTTATATTATTATTAGTTATTTTCTCTTTACTTGTAAAGTGTGTACATCTCTGTATCGTCTAATAAATGCAAACAGTATGTACTAAAATATGTGTAAGTTTTTTTTTTTTTTTTTTTTTTTTTTTTTAAATAGTTTTGTATAAAATAGTAGTAGTAGTAGTGGGCAGACCAGTCAGCATTTATATTGTATACTATTCTGAAAAGTCCAGAGAACTTAAGGTTGATTTCAAACCCTACTCCTTTTCCTGAAATTCCTTCAAAATTAAATATTAAAGAGACAAATAAAGAGTTGAAACATAAATATAAAGAATGCTTTGGTTATTTCAAATATATGTTTCTATTTAATAATCAAAGTAAGTAATTAGAGTTATATAGCTACTAAATAGGAGTGATAACATAAGTTGTATTAGCGCACAGTACTAAATTAATATATTAAAATACAATTCTGAAATCAATCAATAAAAATATGAAGTGCATAAGTAGATTTTAATTCCTCACAAAACAAAAAAATCAATAGTTTTACGCGTTTTATCTATCAGGGATATTACCTAAATGCCAATTAGGATGATCAAGCAGAAACCGTTCTAAGTCAACTAGTAAACACATTTTAATCAATTTCAGAAAATACATAATTCTAGTGCCAAATATTTAAAAAATAAATCAATTCCTTGCTCTTTTACCATTTTCTCAAAGAACGCATGAAAAAGTACTCGAACCATATAGTTTGTAACTGATGTAACATTTTCCTATGACCTAAGAAGATATTCGTTTTTCTTCAATCCCTACAATATCCATCCCTACTTACCACTAATGAGCATTTCAAACATAATTGGGATCTTTAAGCTCCCTGTCGCTAATTACTGTCAGTAAAGCATGATTGTAATTAACCACTGCTCTTTTAATTATTTGGACGATAGGCTTTCCGCCTGTCACTAAATCAACCAGCGGTAGAATAAATGGTCCCCAACAAAAAAGTGTATTGTTGAGAAAACTTGGAATGCGGTAAATTTGCAATCAAGCAAAGTCGACGAAACATTAAAAATGTTAGATATTCGTCAAGAAGTAGAGAATTTGAAACCTCAAAACCAACTTAAATTGCTTGAGCTTGGTAGGAAAATATTTTAGGTATACATTTTAATGTAATTAGGGTAACTGTAGAAAAATTAATAAAATGTGTCAATTTTCGAAGGCACATTTTGGAATTTCATTAAAGAAATTGATAAGGTTGAAATCATAAGTTATAATATATATTTTCCAAGTTTTGTGTACATATAGCAAAAAAACTATATTTCTTCTATTTTTTGGTCCTTTACTACATAATACAGTTTCGAATGAAAACTTATTTAAACCACTAGCATGATTTTCAATGCCGATCAAATGGTATAGTGGTTAGCATGCTAGCTTCTAGACAGCGAGGTTGCGGGTTCGAGTCCCGTGTAAGGCATGGGTGTTTGTAAATGTATGTTGACTTGTCTAATGACGAATGTTTCGGCGCATTATAGCCCTCGGGTTGCTGACGGTGCCAATAATCTGAAAACAACCAACCAACCATGATTTTCACCATAATTAAGAATACCACATTTTACTAGATTTTCTAGGTATTTCAAATATTTTATTAACTGCGTATTCAACAAGTTTTGTATTGTTAGAAATTTATAAATTTCGATTAAAAAGTATCGTTGAAATTTTTGCATTGTGGTTTAGCGGCATAGTGGGGAAGGACAAAGCGTCATATTTTTCTAAAAAATCCTGAATAGCATTACGAATTTCTAATGTAAAATGATGATACAGAATTAGAAATTAAATTTTTATGCAGTAAAAATTCGCTATCCAGCTCATAACCAAAGTATCACTTAACAATGATTCAACAACAGCAAAATACAAGCTTGTTCGAGATGCAAAGTCCCGTTAACAAAAGTTTCTGAATTTCAAAATATTGAATTACTTTCCCTTAAATCAATGCCAGCATTTGTATACTGAAAGCTTTCTACCAAAAAATCTTTAAAAAAAACACCTCTAAACATTGCAAGCTTTCGTATTTCTGCAATCAATTAAAATTTTTACATTGATAAATATTTATAACTAATTTTAGAATTATAAAAAGTTACTAAAATTTACAATATGCCAATTAGCTACAAAATCTCTATTGCAACAATGGATTGTAACATTGAACGTCAGTCCATGTTTTACGAAACACAATGAACGAAAACTAATGAAATCTAACGAACTCAATAAATTGCGAGAGAACGAAGTTCATTAAAAGACTATTTGCTCACCCCTCCTGAACCAAAGCCATAAATCGAAGCATATATTAAACGGCACCACACTTAGCGCGAGGATGGTTCTATCAAACTTCGCATCCTCGAGAAAGAAGAAATAAACAAGATTCTTTCATTATTTCCCCCTCTAACGAAGACAAGGTTCATTTGGGAGAAGCTACGAATGCGAACTTTCCGTGTTAATAGACTAGTTTTGTGGTACGAAACATCGGGAATTCAATCTAAGATGTTCTGGAAGTCTTATTATGGGGTAGAACACTTAGCATTCATCATTTTTAAGAAGTTCCAGCTGCAAGTTCTGTTTCGGAGGTCAGCAATGTGAGTTGAAGGTCTAAAGTGGACAAGTATCTTAGAAGCTTTTGAATGCGAAATTTCATTAGTTAAATTTATCTTGTTTGGCATGCAGTAATCAATAGATCTTCATAAAAGTTTGTATAAACACTTTTTATATCACCGAAGAAAACATAAAAGTTTGATAGCGACTGTAACTCACACTAAAAGTCACACACGTGTTCCTATTGGGACACATCAAATTCAGTTATACAATTTGGTTACATTTAATGACTGAAATTCCCTATTGATTATTTAGTGCAAACTAAGTTTCTTTATAAATAAAAATGTCATGAAATAGACGATTTTGGCTAAAAAAAACCTGTTTAACTTTGAATAACCACAAGCCGACATATGAACACGGTTATTGCACACACGCACATGATATTTTTGTATAAGGAAAAACCAGAATGTCAGAAAGCTTTGATGTTATCTTCAGATAGATATTTTTGCAGGGGACGTAATTTAAAAAGCTTTTTATAGTATTAATAGTTTCAGTTCCGCGACTATTTGGATGCGTGTTCGTCTATCTGTTTATCAGATAACGTTTTACAATTAAATATGAAATAATGTCCTAGTAATAGAAACATACACTTGACGCTTTTCTCCAAATGGTTCCAAAAATTAATTTCAAATTTTGAGTAAACCTGGTAAGAAGTATTCTGGAAAATGTGTTCCATAACACCTAAGCGGTTGAAGAGGGAATCTAATCCGATCCACCTGAACAATAACTCAATACGTAACCATTTAGAACTATATGTTTAGGAGAAGAATGTTAAAATGTAACTTATGTAAATTGCAGTTATTTTGAATATGAAACAGATTTCATGTTATTTTTAAATCCTGTGTATTAACTTCTATTATGTGTGTGTTTGGGTATGTCGATGGTGGCCAAATCTGCGGAGGCCTAATTAACCTGCTTTCCGTCATTCAATCGGGCTGAAACTTGGCAAATATATTCGATGTAGATGACAATGCATTCTATCAAATTTCGGTGGTTGTCATTGTCACTAAAGGGTCACTTTTACGCAATACCAATAAACCAACTTGCAATCGTCCAATCGCGTTGAAATAGCATTTAACTGATAATTGAAGAAACTATTTTCTGTTGCCTAAATTGTTTTTATAAATAAATGATAAAATTGTTTTAATCAGAATAAATAAGATATTTGGATATAAGTGAATAAATTCACATTCAATTTTAATGAATAAATTTTGAAAAGTAGTTTACTGCATTAGTTGCTGATAGAGACGTTTTTAATACTTAAAATTAGATGGCAACACCAAGCACATGCTGGCAACAGAAAAAGAGCTTTGTTAAGGAATATAGAAATTGGCAATACATTTAAATTATTTATATTAAACACTTTTTTATGGTTTATTTCATTTGTTTGAACCGAAATAATATTTCTTGAAATTATAAACAGTGATATACTTTCTTGATATTTTTTTTAAAATTCCGCCTTTTAGCAAGCTTCGAAATTAAATTGAAAAAGTACCGCTATTCTTCATTACAAAACTATCCCCCCCGTTATGTTAAACTAATAAACCTATCCTCACTTGTTATACGTTAGTCAAATGAACCGAAATTGAAATCTTTTCATCAATAACTTTTATTTGGTACCAAACAAACCATTATTAAATAAAAAGTTTATTCAAACTTTAAATGTCAAAATTGAATAAAAATATTTCAAAAAATCTTTTGAAGTATATATTTAGACGGAAACAAATAATGATAAGTGAGCACCAAATTTCATATAAATCTTTCAACTAGTTTTCACGATATTAGCAATTTAAATTTGTATCGGAATAAAAGTGATTTTATGAGTGTTCCGCTTTAGAGCATGTAAAGTTAAAAATAATTATATTTACAGGTTATGGCGTGAGTAAAATTTCGAGGGATTAATTCTCAAAGTGTACGTTTCTTTGATTTTTGTTACACCCAAAATTGAACCATGTTACCTGGGCGAAAATATAATTTCGAAATTTAATTTTCTTGCTTATGTTTGCTTTGTAGAAACAACTTTAATCAAATAGAATATCAAATTAAATATGCCAACCTTTGATAATATTAGTTCGGAGAATTTTTTTTAAATATTTTAGGTTAAAATCTTTAAAAAATTATTACTTACAGGCATTTAGAATATTATGGTATGATCTTAGATGTGTAATTGGTGTATTACAATATTATGTTTTTGTTGGTTCATAAATCAATAATTGCTCTAGAACATCTATGCAGAGTTTATTTTTTGTTTCATTGAGGGGCTGGGATTGTTTCAAAAGAAAAAGAAAGAAGTCAAGTTCGATTAATTTAACACAAGATTTATTTAATATTTTATGTAAGTGGAAATAAATTTCACATTCAATTTATTTTTAATAAAAATGCATTCTTGATATGAAAGAATTAGGATTGATCAAAAGAAGTATATTTGTTTTCCGCTAAACACTAACTTTTCTACTTTTTTTTTTATGTCTGGAATTGAAAAATTCTCTTCCTTCTGTAGACTATGTCTAGTTATTTCAATTTGAGCTCTCGAAAGTAAATATCTCGTCTATCAGTGGTTGCGTAGGCGACTTGCATAGTGGAATGTATATTTCAAAAATATTGCCAAATATCCACCGTATATATGAAATTGAAAAACAAATTTCCCGCCATATCCCCTTCAATTTCCTTGGAAGAATTCTTTCTCAAAAGGAATAAACAAACGAATAAAAAGTGGACTTTTTAAGATGGATTTTAAATTTTAAGAGAAATATATTTTGTAATGACAATACTAAGGAAGAGTTTATAATCGTAAGCTTAGTTCGAAAGTTTGCCAAAAATCATTTTAAGTGTTCAATATTGTGTTTTATATCTGAACTTAAGATCCAAACGAGCATATTCTTAATGGGGCAACTTTACAGGAAAGTGAAAAAAATTAATCCTTCTCCCATTGGATTCTATAAAACGATCTCTTAACGAGCTTTTAACTAGCTCTCTCAAATAACTATCTTTAAATACTATAGAATTTTTTGAGTTGGTTAAAATATTATTGTTTACTAGAATAAATGGCACATTAGGACATAATCTGAAATAAAACTTAAACTACGAAATTTTGTGAGTTTTGTGGTCCATTTGGCTCTGAGGACCAGATTTTATTTCCTCTTTCTTATTAGTATACAAGATTAAGATTTATATATATATATATATATATATATATATATATATATATATATATATATATATATATATATATATATATATATACTATTCTAACGAAACTAGTTTAAATTATAAATAGACGGTGTTAAATACTTAATCAGCTTTGGAATCCTTTCATTTTCACAAATCAGTTTTATTTTATTTAAATAAAGACAATTATTTTTGTAGTATACGGAGAGGTAGGTAAGTATAGCCAAAAGACAAGGCGTTTTAAAAATCCCCATCAAGTAAGATTTTCAGAGGTTAACAATCGCAAAAAATCGCAAATATTGGCCGCCAAGTGGCCGCGTTTCATTTATTTGGGCTACTTTGGTCCCACTCAAATAAACTGAGATTATTGCAAATACCTTTTAGGGTCTGACCATTTTTCTTAGTGGATATTTTTTCAAGGTCTATTAGTTGTTTTATTGGCGATAGTAAGCAGTTATAAACGGTATTGATATGCATACTAGAAAGCTATAGTCGATTAACTTTTTACGGTCTCGCTATTTTACTTTGCGAGTATTTATTTTCAAGGTCTAGTACTTTTCTTTATTGGAGTTAGTAAACAGTTATTATAAAATAATTATATGAATACTAGAAAGCTATATTCGATTAATGTTTTATTTAAAATAATTTTACAGATAATTATACAATATGATTGTGTCGACTTTAATGCACTCAATTTTTCTGGGAAATAATTATTTATTGTATTGCCAGTTTTAAAACACTTTTAGATTACTTAGATACTTTAAATTATTGTTTTCACTTTAAATATCTCTTTCGACACATCATTTACTTCGTATCGAAGAACCCTTAACAGACTGAAAAAAAATGTGCCTACTAAAACTTTTTATAATTCTCAATTTGTATACGGATGCGAAAAATTTGTATCTGCAAAATGATTGTCTCTTTAATTAGCCAAAATAATTTTCCAATAACTTTTAATTCCCATGAACATTTTGGAAAATAACAAAGCGTGTTTATGCGATGAGGATCCAGTGATAAGATGATGCGAGATATGGATCAAAACCAACTACTTTCATTAATCTGTTCTTAATTTAGTTTGAAATACTTTGCGTGTTCAAAGTTGTGCTCAAAATTGCAACATAATTTTTGGAGATGTGATTATCATGTAATTCATCCGATTTTAATTTATTTCCAAGTGCAGTTTTAGAAGAAAATTGTTTTAATTAGAATATTCCCGTTTTTAGATTAATCTAAATTAAATAAAATCTGAAATCATCCTACCCTTTGGTAAAGTTTGTGCTAATCTAAAGTTTGAGAACAATTTCTAGGGATATGAATACCATTTCTCAATAAAACATACAAAAGACACACCAACCAATTGAATTGATAAAAATAAGAAAGCTGTTCTATTTCGAGTCCAGATTAAATCTGAACATGAAATGCAAAATTCCGTTTTCAATGATTTTTAATGTCATTTTTTGCCAAGTTCTGTTTAATGACAGTTATTCTGTTCTTTTTCGTTTACACTTTCGAAGTAATACAAATAAGAAAATAAGAACAAGGTTACAGCTATAGTAAATAGTAGCTAAGCTGCGATGGGGAGGAAAACATCCTTGCTCGTTGGACATAATTACACCTGTAAGCTCTACCGCTTTGAATTCGGACTTAGTGTCGGAACACTTCAGTGTTCTTTGAAAGAGTAATGTGTACACTTTCAAATGTAGTATTTCTTGCATTTAGTCTGAAGTAAAATCTAATGTACTTTTTAAAAACAATGAAATTTCTTGGTAATTTTTGGGGGAAATATATTTCTTAATAGTACCTAATTTTGCGCACATATTTTAAGCGAACCTTTAATTCTAAGCCAAGCCATTTTCCAACAACTTCCCACACTTTTGATTTCACTTCTAAATTTCTAATAATTTGTTTAGTAAAAGATTAATAAATGTCACGTAGAATAATACAATAAATTCTACCCCTGAAATGGAGCTAGTACTTTTTCAAACAAATTATTTTTAAAGTGGGCTTACTCAATTTGTTGAAGTTCATTCTGATGGCTTCATAATATCCACATTAAAAATAACACAAGTAGACTTAATAAATCCACAGTCGTTATTAGTCGTTTTTAAGTATGCTTTACTATCAACCAATTTTTTTCCTTAAAATACGACAATTTTATGCAAAAAATAACGTAGTCTATAAAAAAATTTTATGCAGACAAACCATCAGGACCCTCTCAATCTAAACTGGTTATAAAAAATGTCAAGTAAATCAAGTTGTTAGGAGACACTAAACAAAACTTTATGGCTTTTTAAAACCCAACACATTAAGTATACTTATTACAATGTATCGATTAAAAAGCCATTTAACCTCGTTATAATGACAACTTTGGTTTGTATTATACAAGAACATCATCCATCTTCTACAAAAAGCCAGCACAAGCAACAAAAAGCTCTGCCTAAAAAGGTAAAAGAAATTTGTTAGGAGTCAAGCTTCATTTCATAAAAAGCTCTGAAGGCCAACATCTAATGGGATCGCCTCGCCTTTATAGATGCCAGTAATTAGAATGCTAATTCAGTTTTACGACCCTAATATAAATATTGAGATTACAGAATAAACTGCTATCCTTTCCAGCACCAGTGATTAAAAATGCGTCAAAATCAACGTCTTTAGTATCCAGGTGATGAGGGAAACCTTGCTTTAATCTAAACCGAGGAGGGGAGGATGTTTCAAGCGTGAGAAATTTGATCAACGATTTGAAGGAGCGAGGCTTGAGTTTCATGAGCGGTGAAAGTGCTTTCAAGCGTTTGTTTAGCTTTAATGGTGGGAGAGTTGCGATTGGAAGGGGTGTGTGGTGATAGCAAATATTTTTCAAATGCAGGTGAAATTAATGTCTGAATTTAAGGCAGGTTCGTAATTATTAAATTAGATGGATTTTCTGGAGTTGGATGCGACAGAAAGTATTGATTTATTCTGGGTGCGGTGGGAAAAGGGGCTGTATTAAACTTTTAATTTGGAAAAAGGATTGGCATTAAATCTGGAAGTTGCATAAATTAATATCGACTTCTTTTTTTAAATGAACATTTGCTTTAGGAGAAAATAACCGTATTTTTAAGCAATAAATCCAAAAACACGTCACCTTCAAAGCGTAACATTTTATTTGGTATTGGATTTTTTATGATATTTTAATCAAAAATAATTTTTATTCATATATACCAATTCATACTAAGAGGAAACTGATAAATGCAAAGGTAACTGTAAATTGGTGTATGTACGCGAAAACTGTGACACATTGCTCTTTTAAGTTATATTAATTCAGTTTCTAAATAATTGAGCTGACAGACATTATAATACATCATTTAGGTGACAAGAAAATAACTAATCACACATGAGGTGGTTTCAGAAGACTGCTATATCACCATCAGGCGAACATTTTAACATTTGGGCTTGAACAGTGACATATGTGGAAATACTATATTCACTGACTGTTTGAGTTAAAATATGTTCTATTGTTTACTTTTTTTTTATTGTATAGTACAAGAGTTCGCTGTTATCGTGGAACAGTGAAGCAATTGCATAAAATTGAAATTTCACAAGATACGCAAACAAAAAATGATTGCACAAGAAACTTAGTGACGTCTACCAACTTGCATGCATTTATAGCAACAAGTGTTTTGATCGAGTCTTCTAGCATTCTTCTACATTTATTCTGGGTTTTATTAAATTTACTTCTTAACGACTTAAACCGACATATCCCTCCTAGTTTAATATTTGTGCAATTTTGAATCATTTCTTTAGTTTTTAAACAATTGAGGTTGTGACAGTAAATGCTGAAAAGAGACCGCTTCTATACAAATTTCTATTATAATATATTCAATACCAATTCACTAATAATGTATGATTTGGTGACATTTAATTGCTAAAATTTCCCTCCCGTCTCCTCCATGCAGTTATATTGTATTACAGATTATCTTGTGCTAGAGTAATCACAATGACTATACTGCACCGGAGTATCCTTATTTCAATATATGTGTGAAGCAGAGGATGAATTTCGGTAGAACTTTTGCGGTGTAATGCCCTGCATATGCATCTTACGAAAAAACGGAAAACTCTTGACAGATAGCCTTACACTGTTACGCGATATTTCTTACCGTATCTACTTATTTTGAAAAAAGAAACCACAGAAGCACCGACGAACATTTGTATTGTCATTCTTTTTAAGTTTCATGACGTATAACATCTCTTACCGATTTGGAAATTCTTTCATAAATAAAAAATGTCGCTGGCACGACACCTCTATTTGGATCCGAAATGTGATGGAGATGACACGACATCGTATTTGGATCCGAGATGTAAACTCTCGACAATTTTCTATATAATCACTCTTCCAATCAAACCTTTCGCTCTTTCGGTAGAATGTAACATTAGAAGTAATAGGGTTTAGTCGTAACAAGCTTAATAACTTGTAATCACCCGATGGCATCAGAATCTATATTATCAGAGGTACGTGTAGTGTTGAACAAGTAAGCAAAACGAATATTGAATGAAGCTTAAAATTTTGAACTTTGTTGGTTTTTGATGAAGTAAGTTTTTTTTTATTCATCAGAATATTTAAAATTTAATGTAGATAATTACAATTAATCGCACAAACAAATTAAATTGTATTAAGTTATTATTTAGTTGTTTTTATTTGTTTCATTAAATTACTAGGGAGCTCCACCCCCTGCTCGCTAACGCTCGCCAACCCACTGGATTGCTATGCAATCCCCTTTGGTTCGCTCGCTTTAAAGTGAGGCATTTAAAATATGCCCTAGCAAAGAGCTATTTTGGCCAAATAATCAAGAAAATCCGTGAAAAAGTGATATTTTGCCATGAAATTGAAACGGTGCATCTTGGCGACTTTTTTAAAATTGACGATTTGGCGCCAAATATGACTGCTCGTTGATTTGGTTTTATGGAAACCCTAGTGACCGTTTGGATTTGGCAACACGGCGTTTTGACGCCATTTTGGATTTGGGGACACTGTCTTTTGACATCATTTTCAATTTGGCAACTCTTTTTATAAGTCACCAAGAGGAATCGTACAGTAAATCAAACTGGATGAATATATTACTATAAAAAGTTGAATTTTTTTATTCCGGTTTATCCGGAATGCTACAGTTATTCATTGTTTTGTGAATTTTCAGCATATAATTCTTAATATTCTTAATTCAAATTCCATGCTCAGTTTTTATCAGCATATATATCCGGAAAACGTTCGCATAAATATGTTGCGGTTATTTGCAGAATCTAAACAAATATAGCTTGTTTTAATTGTATAAGGAAGAAAGTTTTGTAGTCGAAATTCTATTATTCACACTCCACAGCATCCGGAACATGCTCACGGCACGATAGCCTTCAAGTTACTTTAGCGCCAGTAAAGCTCAAATCAACCAACTAACCGGAACATGATGCTACAGATAATTTTTCCGAAAAGTCTATTTTATTCAGAATTCTAATCCAAAAGAAATGTACACATCTTACATCTATTTATTGTAGCATTATCGTAAATATTAAATCGATACGTTTTGAATAGGCTCGTATCTGTAATAAGAAAAACAAAATATAGCGAATCCATATTGTTGACTGTCGCCAGATGTATTAGTCACATTTCGAAAGATATATTGTGATTGGCTGGATTGCTGAATTTGGAAATTTGTGCATAAAGTACATTTAAAAGATTTGTGATTGAATGCTTGAAGTCGTTGCCATTATGTTCATAGATATACAGCCGAATTTGGGCGGCACGCAAGAGAATTATATATACATATAAATTATTATGTAGTTGTAATATTTTAAAAGACTTTTCAAATATGAAGTTCAACGCGTTACACGAAAAATAGGGTTAAAGAAACTCGTAATATTTTGGGTCTCGTTTTAACATGTTATAATTAGGAAGATACAAGAATGAATTAAAAGCAACATCTACCCTATTGTGAATCTGGTTGGTTGGTAGGAGTTTAACGGCGCAAGGGCAACACATGGACCATACTGCGCCAACTATTGTGAATCTGTGAATTAAATGAAAAGTCGTTTAAGTGCAACAATTGTGAAGGGTGGTCGCATGAAGTCTGCATTCGTGAAGAATCACTAGTTGTGTTTTAGAATTGTTATTCTGATGATTCGATGTAGATGAGGATATTAAATGGATATTGTTGCCCATCTGTTTAGATTAATAAAGCCATATCTTCTAACGTTTTCCCCTTTTTAATATGCTTTACAACATGCCCCTACAACTGTTACAACCTGCTTCATGAACAAGGTTAGTTGTAACATTTCTCTTACATCAGAAAAGTATTTTTCCTAAAAATTTTACATACACTCAAATTTATCAGTATTCAAATTAATTAGCCTTTTTTACTCAACTATACCAGTAGAAATATAAGAAATCAGTTGTCATCCTAGTATTTAAACCATACCAAAATCAGCTGTACTTCAGATACTACAGTTAAATACATAAAAAATAGTTACTTCTAGACCCAATCTACCCTATTCATTTTATAGAGACGTTCAAACTAAACTTGAAAAACTTATAGTTTCAACTTAACGAATTGTGAATTGACTTCCGTTTCCTACTTCCGTTTCTCCAGGTCAAAATTTATTATAAGATATCATATCGATGCGATTTTTCATTGGGCTTGTTGCACGTGTCTGTAGCATTTGTAGTTTGAATAAAAATATTGATTTGGATATAGACATAGCTTTTGAATAAGCTTTTCACTACAACAGTATAATATAAAAACCATTTTGCACTATAACAAGCATTTTGATAAAAACAATACTGTCGCACGCAAATTAGTCAATATTATATTAATTCCATAAATATGAATGAGACTTTTCCTAACTATTGTTTTAACCCATTAACAATGGTTGGTAAGACAATTTACCTATTTTTTTTATTTGCTAATAAATTGCGATTGTGGTTCTACTTTGTGTTTTTTTTTTGTTTTTAAATCATAAAAGTAAAGTTCCAAAAAATCTGAAAAATTCAAAATATACTTTAAATGATCTAAATAAACACAAGGTATAGGATAAAAAGTCATTGCTTTTAACTTTTCAAAATCGTCTTTTATGGGTCAATTTTTAAAAATCAAGTTTATTAAATTAACTTTCCCATTAATAAAGATAATACTATTTCTACAAATATAAATATTCAACCGTATGTAAATAAAGATTTTTTTTTAATTAATAAGTTAAGAATTTTAAATAATTTACTTACCAAATTCTAAAATAAGCTAAGTAATATTTACCTTCAAAATATTTAATTGAAGAATATATGAATTCATACACCTTTGCTTGACAATCACAATGAAAATAACACTTATTTAAATATAATTACCTTTTTAAATGAAAGAAAGAGTTAACCGTCTTTTCTAAGCGACAGCTCTTTCGCATAGCTTAATTAACCTCTTCTAAAAGTTGAAAAGTCTGCAGTGGGAATCGAGCAAATGTTCCTACCGATGGAAACTTAGAATTAACTTGTCTGAGAATTAATTTACGCTCGGGAACTAAGCATTATTAGTTCTAAGCTCGCCGTCAAGAAGAACCTCTAGTCCTTAGATAGCTTATTAAAAGTTCGGCAATGCATGCTTCATTATATTCAAAGAAATCCTAATGAAGCATAATCGAAATTTGGTTCTTCGGAATATAAAGATTCGTTTTATTTTAGCTAAAATTGCAGTCTTTTAATATAATTTTATTGTTTCTTTGTTGCGTATGGTTCAGGAAAAGAAATTTTTATTTGGGGAAAACGATAATTGGATAAAAGTTTCAAATGAATGTGTTCTAACTTCATCTGTGTAATTTAAGAAACACTTTGCTTAAACATTACCCAAGTAGGGTGTTGGGTGGTGTTATATGATGTGATTGGTTGTTTTCAGATTATCTGGTGCCGTCGGCAACACGAGGGCTATAATGCGCCGAAACGTTCATCATTTGACAATTATACGTTTTGAAACAATGTATCTAGATTACTTTTCTGGTTTTCTTTTCAATATATTTTCACTTATAATCAAAAATTGAGTCAAACATTTTGTCAAGTTGAATGTCAACGAGCTGACTTGTGATAATAGGTTTGTTGGAACAAGTTAACTCCTTTAACATATTCTTAAGGAGTATCACTAAACTAATAAAAATGTTCTAGTAGAATATAAAATATATTCTATTAGATCACATGAGTAATTTTTTTTTCTGTTATTTATTATGTTTCATATTTTTCAAAATAAAAATATAAAACATACATAACAAATTTGTTTTAGGCTTAAACGAATAGGATTAATCAGGTTTGTTATTCTGATTTATCACTCACTATAACATCTCTAAAGTATAATACAAAATTTAATAACGGTATTCTTATCAATACTATGTAATCAAATACTTATTGTAGGAGGCACTATAGAATAATTTATTAAGGGGAGTTGGTACTCAAAAATTTATAAATAATCGATTTTAAGTTTATTATTGTTTATTAAATTTAAATTCTCCCTTTTAAAATGATACTTCATTTGTAATAATACCTCAACTAGAAGTATTTTTAATAATTTTTGAAGACAGAATTGGTAACTATTAGTGTAAGTAACGTTTTCTTTAAAATGCGTTTTTCTCAAAACTAAATTTTTCATTATTCATGTACCTTTTTTTCAGAAACTGCGCTAACTATCTTCCTGAAATTTTTACCGCGTATTCCTTTTTTGAATCTGTATTGTATATACTGAAGTGAGATTGTGTTGTTATTTTAAAATTATATATATATATATTTTTTTTTGGGGGGGGGGGGCTTTTTTTTCAGCAAAAAAAACCTTGTGATTTTTAACAAATTTGAGTGACTTTCACGAAAATTCATTTAAAAAAAAGTACATGAATCATAATCAAAAGCTAACTTCAGTAAAATAACAAGTGTCTGCTAATGGCACTAAAAAATTTTGGCTTTTACTTCAAATCTTTTGAGAAAAAGGTACATGAAATATGCCAAATTAACATCACTGATATAAAGGGTACCAACTTCCCTTAATAATCATTTAAAGAAAACTTAATATTTAGCGAGATTTAATGAGCAACTGTATTAAGGTTAGAGCAATTTGGCTACATTAAATTAAAAGTTATCATCGAGTAACTTGTTCAAATTCCTCCCCATATTGAATAATACACACCGTAGACATTGCTATATTGTACATCTTCTCGGTGCTGTTGGGCCACCTCTAGCATTTGATGCTGCATTGTTAAGGTGTGGTGAAATTTACAGCACTGTTGCCTTTGATTCTGAGCATTTACAAGTTGATGACAATCACAGTTTGCACGTTTAGGATCCAGTTCCCACTTCCGTATTTAAACACTTTAACGACCACTTCTATTTAACTCTAAGTTCTAATGAGCATATACGTTCTCTGAGATTAGATTTTTCCCTCTTGGGTAAATAAATTCCAATTTTACATGGGTATTTATGTTTTAAGTATTCGCAAGGAATTAGGGAACACTCTCTGATTACAGATAGCTGAATTATGGCAAAAAGTATTCAAGTTTCAATTGATCGATTTTTTTGTAATTATTTTACAGTAAATACATAAATATTTATGCCATAATTAGTGTTTAATATTTATAATTTTTTTATTAAGTTATTTAGTAATTCTTGTAAATTTTAAATACAATTATTATTATCTTATTTGAAAATGGGACAATATATCTAATTAGTGATCAAATTATTACAGGATTATATATTATTAACTGTGCGGCCCCGCATTGCAGAAACTCGTTTCTGGTGCATAGGTCCCAGCATTTGGCGATTCGTGAACAGGCTTGCTTCGCTCGATGAAAGGTTCATTGCTACGCAATACCAAGCACGTTTTGCTCGCTAAAAGTGTCATCGTTACACAGGCTCGCTTCTCTTGCTGAAAAGTTCGTTGACAAATAAGGACAATCGTGCTTCGCTCGCTGAAAGTTTCGTTGGTAAGCAAGCATAAGTTCGCTTCACTCGCTAAAAGATTGATTTCTAAAGCCTCAATATTAGAACACACTCATCTGTTAAAAAAACAAGTTCCCTTTAATGCAATAATACAACTCTTCCTCCTCCCCCTCTGAGAATATTTTAACATTCTGTCGCAAAGAGCACAATTAGAAGGCCAAAACTACTTATGTTTAAAATTTCAGAGCTCTACGCCTATAGAAGTCACTTTGTAAAAAAATTAATTCTCGGCCTATCAAACGTCCTATTAGAAGGCTAAAACTACTTATGTGGAAAATTTCAGAGCTGTACGCCTAATAGAAATCGCTTTCTAAAAATTAAAAAAAAAAAAAAAAAAAAAAAAAAAACATTTAAAATTTTAACTTTGAGTTTGTCAAAAGTCAAATTAAAAGGCCTAAACTTTTATATTTATGTTGAAAATTTCCTAGCTTGATGCCTGTTAAAGGTCGCTTTATAAAAAAAATTAATAAAAAATGAATTAAAATGGTTAACATTCTATTTGTCAAAAGTTAAATTAGAAAGCCAAAACTACTTACGTTTAAAATTTAAAAGTTCTATTCTTATTAAAACTCACTTAGTAAAAAGAAAAATTCAAATTAATAAAAAAGTATTAAAAAAAAAAAATCAAACTTTCAGCATTTAGTTTGTCGAAAGTCCAATTAAGGACCAAAACTGCTTATGTTAAAATATGTTAGACCTATAATCTTATTAGAAGTTGTTTTGTAAAAAAAATTAAACCTCATTAAAAAACTAAAATTTTAGCATTCTGTTTGTCAAAAGTCTGTCTATTAGAAGGCCCAAACTAATTATGTTGAAATTTGCAGGGCCTATTAGAAATAGCTTTCTACAAAGAGACATACACACAGACCCATATACAGACTCTTTGTTTTATTATTATAGATGTGTACCTTCATAAAAAAAATATGCTTATATCCTAGAGGATTGAGACAAAAAGTTGAATTATACTATAGAGATATTGTCCCAGTTGATTATACTATCGCGAAATATTGTTGTAGAGCACACACAAAAAATCCGAATGATGGCTATACCTTTGGTTCTAATTATTGTAGAATCTGGCGGTTTGCACCAAAATGTATTTTTTCCCTCTTGCACTTTTCTATTTGTTCAGTAAATTTTTTTTTCTTAGAGTACTGCAGTAAGTAAATTTAACTCTATCTTTGAAAATTTCAATACGAATCTCTATTTTGTTGTTGTTGTTTTCATTCAATTAATATCACTTCGTTTACCCCGAATACCTAATTTCAGTTCATTATGTTGATAAACACTTCAGCTTTAAACGAAAATGTTTTGCCCGATCTTTAGGGCAAATCTCAGAAGCGTATTTTTAAACTCCTACTTTAAAGCCGAAAGAATCGAATGTTTACGTGCTTCAAGACGTAATCTATTATACGGTCTCTTAAAGTGAGCTTTTTTACATTTTTGTTAAAATATTAAGAACAAATAGTCAAAATGGAATAAAAAAATCTGGAGGGGTTTTCGATCGTGATAAATCTAATAAAAAAATACATGTTTCTATTTAAAAAAAAATTAAAAACTTGTTTTATTAATTAACAATTATAAAAAAACTGATGCAAAAGTCGATTGCTATTTATGTTTGGCATTTAACAAACTATAGTTTGAACAAAAATTACTAAAATATATTAATTATTTAAGAATTTATGGTAAATGGTATTTAATTATGTTAAACGGTAATTAATATGGTAAGTAACTTTTTTCTTTTAACATAAATTTAGCAATTCTTTGACCTCATTTAAATTTCTAACCACTGATTGGAAAATCATGAAATTTTGTATTTCACCATTTTTTTTTATGCTAAATATAAATATGGTACAATATTAAATAGTTGCAGTTGAACTTTTCAAAGTTTGGTTCATTTTAAAAATGTAGATACCCTTTATGACAAAAAACCTATATACAATTATTCAAATCCTTCCATGATTTACAACGGTACTTGACTATTTTTTATTTCATCACTTAGAATACAAGATATAGCCATCATTCGGATATTTTTTTTTGCGTACTGTACCTGGAGATTTCCAGGAAACGGCGAAAGTGAAGTACTTTAAACTGTTAAAAATTGTGTTCCACCTTGCACCAAAAATAGGTTCCCATTTATCTGCAACCAACATTTGGTGCTTAATTTCACGATTTAATGGTGCTTACGGTCCCAGGTAGCACCATTAAATCGTGAAACTAATCACCAAATATTGGTTGCAGCTAAATGGGAGTCAATTTATGGTGTAAGGTGAATCCAAATGTTTAACAGTACTTCTTCTTCTATACTTCTTTTTATATATCAACATTAAAGTAAATTACTTCTCATAGTTCAATTTAAATCATGCAAAAGTCGGGTCGAAAGGATTAACATTTCTCGAATGCCAAAGCGTCGTTGATACTAGCTTCGCATCCACAAACACCCCCATTTCAATGTCCGTAACATTTCCTTGTTTACTTGTATCTTCACAAACAACTAATATCTACACTACTTCATTAACACAAAGCTTTTTTTAAACCGTATCATCAACTAATAACAATAGTTAAAAGCTTATTTACTTAAATTTCTGGAGGGAAAAATACATTGCCCCCTCAATATATTATCATTTATAACTATAATAAACTACATAATTCGTATAATTTCTTATCAAAAATATTTATGTATTTAGCAAACTTTAGAAGAAGTAAATTCGGTTTACTTTCTTATCCTAGTTATAACTTACAGATTGTTCACGAATTTAGCCCAGAAAATCAATATCAATAAAAGCAAATTTTCTTTGTAATTAATGGTAATATTATTACTTTGTAATATTAATAGAAGTAGTAAACAAGTAGATTTGAGCTATTTATCAAAACTAACACCACCAAAAGTAATATTCTTTCATAAAGTAATATTATTTTAAAATAATTCTACGCGTTGCAAACTCTTAAAATATTAGACGTAAAATACTGATAACACAATCCTTTAATTTCTTGTTCTAATGATGTCCTAAACCCATTGTAGAATTCAGTAATATTTTGTGAATAATTTACACTCACAGTTTAAAATAAATAATAATACAAACATTTTTAGTTGGTTGTTTGTTTTCAGATTATCTGGCGCCGTCAGCAACACGAGGGCTATAATGCACCGAAACATTCGTCATTTGACAAGCCAGCATACATTCACAAATACCCATGCCTTACACGGGACTCGAACCCGCAACCTCGTGGTCTAGAAGCTAGCACGCTAACCACTATACCGTTTGGTCGGCACAAACGTTTTTAGATGCGCTATTGGAATATGTTCATATCACAACAATTCTTACATAAAAATTATTATGTCACCTTTCTCCGGAGAGATCTACGGAAACCATATTCCCCTCAGCTGAAACCGTAATTTTATTATATTTCACATCATAAACGTTGCCATCATAAGATGGAAACTTCTATAAACGTCTGCCTCCAATGCTCTCATATCAATGGGGAAGCCTAGTTGATATCCTGTAAACTATATACGCACACACTTTAAGGAAATCTACAAAAAGTTTTAAAACACGCTATTGAAAACTATTTTTGGACTCAAACATTTCCATCATCACACAATGATTTTTTAAGACACCTTTCTCAAGTGGAAGCCATCTTCACAGAAAACGTCCCTACGGCCCCCCAAAAGTGCATATTTAAGTCCCCTTCTCTCCCTTTTTCGTCCCTACCACCCTATCCCTTAGGCTATCATACATCGAGCTGTTTTCACTAGCCATTACGGCAAGCAAAAGTAAACACTAGAAAACCTAGATCCCTTGCACCAGACTTTGAAACGTATGCTAAATATATTATTCAAGACTTTGAAAAAATACACTAAAGGGTTTTGAAGACCAGACTTCTGCGTATTTATCTGCTCAATTGCATTTGGGAGAGAAAATATTTTGAAATACTTTTTTTGATTCGTGTTTTTTTCCGCTAGGGCAAAATTAAGTTCAACTGTTTGCCCAAGGGTTGTGTTTTTAGCAGGTGGGAGGTATTTTTCTTTTGAAAAATATTCTAGTTGTTATCTAAAAAGTGAAGTGATGATAACGTACAAAAATTATATTTAGGTTGATGTTTTTCCTATAATTCTATTTGTGTGCATGTAGAATTTTCAGTCAAAGTGTTAGCATAACTTAATACTTATTTTTTTATACATATTTACTTCATGTATTAGGATGATTGGATGGTTAAATCTCTTTGAAGTAATTTATCGTATAGTTAAAATTTTAGACAATTCTAACTACAAATCATACTTGAAAACCTCGCTGAAGTTGATGAAGTTAGTACCACTCTTTTTTCTTCCCGTTTCTTTCACCGAAGCCTCTTTCTTCGGTACATTTAATTTCCTTGGTGTGTCTACATACTCCAATGCTTTTAAACATGGAGAAATAAATATTAATGGAAAAAACATTGTTCCATAAAAACTCTATATTTTCACTTAAATATAGCCGGTAATTTTGGACATCAAAGACTTTTTTCATGATTTCAACCGAAATTCCAATATGGATGACATCCAAAATATTTGAGATCTAAAATTCATGCATCTAACACATTTAAATATAAAGCTGAGGAAGAAACAGAAATTCAAGAAAGCACTAAGTTGCCCACTTTTTAATGATCACATCATAACTCGTAATCGAAAATAAAACTTTCAAAGCAATACAAAAAACATACACAAATCCAAAATAGTGTATTGTGTAGGTTTTCGTATAAACAATATATTTTGATTAAATGCGATGTTTTTTTGAAAGCAATACAGAAATATCTTTTACCCAATAATTGGTGCTAAAAACCGACAGAGCACATGTCAAAAAAATTTTGGCCGGCTAAAGTCTTTCGTAGGTACTTAAAAACAAATACGCACGGTGCTTTAGAAACAAACCTTAAAGTTTATACTTTCTCAAACTAAGTTATATTTATATTATTATTAATGACAATACAATTGTTAGTAATACTAATAAAAGTAATAGTTAATACCTTTAGGTGTCGCTATGATACAGGACTGATGCTATGTAAATGTAAAAATAATCCGGAAATATTATACTTTTTACTGTTCGTAATCAATTCAAAATATTAAAATAGTGTTTCTAAATAAAAAGCAACATATGTTAAGAGTTAATGACATTCAAATATTTAATAAATGTTATTTATCGAAAGATAATGCAAGGATAGAGTACACTTTTGTTTAAATTAAATCATGTAATTTCTACATTGACTTCACCACGCATTCCTTAATTATACTTAGCTCACAACATCAAAATGTTCTCACTTAGATTATTTATCCATCTTGGTTACCTAAAGAGACTTTACTAATTACTCCAAGCAGCAAACTTATTTCTAAACAACGAACTTCATTAAGGAACCGCTGGTGCTAAAGTGAATAAGGAATTAACTCCTAAATGATACCAGCAACAAAGAGACGATTTTAATATCTTTCCTCAAGGTTATCAGTTCCCCATTATAAAAATGAATATTTTCTTATTTTCTAATTTTCTAAAGATGCACAATAATTTTAAACCATTAACTTAAAAAAAACATTTCACAAGTTATTTATAGTCACTCAGTATCTTGTTTCTTCAAGTTCGGACGTATATTCCTAAAACCTCTTAATATTTTAATATCTTCCCTTAAGATTATAAGTTCTCCATTACTAAAATGAGTATTTTCTAATTTGCTAAAGATGGTGAATAGTTTTAAACCGCCAACTTTAATAAAACATGTTCCAATCCATTTTTAAGTGATGCATTTCTAGCCACTCAGTATCTTATTTCTTTAAGTCCGGACAATATTCTTAAAACCCTCTAAAATGAAAGTAAAATTCAGCTTTTAACTCAAAAGAAATTATTGCAAGGTAGTATAGCAATAAAAACCATGTACTTTATTCTTCTGATAAATCAGGCTTATTAAATGAATATAAATGCAGTGACAACAACATAACTAAAGCCTTTGGGTTACTTGATAAACACGGCGAAAAACAGTGTCCTAATCTTTGCTTACCAATATCCAACTTAATTTACTATTTTTTCCTCTCTTGGGAAACAATTTATGTTTAGAAAAGTTCTATGTTTGAAGAGAATGATCTAAGCATCACCAAAACATTCTTGATCAACTTAAACACATTTGTTTGGCTCAATTTAATTTTCTTGTATAGTGCTACCACAATTGAAAGTCATTAAAAAATCTAAAAGTGAAAGTTTCTAATATTAAATAATATTTAAGATATTTCGAGCATCTTCTATTTTAACAAAACCTTATCCGAAATTTATACTTACTAAGAATTTAAAGAACTTGTTCAAGAAAAGCGATTTATTAGACAAGAGTTCAATTATAACTAATTCTGGAAATCATACTTTCATAATTTGTAATGAAACACATTGCATAATTAAAAATACAATGTGTGAGGCATCTAAACAAATCGTTAGATGTGTTACCTAACAATTTGTACAGACGGGTTCTAACGGTTTTATCATATGAAAGTCTCAGTCAGAATTCAAACTACTCAGAATCAGTACTACAGAATAAATACTACATTTAACTGAAAAAGACTAATAAAGCTGGCTAGTAAAAAGTTTGCTGATTAAAAGTCCCATAAAAACTTCAAAAATTCAAAATTTCATTACATCCAAAGATGCTCTAACATCAGCCAAACACATTTAATATTAGAAGTAATGGCACTAATCAGACTATAAATAATTTGTTTAAATTCTGAAGTTATTTAGGAATTTATTTAGTGAATTTTTGCTTATTCCAATCTGTAAAAACCAGTATAAAAATACGATTATATCTCCTTTATTCAACAAGATTTTCTGAAAATAAATATAACATCATACAAATATTCTCAGTTTGCAGTAACTCTCAATCCAAAACTCGTCCTGATAAGTCATCCATTTAAATTCCATTGTGTCGAAGTTCAAAAGTTTCTGAAATAATTTACAATACAATGCCGAATAGTTAAACTGTCTTAGGATGTATCTTTATTTGAATCTCGCATGTAAAGTACAAAATTTTAATACAAAAATTGGAAATTAAAAAAAAAAAAAATCCAACTCGATTAGAGAAAAGCTTTTCTACTTTTAAATCTTCAAAGCAAAATTTAAACGTGACAAGTATATTTTATCATCAGAATACCTAAAATTTACAAACGCACCAAATAAATATTTAAGGTCTAGCAGTAAGTATTCAAAAACCACTAAAATCACATACACTTACTGACCAGCTCCCCGGAACTATTCATGAAATATTCAAAGAGTGAAAGTACAAAAACTATTGAAATAGATAGAAGCAGCCATCCAAGTAACGAAACTGTCTTCCAACACCTCTTCATTTGGGGTTAGCTTATAATAAACAAGCTATAAATATATTGATTAGGAAAAATCGAACTTGATTAGGAAACTAATTTCGGAAACTTTCCCAGTCGCCAATCTTCAAAACCAGACTTGAAGCCCTGACAACTAATCTCAGTTTTAATCAACAACCCGTCTAAAAATAACAACCACCACATCAGGCAAATCCTCGCGGTTTAGTCTCAAGCACTCAAAACCTCAATCAACCACCCTGCCTGACAAACACATTGGTGCCGAAGATCAAAAGTCCGGTTGGGGGTGATATTGATTAAAGGAGCCAGAGGGGACAGATTGGACACAGGGGGCTTCAAGAGCTAGGGGGAAGGACAAACTGGCGGTTAATAAGCGTGAAAATTCCTGGGACATTCGATGAAGCAACTATTACCAGTCCTCTCCGATAGTAGAAAAGATGGTGATAAGGAAATACCAAGGGACAAAGACAAGTAAGTCCACGCAAACAGAGGCCCGACTTCGCACTTAGTTACTCACTCAAACGATAAAGGGGGGGTCGGAGGGTGGTAATGTGGGGAGGGGGCTTGATTGATCAGAAGATGGAATCAAATATTCTGCCTACAGCTCATGACGATGGAAAAGTTCCAGTCGCGAAATGGTCCTATTTCTCCCGGGACATACCCGTCGTCGTGTAACCATTGTGGAAAATGCCTGCATGGGTAAACTGGCGATATTAAATACAAACGCGGCGGGCGCCAGGGGAGAAGTCTGGCTATAAAACAGAGAGGCTGACAATCTCGATAGATAGAGCTGACAATTGGGTATGTGACGTCACTTTCTTGGCGAAGCGGTGGATTTCCCTGAGGAAATCCGCCAAGGCTGTCTCTAGAGGGAGAGAGGGAATTTTGGAATACATACGAATAAATAAACGCGTCATTCCGAATAGAAATAGAAGGATGTTTGGGAAGTCCGGTCTATTGAAAATGGGTTTTTTATGAAGTTTGCAGGGGGTGGCTCGCTCTTATCTATTGAAAAGTCCATTCCATTTTATGACTTGTAGATTGTAGTTCTAACTATAAAGCCAGTTTATAGAAGGTTTCGGAGTTGTTTTTGATTTAACGTTGGATTCTCTAGTAAAATAGGCTGGTTATGTTTGTTCATGGGGCTATAGCTGCACGTAGGGAAGACTTCGTCAAAATATCATGCTTAGACTTGTGAGGTTGAAGTAAATTTAATAAAAAGAAAAAGCTTTCTGTGAGGAAGAAAAGGGGAAATTTACCAATATATGAGTCTTAAATAGTAAAAATCAAGTTAAACTTCCAATCGTTTGTCAGACTAGCTCTTATAATCACCTTCTTGTCTAATTTACTTTAAAGGCATATTTTGTCGAAAACCATCTCTAAATGAATAAGAATGATATTTAGCTGCCGCATTCAGTGCTGCGTTTTAAATTTCTCTCTCTATCCTACATTATGTTGTATAGGTAAACTATATTTTCTTCCTCATTGCAAAACACAAAGATTCATAAATGAATTTTAATATTAACTTTGAATTAAATCTTTGATAGCAAATATGTCGTGTTATTGGATTGTGTTTTGATTTACTGCTTTATCCTTCAAATAAATTTAAAAAAAAACTTTACAACTAACCCTTTGACGAGGGTTGGTAAGAAAATTTGCCAATCAACATTTTATTTTTTTCTGTGCAAATAAATTGGCATTGCGGTTCCCCGCTTAGTGTTTTATAAACTTCATAAAAATAATATTCCAAAAAATCTGAAAAATTCAAAAACTTTAATCTTGTTTATTTAGATCATTTAAAGTTAAAAACAATAAATTTTTATCCATTTCAAAGTCGTCTTTGATGGGTTAAACAGACAGAAGAGATGCATGTTAAAGTAAACATTACATATGAAAACAGGTAATAGTTATTCATATGCTCAATAAAAAGGGTTCTTTTAATCAAGAATATTTAAGAAAGCTATTGGTATATTAGCTATAAAGAATACCAAAACTTTAATACAAAATTAATTTGTTTCATGATACAAATAATTATTCAATTACATAACAGTTATAGTATAATTCATATCCCCCAAAAAACACTTTTGAACATTTTGAAAAGTAAAAGAACCACCAACCTCAAAAATACAAAAAACTTTCTTGCAATAAAAAAACCATAAACATGATGAAAATTTTCAACCACAAATACAGTGATATAAAAAATGGCCAACCTCTGATTAGAACTCTCGGTTGTGACTCGCTTACGAATGTATGCTTACTTAGTTTAATTTTAACATTTAAGTTCCGCTCCCATAAAAATTTACGCTGCTTGAGGTTGGCACCCGTCATAGGAATATTAACAATGCTTGCGTTTAAACTAATTTATGGCATATTGAACGAATATTCGAGTTTATGATTTCATTTGGATAGGTAGGAAATACAAAGAGGTGTAAATCTTCATGTTCATGTAACTTTCAAAATAGTATAGAGAAACTGTGCTCAAACGCTTGCATTTGAATCTTTATTAAGATTTTTTTTAGTTGGAAACTGAAGTGTTTGTGGTAAGCTTTTGTTTGGTTGATACATACATTTTGGAAAGTTTTTATTGTATGGGGGGTTTTAAAGGTTAGTAATTAAGACGGGCGCCAACCTCAAGCAGCGTAAATTTTTATGGGAGCGGAACTTAAATGTTAAAAATAAATTAAGTAAGCATACATTCGTAAGCGAGTCACAACCGAGAGTTCTAATCAGAGGTTGGCCATTTTTTTTATATCACTGTGTTTGTGGCTGAAAATTTTCATCATGTTTATGATTTTTTTATTGCAAGAAAGTTTTTTGTATTTTTGAGGTTGGTGGTTCTTTTACTTTTCAAAATTTTCAAAAGTGTTTTTTGGGGGATATCAGAACTTTTTTTAAACAATTTTTTGAATTTGTCCGTTTAATCGTTTTTCTATTTATCACCTATGGTACACCTGGTATCAGGTTGGTTGGTTGTTTTCAGATTATCTTTCGCCGTCAGCAACACGAGGGCTATAATGCGCCGAAACATTCGTCATTAGACAAGCCAGCATACATTTACAAACACCCAACACGGGACTCGTGCCTAACACGGGACTCGAACCCGCAACCTCGCGGTCTAGAAGCTAGCACGCTAACCACTATACCGTTTGGTCGGCCATACCTGGTACCAGGAATATTCATAATTCTTCAAACTGAGTTCGACGATACCTTACATGCAATAATTATCTTTAAAATTGATAAACCGGAAGTGGTACCAATACATACCTGCTGGTACTTTAAACATTCATAATTCGTCAAAACAAAAGTCCAACATGCCATATTTATCTTGGAAATTGATAAATCGAAAATAGTACTACCTATGCTATACCTGGTACCTTAAACATTCATAATTTTTCAAGAGAAGCCCAACGACACCCAACATGCCATATTTATCTTCAAAATTGATAAACCAGAAGTAGTACCACCTATGGTACATCTGGTACCATGAATATTCATAATTCTTCAAGTTGAGTTCAATGATATCTTACATGCCAAAATCTACTTGAAAATTTACAAATTGGTTGAATGCGGACGGCAGTAACCATCAAAATCGACCACGAACGAGTAATAGAAACTTGTGTATGGCAACTCAACTCCCAAAACTTAAAGAAATACGTTGCCATCGACGAAGAGCCTGTCAGCCAAGTTTCAGCTGGATTGGTTAGTTTGTACGCTCAACGACCTATTTTAGTGCATAATAACGATTAATAAGTCCGGGACCCACAGCTTAACGTGGATTCCGAATCACAACGAACATCCACACCTAACCCAGAAATCAAATCCGGCACCTTTAACATACAAGGCCAGAGAGTTCATCCTATTGAAAATTTATTCTAATAAATTGTTACAAATAAATATTACAAGTTTTTTACAGTCTAATTATTGCAATATAAATTATTTTTACTATGCCAAGCATTATTTTGGTTCACATAATAACCCATTGATATTTGACAAAATTTAAAATATTTTCTTAACAACAATTTTAAAATTCACTATGAAATTATAATTTTGATGATATGATTCTACGATTTCATTTTACAACGAAAATTAAACAAAATCAACACATCTTTAAAAACGAATGACATTTTAGCAATCCATTAGCCAATTACAATGCGTGTTTCATTTAGTCCCGCTGTAATGAATTGACTGTGACGTCAGCTCGCATAACCTCCACATTTGTACTTTGCAATTCAGCCCATAGTATCTTGCAACACAATGTGATTATTTTCATTTTTAAACGGAGCTTTTCCGAAATTAAAATGTTTTTGAAAGTTAACTCACTGTAAATTGTCATACAGTTCAAATAACACATGCAATTTGAAGAACAAATATTTCTCTTTAATTCTATCTCTTCAAAAATTAAATTATTTCAATTTTAAAGATGTTATAAGCCATATAATCATAGTCTAATTCATTCTGCCTATACTATTACATTAAGCTCATTCTCACTTAAGCCTAACATGTCGGAAAAACTAACTTCGAAATGATAGCAAACCTGTTTGGCAACTTTTGGCATATATATCTGAACCACAATTACATGATGATCGCCTTTATCTGTCGCCAAATTATGAAATGAAAAAAGTGGTTTTAAATTAATTAAAAATAGAAAGAATTATTTAACGAAGTTTAAACCAGCGTAGGATTTTAAGTTGAAACATTCCGCGTCCTATAATTCAATCCGTTTGAAGATCTATAGCTTAGTTAGGGCTGGACGTTTGTCTAAAATTTTACATCAAAATCGGGCTAGAACTAGTTTTTTTATTTCGTTTTGGAAATTTCAATATTTTTTTTCTTCGTTGTCTTTTATCCTAGGTACTCATTTTTTTTTTCTTTGAAAGATATCACCGAGTCGAATCTATGGTATTTTTTGTATAATTATGTGAAGTTTCGTAAGCGCGTTAGAAAATAGTCAATTTCGGCTTTTTCGCTGGAAGTTGTGCAGAGAATAGATACTTACTGTCGTTTCTGCCTTTTTAAGGTTGGCGGCGAAACGACCGTTTCGTCTGATTATATTTTATTTCCTATTCTTTATTCAGTAGAATAACATTGGCATTTAGCAAAAAAATGCACTTCTGTGTAGTTATAATTTAAAATTTATCAGGGTAAAAAATATAACGAATTAATGGCATGTATATTTAATCAAGCAAACGTTCTGGAAAAATCTAAATCACTGCACGAGTACTAGTTTGTGACAGCTAAAAAATTTATCAGGCTTATATCACGCAGACTCAATAAAGAATTGAACAATGGCTATTAATGGACAAAATAAAGAATTATTTACTAATGGCAATTAATGGACAGATTAGGTAGATCGCAGTTGAAAATAGTGCGTGCTGAATTCACAAAGAAAAAAATGTTGGAGCAGCTGAAAGGTGCTATTAATACCTTGCATTTACTCATTATTTTAAAATGACTATCTGACATCCGGTTCAAGGGCATAATGATCCCAAAAAGGAAGTATGGCTAGATAGGAAGCACTAAAAAGATTACTAAATCGATTTTTAATTAAATTCATTACCCAGTAGAAGAAAAGGAAATATTGACGCAGAAATACTAACTTTTCTGCTGATTTTCAGTAGTTTTTACAGATTTTCACTTCTTTTTACGGTTTACCCATGTTCAATAATTTTACATTACGATGAGTAAATACGAGATGCAGCGTGGCATCACGAAAACAAAGCAAATCTAGGCAATAGCTATACTAAAGGGGAATTTCAATGGTATTGGAAACATATTGAGAAAAGATATCTCGCGTAGCTCCTTAAATTCATAAAAATCAGTAAAGTTATGGAAAATCCGTCAAAACTACGAAAAATAATTAGGAACTAAGGAAAATCCATCAAAACTACGGAAAATCCGTAGAAAAGTTGGCCCCGCTGTTGACGCAATATTTTATTGCAGAATACGTTATTTTTACTTGTAAAATAGTAGTTACGATAACTAGACCCCACACTAATTGTGTACACAAGTTCTCACACTGATTTTTTAAACGAAATGTAATTTATTTTCGTACTTCAGAGATAAACGACTTTGATTCCAACTGTTTTCTGTTTTAGTGCACTTCGTATCTTAAAAGTTCGATTTCTGTCATATCGAACATCAAAGTTGCAACTACCTCAAAAAATATTATAAATCATTTAGCGAGTGTTTTAACAAATCTTTATTATACAGTCTCCATTTTTTCCCTCTGCTATTAAGTTGCCCAGTTGCGACTTTATGACTACAGATATGATATGAACTATACTTTATTGTAGCATGCATCTAATTATTATAGATTTACACTGACAAATACGTTATAGAATATAGTAGACTGATTTGGGTATGAGATACAATGTATGCAATATGTACCTAATTATTATGGATTTACACTATCAAATATATTTTAGAATATAGATATATAGTATGAATTTAATAAAGTACACTCCAAATAATCCACTACAGAAGCAATTCCATTTTAAATTCAACTTATAAAATTGTAAAAAAAATCTTCCAAGTTTAAATCTGAAGCTAAAATAAAATAGTCATAAAGAAGTTCTAAAACAAATAAATGTAATAAACGCATTAGAATTTTTCTTTTCGTTTTAGTCTTTTTTTTGGTGTTTTCTGGAATTGGCAAGATGTGAATCTAGTCGAGTTTGAATTAAAGCGGTTCGGCCCGGTTCTTTAAAGCATCACCAATCAATAAAAACTCCTGATTTCTGTTCGGTTACACTTATTTTTAGGCTTCTTACTTGTTGACACTTTGCTCTCTTTTTAAACTTGCCAAGCGTTGCCACTGCCCTTCTCGTCTATAGAAATAAAGTCTTATTTTAACTCGACCACGACCTGCTTATTAAGACGGTAAACACTACTGCACCGTTACAAAAATAACAAATGGATCTAGAACAAAGCTCTGAAAGGAAAATGTTGAATGCTATAAGGAAACTTAGCAGCTATGAAGGAACAAATTCCAAGCAATACAAATATGTTGATACTATTTTCAAAATGTAAAAAATTAACGTTTCGAAAAAAGGCAAGCCATGAAAGACAGTCTTATAAAAAAGAGAGAATGAGTAGCTGAAAAATAAGCCAAATATCTTCACATAAAAATATTACACTTAAATACAGTTTGGACACGTGCAATACTAAAACACAAAACATTTGATAAACCATCTAGTTGGTGTACAGGAAAAAAAAAATGTATTTATATCTCAAACCTATTATTAAATTTATGAAGACACTCCATTCAATTATCTAATTTCTTTCACACTTATACCACAACTGGCTAACTGAAAATAATGCAATATAAATACACAAAAATTTATTCCACATAAAACTTACTTTGAGATGTTCTTTTTGGACTTCAAAAGAAAGTAAAAGAAACTAAAGAACAAATAAATTATTGGTAGGAAAAAGCATTGTACCATAAAAATAAGCACCAACCGTTGAAACTCTATGATTTAAAAAACTTGGCGTAGCAACGTTTTTCTATACCTATGTTCTTCGGTAAAATCATTAATGCCTGAACGCGGGCTAGAAGAAAAACAGAAACAAATTGAGAAAAACATTAAATGCGTTTTAAGAAATGGATAAAATATCAGCAAAAAACAAGACTTTGGGAGGTGCCCATACATACTCGCACGCAACAGTAGTGTAACAAAAGTCATCAAGGATTTCTAGAAATATAAAAACACGCCCAAAAACAATGAATAGAAAACCAAATTTTTGTAACGAACTTTTAGCAAGTTTTTGCTTTTATCACCTAAGGAACTTACAAGCTCTGAAGGCATTAAAGCCCGAGTACTTACCCAGTTTAATTTTTTAACTATTTATTTTTCTAGTTTATGGAAAGAATTTTTTTTTCTACTTTTAAACTACTAATTCAAATTTCGTAACGCTTTTTTACCTAATAGGAATAACTTTGAACACTTTATAGTATTAGAGAAATAAATTTCCAATTTCTTATTATTTTTCATCTACAAAAAGAATAAGATGAGTGATAAAACAAAAATACATGAATTCATAGAAAAATTTGAACTAAATATTAATTTAATAAGATTCCTAAATTGTTGTTATAAATTTGTTTCCTTCCGATTCGTATAGTATAGATATTTTCTTAATTTATAGTTATATTCTAAACATTTTAAAAAGAAATTAAGCTATAAATTGAATTAACGTATCATTCAATTTAATAGTTATATTTTCTTTCAAATTATAATTGCTACTATATAAATTATTAGAATATTGTTCCTCTAATTACTTGTAAATTACTTTAATTGTAATATTACTTTACAAAAGTAATATAGTAATATAATAAAGTATAATAAAAGTAATATATAATAATTAAAATAAAGTAATATTATATAAATTTGCAATAATTCTCGAATTGAAAGAACAATTTTAGTACTAGGTCGTATAGGACGGGACGCTCTTGTAGTATAAGAAATGTCTTGAAACGAAGCCTCACTTGGCGCTCTGTATTCAAAATAAACAGACACGGCAGATATTATGCAAATTGTTTCGCGTCAGTTGTTGTTGAGTTGTATAATCCTATATTTTTTTTCATTCGACACACAAATACTAACAATTTCTCCTTGAAAGGTCATTCGGATGTCCCTCTCCTTGACACTCGGACTAATATAAATAGTACAAATTGTTTCGGTGCAGGGTAGGATATGTGCCGTAAAATATTTCAATAGCCTTCAAACTAAAAGATATTTTGATGCAAATACCATTCTGTTAAATGTTATAGCATATATATATATATTGGATTCAAATGAATTTATAATTGTAAAAAGGTGTCATGTCCCGTTTTTATGGATTTGTGTAATACAGACACCAACCAAGACAACCCTTCAAGTCGAGAAATATTATGCCAAGCTTCACGGAAAAAACTCAATACATATTAGTTTCTGGACAACCCATGTAATTTCTAAACACCAGATTATTTTTTTATTTTTTTTTTACAAAAAACGTATTTTTGGAGAATGTATAAATTCTTTCTCACTCCTAAAATTTTAAGAAAATGTGACATCTCCCTTTTTTACATTTAACGATTCAATTATATTAATTTTTTTTTAAAAATAAATATATAATTTATTGCTACAAGCAATGGTATTTTATTTTAAAACTATACAAGGCATAAATGTTAGTATAATTTATTTAATAGCTCTTAAAGATTATGTCATCAAAAAACTACACATAAGGAACCTACTTTCAACAAAATTTAGAAGAAATAACACAAACTCATTCTCCTTTCTTGAAAGAATAATTTTTTCCAAAAAATCTTTTGTAATAATTAAAGGTACTCGTCACAAGGTGTGTGTCTAAACTTTATAACTATTTCTTAACCTTTTATTTGCTTCCAAGCGTCTGGGAATCCCCATAATCTACTTCTTTTGATGAGAAATTGGAAGATGTAATTGGAGTATAGAATTAAAGCTTTTATTCCGCTCCACTGAAGAAGTCCTGAAGCTCCTTTCATGGTGAATTTCTTTATACTATTTTTCATTAAATGTTCTCCTTTTAAATATGAGCTCTCTTCACAAACATTTATTTCTTTAAGACCGAGTCTTTTATGAAGAATAAAATCTTAATCATGGCCGTTAAAATTGATAATGGTAAAACTTTTATTACTCAAAAAATCATTCAATTAAAAAAGAGAATTTATAATTAAAAGGGAATTGTTAGGACTGATTCATTCCAAATCATGTAATTACTTTGTGAAAATTAACAAAGCATTTCAATGTTTTTTAAAACTTTCTTTAATAACTTATTTTGTGTATGAATATAGTAAAATCGATTAATTCAATTTGAAAGAACAGTCAAACCTATTGCTTAAATATAAATTTCAAATATTAACAAATAAATTCAAACAACATTTTACTATTATAATGAAGAAAATAATAAAAAAAACAGCTTTCTAACTCTATATTATTTTTATATTCTTGACAATAAGTGATCTTGTCTATGTACATTTCATGACAATCTGGCAAATATTTCATTCATTTATTTAAAAAGTCAAACAAAACAATCTTTCACATTTCAAAACCCCCGTAACTTTAATACCCTCTCTCATCAGCACGATTGAGTAAAGCTCATTATTAAAAAACCTGCATTACATGAGCACAAGATTGACAATTTCACTAGATACATCGAACTAATTTCTTTAGAAAACAAATATTTATAAATTACCTTGACAATAATCTCAAAAGACTCACTAGTTATTTCACTTTCGAAAATGGTTACAACTTAATTATCTCCTATGTTACAAGAAGAGATGGAAACCTCCCACTTGATGTTTGAGCCGAACATTGTAGCAACACAAGTACACAAGTGTCAAGTTACTCAATAGTTACATTGCAATTGAAAAATATCCCAATTCTGTTATCCCTTGATTTGAAAAATGTAAAAAAAATATCACAGTCAATGATTACATTGAAAATAGAAAACAAGTTAAATAATACCAAGTTATTCAGTTGTTTTCTCTTCCCACCGCCCCTCCTCCTCACAGTTACAAAGTATCTCGAGACAAAATTATCTCAACACCAATTCAATTACACCAAGAATGTCTATCCAAAATTCTATATTAAATGAAAAAATAGATATTCTCTAATAATTCGCGTGAAGGAATTAAGCAGGAGAAATACTCATAAAATAAATCATTCGGGAGTTAACGTGTAGTTAAAATGTCTTGCAACTTATAACTCATCTTTTTTCTGAAATGTGGAAGCTATTGCCATTGATGTTACGTTAAGCCTTATGATTGATATTACGTCAAACAAAAAAATAAAACATTACCAAAAAAACAAGTCAGTCAGTAGCCTATTCACAGCTATAAAATCTCGAAATTTATGTTCCAAACAAGAACACCATTACCTCAGTATCATATATCCGAGCTTCTACGTTGAATGGAAAGTAGGGGCATTTCGTTGCAAACAGTCATGTAAACATAGATTACAGTTTCCAAATCTCTCAACTTTGATACTACATTTACACCAAAAGCGTGCATCTAAATCTCTGTTAAATACAAAAGGCTGATCCATTCTAACAATGATATCAAAAAGAATAATGAAACCCAAGTTATTCATAAGAAAACACACAGTTGAAAAATCTTTCAACTTAATTACCCTGAACTCCAGCGCAATTAAACCAGAACCGCATATCTAAACCAGCAATGTAAAGAATATGAGCATTTCGTCGCAAACTGTCATGTAACATATAAACATAGTTTACAGTCGAAGATCTCGCAAAGTAAATACCGCAATTACTCCAAGACCGTACATCTAAATCTCTGTTACATACAAAAGGTAGTGGCATTCTAGAAATGATTGCAACAAAAATTTATGAAATCCAAGTCACTCATAAGAAAACACACAGTTGAAAAATCTTTCAACTTAATTACCTTGAACACCAACGTAATTACACCAGAACCGCATATCCTCTATGTTAAATGCAAAGAGTAAAGGCATTCCAAGCAGTCCTGCGAAGGGGAAGAAACCCCGCAATTGATGTCATAGGACAGCTCTAATCCGAGATCATTTTCTAGGTCATTTGGCCGGGCGTCTCCATAACTTATTGTACCGATCACGTTCAAGAAAGATAAATGCCAACGGAATACAGTGGTCATAGAACGCCTTTTAGGCGCGGGTGACGCTTTAGTTGGACTTGGGTTAGAGATAGGTGCCTAATTACTCGTCCCAGGAGACTGGGTCCATTCTCTTGCGCCAATGCCCTAATGGTCTGTGGATGGCTCAGCTCTACTGGAAAAGGAATGAAGGCCCGAGGGTCATTTGTGGGTCCTTTAAAGGGGCTGGATAGGACATTAAGGAGTTTGTTTCTTGCAGAGGTATAGGTACAGGGTTGAGAAAGATTTCTTTAGGAGTCGTGCTTTGTGCTTTAGATTTTGTCTGTTAACTGATTAGTTTTGTTACAGAATTATTGACATGAATGTGTTTATAATCCTGCTCAGGGAATCGTCTCTTTTGTGGCTGAAGTATATTTCTGACGGAATGATCAGTGCTGGTTTATTCAGTACGATATGGTTTCTCAGGATTCAAATATTTGACACTTTGTTTAATTCTTTTTGCTCTGAAGATATTTGGATGAATATTATCTTTAGAATATTAACTCTAGGGACATCAACAAATAAGGTAATTGTTTCTGAATATGGGATCAAAACATACATTGGAATTAAAATTAAATATGAAACGTATGAAAATTTGAGTGATGCATTTTTGGAATCAATAGTCAGGGTTAATTGAAAAGGAGCATGGATTAAAGCTTAATATGATTCTATTCAATTATGTGTGATGAATCTTTTTTACCAGATAAACATAATGGAGTGGATTTTTTTTTCTGTATTTTTTTCTTAATTTCTGAAATTTAAATTTCGCTACTACATTTCTGACGGCCGTAGAAAAGAAATAGAAACTATTTCTACCATGGCTTCCAAAATTTCCAGATTTATGTTGAATAGTTTGTATATTTGAAATATAATTATTGAAATAATTATTTTGTAGAATATATGTCTAAATTTCGAACATAATCAATAGTCAAGCTTGTAATAAAAGTGTAAAATACTGAAATAAAGTATGAAAGATAAATGAAGGCCCTTTTCCTATAACCCTACCAGGATCATGGCCAATCAGATGCAGGTTTGTTAAATTATAAATATTTACTACGGAATTTATTCTAGTGATGAAAGCTATACTTTAACATTGTATTATAAACTTTGTAAAGAAAAATGATTAAAACAGTTAAGAGAAAAAATTAAATAATTGAAAATGAAGATAATTCCATTTCGAATTGCAAGCCAAGAATAGATAAAAGCTAGTATTATATCTAATGATAAGGAAAATATTGATACAATTTTAAACAAGATTACTGATACATTAGTGATTTACTATGTTACCGCAATCGCAATGCACAATCGCATGTTACAGCAATATAGTATTTACCACAAACCGAAAAGAGCTCTAACTAATTTTTGATAGATTTTACATTGATCTGAATTATGAAATATTAAATAGTAAAATGCGATAGACATTCTATTATTACACCATAAATGGCAACAAATCTACAATTCTCGATTTTTCTTGGAAATACAATTTTTATAGTCTCCTCTTATATTATAAATAATTGTATGTGTATAAGTTTAAAAAAATAACTTTCAGACAATACTTGGGATTACTAGCCAGTAAAGTGCAGTAACCATTTATCTCCAATGACACCATATCCCAGACTCGAAAACGCACAGTGACCTACTCATCACAATAAATAAACACAATATTTAGATTTAAAAATTTAAAAGGATGTTGTAGAATTTTCGACATTTTAAAATGTATTTGTGGAAAAACAAAACATGCCTTATTGGGAGAGAATCTGAAAGTTGTTTAAGCAAACATATACTTTAAAAACCATTAATCCAATCATCAGCGTACATTAAGTAAAAACATAAAATCATACAGAAAAAAGTTAATGTTACGAAACAAAAGCACTAAAAATATATTGTCACGCAAAAATTGATGAAATGTTAACCGTTATTGTCAGTCGAATCGATCCACCTCTATGTAATTTAAAACTCTATAGTTAAATATTCATCGCATCTTACTCGAAAAATATAGAAATTGAGGAAAACATTCCCTCTGGATACTATCGATTTCCCATAAATTTAGGATAAAAATGAGACTTTAAATTCCACGAGACAACAAATCAAATGGAGTGAACCATTTTAAGGTCAAACATTTGCTTCAGTTGACATGAAATGGAAACACTTTACACTCCACTCCCCTTTTTACGACAACGCGACAAACAATAAATACTACAACGTCCAACAACAATAAATGCAATACGTCATTGCGCGCTCAATATCGATTGAGCATAGTCGATGATGATATTCCGCCGTATCGATTATCCAATGGGAAGTGACATTCCACAAATTTCATTGTTTCCATACCAGCAAGTTCAGAGAACAGACACTTTAAAAAGTCGAGCAGCGTTGCAGCCGTATCAGATGGAAATAAATATAAAAGATTGAAATCGAATAGAAACTCCCAGGCATGAGATCTGTATTTTCTGAAATCAAATTCAGTACCACAGGAAACTAGGAAAAAATGTAGAAAAAAAAACCATGATGCACATTATAACGAAATTTCTATTCTCCGAACACTTTAGCTTTTGTCCAATAAAAGATGGAAAATGTAAAAATGCTCTCCGAAAAGTATAAAAATGAAGTACGAAAAAAGTTAGTGTTAGGGAATGGCTTTGTGCAGAATGCAGCCTAGAAGGTGAAAAAGAAAATAAAAGCGACCGTAAAAAATTGCGCTTACTCGTGTTGATTCTTTTCCCACATAGAATGCGAATGCTTACTCGATTCTTCATATACAAGTAATAAAAGAAAAGGGAAGCGTATTTGCCACTTTTTTTATTTTTTGCTTTTCTGTGCATGGCTTTTCGGATAATAGACGGAAAAGGTTAACTTTTATTTTGCATGTCTACCACCACATAATGAAAAGAAAACTTTTGTTTGAAAAGGCTTCTCGAACTATAATTTCTATTTCGTTTATTTACTCTGCATTTATGGTTCACTAGTCATGCTGGGAATAAAATAGTTTTTGATCGTATTTAGAGGGAAGAAAATACTAAACATAATAAGAATACATAAATTATGTTACATTTCAGTTGAGGTATACAGGTGTCTCCTGAAGAATAAAAATATACATTTTTAAACTCCCCTTTTTCTTAAATTAATATTGATTTACATATTTGCTTTAGCAGAGATGCCACAGTATCTACTTTTTCGCGCAACTCATAGTGGAGCAAAATGGGTAGAAATCTAACCAAAATTTTAAAACCCACCTATTGAGTCACAATCAATAGACGTATTCTTTTTTTCTCAATCATTGTTAACATTGAACAAGGGAACATGGTTGGTTGGTTGTTTTCAGGTTATCTGGAGCCGTCAGCAACACGAGGGCTATAATACTCCGAAACATTCGTCATTAGACAAGCCAACAAACATTTACAAACACCCATGCCTTACACGGGACTCGAAGCCGCAACCTCGCGGTCTAGAAGCTAGCACGCTAACCACTATACCGTTTGGTCCAAGGGAACATGGTAAAAAATCCTTTGAAAATTCATTGGTCGTATCTTACCCATTTAGAACATAACAAAAGCAACAACAAAAAAATTATATCTCCCCAAAAACAATTAGACGTTGTGAAAAATGCACCCCAAGTAAATTTATCAGTCAAAAGTTGTGAAATCAAATGTTTGCCACTAAGCGACTGCATTTAGTTTCTTTGGGGTACTTGTACACAATGAACTAAATTGGGATTATTAGGGAGAATCCTCATAGGTAATCAGTACTTGGCCGTCTAGAGTTTTTTTTTAAATTAATCTCATTTCAGTGCAATGGTTGCAAAGTATCTGAATCAAATGAAATTAAATTTATCCGAAATAACTCTAACCCGCCAAGTACTGATTGCCTATGGGGTCCCCTCCCCCAATAATCCCAATTTAGTGTTTTTGCACAAGTACCCCAAAGAAACTAAACGCGGCCGCTTGACGGCAAACATTAGATTTCACAACTTTTTCTGACTGATTATTTAACTTAGCGGGATTTTTTTTACAACGTCTAGTTGTTTTTTGGGAGATACTACTTTTGGGGTTAGCACGAGGTTGAATGGAGAACAGTGTTACTAAGTTACAACGCTAGATCTGAACGAAATACGAAGTTAATAGCCTGTTAACCATCGGTATAGTCCAGAAGGGCCCGATTGCAATTATTTGTATACTACACCAGAATATCGTTTTATGCCCTGAATGTAGGAGAAAATGCATTCCGGAAGGTCTTCCAAGACAATATCGTGAAAATACGTAAGCAGTTTACTAAATATAATTTTTCCTGAGTTATATGATGTTATTTTCTAAACGTTCTTATGTTAACGTTTCTAAACGTTAAACGTTGAAATAATATCAATGAAAAGTATCAGTAAAATAGGCAAACTTGCAAGTTCGTTATATTAAATCCATTAAAATACCTAATATATTTGAAATAGTTTGAAAACTGACTTTAAAATGTACGAGTATGTGTTCATTTGTACCACCCAATATTTGGTGCAAAGAGTTTATTAATGTTTGGGAAAAACTGAGGGAGGTGAGAATATTTGATGTTTCCATAACTGACTTTGGCTTATGAATAAAAAGTTATTTTATTTCTAAAATTCCTCGATCATATATCCTTTACTTTCCAAGCTATTTTTAACATCTGACTTCAAGTTTGTTGTTTTCAAATTAGTCCAAGGAATGAAGACCAAAAATGAGCATATGTAGATTGCATTACTATAGAAAACCGCAAATTAGCACGTTGAAGAAACCTAAGAAATTTTATCAGCAATAGAGTACAATATCTAACTCTGATGAATCTCCAAAAATTAAATCCTCTGAGCAATCTTAAACTCACAGGCTGGACACGGGCCCACTAATTTGAAATATTTCTTAATTCTTTAATTTTTACATTTTTAGTAGTTTTTAGCTTCAGTAAGAAATCTTCAGGCTAATTTATTAAAGGCAAACCTGTTTATTTTGGTTCATTTAAAATACAGTGTGTCCGAATCAAATGTTCTTAAATTGGAGAAGCCACTATAGGAAGTAAAGATGCACAAGAAAAATGTAAAATTGTATAACAGGATACACGATGTTTTAAGAAGAAAAATTCAGTGCACTTCTACATGGATAGCCCTGAGGATAACTAGCTAGTAGTCCAGTTACAGCATCGATATCGATGAGTTCCGATCATGTTCGTTGTAGCATTTCCTGTAATCAGATTTGAATAAACAGTGGTTATTAAAGCATGAAGGTCTTCAACATCACTTGAGTTGACTTCATTTTTGACGTAACCCCAAAAGAAAAAATACAGTGGGGTGACACCAGAAAAAATTGGTGACCAGGCTATTGGATCTCCGCGACCGCGGGCTGGATTACCTCGGATCGGAAAATAAGGGTTGTCGCAAAAATCAAAACATTCATCAGTCAATTTTGTCTAATAACGTCAACATATAGCTAATATTTTTTTAAGTGGCTGTTGAAATTAAAAACATCTGATTGGCACACCATGTAATATAAGTTTATACAACCTTTACATAAAATTGACTAAAGGTGTCATCGTATTGTTCAAGAGGTGAACGCTGATAGCTTTCTATCAATTTATGTGCGAAACAAAGTCCGTCCACATGTAATTAACCAGATAAAAGCGCTAACAACCCTTTTTGTGCATTGATAAAAAAAAACTATATTTCAAGGTATTTAAAAAAAATAGCTAAAATCACTATAAGGTCACTTTTATGAGATTTACATTTTTAAGTAAATATATGCATAACTGAATTACACAATTAATACGTATAATTAAAATTTCGACTTTTTGAAGTAACTGTCAAATTATACAATTCCGGTAAAAAAAAGTGTGCCACCTGACGGCTGATTAGCACCCTAGCCTTGCTTTCCAAATATGCTGGGTTTGAATTCTGGAGTTAGGCGTGGATGTTTGTTGTCCATGTTACGCTGTAGGTCCCGGTCAGATGAGTCGTTATTTGCGCACAATAGGTTGATCATGCAAACCAACCAACCGAAAAAAAGCACATAAATTACGCAAATAATACGCATCAATAACTTATTCAATACAACTTCGTGTATTAATTGAAATATAAATTGTAATATTTATTTGCTAAACTCCATGTAAATTTGACAAAATCGTTTTTATAATTTATTTGGCAGTTACCAAAATATATTCAAGTTTATTTTCTACAATGAGAATTAATGAAACATATTTCCAAGAGGTGTTATGTGTTCTACTAGATCTTCACCTTAAACATTACTGAATTTACTTAAAATATGCGAATAATTCAAATTTGTTTATCATTTCTCAACAATTGATATACAAATTTCAAAACGAGCAGATTATATTTTCAACACATTCTTTTTGAAAATTATTGTAGTTTGGATTTTTTTAAAGTGAACCTGAGGGAAATATATATTGTGTTTTTATCTTGAGGAAACTTAAATAAAATTGACAAGTTATTATTAAACAGAAAAAATTAAGTTATTTAACTCTTAAGATTTCGTTTTGCAAAAGAATTTTGAGAATAAGGCTTTCTAATCCTTATTTGATGTTATAAACAATATAAAATTTAAATGAGTTTCTTTTGAAAGCAGAAAGAAAAAGTTGCAATTTTACCTGCAGATATTAAAAGTAATTTGAAATGTGCGAGTATATTTTACATACTTAATCAAAAAAAAGAAAGAAAAAATTGTATCGTGATAAGGAATATATTTAGCGGAATAGTTAAAACAACAACAGGTTTCTAAAGATTGACTTCGTAAATGCAAGACCTAAGAAGCATGCAAGTAATTTTCTGAAAGTTCAATTTCATTAATGAAATGAAATTTTGAAATATTTGATCATTTACAAATTCTTAAACATAATTTGCCCAATTAACATTTAACAGAAAATATAGTTCTGAACTTGATTGAATGGTATAAAATAATTCCCTACATTTATGAAGATAATTTATTTCTCTTAATTTGACACTATATGCATTTTTAACAAATTTAAATAAAGGGCATTTTAGCAAAGTATTTCTTTGTTGAGATAGAGAACAATTAAATTTTACTATCTCTTAGTATTGTAACTTTATTTGTTTATTTTCCTTGCAATATAAGCACATACGTCAAGAAACAAGTTCTGCAGAATTATAACAGACGATGCGAAACTCTGATGATACTAAGATGCCCTTGAAGTGCCACAGAGAGAGAAATTTATTTATAAGGAAAAATAAGTTATCATAAAAAGTGTTTGCCATTCGATGTAAAGATGGTAGTTATACGTAACATTTAAAGTTAATTATACAGTCAGATCCGTATCCGGAAATTTGTGAAATAGAAGTTTAACCCGAAAGAAAACAATTCCATAAATCCAATGCAATTTATATGTATAGCATTAATCTGCAGTGTCATGTGCCTTAAATGTAAAATCATCGTAAGCCCCATTATATTACGCACTTATTAAGAGAGTATATACATCCAAGATTTTTTTAACGGATTATTATTTTCTCTAGTTTTAGGCTTGTTTCTGTGAAAATCGATTGCAAAAATTCCCCATAGATAAAAAGTTATGATCGAAAATGTGACCGCCAGACGAGTTTGCCGCGCGCAGGTAGCTGTCTGTTGAGTCAGCTGGCCGTAAAATTTCTATTTCGGAGACAATTGTTTACAATTTACAATTGTTACTGTTACAGCAATTGTTTACTGACTTGGAAGGTGTACAATATGAAGTTGGAATGGGAGAATAGACGTAAGTTAACAAAATAAATAAACAAATCCATAAAGTTCTTGCGTTAGCTGCGCGCGACTTCGGGCGAAACGGACTTAAAACTTTAAAAGTGTTTTTCTCGAAACTACTTTTTCCGGGACGGTCGACACGATAACTCCTAGAGTTTTTAATATTTTAGAACGGGAATTTTTTTTTAAATATTCGTAATTGATGTTGCTATAGTCTGTCAAGCCGGATTTTTAATTACAAAATTTTTTATAAGTAAATTAAGTGCGAAATGTTTGACGAAAAACGCAAGCTATTTTTCAAACCGGTGTAATTTTGAAAAATTTTCGAAACTAAAAAATCCGGCTTGACAGACAATAACTACACCTTCATTTTACAAGAAAGTTTTTTCATTTTGTAGATCCATCCACATTTGAAGAAAAAATTATGTCGACCATGGAACTACTTTTTTTTCATAGTGCTTCGGGTCACGTGGTTTTTCATATTGTAATTTTTGAAAAATAATAATTTTTTTTTATAAAGTTGAAATACCAATAAACAATGTGTAATGTTTTATTTTATTAATTTCTATTATTTTCCCTTCTAAAAACTGTTTATTTTTTAGCACGTTTTCAGCGCCGCTGGGTGTATGTACCCCCTTTTAAACTAACGCAGTTTAATTTCTCTACTTATTGCGCAACAAATGAAATAATGGCGCATTCTTCAACTACTCTTATATAACTTCTTCCGAAGGTGTATATATATATATAGGAACATGAACCAAATCAAAGCTCACTCACTCTCTCTCTCTCGAGCACTCATAAGGTAATGCACATTCCCGACTGGTACAACTACATTTGTATCAAATAAAACGATGTTAAGTTTATAAGACAGATTCCAGTATTATTCCATCTGATGGTTAATACTGGCTCGAGCAAACTACAACACATCAACTGATGACCACCAACTAGGTGAACACGTCAAATCCATGAAGATCCATTTGCAAAATTTTTAACTTTTTTCAAATTTTATATAATTGTTGTAACATTTACCCATAATCCCAACAATACACATGCAGACTTTTAACAAAAATTGATTTTTAAAGAATGTAGACTACTGTTAACAAAGTCAATTCAGTTATATCTTGTTTTTACCAGGGGCGTACATCAGAGGCCATGCAGGTAACATTGTAGGTGTAATACCAGTATGTTTAGTATTTAAGGAGATATGGTACCCAAAACATTATTTTCAGAAATTGCTCCACTAAAATTTAAACTATAGTAATTTAACATTGTGTTGATGGTAAGTAAACATAATTTAGCCTGCAAAAATATTTTGAATTAATAATTTTTGATAAATTCAATTTTTTTTTTAAAAATTCAAACTTTTTTCGAAATGCTACTCCTTCCACAATTTTAAGTATTTTTCCATGAAATTTTTACAATATATTCGTATTATAATTGTTAACAATAGTTATTATGGATTTGAAGATGCAAGCTATGGAAAAGTTTTATATGTTTTTACACTAAAAACAGCAGGAAAACGAGGTTTTTAAACAAATTTTCTAATTTTTCACTTAAAAAAAAACAACTAAACATTGCACACCTTATTCCATCCTAACTTTTGTTTATAAGATGTATATAAATACGCTCTAAAAATTTCCTAATCCTAACTAAATTTAGAAAAAGGTTTAGGGATTTAAAAAACACTCAAACTGAAAAATAACGAACTAAGAAAAACAGTGTTAAAGATTTCTTTTTCAGCTTTGATAGTGTGAGAGGGTTTAGAAAATACAATATAACTTGTTATCTATCGAAGGTACAAGTATACATTTTTACACAGCTATTCAGAAAGATGTTCTTCACATTATGGGATAAAAATTGAAAATTTGACATTTTTCGTCATTTTTTGGGTATCATGTCCCCTTAAAACAAAAATCCGGATATTGTTAGTTTATAGCTTTAAGTAAGCTATTTAACATACTGACAATTCCTTTTGGGAATACCGTAAATTGAAATAATTTGCCTACTCCTTTCAATGCGCCATTACTGAATTTATTAAAATAAAAATATTTCAGAAATACATTTTGAGCCTGTTTAATTTTTATTAGGATATTGATTAGCATAGGAAAATAAAGGATTAAAAAAAAAAAAAAAAAAAAAAAAAAAACACCTTTTAGTACACTTAACTTAATATTTAAGTAACTATACCAACTTTAAAAAATAAGCTGTTTAAATGCAAAGTGTTAAAACCATTCAGTTGCTTAGTTTAATTCTTTAAACTTAGACAAAGCTGCTTATTTTTTCACAATAACAAAGTTGATTGATTCATTTTTAAACTGAGCTCTACAAAAATCTAGAACTGTAACATTTTGGAATGCACATTAGTTTTAGCTTGGAAAGTTACAATGAAATTCGAAATACAAATATGAAACGAAATATATTTTATAAAAAAAAATTGACAGGGGGCATAATTAAGTATATTTGTGTTAAACAGTCAAGAAAAATGAATTAAAAAAAATCAAATTTTGTTGAAGAAATCTGTTTTTCATCGAAAAATTACATAGAAAATAGTTTTGGTTGTGGAGAGGCTAACTATAAATTACACAATCTTTCTAATCATAGACACTATTTTTAAATCCTTTATTTTAACTTCGATGTTGTGAGTGTGAGGGCGGGTGGCTGTATATGTCGATGGCGTGCAAATCTGCGGAGGCCTAATTAAGCAATCGGACTGAACCTTGGCAGATACTTTTGATCTCGATGACAATGCATTCTACCAAATTTTGGGGGCTGTCACTGTAGCTAAAAGCTCGCTTTTACAGAATAGTAATAAACCAACTTACCATCATCCTACCGCGCTAAAATAGCACTTAATTGATCGTTGAAGAAACTATTTCATGTTGCCAAAACTGTTAATAAATAAATAATAAAATTGTTTTAGTCAGAATAAATAAAATAAATTTGGATGCGAGTGCCTAAATTCACATTCATTTTTAAGGAATAAATTTTTTAAAGTAATTTACCGCATATTTTGCTGATAAGAATGTTTTTAATATTTAAAATTAGATGCAAATACCAAACACATACTGACAACAGAAACGGGGCTATTTTCGTAAATATAACAATTTACAAAGCATATACAGGATTTATACAAAAACTTTGTTTTTATGTGTTATATTATTTCTTTAAATAAGATAAACGTACTACTCAAAGACCCTCCTATCCAAAGAAACTTTTCACTTAACCCTCGCTTACCGGCGAAAGAAGTCTTAATTTAGACCGGAAATTCAACTATGCCAAGATTTAGATTTACAACAGAAATAGGAGCCTTCTAATTTGCCCTTATTTACGATTTACTCTAAAGGGGAGGGGTCCTAGACATCCATGACTAAACGCTTTTTCCTGTGGCTACAACACAGGGTTAACGTCCCAAGAGACGAAACCACGACAAACTTGCTGATGAGCATTAAGTGAACTTCCACTGTCCAAAAGGGACTCGAATTAGATCGATCATTCGGTTTCTAAAAGGTTACTTCCGTTTAAAGATTCACATCAGTATGTGCTGGGTTTTTTTGTTGGTTGGTTTTTTGAGCATTCGTAATGAGCGTTTGTACTTTCTCAAAAAGTACTAACTTTGTTAAGTTCTATTTTATTGGTTTGTACCGTTGTTTAACCCTGTTCGGATCCTGTTTTAATTTGTGTTCCTTTCAAGTGTGATGGGGGTTAAATATATTGTCAAGTTTTCTTGATTTGTGTCTTTCTTGAAAGAGTTTTTCTCTATAGCTTGTATTGATTATAATTATATTTTGGGATTTTTCCATTGTTCAGTTTTTTTTTTTTTTGGACAGTTGTCAATGTTATTTTTTTTTTCATCGTGTTTTCGTCGATTTGGATAGGTATCAATACTTAGAATTTTTTTTTCCAGTTACGTCTGTTTTTAAATAATTGCGTTTCCTTCTTTGTTTTCTTTGTGTTAGATTTTACGTGTTAGTTTTTATTAATTTTTGATGGTTTAGTGTTCATGTTTTGACTATTTGAGATTGTGTACTTAAATATTTAATTTTGTATAGATGTTTAGAAAATTCTTTTAGAGTCATTAAAAAAAACTCTACTTACGTTTTGGGGAAATTCGTATACTATTGTTTAATAAATGATTGACCCATACTGAGATTTAAAATATGTTACTTCATGAATATATAAGTACTTTGGCATTTTTTTCTAAAAATACTATTTTTTAAATGGGTACAACATGATAAAACTTGTTTTATCAAAAGAATTAATTGACATAACAAAAATATAGATTTCGAAACATACTTTATAACATTTACTTTATTGCTCCATACCTCGAGATCAAAATGGATCACTGATAGAATGACTTCGATGCCTGTATGTTAGTCCAAAATATTAAAAGAATGATAAACGTTGGAACAAGTGATATTGCTGAAAATACATTCACAGCAACTGCTGGTTCATACATACCCAGACACAAAATTAAAATATATATATATATATATATATATATATGTATATATATATATTAGTTTTGTGTTTGTTTTTAAGTTTGAAAATTCTATTTCTACCATTCTACCATTTCATTTTTTCAGGAACAGTGACGTCATCTCAATTACTATTGATTTTTCAAACAATGTTTTTTAAAACCTCAAATATGTTTTGTAAACTGCTTTTAAAAATACGTGTTAGTACCTATTACTAGAGATGTTATTTGATTATTTCAATGCAAAATAATCACTATAAAGGAGCTTGCATTCAAATAGCATGAGGGCTAAAACGATTCTATTCTGAAAACATTATTTCATGAAATGATGGCAAATTTGATATTATGTATATGCAAAATAAAAACTAACATACTAGTGCATACACGCCCAGGGTTTTTTTTCACACTTGACAGGTTTTTATGATGAAATACAAACTAAATAGTAAGGCCATATTCTTTAAAATATTTTAGCCATATAACTTCTACCAGGCTGGGTTTTTTTAAACTTTATAGTTTAAAAAAATTTACTCTCAAAATTATTACCCTGGGCATTAAAACCAAGGGTATAGTTTTCAATCGGTCCTAAGTGTGGTCCGATGTCGGTCCCCACTTAATCTTTGGACATGCGAGGGAAAGGCGTTGTGCGGGCACGCGCCTGCTCCACCTGCTAGTTTAAAAAGATATGCATGCTGATATTCTTCAGTTGTATTGATGCATCGAAGTTTTATAAAACTCAAATAAAAAAAAAACTTTGTAATGAACTTAGACTTAAAATCCAGGTTAAACTGCACATCAGCCCTAAACCGGTTATTTAAAGTTTTGTGTTATTTTACTTGAATTGTAATGCGCAAGCTCATTAATCGCTTCTTTGAAAAGATTCTAACCTGCACAAATATTTTTACAAGATTAATATAACAATATTGGAGATCCCATAGAAAAAGGAACACAATTCAAAATTTGAGTAAAAATATTCGCAAAGTGTGAAATTAAATCTGGAAGAATGGCATAAATTTGTTGGAAGTTGAATTTAACTTTAAACTAAGCTTTGTCGTTCTCCTAAATTCATGCAATCCGTGACTATGTGCAATCTTTGCTTAAAAATCATGAATATTGAAGTGTGTAATTTTATTTACTGTATGCTATATCAAATACTGCACTTTGGAAACAATAACATTTTTTAAAGGAATGATAAAAATCTTTTTAAATTGATGTTTAAGATCACCAGAATTACCTTTCTAGATTTCATTGAAGTTTACTTTTAACTAAATTACATTTTAGTTTTTCATAAAACAAAAATTTATCTGAAATTTCGCATGCCTATTTTCTATTGAGGCTGTACATATTTTCAGCCACTGCACGCAACTTACACAATTGCACGAAAACGCAATTAAAAGTGATTTACCCATCTAATAACAGAACAAGTATAAATAAGTGTTCGTTCCAGAACAAAAAGGAAAATAAGTGGACGAACTACGTTTGTCAAATCTGTCCTTACAATTTACGATCCTCACTTAGAGAGAACAGGAACATAAATGTTGATCCAATATATTTTAAGTTCACTGACGGGAAAAATAATGAGAAAATCATTCATGAAAAAAATTCAAAAAAGAAAACAGAAATTATTCTACAGTTTAAGCAATTATCTCAGTTACTACTAGAAATATAATTTTTTAATGTATTAAGTTTGATAATTAAATAAGGTATTTGTGTTTATTAACTGAAAAAAATAAATGGAACACATAAAAAAATTGATATTTTTAAGGTTTTAAAATTGTACATATGAAGCTAGAAATTATCTTGCTCGTACAAACTTATTGAATAATTTAAATGAAACGTTACAAAACTGTAGTCTATAAATCAATATATATTTATCTTACGTGATGCTCAACTTGAGCTGTATTTCTTTAAGCAGAATGGCAACATCTTTCTGACTTCAAACTACTCATCTGATATTTATAATGTCACGTGGTATTGAGGTTGTCATGTGAAAAAGCTTCAACAGAAGATGCAACAAAAACGTAATAATCGTAACAAAAATTTAATAATTTTAGCTTGGTTTCATATTTCTGCACTCTACTACTTAGAGGTTTTTTACATCTAAGTAGAAACACCTTACACTATTTTTGTTTTTATGTTCACATTTAAATGACGACACGTGTCACTCGTATACGTTCTTTCAAAGACGTGTCGCAATTTTCAGATATTAATAACTACCCCATTATTTGAAATGAACTATTATAATTAATAGTTGTTCTAAATAATTCTTAACACTGAGTTATTGAGTGTCTTGTGGTTTAAGGGCTCTGTCTACTTTGGATGCATGAAAAAACGCTATTTTTTTTTTTTTAAATGTTATGTTTATTGATATAAAATTTGTTAGGCTTAAGAAAAACATTCGTAAATTACAAAAAAAAAATATGGATTTTAACCACTTTTTTAGTGTGAAAATGCCAGGTAAATATTGTCCTCAAAAAATAGGTAGGTGTGTGCTGTTGAAAAAATCTGAGCATCGGATAATCTGAAACAAAACAAATTGAATGGTTTTATGTTTAGTGTGACAGTGGCTATATCCCGTACCTCTAATATTAATTTCTATGCAAAAATATCAAAATGGCGGGCAAAAAAAAATTTTAAAAATTAAAAAACGTGGGTTTTTTTTCATGTTTTTGCCAAAAAACAGTAAAAATTAAAATTTTGCAATAATTCTATTACGGGATATAGCTATAAGTGTACAGAATAAATGGTTAAAATTTCATAAGGATTATTTCAGTAGTTTGAGAGATTTTTTCAACTGCGCACACCTACCTACTTTTTGAGGACTCCTGTTTACCTGGCATTTTCATACTAAAAAAGTGGTTAAAATCAATATTTTTGTTTGTTTTTTTGCAATTCCTAACAAGTTTTATATCAATAAACATAAGAGTATTCTTTAAAAAAAATTAATAAAAATAGCATTTTTTTCATGCATTCAAAGTAGACAGAGCCCTTAACGTTTGAATGTAGGATTTGTATTCTCACTGGTATCATCTCCGGCGATATACGCATATCATACACATGAAATTTTCTAATTATTGAAACGCATTTTCTGACACTAGCAGCAATATTCCTATTTTTTATGTTATTTGGAAATTTTATGATTATTTTAGGGTCTTATTAAAGAAACTTCTGCTAAAACTGGTTTGTGCAAAGTTATAGGATACACCATCAAAGTTTGAATTCTTGGAAATAAGGATTTTCTTATTCTCATTGATTTTGTATAATGAATCCAAATGAGACTTTTCCTTTTTAAATGAGATGTGATGTAAAAAATTGTAATTTTCCTTAAATACAGCTACACATTTTAATCGCTTTGTTTAGAGCTAAAACATGAACACATATTTTTCTGGCTATAAAATTCTATATTGAGTGAGAATCGAATATGCACTATATGAAATTATAATACTCGTGTATTTTTCCGTTCAACATTTTTTCGTAGCAAATACTGTCAGCGGTACTGGCGTTCTACCGTTATTTCTTTAGAGGTTTTAATGCAATGAAACTTTTCACAGCCACCCCCCCCCCTCTCTCTTTCATAATACTTCCCATGTGCATATATTGCATTCGTTTCTATCTATTTATAATTTTATATTTTATCCTTATAAATATCGATTTATCTTTAAATATCTATTTATTTTACACCTCTAGTGCATAATTTTTTTCATTTTCTTTCTGCCCATGGGGCACTGAAAAAATTTCCAAAAATTTATAAGAGCCTATTTAATGAAATAATTTATTAAAACCATTGTGTAGCATATATGCAACGTCACGTATTAGCGAAGATTTTTTTGTTCTAAAATTTCTTCTCGATAAGATGTGTAGCATATATGCTACACTAAGCACTTGAGGGTTAAGTGTTGTGAGTTCACTAACGAGTAGGCGAAGATAACCTGGACATCTTAGCGATCCAATAGGAGATGCACACCATTTTTTTTTTTATTGGTGATCAGCAAGAAACTAAACCCTTTTGTATAAAAATATATAAAAGAAAAATATATCAATAACTTAACAATAGTTTTCCGATTTTAACAAAAAATCTTTTTTTTTTGTGCATCAAATTAAAGGCATCGGTTATAGGGTATATCACTCTAAAATATCAATCAAAATATAAACTATCAGTGCATCCAAAAATATCTTAGATTTAAATCTAAAGCATTAAGCATGATATCGAACGAGGACTACATCGTTTGTTGAAAAGGTATTTTTTCACCTTAGGCGAGTTTCTTTGCCGTTCTCTTAATGGTAGGGCTAACGAATATTTTTAATACAACCAACACAGTGACCTGTTCGTCAGTTGTGTTTTTACCCAAACACTTCTATATAGAAAGTGGTTCTAATATGTAAACTATTTGTGTTTTATAGCCCATACTTACCATTATTTTCTTTGAAAATAAACACACATGCATAGTTTTTTTTTAACACATGCCATTTATGAATTACTTAAAAAGTTTGAACACTAAATTGTTTTCCTTCTATATTACAGTCATTTAATATTTTTGAAAAATGGGTATAGGCGTAATTAAGGTTGATGAATACGTATGTGTAGCAAACAAGATAGGACCAATGGCAAAGGCCTCGAAGTATTTCAAACATACACTGCAAAAATAAATATTAAAGAAACTTTCATAAATAGTGAAAAAAAAAATGTCTAAATAATTGTGTTTATTAATCTTTACACTGCACTCTTCCATATCTTCCTTTCTGAATTTGCCACTACCATAACACCCAATACAGATCTATTGTTCCATTGTTAAAATATGTGCCATTATTTATTATAATTAAAGACTATTTATTTTTTACGAATCATTAATTCATTAATAACTTTAAATCATAAAAATATATTTTATACTTCCAACTTTCCAAACACTAAATATTCCTTACTGGTTGTCCTCCACGAGATAGTTGGATCCGGCCCCAGAAGGACCTACCCTAAACCTTAAAAAATATGTTACATTGTAAATAGTTTTTATATACAACCATTTTACAAAATGTAGGAATTCTGATAATATCGAATGAATTTACTGTTTTTTTTAGGAAAAGTAAATTTACCTTTTTTTTTCATAATGGCAATAATATCGTCAAGGTCTATAAATCTACGGATACAATTATTTTTCTCCTTTATCAACTACGTTATCTGTTTATTCTTTCTGAACTTGAACAGTAATTTCAACACATTCTTCATCTTTTCTTCTTTTAAAAAATAAAAACAGTGTTTCACTTTAAGGTTTGTGTTTGCTACCCGCACTCATTTTATTTACATTCAGTGTTTGGGTTTGTTATACAACGCAATGTCCACTCACGGCTTATATTTCCCTTGACGGAGAGTTTATTTCTCCAGCCTTGAAGAGATGTAGCGCATAGTTGTCTGCGAACAATGAGCCTACAGATTGCAAAACGTTCAATGGTACATTAGTTATACTATCTTGCAGTTTCGCATAGCTTTTGATTATCTTAGTAAAACGCTGTTCACACTGAATAATTCTCAATAATTAAATTTAATGGATAACTTGAGTAATAATCAAAGAAGAGTTGGTTGGGGGGAAAATGCAATATATTTGCTTAATTTTTCTCAACCTAATGGAAGGTTTAACCCCACTCGTTACGCCTATGGGCTGGTTATGTGGAAACATAGAAATATGTTCCAAAAAGTGGTTTAAGTGAAAATAAAATTTATGAAATCATTTATTTAGTGTCACAAAACGTTTCAAATATATTTTAAATTGTTTATTCTCAGAAATCAAACCTAGTTGCTATTGCCTTTTTTTTTCTAATGTATCATGTATTGTTAATTTAATCATTTCAATACTATCTAATTTATTTAGAAAATATTTTAATGTTTGTCTTTGAATTCTATTAAGCAGCAAAAGCAGTGGAAAGTTAGGATTAATTTATCTTGGTAGGCAACCTTTGCATTTTACCATCCAATGAATATTCACGTATTGAAAGTACATGACCATAATGAAATTAAGTTCATTACATGAAATGTAAAACTACAACTGAAATGAGTAAACTCAAACTGAACTATCCCATTGAAACACTCGCTATTATGATAGTGATTCAATGACAAAATAATTATTTTTATACGATTATGAAAACTTACTTTTAAAACTTTTATATTAACTGAGAAACTAATAAATACCATTGCTATGAATACAGTTCTAAAAGGATTTACAGCCCTACTCATGAGGTCATGAACTTAACGAATTATTTTTAACAATCATCGGTAGTTTACAGATCGTAAAGCAACGTTTGAACATTTACTACAAATTTCGCCATATGCATATTTAACTGTAACTTAAATATTTTCCATAGTATCGCCCAAAACTTATAAATCATTTATTAATCCATGAGAATTTGTGATTCAGATTTGAGTCTTAAAAATTAAATCTAATCATTTTTACAAGATATGGAAATTTAAGTTGAAAACACCATTTTGTGCGAAATGTTTTTAATAAACTAATATTTTGATAAACTGATTTCAATTAAATTTTCGATATTGAAACCTTAACAGTTAAAAAGTGTTATGGATCTAATAGGAAAACTTTTCCCGGTTTTTTCCTGTAAAATCATTTGAAATGCACCTATAGTAATGCAATCGGCTACAAATATTTAGGTTATCAAAATTATATTATCAGAGTTCAGAATAATCAAAAATTTTAATTTAAGGGACTCATACATTTCAAAATACTATTGATCTTTCTGCTTTGAAATCCTATTTTAAGTTGCAAACGCATACAAGAATCCTCACTTTTTAAATACTAGAAAAAAATCGTGTGTAAATAATTTCTATATAAGCAAAAGATGTTTAATTTGAATTCTATTTGTTAAACATTTATTTGTATTGTGTAAACCTTAATATACTCTCTGCGATAACCTCTAGTATTATGCATTGGCGGTACATATGGTATGAAATAAAACTAACCCAAGAAAAACAATGAAAGAAAACAAAAATGCGAAATACAATCCTTAACTAAAATTATGCTTTAGAAAACAAAGCAATGGATTAAAATTTGAAAATAAATTATTCTTTTCGTTGATCTGTAAACTTTCATGATCAAATGTTTATTTATCAAGAAAAATAAACATAGAAACTTTTGTCATCAATGCAAAGAGAAAATAATCATTGCATCATCAAAAAATACAATTATTTACACTCAACTCATTCTTTCCGATTTCAAAGTTTCCGCAATGTCGCAATATAGATTTAAATTGGAAAAAGAAACCCAAACAAACACATAAACGTACGGATTCAAACAAATCAAAACCTCTCACATGACACAATGTGGGAACGCCATTTATTTCTACCTATCGAAAATGAAACCAATGTAAATAAAGGCAAACCCCTATTATTTATCGAGGCAGTGAAGACAATAGGATGCACCCAAACCGAAAAAACACAACTAAAAGTAAATAAATTCTATTTTTCGCAATTGAAACAGATCACGACAGAGAAAGAAGAATGGTATTCTATGCATTATGCAGCATGCAACTTTTACGTAGGTCATACGTGCTGCGTTTGGGTTTGACCTGAGACGCCGCAATTGCGACTTTTTTATATCCCAATCCTGTCACCTTATACTCCCTCACACCTTGGCATTCAGGAAGAAAAAATAGAAAAAATAATAAATCCAACCCTTCGCTTTTTAAAAAATGATATCAAAAATATAGAAATAGTTTCAAAGGAATGTGACGTCTCATCCGCCGTTGCATACAGAAATACGGATCAAGAGGAGGGGAAAGCGTTTGTTGTGTACATAAAAGGAGGAGGAGGCGGTTTTTTCACCGTTGGAATGGAATGCCAGCATTTTGCATCTTGCACGTGTTGAATTCCACGATATCAAAATTGCATTCACGAAATGTGTTATTAAAAAACTGGGCCATATAGGGTAGCGGTTGTTAAACGGAAAAGAACCAAGTCCGCGTTTGGTTGATTGTATTGAAGTTTGCATTGCAAGAACAAGACGGGGATTATACTGCACTTTTAAAAATTGTGTTCCACCGAGCACCAAAAATTGGTTCCCATTTAGTTGCAACCAACATTTGATGCTGAGTTTCACGATTTAATGGTGCTTACTGCCCGAGGTAGCACCATTAAAACCGTGAAACTAAGCAGGAAATGTTGGTTGCAGTTAAATGGTAACCATTTTTGGTGCAAGGTGGATCCAAATTTTTAACAGTGTGCGCATAACCTTTGAATATAACTCTGATCTAATGACAGTTATACTTACTAAATATTAACTCATACAAACAAGTTTGTGAATATAAATCCTTTATATGCATTGTCAAATTATTGAAGTGATTTTGATCTGGGTTGGTTGGTTGTTTTCAGATTATCTGGCGCCGTCAGCAACACGAGGGCTATAATGCGCCGAAACATTCGCCATCAGACAAGCCAACATACATTTACAAACATCCATGCCTAACACGGGACTCGGAACCCGCAACCTCGTGGTCTAGAAGCTAGCACGCTAACCACTATACCGTTCGGTCGGCGATTTTGAGCTGGGATCGTCTTCTCATAGTGTTTGACCACTACAATGAAAACCAACAACTCCATTTCCTGGACAAACTTTCTTTTACAGGCAAAATTTAATAAAAATCTTTCACATCTACAGAATGTCTATCTTTCAAATTTCAGTTCCATTGATAGACGGTAATTGGGTTAATTAATCCTTCTCCGATCACCTACCGCAAACACATAAAATACTTAACAATTATTTTCTTTCTTATACTTTATATTAACTTCGAAGTTAAAAATAAAATATTAAAAGAAACTTCCAAACCTGTATTATGTCTGCACAATGTGATAATTCCCTAAAACTCAACAAGCAGTATATTCGTTAATTTGCATAGCAGGGCTTAAAGAGTATCTGCGTTTTGAGTGTGTTAGGTATTTTTCGCCCATTAGGGAAGCCTTACGTTTCAGAGTCAGATGGATTTAAATTTTTAGTATACATTTTATTATTTCTTTTTGTTAAAAATCCAATGTTATTTGATCCAAATTTCGACTATAGAATATCTTTTATACAGGGTGTTCCAAAAAGTTTTAACGGGATTCATTTCTGTACACTGTTTTTCTTCCTGGAAAAATGCTCAGAATATCGTAAGGAATTCCTAAAGAATTTTATGGATAGTTTATTCTAAAATTTGCAAAATATTTGTTTTATTCTAACACGATAAGTGAAAAAAAGTTTATTTCGAAAGTGTTTCCGAGGTGAAATCACACTATGAGAAAAAAAAATAACATTACTTGCTATTAATATATCTATAATATAGTAGCTTAAAACATAAAAATAATTAGGAACACCTAATTTAGTCTTTTAAATTGTTTCAAATACATTTTAAATGCCTTCTATTGAGGATGATTAAAAGAAAGTGTTTCTACTTTAAAGCAAGTTTATCTCAAGAACACTTTTGTAATAGACTTTTCTTTAACACGGGTTTTATAAAAAATTAAATTCTGAAGCAATACAAAAACTGAATTACACATGAAAATCAGAAAATATTACATTGGTCTTTACAAATACACCAAACTTCCATTTCATATTTAAAATAGTAAAAAATAAGCTACAAAATTTATAGGACATCCTGCCTAAAATAAGAATCCCCATAGATTGTTCTATAATAATTAAGTAAAATCATACAATATAAACATTATATACATTTTTGGAATTCTATATATCCATAAAAATTCATTTCATAAAAATATACATAGTGTACATCTCCAACGAATTGTTTTGAGTAAATCTACGAAAACAATTACGAAGTTTCCCAAGTATGAAATAAAACTACTTCTAAAACCGTATCTTAACAAGTGCTCACTTTAGAAAAACGTTTCCTTATAACAAACCGTATGAAACCAAGAAAATCAGCATAAAAGAAAAAATCGAGGAAAAGGATTAAACTATGATGCAAAAGCAAACTTTGAATCATTTTCTTTAAAAAAAAAATGAAGGCTTAAGACTTAAAATAAACTTTCCATCTTCCTTCTATTCAAAGGAAATTGCAACTGGGATAAGGATACATGAAAATCGTTTTTTCAATAAGAATCCGAGAATGCCATGTTTCCGTCTTGGCCCATGAAAGATTTCAAGAGATTCTATTACCGATTCGTATTGAGTACAACTGATGGCTTGTTGGCAGGAATGTACCTGAAAGAGCCTGGTAATGTGTATCACATTCTTGTAAACATGCTTCTTCTACCCGTGTATGTTGAAAGGCTGGTAAAATGAAACTTGTTTTTCACTGAGATGTTGTTATTGGGATTTGTTAGACGCTAGGTTTATATGTTTCTGTGTGAGGGAAGTCTCGGAGTTTAATGAAACTTGGGATAATTTTGTTTTTTGGGGGAGTTTGTTGTTGAATGTAATGGCGGTTGATGTTTCTTGAAATTGACTTTTTCAACTAAACTGATTAAAGCAAAAGAAAGAAAACTCAATTTAAATGAAATTGAAACAAAGAAAATGTAAACTTTGATACCGCTTGTTTGGAAGCAGTATTTGAAAATGCTCAAGTATACGATGTCTTTATTCTAGTTCGAATAATTCGTAATTAAAAATTTTGTTTATTCGAACATTACTATTTTTTTTTAAACGAAATACATCTTAATGCGAAATTCCAATCTTTTATCGAAATTAAGGATTTTCATTATATGATAATTTTCTTCCAAGTGAGCGAAATACAACGACAGTTTGTATTTATCGAAATATTTGACAAAGTCAAAGGTTTATTAACAAAATTGATTAAAGCAGAAAAAAAAATCTTTTGAGGAAACCAATAAATCTTTTGTTAATATATGTTTTAATAATATTTTAATCTATATTTTAAGAGTTATTAATTTCTTAAATGTTTTTTCAAACTTTAAGAAAAATAACTCCCTATCTTGGTTACTCGTTCTGGCGTTGGATGGGCATATAATTCAACTTTTTTGTATTTATTTTTTAAATCCATTACGCAGGGACGCTTTTTCTTGATTTAAAATAGCTGTCTACAGTAATGAGAGTTTGGATTAACTTATGAGAGTTTTTCAAATTAATGAATCAGAGAATGATTTTGGAGCAATCATTCAATATATCGTGTGATCGAGCCCCTCAGTACCAGCCATAGTGACAGATAGCAGAATAAGTGTTCGAAATCCAAACGATTAATTTATTCCTAATTATCAAAACAAAGCATGTATTTATGAAAAAGAAATTAAATTTCTTGTTGCCTAAAGGACAATTGATATGTTTAGTTAAATCGCCAGTTAGAAAATCTGGTTGTCTCGGTAACCAGGTAACCGCAAATTTTCACCACTGATAACAACCTAAATTTTTAAAATCAACTTTAAATGTCACAACTAATTTCGACATGCCATTGCTGCCATTTTATTTTCACACCGAAAACAAAGAAAGAGGATTTTAGAAAAAAAAATTAAGCACTTCAAAGGAAGCGCCAAAAAATGATTGGAGGCGATTGGAGGTTAGTCTTAAAGGGTTGAGATGCTGAAAGGTCGACGTAAACAGATTACTTTTTTATTCGCGTCTTACTGAATCCTTTTTTTCTTTTCATTCGCGCAATACTTTGATGGGAGAATATAAAATTCATTTTCATATTGGCGAGTAGATCCAACTTGACACAAGGGGTGCTCTCAAAAATAAAATTACACTCTTTAAAATATTAATATATTTCAAGATCACAATTTATCTTTGCATTTCGTGACTTCTACCTTCGATTCATATTTTAAAATTGATCTTTTAAATCCTTTATATTAACTTCGATTTTGTGTGTATGTATGTTTGAGGGTATGTTTGTTGATGGATGCCAAATCTCCTAACTCTCTTGCCGTCAACCAATCGGGCTGAAACTTGGCAGATAAAATACATTGTCATCAACATCGAATCTATCAAATTTTGGGAGCTGTCACTGTCATTAAAAGGTCCCATTTATGGAATACTGATAAACCAACTTGACGTTATCCTATCGCACTTAAATAGCATTTATCGATCATTGAAGAAACTATTTCCTGTTACCAAAAGTGTTTTAGTAAATAAATAATAAAATTATTTTAATCAGAATAAATAAAATATATTTGGATGTGAATGCATAAATTCACATTCATGTTTAATAACTAATTTTTTTTTAAAGTGGTTTACCGAATATTTTGCTGATAGAGATGTTTTTAATACTTAAAATTAGATACAAATACCAAACACATGCTGACAACAGAAACGGTGCTATATAATGAATATAAAAATTAATAATGCATATAAAGGATTTATATTAAAAACTTTGTATTTATGGGTTATATTATTTATTGCTGTAATAATGGTTCGATGTGTAAAGGCGCAAGAAATTGTATGAACAAGCGTACCGAGAAATTATTGTCCTGTCTCAGTCGAAATTTGTTGTTTCAACCATCATGAAAATGTGACATTTTGTAGCACGAAACGATGCATTTGCTACATCAATAGGTTTTCGCATGTTTATACTTTAAATTATGGTTTACATAAGGAATGTTTTCTTTGATTTTAATAGAGTTGCAATTCTTTTCACATAAAAATCGTTAGGAAACTTACAAGTGTGCATAGAAATAATTTATTTGATGATATATAATTGATTAAATAAAGTTTAATCATCTCAATAGGATCGGATGGGCCAGTCTATACTATTTGTAACTTATTTAGAATTTAAATTTTAAGTGCAAATGCTTCACAATTATTAGCTACAGGAAACCTACTACAATTATCATTATAACTTAAATACACTTTCAAATTATTCATTTTTTATAAAAGCATCTAGAATTAAAACTAAGTTAAAAATTAATTATTTCGTTATATATAAGATTCAATTTGGTTTTCCGCAGTGCAATGATCCACTTTAAATTACATTATTATGTATTTTTTTAGTAATTGATTGATTTCAAGTTATTTTTAGCAAAATAAGTCTTACACTGACAAAAACTAGTGGGTCATAAATCATGTTTAAAGTTTGAGGTATTTATATTTTATCATTGTGTACCTTCATAAATATGAAAGTAGTTTTAAAAGTATTTTGAGTATCACAGAGAACATAGTACTATTTTAAATCTACCAAGTTCGAGAACATTTTCGAGTAAAAAAACAAAAATCGTAATTTTTAAAAAATGTTCCACTTTCCAACGTATACCAGTAATTTAAAATGAATTTTGTAATTATATGAATAAGTATTTTCAAGTACGAAAATTAATCATTATTGCAAAAGGATAAAAAACATTACCATACAGAACATCAAACAATCCCATTCGGGGGTATCGCAAATTTGCATACAGGGATATCAATTATTCTCGTGCAGGGACATCACACATTCCCCTTTCAAGGACATTAAATATTCCAAATAGGAAGATTAAACTTTTCATATAGAAAAATCATACAAGATAATTAAAATATTCCAACAAAATGGTTCATTGTTATAAAGCTCTGTTATCTAAATTTATAGACTGACATTTTTCAAATTCATGGAACAAGGCATGAGATGCTAACTTTTCTGACACACACACACTAATTTTTTCAAAAACTACTGAATTTAAAAATTGCATGAAATATTTGGAAGTAACTACAGATATTCAGATTATGACATGATCGATATGCTAGCCATCAAAGGGCTACGGTGTGGCACAGACAAAAGCCAACATTGGCAACACTATCATCACAAACACTTCCAGTTCTCTTGAACTTTTGAATCATATTTTTGGTTGTTGTAACACTTGGACATATTGCCTTCAGCTTGTACTCGGTCGCAAATTCCCTTTGAGCCGCAATCGGGCTGTTATTGCATGAATAGTAAGCCCTGGTAATCTATAAATGCTCGGAAATGTTATTTTCACCAAAAAATGAACATTAACAATAAGAGTACACATACCCAAAGAGAAAATTCCAACATGAATTGGATTCAAGCGCCAAGTTTTTACTGAATCTTGTCAACGGTTCAAAAGTTAGTTTTTTTTTCCCCTCCATATAGCTCAATAATTATCACCCTGTATAAAGAAAAGTGTTCTTATGTAACGTTTCAATTGAAAGATATAATTTTATTCCAATCTTGATTAAATTTTACTAACTTGATCTTCAAAACACGAGGAAGATTCCTAACTGTTTGAAATTTCCAAAAACTTAACCTCTCCCCCTTTTCTACTCATATATGGTATGATAATATTTTGAGATCATCTAAACCAATTCGAAACGAGTTTTTTTTTCTAGATACCCTGAATAATCTAGATTATCGGAAACTCAATTCCATTCCGGTGTCTGTTGCTAAGTGGATAAAATTATTATAAGGGATTAAAGGGGTCATAATCATAACCTACAATCAACTGGACCATTTAAATCGCGTTGTACTGGACAACACCGGGTAGGAACAAAGTTGTTTGAGTGGGCAATTCCGGATAAGAATAAGTATATGCATATAAATTGGGACATCACTGACGCCACACTATTCAATTATTTTTGAATTCTCATTACAAGGCACAAAATTGATAGTTTACTTTATAAAACTAACTTCGGCAAATCAAATCATAAAACTCTTTACATTAAATTGCTTTTAAACTCAAAATATTTCTAAATAAATATAAGTTATTATCAATTGAATTATGATGGCTTAACCCAAACCTAATGTATCTTTTCAAGCTCCATTGGGTTTTATTAATGAACATCCTTAGCAATCTGGCAGCTTGAATTACAGAAAACATATTCTAGTATTTAGCTTGCTTGTCAGGCAATTATTTTCACCAGTTTTGTGCTTCTTTTATTTAAAAAATAATTTGAAAATTTAGTACAACATGCCATAGATGAAAAATTACACCAACTTAAGCAAATAACTCAAAAATAAATTAGTTTTTGCATGCATCCCTACCCCTCCATTTACAATAGGCAGCATGTGGTTTGTCTATATATGAAAATGACTTCATATACAGTAGCTAAAAAATTACGCATCGTTTAATGGAAAAGGCATGTTTGTGATAAGCCAATCGAAATTAATTACTTGAGGTTCAAACTGAGACAATGTTTACATGGAAATTTAATTGAGTTTTACTTTAGCCTCAGAAGTTGGTTTCACTTCTTTTGCGGAATATTTAATCACACTTTGCATCAAAAGACTCCGTTTCCATTAACTTTTAGGGCCTTTCTTTCATTCTGTGGTACTTGCTTTTAGTTCTCAATGTCTGATTACCTTTTTAAAAAGCTTTCTTTACTAGTACGAATTAGATGGAGAGATCTTTGTCATTTTAAAATGCTGGTAGAACTGGGCTTCTTGTAGACTTTGCATAAGTTAATCCTTTTGTATTATTAAGGTCAATATAAATATCTTTTGGAATATAAATGTTGATAATTAAGTCCTTTTGTAATATAAAGGTGAATAATTAAGAAAGGCAGATCTGCAGCCCCATCTGCTTGTCGACTACTTATATGAAGCCCATTGCATCAATTTTAATACAGGGTGTTCACAAATTAGTTGGCCAATGGAGTTCAAATATATCTCTACAACTCTTAATAATTTGGCATAAAATTTTTTTTCCATACAGAATGACATGGTGAACATAAATTTGTTGGGGAAAAAAAGAATGGTTTATAAGCCTAGTCATTAAGAGTTATACAGATCAATTTTAATTCCAATGCCCAACTAATTTGGAAACATCCTGCACATAGAGTATTTTGAATTGTCTAAGAAAAGGTTGCATAACACGGATTGTTTGTAACATAAAAATACATTTAAAAATGCGTAATTAATCGTGTATTTTGTATGTGAAAAATAAATTACTCATAAATCTGCATAAATTGCTCTTATCTGGGAGCCCCTTATAAATTTACTGGGCTACCTATTTAAATTGTTTGAAGAATCTACATGGCACCCCTATGGGCACTGGAGAGTGAATCTACGCAATATCAAACCATGTAAATCCCATATGAACTGTGTGATTACACTTTGTTAATTTTTTCACTTATTTTTTATTTCAAAATACAAAAGAAGAATTCCAAACGAAGAATATATACCCTTTAGTGAAAAAATAAAAAAATGAATAGAAATAGAATAGAAAAAAATTTTGTTTTCATACAAACCGAGTCTTCAAATATTGAAATAGTAAGTTGGAAGTTATTGTTAAGGGTTATTTGGTAGGCCCTAAATTGCTATAATATTAAAAGGACAATTTTTTATATACCTTCATCAACAAACTAAAATGCAGATTATTTTGAATTTTTACTGAAGGTTATATAAAACTTATTTAATAATCCGAGGTTAACATTTGTACATTTAATTCTAAAAAAATATCACTGCTTATCTATTAACATTTATCACTTGGTGACGCTGAAAATTTTTAAAAATAGGAAAACATCCAAATTTGTATTTATAACACCATCCCGTGCATTACAAATAAATTGGAGGCGTGAACTGTAACTTCAAATAAACGGATGAATATTACGAATTTCAATAACTTATAAATTAAACCAAGCATTGGCAATATCAGTAGCAGCTTATACAAATGTATAAATATTTTTTAATCAATCTTTCCGTAAGCATATCTTTCCGTAATAATAACATTACGAAACATTAATGAAAACAGCAGCAATCCCCGCATTAATATATTAAATTCATTTTCTTCCACCCAAACAAAGCATCCAATAAACGAAATATACCTAAAGTGCATGAATAAAATCAGGCATTCTTCCTCATTCAAATTTACCGGCGGCATAACGACTCAGTCAATATTATTAACCGGAATTCATGCGTGAATAATAAAAACCAGATATTCCCTTTTCTTATGCCGTTGTGAAAGCGTTTTAATTTAACGACTTGTAAACTAGTACCATTACACTACGCTTACGTAAAGAGCTACCTTGTTGGAGCCCAAATTACCTGTGACGACAGGTGGCCTGAAAATTTGCATCCATATTAAACGTGCAATTTATATAAATGTTCCATGGAACTTCATCTGTTGTTGATCACATAAAAATGCCCCTCCTTTTGGAACGGCTTTTCAAATTGCTCGGAGAAAGCTCATTTCTAAATAGATACTTTGGGTGATTTTTTTGGTTTTTACACTCGTCTTTTCTCTTTGAAATTACTCGAGAGTGGTTTTTAAATTTGCACTTTTTTTATTTTTATAATCATCTGCTTCTTATTACTCTTTCCGCGCTTTTTGGTAAGAACCGTAATGAATTTCAGAGACTGGAATTAATTTTAAAAGAATGGGTTGATGATGCTTCTTTTTGGCGGGGTTGTTATGTGTTTTATCATATACTTGCGGGGTTTTCACTTGAGTGAAAGAGATACATAACTCTCGGTACTTTTTTTGGGTATGTATTAAACTTGTGCTACATTTAAATATTTTACAAGTCTGAAATTTATAATTATATAAGGCTATAATGCATTATTTATAGTTTTGTAAAAACGTAAATTTTTAAATAATTTACATCTTGAGACATAATTGATTATCAAATATGTGAATTATTTTATGGTTTAATAAGTATCTGAACATATTCTACATTTTTGGATTCACCCATTTTCATATTTTGTTTCCAAAGTAAAGTTATTCACTAACTTCTGTATTGATAGCATTTATCATAAATACATTTCCTCGTGTTTTTCATGGCAGCGATGGGCTCCAGAATTTAAAGAATATGGCTTAGTATAGAGTTTGCGTTTAACAAAATAAGCTCTATTTTGAGTATTTTATCTACATCTGATCAATAAATAGTTGCGAAATAATTTGGAAATAAACGATTAATAGACATGGCTTTACTCATTCAAGGCGTCCCATAAAATGAGCCCAAACTCTGTACTGCCAGATTCCTCTCTTAGAATAAATAAAAAATGCCCAAAGAATTGTACCTCTATGACCCATAGTTTTGTGAAAGAAAAATATGACGTCATATGTGGTGCAAGAAAAACAACTTTATTGTAAACATGAACATTGGTACTGGCATATGTTTACATAACATACGATGAACAATTTAAACATATTACTTTGAAAAAATAGGCAAATACCGATGTTCAGGTTTCTAATATTATTTTTCTTGCAATGGATAAAACGTTCCACTTTTATTGCACTTTTTTATAGAAATGTATGAGGTTCAGGTAGGCATTTTTTATGTATTATATGCAAAGAATCTTACTATTCGGAATTTGAGGCCCTTGATGGAATAACATGTAGTTAATGCATAGACATATTTTTAAATTATATGCAAATGTGCAGTGTCCTTTCTTCAAAAAACTGAAAATATTAATTCATTAAGTTATTCAATTTTGACCTTATGCATCTTATATTTTTTAACTTCTACTATTAACTTTTTGCAAACAATAAATCAATTTCTAAACATTGTAATTTAGTTACTAACCATATCAAATTATAATTATTTGAGTTTTCCTTATTTACTCTGTGACTTTGTGTACAATAACTTTGTACATAAATTATTTTTGCATATCTTACAGTATTTATCGATTCATAAATATATATGTATTTAATAGGTTCATTATTAAAAAACAGTCACTAAACGCAGGTAGGCTTAAAATTGCAACCTCTTTTCTCTATTTTGAATTGCCTCATTTGCATTTGAAATATTCTTGCACTTTTGATAAAATAAAAATATAAAAAATTCAAATTATTTTAAGGATAAAATTATAAAAAAAAAAATACTTTTAGAGGAAAAAAAAACACGTTTCCTGGGACAAAGTTATCCAGCTATGCTTGTATTTTGTTTGAAGGAAATAGGAAAAACTTAACCCATACTATCATATTCGTAAAAGTATGTAAGCATATCCTCTCGCAGTGTGTGAAAATAACAGTGATCTGTATTTTACAAATTTTGCCCTGCTTTTGGCAAAAGGGAAGACATTAAAGAAACTCAGATGTATTAAAGAAATAAAATTAGCTCTCAAATTCCAAGTCTAGAAGATCCAATATGTTAAATTGAAGTGAACTGGACATCAACCACTCTTCATCCTGCCAAATTTAATATTTGAAGGATCTCTCCAAACTATAAATTCTTATAGAATCCATAATTCAAAAGGAAATATGCAACCCATTTCCACCTTTTATATTTATACCAGCTCCTTCCATCAAATTATATCCCTCTTTCAAATAAGCCCAATATATTTTGTCCCTTTATAATATATCCGCCCTTTGCCTCGAAGAAACCGAACAGGGCCTATTGTTCACGGAAGAATGTTGGCTCGGCGGCATGTTTTTTGAACAAATTCCCATCTTCACCAGCAATCATGTTAGAACCAACATCTGCGAAATGGACCGAGATATTTCATAATCATTTGATCCAAGGGTCTCCTCCATCAGCAAGACGAAGCAGAAAGGGGCAATATCCATGTAAATACGAACTCACCAAACCTCTTCGCTTCCTTCCACTACAAACTCTCCAACTGTTTGTACTTAGAGAGCAAATCTCGATATTCCCTTGAAGATCAGATTCTCTTGACTTGAATTCCACACATACTATCCTTGCCCATATTTTGCGCTCGAAAAGTAATAAAAGCGGATTACTCCACTCAAGATGACAGCCATTTTGTTCGAATCACTCTCCCCCTATCTTTAGCCCCCAACCACCCCTGCTCTCATCTTCGGTTTTCCAGGAGATTTTACTTCTATATCCTGAATTCATTCTCTATCTATTCTTTTTAGTTGTTATTCTTTTTTCACCCCTCTCCTGAAGAAGGAATGTTTGAAGACAAAGTTTGCGATTTCCCCTTTCGAATTCGATCCTTTTAAAGATCTGTTTTAGTCTCCCTTATCGGGGTTTTCTGCTTCAAAAGGATATTTACATGACTGAAGAGATTAAAGTGAGGGCTTAATCTCCGATTTCCTCTTCCCCATTTACGAAAACCTCTGATACTCGAATGAAACGACTTCAGTTTATTTTGAAATCGAGTCAATATTAGATAACTCACGTACCTTCTTTCGCTTTGTATAAATCTTCAGTGTTGATCGTTATTATTATTTATTTTAAACCTTGGACACTTCTTTTCTGAAGGTAAGTTATTGAATTTACCTTTTCCTTGCGATTATTAATATGGTCTTTCTGCACACGACGCTACATACAACTATTTTTCAATTATAAGACTTACAATTTCATTCACATAAAACGTAGATGGTCTACTAAACTAACTTGATTATTCCGTAAATCAATTCATACATTGTCACATTTTCTATAACTAATTTTACTATATACTATTATCAATAATTACTATTTATTTAATATAACAAGCTCTCGTTCTTTTCTAGTTTCAAATAACTGAATTTGTAAACCACTCGTATGTGTTGTATTGCATATCAATATTGTAAAATAACACTAAGATGAAACACAATGAATCAATATAATTAGTGTATCTTGTGTTCTTTCTTTACATCTGTCCTTTATCGGAATAATTTTTAAAATATGGTAGCATATACCAGAATAAACAATTTTCACAAGAGAATGAGTGGTCTAAAGTGAAATGCATAGATGCCTTTGAAAATGCCGCAAATGTTAAAATGTATTCCTTTTGTGAGTGAACGGGAGAATACCTTGAATGCAAATGCCTTTTCCAATTGCATTACCAGTCGCTCTTGAGCAAAAATTGAATATATGTAAGATTAAACTTGCTTTTTCGACTAATGCAGCATTTTTGTGTTTTCTCCTACTATCCTCTGTTTCATTATCTTACGTTATCGAGCGACTTTGCGTTTTAATTTAGACAATGCATTCTTTAATGGGAGTTGTTTTAGTACAGATTATAACAACTTAAAGTGTGTTCTTAAATTTTTAAAAATCACCCTGTATACTATCAAACCCCAAATATTTGTTTGATTCAAAATGAAATTAAATCCATATAACCTAATAAGAATTAATTTGTGGTAATAAGAAGGAAGCCTATAGTTAGCATAATGAAAAATAACTATTATAATTATTAATAAATAAAAAATTTATATTTTAACTTTACAGCAACGTTACGAACAAATTTTCCATTCCGAGCCATTTACCAACTTGCTCCAGACTTAATTTAATACACTGTCATCCACAACCAGTCTATCTGCCAAGATTCAGTTCAATTCGATGACAGCAAGTGGATTAATTTGCCCTCTGAGGAATCTGCCGCGTCAAACGTAATAGAAGAAAATAGTTTCAGTCATATAATATAAATTTGAATAGATTTGAATTAATCTTTGTATCTGGATAATAAAACTTGAGTAAAAGCTGATAAGTCTGACATAAGACAATATAAATGTGTGTAAAAGCGACCTTTGCGTGACAAGCCCTAAACTTGATAGAAAACATTATCATCGACATCGAATCTATCTGCCAAGTTCCAGCTGGATCCAAGTTTGATGAAGGCAAGTGTGTGATAATTAGTAATCAAAAACGGCAGTAGTAACGGGCGTAAAAGTGGTCGTTTAGTGACAGTAACGGACCCCAAAACTTGATATAAAGCATTTTTATTGACAACAAATCTATTTGTTAAAGTTTAGAAGGATTGGATGGTGGCAAGTTGGTTTATTAGTATTCAGAAGCGATAGTAAAAGCGTGTATAAAAGTGGCCTTTTATGAACAGTGACAGCCGCATTTTTATTGACAGCAAATTTATCTGTCAAAATCCTACGCGATTGTGTGAGGGGAAGTTGGTTTACGTGTATTCCGAAGCAATAAAAGAAGCTTGAGTAAAAGCGGTCATTTAGTGACAGTAACAGCCCCCAAAACTTGATAGAATGCATCGTCAACGACATCAAATCTATCTGCCAAGTTTCAGCTTTATTGAATGATGGAAAGTGTGTTAATTACACTTCCACAGATTTGCCCCGTAGTCTCATTGGCACAACGTCATACATAAAATCGATATTAATGCAAAGGAATTTAAAATTATAACATGCCACACATATCGTACATTTTAGAAATATATACACAAAATCCCGAAAAACTTTCCCGCTATAACTTTAAAAAAAAGAAAAAAATTAAGCTTGAACATATCTGCATAAATTCTTTTTTTGCCTTGATAGGCTAAAGAACATGCATAAATAAGGAACTTGAAATTATGGAAATAAGTTTAATTCAAGGCTCAATCGAAAATGAAGCAAACGAAACATTGTCTTCGTAGTCATTTTAACTCATGTTACTCTGAAAAAATAATCAATTCTCTCCAACTCTAAGTTTTAAAATTCTAGCGTCATATTTTATTCAAATTGGGAGAGGAAATATTGTTTAAATGGGTTTAGGTTGCGTTCTATCGTAGCATTAGTGTAACATAGAAGGATAAGTGTGAAGCATAATTTCAGTAAATTGAATATTATTTTTTCGCAAGTTAAAGCCTTCTAGACACTATCTACAAGGGATTATTTCGGCAGTTCGTAACAAAAACAATACATTGGAGACGAGGCAGCGGAGAAAAGGATTATGTTATGAGTGAAACAAAAAATGTATTTGAAGTTGTGAATTTTTAACACTAACATTTTGATATTGTTGTTTCACGAAAGAAACTGAAAAGGATGATTTTAAAATTTTGCATTGAGGTAATGCACTCTAAAAATAATGGCTAAAGTATATAGAGTATATAAAATTACAAGTGTGTGTTCGTAGCTGTTTTAAATATTTTTTAATGGATAACAGATTCTCGTTTTTTTTTTTGTTTTTTTTTTTAAACGAAATCTAAACAGGATATAAAAGTCAAGTACTGTATACAATAAGAAATATGAACCCCGGATATATTGAGGATCTAATTCAGGTATGAAAAATTGGAAATACCGTTTAAGTTCATAGAAAATTATTTACAGGTATTCTTGTTTTTAGGCATTTTTGTTGTTACGGATCATGTTTATACTTTTCAGGGGAAAATATGAGCCAACTTTTTTGAAATTCAATAACAGTTAGGCCAATTTTCACTGGCAATAAAATATGTAAACTGAATAAAACTATTATGATCTTATTTGTAATAATTCAGGAAAAGAGGCGAGAATGCTAAATTTCGTTATCTTTAAGTTGCTGAAATATTAATCGAACAAAAACATCTCTTTAAAAAGGCGCCACACGTTCTTCATGCAATGATTATGTCTGAAAAAGTATCGTGATCTAAAGTAGAGCCAAGTTTAAAGTTGTAAATTACGAGCAATGAAAATTAGTAAAATTTTCTTCTGAAAGTCAAAATCCCCCTGGATAGGCTTAAATATCTAGCTGCAAAAATATTTGTGACACTTGGACATTACGTATTCTGGTTCATTTACGCGTAATGGCCAAGTCACACAAGCATTTTTGTAGCTAGATATTTAGGCCTATGCAGAGGAATTTTGACTTTGAGAAGAAAATTTTACTAATTTTCACTGCCCGTAATTTACAACAACTTTAAACTTGGCTCTACTTTAGAACTCAATACTTTTCACGGCCATAACCATTGCATGAAGAACTTGGTGCCTTTTTACAAAGATGTTTTTGTTGGGATTTCACTTCAATGTATTATTTATTTGCACAACAATAACTAGTTTTTAAATGTTTAGTGTTTATAATTTTTAAACTTGCAAGAAAACATTCGGGGGGTGAAAGGGTTACAGATATATGTTTTTTTTTTATTATTATTACACAGTCAACCGTTGACAAACTTTTTGTTGGCAGTCAACTAAAAGAACTATATAACTAGCCTACTCCTTTTCTATTTTAACTATTATTTGGTTTTAAGGAAGTTTTAAAAAACATTCTCAACATCCAATTCACGAATAATTACACGAGATTTTCTAAGAAAGTTAAATTTATCGGTTAGCAGTCCATGACGTACTTATGCATTCAATATGAATGATAACATTAAATTATTTTAAATAAATAGTACATTCAGATTTCCAAAAAAGTTTTTAAAGGGGAAAATAATAGAAATTGGCGATCATTTCGTAGGCGATAAAATATCAGCATTGATCTATTTTATAATGCCAGTACACTTTTTTATTATTATTTCTTGGTTTTCGAGGTTTTTCGGCGTGGGCTGAATTTGTCCTCTATTTATATATGCTAACAGCTACTAGTATTCTAAATTTTATAAATCTAGCCCCAATAGAAATGTATTGGAATTGCGATTCAAATTTTTCGAACATTGCCCCCTTTAAGGGATTAGAAGGGAAAATCTCGTTTTTTAATTTTTTTTTTATTTGTATGCATGTTAAACCTTAGAAGCATACCAAATTTCCTAGTTCTAGCTTAGCTAGAAGTACCTTAGTAATTTCTTGATCAATGAGTGAGTTTTGGGTGGATTTCAAAAAATATTTGTTTTCTACCGTTTTCGTATTATAATTGACGACTTGAAACTTAGGGGTCTTAACTAAAGTGGCTAACAGCTACTCGTAATAAATGTCAGCTCTCAGGCATACTGTATTATGAAGATATGAGAGGTCAAATTACTACTGGGTAGCTTCCGGTAAAAGATGGATGGCAGTGAACTTGGCGGGGCACTGCCGTGCACCAAGATTATTGATAAATGAATAATTTGATGTTACGGTAAAACTTCGGTTTGATGGAAAATAAATTGAAAATCGTTCTGGTATTTACAGCCGTTCAGAAAGTCACAGATATGCCACTTGCATGTATACAGGGAAACCAAAAAAGGGTTTATACAGGGTACATTTCGTTACCTCTTAGGAATATTTTATCAGCGAAAATTCAAAATAAGGAGAAAAATGCCAACTACAAAAAATGAAATGCCATTTATACAAAAAAAAAAAATTATCTGTAAAATTGATTGAGATCAAACACATTAAAAATCATGACTTGCACAGCTTCAGAAGAGCTATGTAATGAAAAAATTATATAATCCATAAAAATGTTTTTAATATAAAACCTTTATATGCATTGCCAATTCTTATATTCTAACAAAGCGCCATTTCTGTTTCTAGCGTGTACTCGATGTTGGCATCTAGTTTTAAATATTAAAATCATTTCTATGAGCAAAATATGCGGTATGCTACTTTTGAAAATTTATTTATTAAAAATAAATGTGAATTTATGCACTCACATCCAGATACCTTTTATTTAATCTGTATAAAACAATTTTAGTATTTATTTTTTTTTAAATAATTTTTGCAACAGCAAAGTGTTTCTTCAATGATCGGTTAAATACTATTTCAGCACGATTGGATGATGGCAAGTTGGTTTATTAGTATTCCATAAAAGTGACCTTTTAATGGCAGTGACAGCCACCAAAATATGAAAGAATGCATTGTTATCGACATCGAATCTATCTACCAAGTTTTAGCCCGATTGGATGGCGACAAGGGGGTTATAATTAGGTCTCCGCAGATTTTCCCACCATCGACATACACAGCCACACATACACAAAATCGAAATTAATATAAAGGATTTAATAAAATATAAATTCATTGATTATTTTAATTTCCATATCCTATATTTTCTCAAGATTATAGTAGTCATTTTATTTTATTACTTACCACAACAGTAAATACTGCATTAATAATGTTGAAAAAAATATGCATCTACAATAGTCTGCACTTTAAACTCTATGAAATAATTTTTATAGGCTAGGAATTTAGCGCTATCCATTTATTTAAGAATCTGTTCTTTTTACCCAATAAATAAGTTATTCCACTTTAGTGACTTGTCTTTATCGATTCCACACGTTTTTCCGTTCAATCTTTTTTTTTTTTTTTAACATTCTTGAAATGTCATCAATATCGTTAGAGCCATTTTCCAGATAATTACAAGATTAACTCGTTTAGTGTCCAGCATAGAAACAATTCTCCATGTTGACGATAACTACCTATCTTTTGATATCATTGAAGTGATTTACAATGCTTAGAAAGAGAAACTCGAAGATAGATAAAAATTTTAAAAGCGATAAAATACTTGGCATACACGCTATCAATTTAACTCAGAATATAAATGGATTTTGTTAGAAATGCAACAGAGAACAAATTATATTACATCTGGGTTTAGTCATCTTAAAACGTAGTCGAATGCTATTGTAATGGAATTAAATGAACCACGTGTTGTATTAACCAATTGAGTTCAATATATCATAAAAGTTTAGAAGGGATATTTGATATTCGTTTTTTATCACCACAAAATATAGCTTTGATAATGATAAGACATTTTGAGGTTTTGAATTTGTAACTACAAATGTGAGATATCTGACTTTATCTAATAATGATAATGACGAAATTTGACAAAACATATTTTACTGCACTTTTTAACGTCTACCACAAGACCAAAATGCTCCAAAAAATCTGCGCCTAAAATCGGATGCGAAACATCAGCTATCCAAAAAACCCATGCAAATACTCGACGCAACCCGATATCTAAGTTATACTTCTTAGTACCGTAAGTGCGAATTTTACTGTCGTTAGCCGCGTAAAGAAAAAGTTCCGAAGGTGTGCTTTCTTTCACAAGTCCTTCGGGAATGCAGCTTATTGCAGCACCACAATCGACCAAAAAACGAAAGCTGGAATTTTTGTCAATAACAAACAGACGACTGGAAAGTAAGCTGCAATCTGCCGTCGTTAAAACAGACGCGCTTAATTGTTTTCCGTAAACTCACATGGTTTAATGCAATCACGGGCTTTATCTCCGAAACGTTTGTGGTACCAGCATAAAACATTGCATGACCCCTCTCTACTACAGGAAAGTGCTGTTTCTGCACTCGAAAGTGCTGTTTAGAGCCATTTAACAAACTTTTCATATCAGCGCGAAGTGCTGCCATTTCATCCCGTAGAATTTGAATCTGTCTTTTCATGTCCTGATGATACACTAAAAACCGCAAGTGTGCAACCTGATACTTCATTGACCTTGTCGGCTATTTTTGACAGCCCATCTAAAGTTTCACTGCTTACAGATAAAATCTGTTGCATAGAAACATGGAGGCGTTGAAGCCACAAAGATTTCAAGACTTCGTCAGTAATTTTCCTATCGGCCAAATTCCGCATCTCGAGAAGTAGCTGCGAAGGCCTTTTATCGCCAAGGGTTAAATCTTGCAAAAGTTGCTTGAGGCGAAAAGAATCAGATTGCACCAAATTGCTTAAAATTCGCGATTTTAAAGTTATGTACATATTTTCAGTGGGGGGTGTGCGAACTAAATCGGTTGCACAAGAAAGTACACTTGCATTCAAGGCTGTAATCACAGAATGAAATTTTGTGGCATCTGCTGTGATACCAGAAATGTGAAACTCACTCGAGTTGGCCAAACCATAATTCTGGGTTATTTTCCCAAAATGGGGGCTGACGAAATGCAACTCTAGCCACCTCCATTGTGGTAGGTAGCGAAAACATATCCTGATCACCCTCGTGTGACATATTTATATACGAAAGCCCAAGAAAATTCTTACAAAATAACGTACGAAAATAGTCACCGAGCAGGATCTAATTCATCACTCACCAAGTTGTGAAGTTCTTTATTAATTCTTCGGAGATGATGTATTGCCTAGCACCATCCAAATTCGAAACGATCGAATTGCACAATCTTCAAAAATAAACCTTCCATGCCACTTTACTTTCACATTGGTACTTGCACTTCTTATTACAATCAGTGAAATTTTCCAGTCCAGCCGGTATTCGCAATAAGGTTACTCATGAAAGTTCAGAGTCCGTAAAAATCACCACTTTAGCGATGTTGTGATCCTTGGATTAGTAATCTGACTCCATTTTAGTTTAACATAAATTTATTATACTTTAATTAACTAAATAAACACCAAAGATACAACATGCTAAGAAAATATTCATGGAAAACAAGTAATAAAAATAAAACTGCTCGCCAGGAAAGTTATTTTTTCCGTCGCTATGCAACGCACGAGACATCATCTCATCTCACGCCGATGGAGTTCAAAATGTCATACCAACAAGCTCGCGCCGCCACACTATATACGATATGGGTTATTATGTAATATATGTGTTATTATTATGTAATATATGGGTTATTATTATGTAATATATGGATTATTGCTATGTACTATATGTGTTATTTCTAAGTACTGTGTGAGTCATTACTATGTAGTATGTGGCTTATTACTTTGTACTATGCGAGTTATTAATTTGTACTATGCGAGTTATTAATTTGTACTATGCGAGTTATTACAGTGTGTTATATGGAGTACTAGCTGAATACCCGTGGAATTTTATGTGCAATATTTTAGCTAGCTGTGAGGTGCCGCGTTGCGGAAATCAGTCATTGGTGAATAGGTACCAATTTTTGGCGCTTCGCTTGCAGGAAAGTTCATCGCAACACAAAATAAAGCTTGCTTTGCTTGCTGAAAAGTTCATTAACACATAAGCACAGGCCTACTTCAAAAATTGAAGGGTTCATTGCTATGCAACCATGAGCTCGCTTTGCTCTCTGAATGGTTTATTGCTGCGTAAGCGTAAGCTCGCAATTAGAAGGCCAAAACTACTCGCGTTGAAAATTTCAGAACTGTAGCCCAATTAAAGATAGTACTGTCAAATATGTGTTAGTTAATTAAAAAAAATTTTTTAAAAAGGAAGTAAATAAAAATTAAAATTATGTTTTTTAAAAGTCCAATTAGAAGGCCAAAAATACTTATGTTGAAAATGTCTGATCTGTAGACCTATTAATAAATATTTTACAAAACGATTTCTAATTAATTAAAAAAACTAAACAAAATTTTAAAATTCTGTTTTTCAAAACTACAATTAGAAGGCTAAAACTACTTAGGTTGAAAATTTCAGAGCTATAGCCCTATTAGAAATTGTTTTGTAAAATATTAATTAAAAAAATAACTATATAAAATGTTAACATTCTGTTTAACATATAAACAATTAGAAGGCTAAAACTTCTTGTATTGAAAATTTCAGAGCTCTACTCCAATTTTAAGTAGCTTTCTATAGATCCACAGACCCATAGACAGCTTGTTTTATTATTATAGATTACTGTGTACTATATGGGTTATTACTATTTACTATGAGTTTTTACTATATACTACACTATTAAAAATTGTGTTCCCCCTTGCACCAAAAATTGGTTCCCATTTAGCTGCAGCCAACATTTGGTGCTTAGTTTCACGATTTAATTGATCTAGCACCATTAAATCACACCAAATTTTGGTGCAAGGTGGAATTTTTTTTTTCTATAACAGTGTATATGGGTTATTTCTATGTACTATACGGGTTATTACTATGTAGTATATGTGTTATTACTTTGTACTATGTTATTTATACGTACTGTGTGAGTTATTACTATGAACTCTACGGGTTATTACTGTGTACTATACGGGTTATAAAATATATGGGTTCTAAAATATAAACAATTAACTATATTGGTATAAAAAATTACGTGTTACATTAATTATTGAATAACAAAATTTGGATACGAGTACAAATACTAAGTACAAATTTTGCACTACATAATTTGTAATTCTTTCTTACCCTGGATATTTCAGTTTTAGTTTTTCTAAGACAATACCTAAAATACATGCTTACATCAAAAAAGTTATTTCTTGTACTCCTTACCCTTATATCAGTATTAGTTATTGTTGTCTCAAATCACGCTTATAAATTATTCTTTTGATCTATTCGTACACAGATGTTGGTATAAAGGAAAGACATGTAAAAAAAATTAAGTTTTGAGAAAGATGCAGATAAAATATGCTTTTGATTTTCTGCTTTGTAAACAATACCTTACTGAAATTCGAATTTGTGCATTTCAAATACTCATCCTCTCTGAATTTTATTTTTGAATTCTTTCATTTAAAATGAGTCTACTTTGCATTTAATTTCTACTTGGATAGTCTTCTGGAATATGTATTGTTTTAGTTACTCTTCGACCAGATACCGTCATAATTTTGTCTTCATTTCGCTATGAATGATGTTCGACTTGCATTTATAGATTTTACATGTGAAATTGAAATCTATTTGAACATATATAAGATGACATTCGGATTAAAATTCAACCAATGTTAGAACATTTTTCAAAGATTTGGAAAGGATACGCTATTGTGATTAAGAAAACTGTGCTCTTTACTTGATTTACAATCAGTTGTAACTGAGATCATTGTAATTAAAAATGAATGGTTTATTTTGCAATATTAACTATTCTATGAATTCATAGAGTTTCAACATAAATGAGTTTAAAAAATATGCAGAATCGGATTTAACTTTTTCGTCTGCCTTAAAACTCACCTTCATTTGCCTTCAAAATATTTTTAATCAAAAGCGGCTCTAAGCCCCTCAAAGTAATTCTATTAATAAAACAGTACATATGCAATGCATACATAAAATGTTTAGTTTGACCTCTTCTAAATGAATTTAGTTTGGGAAAAAGTCCGTTTTTAATACGCTTTTATTAGCTTCAGACGTATGTATGTTAGTATGTAACGGAATCTTTGAACATGATTTTGACCCCCTTCAAAACGTCGGATTAACTCGAAATTTGGCATACTTATTAAGGACCGATGACAATTCAATAAGTTTGTCGCTTTATCACAAGGATTAGCTCGTGTTGCCCTTGCGGCGTTAAATTCCAACCAACCCAACCTTCTCCGGAATCAAACCCTGGTGTGCCGTTTGAAAGATTTGTCGTTTGAACAACGGTTATACAAAAGTGTTTTTTTAGTCACATTATCCTTACCAGGATCTTCAGGATTAGTGATTTTTCATATTCAGAGACAAGGTAGTGTTTTGTGCCTAGTAATACGGCGTGTACTAAGGTATACACATGACTTAAATTTGAGACAAGCATGTGACTATTGGCAGAAACAACTGGAGAGTTTTGTACACTAACTAAAAAAAAAAAATTATAGTTTACAGAAAAAATAATTAATAGTTTAAAAACTAAAAAAACACGCTTTAATAGAAAACCAAACTAAAAAGTAGAAAATAATTAATAGTTTAAAAAACTAAAAAATACGCTTTAATAGAAAAGTGAACTAAAAAGTAAAAAATAATTTTAAATAAGTTTGAAATAAGAATAGAGTGATTAACAAGAAATATTTATTTTATCGTAAAAAAGTGTGGGGTGATTTTTAAGATATTTTCATAATGACTCTAGTTTTACCAATATCTGTCATTAAATATTTTCAACAATTGACATCAAGCACCCCACGCTTTTTTACGATAAAATAAATATTTCTTGTTAATCACTCTATTCTTATTTCAAACTTATTTAAAATTATTTTCTACTTTTTAGTTCACTTTTCTATTAAAGCGTATTTTTTAGTTTTTTAAACTATTAATTATTTATTCTTCAGCTCATTATATTATATAATGGATTTCCCTAATAATTTTGTCTACTATTAAACAAAGGTACGCATATTTTTTTAAAGGAAGACTTTTACATAACGGATACATTTTTAAGCAACCAACGCATTTCCACTTAATTACAATCCTTTTTTTATATTAAAATGAAACAACGGCATGTCTCAAAAATTTAGATTTTTCTGTTTTATTATTTTACCTCTCATATTCAGACGTAACTTATGCATTAGTTAATTGGAATTATGTATGGTTTATTAAAATAATAACATAAAATAAGGAAACAAAGTTTACACGACAAATTTAACGAAACCAAATTTATATAAAAAATTTAAAGGAATCCTCTTTATTCAAATAATTTAACAGACTTAAGTTTGCAATAATAATTTAAAGGAACCTAATTGGAAATAATAATTTGGAGGAACAAAGTTTAAAATAATTTAGCGGAATTAAGATATGAATTATAACATATTTTAACCAAGTCTTCAATAATAATTTAAGGATACCAAGTTAAGCCAAGTTACTAAATGTATTAAATAATTAAATGAACTAAAATAAAATACAAGAAGTGTTACGATTGTTGAGAAATTATTTTTAGAGAATACGCTAATGTATATACAAAACATCTGGAATAAAACTCTAAATTCAAAAATAAATTATACCCAGCGGTCCGATACTAAATTTGGTAGTGTGTTGTAAAATATATTCTCAAAATTTACATTATGAGTATTTTCTTAATTTTGTCTTATGTAATAAAATATATTTAACCATGTTGACAGCATTCCTATTAAATTATTTATAATTTTCTAGGACTTACCTCGGCTCTGTTGGGAAATTTTATCTTTAAGGATGCTAATTTGATAAACTGGTCCATATTCTTCAAATAGTTTCATCAGTTCGCTTTCATTCCATTGCTTTGGTACTTGGCCAACAAACATTTTGATAGAATCTGCATCAGGTTGACCACCTTGAGAATTAGTACTGAAATTTAAATAAATAACGCATTATTTTTATAGTGTTTTTATTATCAACGAAACAGTTTTTTTTTTAACTAGTTTTATAAATTTTGGAGAGATGAACACTGGTCGAAATAAAAAACATTAAACAGAAGAAGAAAATGTTATGTCATATTGGAAATTGTTCATTAAATTAACGGAAATTGAAATCATGTGAGAATTTATACTATTAGTACGTGTTTCTAGTATACTGAACAAATAGAACACATGCAAATATTGAATAAAAAGAATACTGTATGAAGGTATTAGAAGTTAAATGAACGACTAGGTATGGAATTTTAATGATTAAAACTCTAAGAAATACGCTTCTGAATATATTTTAATTGAAGTTAAAGAATGCGTGAATGTATAAATGAAGCTAAAAAAAAACTTTTATTACGCTAAAATTAAACTAAAAAATGCTAGTCAAAACACATAAAAAGTAAATAACAGGAAAAAAATATGAAATTCAGCGTAAAATCTTCTCTTTTTTCATTTATAGAAAGTGAACAGACAAAATATTTTATATTATTATAAATAATGATCCGCCGAGATAAATCAAGGGATTTAGTTAATTTTTACGAATAAAAAGTTTCTAAAAAAAACGAAGCAATTAGCAGTTGGATGAAATTTTAAAATGCAATAAATGTAATGGTGAATGAATATGAATGCTTAATAAGAAGTATGATTAATAAATTATAACTAAGGTGAAGAATTCATCGTATTTCTTTTTATGTTTACAACGCCATCTATCGCACAGACAGATCTTGATTATTTTTTCATTGCAAATATGTTTGGAACTAAATGAAGGAATTAAGTAAATTATATAATTAAAATTATAGTTAAAGATGCGTGCAGTATGAAAAAAGTAAAATAGAAGAAATTTATATATTAGATAGAAACAATTAAAATTTGAGCTTTAGGTTTATAAAATGTATTGACAGAAAATGTTTAAGAGAAGATTTAATATTTTTTTAACTATAGTAAAATATCAAAACTCCTAAGTATTAACTATTAAATAAACTAATTTTGAATATTATTAATCACGTACAAATTCTGATATAAATATTCTTGATTGGCTAAGGACGTTTTTTTTTTATCTCTAGTTTTGACAAATCCAATCATCAATTTAAATGATTGTTCACTCAGAATATGAATACAAAAAAATGCAAGTTGTAAAACTTGTTTCCAATAGATAGTATGTTCAATTTCAGAATAAAATTTTTGCAAATAGTCCGGCAATAGTTCCATAATTGGTTCTATCCCCATTTTCATAAACATTACAGGAAAGACAGTAAAATCGCTTTACCACAATACTTTGTTATACCGTCATCATAATATTTTGAAACTATTACGGTAATTTATAAATTTTTGAATAAAACCTCTTAATAAATGGTGCTTCTTCTTGACATTGGGACAGAATGATTTTCCCTAGTGTTTTCTAAGCTACACCAGTACTGTCCCAAAGTTACTCCAATTCCAGGAGTAAGATTTGGACAAAGTTGAAGGATTTTTGAAAATTCATACTTTAAGACTTTCATATAAGACCATAGTCTCAACTTAGCTTTACATATATTACCAGGAAACCTAAAAAAGTGTCCCAAAGTAAACCCCGGTTTACGGTATATAATAAGTTGTAGGCAAATAAATGAGAGCAAGATATTTATTTCTAAAAAGATTTAGGTATCTTTTTTTAAATACACTTCTGTAAATAAAGGATATGGTTTTCAGAAATGAATTTAGGATAATTGTGGAACCAAAAATATTTTAAGTTGATCATAAATGTATTGCTAGAAATAAAATTTAAATCTTCTCTGTCCTAAAAAAATAATAAAGGGATGCACATGCAATTAGTTTAAATTGTACAATTATATCTGCAGCCCGGAAGGAAAGCGCTGTCACAAAAAGCAAATTTTATAGGAGAGCCAAATTAATGTTACAGTTACGATCTTTTCTCTTTTTTTGTTAGGATGGAACATAGTGCTCTTCAAAAATTTTAAATCGGTTATTTAACCTAGGACATAGTGCTACATTCCCCTAGAAAAAGGGGAAAAGTGTTATGTAAGATGGTGCCAAAATCTAAATTTCCAAAAAGTTGGACATAGCCCGCTTTCTTCCGGGATACCGATACATATTAATGGAATCGGCAATTTTTGTTGTTCTACATATAACCTATACCAGTACGCATTTATGAAAGCCCAAGTTAAGTGGATATCAAAAATAGTTTCGAAAATATATATATTTATAGCAACATAAAATAGTGAAAAAACTAAATCGAGAAAAATGGATTTGAAAGTTGAAGTAGAATATTTTAAGTATTCAGAATACAAGGAAGGCATGATTGGAAACAGAAATTTAAGTTGGTTGATGAAATCGTATTGATAAATATGATACATTGTTTTCATAAATATCTGAAGTTTTTTACAACAACGAAAAATTTGATTTTTTTAAAAAAGGGTACTATCTCATCTCTCTTAAACTCATACATATTAAGTAGTTCATTATAGCTTGTCTTGAGGTGATTGACTTTTAGACTGTCCCTACTGACAAATTAACGACTTCACCATTATCTTACTCCAAACAAAAAGAAAACTATCCATCAGTTGTTTGCACTATTCACTGATTAGCGATTAAATCTCGATCTCCGGCAACAAAAACTGATACCCGTTTGATGAGATCATTAGTCAATAGTAATTCAAACACCGTTACTTCGCTTGAGAAAACAATTCTCAGTACCCAACGCACACCCCCCTTTCCGAAACAGTTCTTATCGAAATGAAAAGAAAAAAAAACGGTAGCCGAATAAAGTCCAAAAAGAATAAAGTCGAAATGAAAACAAAATAATAAAAGAAAACACGAAAACAAATCAAGTTCTCGCTTTCTAATTCGCGCGCTATTTGGGCTGTAGTACCATTCCCGCTTCCTTTCTTGCTCAGCTATGCGAATCGGTGTAGAATTGATCTGTGATTTCTCCAGATAGACTTCAATCCAGGCTGTATTTTTCTCTGTAGAAACTCTAGACTGGTTACTGGGAGTGGGGTATGGATGAATGGGCTTTTCTCGTACTCTTGTAGATTGATTACTTCGTAAAAATGATTTGAGAGGAAGGCAGGTTGTTTCTTTTTACTAAGATTTCCACAAATCGAATGGATTTCCCAGTTTAGAACTTTTTGCAAGTAATGTAAGGCTATATTGAAATTACTTTTCTAATCTATCAAAGGGTCATAATCAAATGATTAAGGTTAAAAAAAGAATATTGTATTGTGTGAAATTCCTAAATATTTATATTTGCTAATTCTTTATATTTCATAAAAAAAAACTTTTACTGTTTGATATAGTATCTATATATAAAAGAGAGTATCCTTATGTATGTAGGTTTTTATAGGAAGGTAAGTTTTATTCTAATCTTGCTGAAATGTTTCACACTCTAAATTCGAAACAAGAGAAAAATCCATGAATACTTGAAATTTCAAAATCCTTCTCTCCCCCTTTAAAGGGAATAGTTATAACTTGAAATCTACGGTTGTGATCCTATCTTGATGAAATTTTGCACACTTGATCTTTGTTGACTAGTTGATTGATTACTTCACTGAAACGATTTGAGAGGAAGTGACTCTCCAGTTTTATTGTATGTGAATTCTAGAAATTGTTTTCCCGTAATTTTGTGATTCCATAATATGATATAAAATATATTTTTCTAAGCTAACAAGTGTCAATAAATGAATAAAAACAAAAACGAATGTTAAATATTAGTAATTATGAATGATAATTCCTTCGCTAAATAAAAAATTTCATTTATAGAGATAACAATTTTGCATTCTTTAGGAAGTAATACTTAGGAAGCAATATTTTTAATAAAACACCAGCTTCTTTATTGAAACTAGATATTAAATACTAGTATTGGTGTATAAGAATGGATGATTGTTGCTGTTTGTTCTTCAATAGTTACTTCCTAAAGTAATTTGTAATGTTCATTAAACATTATTTCTTCAATGCCTTCCGCAATTGGAAGAGATTTCACGATGTTTTACTATACAAAGAGATTGTAGCACAGCATGGATAATATATTCGATGACTTTTCTCTAAAACCAACTATATTTTATACAAACGAAACATAGTTTAAAAATGAAAACTTTACGAAAGATCAACACAAAAACTGCTACACTCAGTATCTCAATATTGTTATGAAATTTTCTGAGAGGAAATGACGTACTCTTTACCATATAAAAACTAATTTATTATTTTTTCGAATACTCACAAAACTTCTCCAAACTCGCTAGCAAGCTTCAGAAAAAACTTCATTGTTGAATACAAGGATAATGCAGAGACAACTAAAATTAAACAACAGCTCAGATCCTTTCAAAACAGCGTCCAGAACTCCACTGATCTACAATTCCATCCTTCGGCTCTTTTTATAGCCTCGCGGCTTAAATTTCTAGCAAAATCTAGTCAACCAATCCCATGATGGAAACATCATGAAATTTCCCGATTGATTTAGATGTTGCCACTTTTTTTCTGACAAGTATTATCGCTGTTAACAAACAAAATGAAATAAAACTTAAAAAGAAATACTTCACTGTTTACAATTATATACAGAACATTTGAGTAACATTATTCGAATCAACTAGCTTACATAACCTGATGATACGTTGCAACCTACTCATCTATAACTACAACTCTTTCTCTCAGAGATCAGTGAGTGCAACTGCATACAAACTAAGTGGACATAAAACACTTTACATAATAGTCTCGACATCTAAAGCATTAAAATAAAAGTAACAATTAAATACAACAAGGTGAATCTCAAACATGTTAAATTAACATACAAACATAGATAATTTATTATAACGACGTCATTATTTATAAAGTTACTCTCATTTAAAGGACAAAAATTTAATATAGTTCCAAAACGTTTGCTTTGATTCTTTTCTGTTACTTGAAAAGAACTGAAGTGAATTACGCATTTGTTTCGGGTGGTAGTTTCAAAAATCACGTAACTAGAATGCTGGCCCAGTAAAAAAAAGAAGATAAGTAAAAAATCTTAAATTAAACTGTTCATTTTTCTTAACATAAAGTTTAGAAAACAAGTTTCTCTTCATGTTGTGATTGCACAAAAAATGAATTGAAATTAATTTCATCAGACTATCCCAGCTAAACTACTGAATAAAGTAAAACAAATCTTACAATTCGTAAAATAGTGGTTGCAAGTAAATGGATATTTATTTACATAATTTACTATTTCATATAAAGAGTCTGATTTTTTTTAAAGATATTGTAAACTATTAAAACTATTTTTTATAAAAGCACATAACACTTGAAACTCGAAATTAGTTATTGGGGAAGTAAATTTAGAGAAAGGCAGCATGTTTTATTTCATATATTTATTTTTTGCTTAGACTTTCTCATCTGAATATTTCCCAGTCATTACCAATTCAGTAATTGATAAATAATTTAAACGAAAGAACGATATTGAGTGAAATATCACAACTTTGTCAGATATTTATTATTTGATGGAACATCTCATAACGGGAGAAAAAAAAAAGTTTTAAACTATTTCAAATTGAAACGGATATCAAAACATATTTTGTCTGTTAAATTTCAAGACTTGGAGAAAAGAATGTAAAGTTGCATACATCTAATTTACCAGTACGTGGAATACTTCATAAAAGAACCAAGAAGAAAGTTAAGCTATTAACAAGAATCAATTGGTATTTCTCAATTCGAAGAAACTTCTGAGTAAAAAATTATTTAACCCTTGCTTAGGCGCGCGACCTTTAGTCTCGCGGTTAGTCACGAGGGGGACTTCAATTTCAAAAATGGTCATTCGTTCACTAATAATTTGGTTGGTTGGCTGTATTCAGATTATCTGGCACCGTCAGCAACACGAGGGCTATAATGCCCCGAAACATTCGTCATTAGACAAGCCAACATACATTTACAAACACCTATGCCCAACACAGGACTCGAACCCGCAACCTCGCGGTCTAGAAGCTAGCACGCTAACCACTATACCGTTTGGTCGGCACCACTAATAATTTGGAAAATTTTGAAGAATTACGAAATTAAAACTTATAGTAGCTAAATATAAAAATCCTTATCGTGTAGTATATAAAATAAAGTATTTGTATGACGTGGTATAAAGAATGGTTATTTTTTTTTAAAACTTCTAGATTTATAGAGTGGTAATTTTTAGAACATAATGAATCTCAGAATTGAGCAGTATGTAACAAATTCCATCCCTAAGCTTAATTATTCTTAATTGACATCTAGTTAAGCTATTTTCCATAACGAATCACTTTCCTTAATAGTGTCACGCGATATTCATTAAGACATCACAAATTCTTCCAATACATCCGGCATGGTAAATAAAACGTCAAATGCAATATATACTAATCTATAATTTGCCATAACACTAATCAAAATACATTCATATTTCTCTAAAGATTGGATTTTTTTTCCTTTTACTCAGGTACTTTAAATTTGTTCTTTTTAAATAAAATTTGAAATATAATTAAAAACTTGAATTCGATAAAGAAATTTAATTGATTTTAGTTAAAAATTAACTATTCATTAAAAAATAAATATAGATTATGATCTAACGTTTACTAATTAAAATAATTTTAATTATTTTATCAATACTGATTTTAATAAATGAGGTTTAGATCATTAACCATAAACTTACAGCTTATAAAAGATGATAACTTATTATTTTCAGATACCAAACATTACGGTATCAAATAATATAAAGTGGCAAAATCACGTCTAAAGTTGTTAATTTTGGGTTAACTTGCTGTAAATATTTCTCAAGTTTTTAACTTTAATAGCCAATTTGTATTGATAAATAGAAAAAAAAAAGTAAGCTGTACTTAAAAAGCTAGTTCATTGTTTTTGCTTTTAATTGAAGCTCATTTGTATTTTTTCTATATTGATAGCATACAAATTAAATAGATAAAAAGTGTTTAATTACCAAAATTTATTTTTGATTTTTAACTGATTTTTAAAATGTTATTAGTTTTTAACCATATAAACTGCCGAATTATCATTATTATATCAGTTTTTTACTATTTATCTTCACCTCATTAACGATATATAACCTATTAAACAAGAGAAATAAATAACTTCTAAAAGACATCTTAGCAGCGAAAAATTAATCAATACTGATTAATTACGATTTGAAAAATGCTATTGAGGTAAACACAGAGCTTTAATTTTCTTTAATGACTATGATTGTGCAAAAACAATCAATTATTTAAAAGTTCAAACTCTAATTTAAACCTCATTAAACTTTATTTTTCAAAACGGGTTTTTCTAAAATTCTAAATAAATGTTCATTAATTATCAGGGTAATTATTTTGCCAGTTAATAGGTACTTTCTTAGGCTCAACTTAAAAAATGTTTTCTTTTATTTATTTTCAATGTAGGTAATAATGAAAAATTGCTTTTAGGGCTTAGTTATTACTGCAAGTTCTAAGCCATTCATCATTAGTTACGCACAAAGCTAAGAAATTAAATTCCAAATAATACCTCTTCATTCTTCCTCTTTTTATCTAGAATATAAAAAATAACCAAACAAATCACGTGATAGCCTTGAGTTAGTAAAACACTTCGGAAATGGAAATCAATTTCTTTGCAACAAATTAAAAGCCACTACTTTTAATTGCGCGGCTTTTGCTTTCAAAAATTCACCGCATTGAAAAATATTTTTCTGCAATCAATTCTTTGACTTTATATATAAAAAAATAAACGGAATAAAAAGAGTCAAAGGAGGAAATTCATTCTAGTCCGTATAATTACTTTTTAAACTAATTAACCAGAACAGAAGCCTTCCCGATGAGATCATAAAATAGAACTGCCTTTAAAAAAAAAAAAAAAAAAAAAATCAACCGAAGCTTGAAGTTTAATTACAATGTTAAGAGACAAAGTGCATTAATGCGTGTTTAAAATTGTAGATAATCTAAAAAGGCGAGATATGTGAAACACTGTCGACGTTTGAGGTATCTTTCACATTTTAATATTTCCGATTCGAATAATTATAATTTAACCGCTTAAAGAGGTTTAGAGTCTGCAGTATTCAACAGGCCTTCATTTGTTTACTGAGATAATAGGACAATTGCTTCTGACAATTAAAAAATAAAGAATACATGAGAGTAAAGAGTTAATTTGTTTTGCAAATTTTTTCTCTTCAAATACAAGAATTGTTTGAAATATGTGCGATTTTAATTAATGTTCAAATTTCTAAAGACACAGTGCATTAATGTGAGTTTAAAATTGTAGACGATCTAAAAAAGAGGGAGATGTGAAACACTGTTGACGCTTGAAGTTTCATTCACATTTTAAAAATATTTCCCATTCGAATAATTATTATTGACCACTTAAAGACGTTAGGAGTCTGCAGAATTCAATAGGTCTTCAGAAATTTTTATTTACTGAGATAATAGGACAATTACTTCTGACAAAAATAAGTGAACGTAGCCCCAGAGTTAAATTTTTCTTGTAAATTATTTCACCTCATACAAGAATTGTATGAAATATATGCGATTGTAATTAAAGTTCAAATATCCAAAACCTGTAAAAAAGAGCCACTGCTCAGATTGACCTGAAATATATGCGAAAAAGTTATAGTATGACGTACAAATTATTTCGAACTATTTTTTTTCTTATACCATACCATTTCTCTTTTTTTTAAGTTTATTCAGGTCAAATTTCAAGTAATTTTGACCAGTGGTTAATTTTTACAGTTTTTTCAAAGTCAAACTTTTAGTTATAATCACCCTGTATATTGAAAATTATACTTTTTATTTTTTTTAATTTAGCACTTCTTCACAATCTCCATAAGATTAATCTATACAATTATTTAATGCACCACGTTCCTATCTGACAGCGAATATTTAATCCTATGTTTTTTTCTTCTTCAGATATAATTTTCCTATACTTTCATCATTAGTATATGTTTAGTAACATTTATAAAAATGTGTTCGTAAATATATATATTCCAGAAGGATCTAAATAAGAGAATCATAAATTATAAGTACTATTTTTCAAATTAGTAAATTATATGGATATTAATTATTAAAACATTATACATGGTTTAAAATTTAAAAACTACGATGCTTCTTAGATTTGGGTTGTGTAGTTGTCTTCGAATTTCTATTTCACGAGATCTACACATGGGTTGTCTTTTTCTTCGCAGTGTTATAATCATTATTCAACGTTTAAAACTTTTGAATACATCTAAAAACTTAAAATTTTAATTAAATTGTGAACATTTTAGATTTGTTATTTAGTTTATATTGAAATTAGAGTGAACTAAATGTAATAGTGTCTCAAATACGTATTTTAAGACAGTCACTGAATTTCAAACTATACTTACACGAATAAAAATAAGTTTTAAGTAGGTTATGCATTGTGTTTTTATATGTAAACATGCTTGATAGTCGACTTTGAAAAGAAATAACAAAAAATGAAATAATTGAAAAAATATTTATGTCTTTCTTAGTAAAGTACTAAGTAACTCTTACAATAAATAAATTGGATCTTGTTAATTGCTACTCGTGTTACTTTATCTTGATAAGTGTAAATTTAAAAAAAATAATAAATCATCTATTTGAAGGTGCATTTGGTAAGATAATTGTTTTCACTTACAAGTAGTCCACGATTTCCTTTGTTGATAGACTTAATCAAATTAAAACTACTTACAAGGAATTTCTGAGTTTCAACATCATTGTTGCAGGATACAATACATTTAATATAAGTAGAAATATTCTTTAAAAATAGTTGCGTAAAATGACTTAAATTTTAAATTGAGATTTTTTTGCATTACTGGTTTTAAAAAATATCCTCAACATATTTTACTTCAAAACGCAGTACGCCAATTTGTTGAACTCGTCAATTTTTTAAATAATGAATTTTGATACATCCTGTATTTGATAACAGAAGGTATGGGTTTGGGAAGAATATCATACAACGTATATTCTACTTTATAGATCAGAATACAAGATACACTAAAAGTTCTTGTTTTATTCCATATATAATTGAGGACTAAAAATGGAAAACGACCTATGTACCAAAAAAAATCGAAAATCTTTTTTTCAGGGAAAAATGTCCTAAATAGCATGCTAAACAAAGTGGAGAACCCCCAAAGTGCGAACTCCAGTAGCAATTGTTCAAATTCAATCTGAGTATGTACTTAAGCATTGGCTTAATTACAAGATGCGATAGTTTTTCGGCTTTCCTGAAAAATTTTCTTTTTTGGACTTGGGTCGCTTTCCATTTCTAGTCCTCAATTGTAATTTAGTAAGAAACCCATAAAAATTATTGTCACATTGGGGACAAATTATTATCACCAATTGGTCAAAATTGTCACATTGGTGAGAAAATAGTTTGCTTCATAAATGAAAATATTGCTTCATTTGGATATTAGTGTGTATAATAATTGCATATGTGTTTAGTTTTTGCCTCCTGAATTCTCAAAATTTCTCACCAAAATAATATAAGTGAATACTTCACGTTTCTTAATTTTTAAATCCTTTACATTAACTTCGATTGTGTGTGGGGGGGGGGGGTATGTACGTCGATGCGACAGCTTAAAATCTGCGAAGGCCTAATTAGCCCCCATGTCATCATCCAAACGGGATGAAACTTGGAAGAGAGATCCTCTCACTGTCACTAAAAGGTCCATTTTACGGTATACTAATAAACCAATTAGCCGTCATCCAATCGCGCTGCAATAGCATTTAATCGATCATTGAAGAAACTCTTTCCACTTGCCAGAGTTGCTTTAGTAAATAAATATAAAATTGTTTTGATAAATAATAAAATTGTTTTAATCAAACAAAATAATAAATTTGTAAAAAACAAATTTATTATTTTGTTTGATTAAAACAAACAAATTATTAAATTTGTTTTAATCAGCATAAATCAGAGTCATTTGAATGTGAATGCAAAAATTCGGATTCCTTTTTAATGAGGACATTTTGTAAAGTAATTCGTGCAGATTTTGCTGATAGAAATGTATTTAATATTAAAAATTAGATGCCAACATCAAGCAAGCACTGACAACAGAAACGGATCTATGTTTATGAATATGAAAATTCGAAATGCACATAAAGGATTTATATTAAAAACTTTGTTTTTATGAGTTATATTATTTCAAATCGTGTCCACTAATAGATTTCTAAGTAAGCAATTAATTACTTTCGTCATCAATCTGGTTTCGTAAAATGTTTTCGAAAGCAACTTTTGCCTAAGCCGGATGAGAAGGTTCTCAAAGTAATAGTCGACGCTTAAATAACTTTTAAGCTTATTCAAAACATTGCAGTAATCTCCTTTAATAAGATTCCCCTCTTTTAATTACTTTTAAGCCCTTCTAAGGAAACTATTTCAAGATCACTCAGGTGGCTAACCGAAAACCAAAGCATTTGCGACTTGCGAAAACTTTGTTGTAATGATAAACAAGTAGGGAACTCAATATCTTATAATAGTATTCTTAATGTTTGATTGAGACCGAATTTATTCAGATAATAATTGATGTTGGCTAATATCTTTAGCAAAACTCCTTTCTAATTGTATTTGAAAACCATTTCAGACATCTTCGAATATATTTTCCCCCGAGAATGTTGCAAGCAATGTTGGGAACAAACTTTCCAATAAGAGATTAATTAGCTATCAATACATACTTAATTTTTCAAAGTTTGTCGTTAATATGCTTCCGCATTGACTTAATTTTATATATACATATATATATATATATATATATATTAGAAAAGATTATATATTTTTACTAAGTATTGTGCAATAGGTTTACTTAAAATTCAATCTTATCTAGTTGATATATTTAATATTTCTATTTATTTTCATAATATGTTTCTAATTTTTGGATTGGCAAATTTCAACCAAAGTTAATACTTTCAAAATAACAGATATTGAAAGTGAAAATATAAAGGATAAATTGTATGATATATTATGTCAAAAGGAAAGATTTCATCAATAGATTAAGATACTTTACGCGCATTAGTAATAAATTTACTCCTTATTGTCAGAATGCAAGAAATATTTTTTTTAAAAGTACTTTAAATAAAATTTAAAATATTTCACAGTTAACAAAATGTGGGGACACCTAATTGTGTGTTTTTAAAAATTAAAAGGATATTTTTTCCTTTTACACATATTCTAATTACTACGAGTAGAATAAATCAATCAAGTCTTATCGGTTGACTTTTTTTTTTTTTTTTTTTTCCAATAGGTAGGCACATAATAATGCTTAGCTCTTTCCTGCTATCATCAAAAGCAGGGTAATTATAATTGGGTCTTTATTGAATAATTGCAATTAGAATTTTAAATACACAACCGTTGTTTTTATTGCTTGAACTTTTTATAAATTAAAATTTGAACAAGAAGCTTTAAAACCTAATTTCAACAATAACCATGATTACGAGGAAACCAGCCGACAATCTACAACAACGTGGGAAAAAATAAAGTTTCATATCGTCATATTTTTTCATGACCTCAGACTATTAAGCATACAATATTTTACGACTTCTCGAAATAGAATCTAATTTCATTATAGTCACATAGAATCCAGCTAAACTCAGAATCCCCAATATTCTCTCTCAGGCTACTTATTGAAAATACTTTTTCTAATTCTTTTATTCCTACGCGGATGGAAAAAAAACCTAGATATCCTATTATTTACGATTAGCATTCCCTTCAGGGCAGTTTCATTTTCGGGTAAGAAATCTTCCCAGCAGTGGCTACTGAGAATGCTACAATGCCCGTATTCTATTACCCGTATCAAATCCATGCTGTTGACAAGTGATCAAGCCGTCACATTCGGGGTTGGCATAGGTTCTTGTGCTTAATTGTGCATGCGTGTAACAGTGAGCTCACAGATGCTTGTGACAGGGCTGGACCCATTACAAAAATTGAAATGAACACATAAATCACTTAACTATCGCGTTAGCTATGTTATGAGAAGCGTTTGTCAGTCCATCGTATAGTGGGTGGGCGGACATCTAAAGTAGCTGAACTAATTTTTCGTTAGAAGCTATAGGGAAAAGGGGGAAGGTTATAAACTTTGGACGTTGCTAATGGATGCAAGTTTGAAACTGTTCGTTCGATAGTCTTTGAATAATTCCTATGAATCATTTGTTTGTGGAGAGCGTTTGATCTCGTGTTTTCAGTTTTTGCTTTGTGTATTCACTAGATTTTTTTTAATTGAGAAATGCATATTTTATTTTCGACTCATGGATTTAAAAAAAAAAATAACTTTTAAGATGCATTGGGAATGAAAATTTGGTTTCGTAATGGAATTTAAGGTTATATATAAACTTTGGATATTGCGAACGGATTCAAGCTTTAAACTGTTCATTCGATACTTTTTGAATAATCCTTATGAAATATTTGTTTATGGAGAGCGTTTCCCATTTGATTTTGTGTTTTCAGTTTTTACTTTGTGTATCCACTAGATTTTTTAAAAAAAACTGAGATATGCATATATTATTTTAGACTCCTGAAATTAAAAAAAAAAAAAAAAAAACCTTTTAAGATGCATTGGTATACAATAATTTGGTTCCATACAGGAATTAAGAATGACACGAACATCTTAGTGAGATCTTTTAAAAATCGCTCTATATCATTACATGTACAAGTTTTCAGAAATATTTGTTAAGATCAAAGGGAAGTTGAATACATGATGGCGATTTCTCCATTTATTAAATCTATTTATTCCGATAACAATTCCAAGTAAAATTAAATAATTTCCTTCTAATAGTGTCCAGTTACCTTAGATTATAAATGTTACTGTGAAAGACCGAAATCTGGAGAATGTCGACTTTCTCCGGCGTATGTCAACATTCACATAGTCGCTTGTGTATATCCGAAATATTTGCTAAATCTTCTGATTTCTCATTTACACCGGCAAATGTCGGCATTCACTATGCACTGATGGTGGAATTTTGAATAAAAACATTTTTGTTGCATTTTTAAATCATACTTCATTATTAAAACATTTTATGATATATGTCAAAATAGGAGAAAGCTGTAGTAATAACACATGTAACTGTTGAACTTAAAACGAATAGTACATTCTACCTGAGAATAGAAATAATACCAATAATAAACTTAATTATGTGATTGACTATACTATCTTATTTATTGCAACAATTTAAACTGCTAGGCACTTTGAGGAAGATTTGTATTTGTATCTGTCGCCTCTCCGTGGACATCGGGTTCTCGTTTCGACCTCCACTAGAGCACGTCTGTGATTGTCAACATACAATAGTCCGACTATATAAGAATATAATCAAATATTCGGTCTTTCACTGAGGTATTCGGTATATGTTGACATTCACCGAGAAAGTCGACATTCTCCAATTTCGAACGTTCACAGTAACATAAACACACGTAAAAAATTTGATAGTCACAAAGTGAAACGATGATATATTAAAAACATACAGTTTCCGTATTTGTATTTACATTTATAAAACACGCATGGTTTTATACGCAAAGCATAAGATTTGTCAAAGTGTTATTTATATTTCTAAAATATATACATGGAGCTTAACAGTAACACAGTAAATCATACAAGTTTTAACAAATAAACTGTACTTGATTCGTGTCAGCAAAATTTCAAACATATGAAAAAACCAAAGTTGGATTATGATAGTTACTAGAAATAAGCATTTCTATTCCAGTAAATCAGATCCTAGTACCAAACATGCACAAATAAGTTACATTCAATGACTAAAATAAATACTTGTACAGGTTGATGACATAGGATTAAAAAAAAAACTTGCCTATATAATTTTTTTTTTATAATGTCATCAAGTTAGCGAGATTAGAGGCAAGCATGGTAAAAAAAAACAAATTATTTTTAACATAAATTTTGTGTAACAAAATAAATATTTAAATAATAATGTAACATAGAATACCAAATTACCACAGTTTAAGACTAAAATTTAGGCAAGTTCTTATTCATATTGATCTTATGTGCATTAACAACCAATAGCATAGTAATATTTCATGTTAATTAACTATTATGATTCGAAAGTCTATCCTACAAAAAAAATTATTCAAACTTAGAAATATTAGTTCAAGTCAAGTCTATATACCAAGACTTCGATATACCAAATATCTATGTATCAAAGATCAAATCAAGACTATATACCAAAAGAACAACCGCACTATTACGATTTAGAAAGTTGATGTTTCCATAGCACAACTACCCTACAGAAATGTCTTCTATACATCTATATACAAAAAATCAAATCAAGTTTATATACCAAGAGTAAAACAACCGCACTATTACAATTTAGAATGTTGACGATTCCTTAGCACAACTATCCTACAGGAATTTTAGAGTACCGAACAGTAACCTCATTTGTATAGAATGCTGCAAAAAATAACAGTCAGTGTTATTATTCTCCAGCATACTTTAAAGTATTAGTCACCCAAGTTACTCGATTACTTTGAAAGGAGAACAGTATCGTTTTCAGCATGTTCTACTTGCCAGTCATTGTCAGGACTAACAGCTGCGTTGGATGTGTGCCGCCCACCGTGGTCTATGAACAAAGGACCAAAGCAGAAAAGAATTTTCATGGCTTATTTATAAAAGAGGGAAACAATATGTTACAAAACGTCAATAAGCGAAGGCTTTCTAATAGGGATTAATTAATTATTTAAAGGGCTGGGTCTGGTTAGGTGAAATGGATTTGTTTCGTCCAAATTTCTTTTTAAGATTCGATATATTATGAAAGGGAGTGTCACCTAATTAAAAATCGGATTAAAAGTTTGAAAAGTATGGTGATCTGTTTTTAAACATAAAATGTCACTGCGTTTTTTAGGTTTTATAATTTTGACGTGTTTAGGACAAGACTGTCGTTTGTGATGCATGAAGAATGAGCTTTCTGGGGGAAGAAATAATTTATGAGCTTAATACTTTTTACAACGTCCAATAGAATGAACTTTTCAAGAGCAATTTATTAGTAAACTAAAAAGGAGTCATCGCTCTGAGATTGAAATGTTTAATAAAAAAAAACACTCAGAATTATTATTAATTAAAATAAGTTTTTTTTATATCACAAAAAACTGTCCATATAAATTCAATTCTGAATTTCTAAAATGTGAAGACAAAACTGGACAGTTCCTCACAGCATTTTATATTGATATGCTCATGAAACTTACTTGAGAGATCACCATACAAGTTGTAAGTAAATTGTAGTACAATCAGAAACTCGAGAAAAAAATAAGAAGCATAATAAGGTTTGTAAAACGAAAAAGTGAAGTTCACTACAATGAAACTCATGTCACCTGGGACAAAAAGAAAGGACACATCATCAACTCATCATCCCATGGGACAAATGAAAGAATGAAAAATTCTAGAACTGCAATGAATACTTCCCATAGAAATTTTTACTATCTTCAATGCTTTTCGTGTCTTGATTTTGCTCAAAAGCAATAACAGTAAAGAGGAATGGAGTGTAGAGAGTTGCTGCAAAGTGCATCTGTCTTATAAAGTTATTCAGGAAAATTTCGCTTGGTCTTTTAGGATTCCGAATATTTGGATCTTTAAAGGAAGCTGGCTCATATGAGGAGTTGATGTTAAATTTAAATATTTGTGGAGGATGTATTTTAGAAACAAATACTGAACACTATACAAACACATGGTTCACTTTATACTTAAAATTTTTATATTTTTGGTTAGCATTTTAAAATATGAACAGCTCGGGTACTGACCTCAGCAGAAAATCTTAAGTTTTTTTTTTTTTAGTTTTTTTTTTACTATATTGTATTTAATGACAAAGGAACTACTATAACACCTGTTTTAATAAGAGCAGTCCAAATTTTTAATGGAGTACCGTTCAGACGGTATTTTAAAGTTAAAATACTGCACGTTTCCTATTCGAATGGGAGGGGACTCGGAAAATGTCCACAAAGCAGCCAATAAACAATTCTAGTATGCAAGAATCCCTATCGTGTTTGTTAAATTTTATGCTCAGAGATTGCCTAGCGACTCCGCATGACATCGTAGACAAAAACTAATGCATTCTCTTTTAGACGCTTGATCTGCCTTTGAGCCTTGAGTTTGGCGCGTGTGATATCGAATAAAAAACAAAACATGCAGTTACTGTGGTTCAAGAATAACAGAACAATTTTTACAGGAATAATAATTTGATATTGTTAAAAAAATTTCACGTTAGGCTCCTTTGCTAAATTTTAATTCAGAGCAGAGAACGGTTTTGTTTGTAACTTTCGAGTCAGTAAATAAAATGCATGAACATGCAAATTTGACAAAGAAATATTGTATACAAAGTTTTCCCCCAAAACAAATCCTAATATTATCACGAATATAAATATATACATATATATAAATATTACGAAGAGTTTCCTTGTGTATGATTGTGTGCTATGCTGCAGTTTTATTCCAATCTTGATGAAATTTCACACACGTGCTCTTCAAAATAAGACAAAAATTCTTGACTCTTGAAATTTATTTCTCTCCTGAAGAAGTATAATCAAAACCTAATATGTACACTTTAATTCCGATTATGATGAATTTTTCCACAACTAAACTTCGAAACAGGTAGAAGGTAACTGGCTACATTACTTTTTGAAGAATCGCCCTCAGTCCAATCCCGATCGACAACTTGAGATGTTCTGAATAAATATAAACCGGGGTTTTTTTCCTTGTAGGTATCTTACCTAATCCAGATGATCGGGAACACAATCATTCCAATGTTTTGTTTTTAATGTGGTGACAGAGGGTTAAAGGGGGCATGCCCATACCTTGCAATTGACTGAACCAATTTAAACCGGGGTATAGCGAGCAATATCTTGCTGCAGCAGCTTGAGCTCAGGCAACATCGAGAACTTCAGCTTAACTATTTTAATAATACTAATAAACCGAAAATAGTTTCCAGTTTTTTGATGATTTGGAATTTCTAAATGAATCATCTAACTCATTAATGTACTGGAACATATTTCAAAGCCTCAAAAGAGCAAAACGCCATCTGGAAAAGTAACCTTTGGAATAGCATACCACGTCCGCAATTTGTGTGGGAAATCAAGAGTACAAATAGATAGCTGTGACTACCCTTCCCCAGTTTCAACTTAATTAAAAATTGCAATTAAATAAAAAATGTAACACTGAAATAGTAGCATAATGAAAACTTCTCACCAAATAAATGACATTACAATTCAAAATATGCATAATATCACGATCCTTTAAATTATACTAAAAAAGGCAGACTTGAGTTTTTTTAAATGAACCCTAACTCAAACTAAGAAGCAACTCTAATTCGTAGTACTACTTTGTAAAAAGCAGCCAATGAGCAAAACATCATCGTAAAAAATAAGCATCCCGAATGGGAACCGTTAATTCCTAGCATACCTCATCCACAATGTGTGTGGCCACGTTAAGAGCTCGAAGAGATTGCGGTGGCTATCTTCTCTCCCCAGTCTGTATTTTTCATCAATCTCTGGCCAAAGAGAATGATGTGCCGATGGTAAAGTCAATAGGGAAAGTGCTGGCTCGCCTGGCCGATGAAATTACGTCCTAAATCAGGATTAAAAATGACTCCAAGGAGTAACACTCCAGGAGTGGGAAGAGCGAAAAGGTCTGGCTAATTCCGAGGAAAACTTTTTACACTCCCTGGAGTCTTGGGAGAGAAAAATAGTCCAGGCAGAAACGGGAAAAGGGTGGAAAGGGAGAAATAAAAAAGTATAGAAGAAATCTCGTAGCTGTAATCAACTTAACAACAAGAAAATGGGTTCCTGAAAGAACTTAGACGCCATTTTTTGGGTTTCTTTTTTAACCTTTCTTGTTGTTTGGTTCGGGTGATTCGAGAAGGTCGATCACCAATCGCATGAGTCTCGAATTTCTGATAGCCTGACGAATGCTTACTTAAAGTCTAACGTGATTAATCTTTAATTCAATAAAAATACTTTCACATGTTTTATAACTTTGTTAGATAATTGAAATCTTAATCAGGATTTCGTATCTGTTTTCATTAGCTTTTAACAAACTGTCTTGATGGTGTAAATATTTGGGTTTGTCCAAGGTAGTCTATCCCCAATCACACAAAACTAATGTCTTATGGATTGATGAACGCTTACCCTTATTAAATATAATTTTTTAAACCAACCTTTTTTGTTATCTCTAAACCTATTTTATGACTATCTGACTAAAATTGCAAATTAGCAATCTTTCAGCGAGGTCATCATGGTTTCTGATTTTTATGAAACAATCAACTTAACTTGAGATTTGAGTTAAAAACTAACTTAAATGCTCTATTAAAATATTTTTCCAATCTCCTTTGAATTGATACATGTACTGTTATATCACTTTCAATAAAAGTTATCTTTGATTGGTTGGTTTGTACGCTCAACGACGTATTTTTTGCATAATGGCGGCTAATCAGCTTAACGTAGATTTCGAATCACAGCGAACATCCATGTTAAACACAGGATTCGAACCCAGGACTTTTGGCATGCAAGGCCAGAGAGCTAACCTCTCAGATATCAGGTGGGCAAATTTATCTTTGAGATTTTAACAACTAAAAAATGAACAAATCTTCCTATAATGAATGGGAATGAACTTTTCAGCACATGAGAGAATGACTCATAGAAATGTCGTAATAAGTCAGTTATTACCGATCCCCTCGGCCCACTTGATGGCTGTGGGGTTAGAGCTCCGGTCCCGCATGCCAAAGGTGCCGAGTTCGAATCCTAGATTAGGCATGATTATTTATTGTGATTTATAAGCCACATTAAGCTGTAGGTACTGGCCATATTATCCGTTATTGCGCAAAAAAATAGGTCGTTGAGCGTAAAAGACAATCAAACCAAGCAACCACCCGATCTCCTTTGAGATCACATATCATTTAAATAGAACATATAAAGGACAAATACTCTTTATATTTATAAAAATAAAAGATTAAATTATCTTGCAACAAGATGTTAGTCAATGTGTTTAATAGTTTCAAAATATATTTCATATAATTCATATTTGACAACACGTTTTCGCAGTCTCAAAAAAGTTACTGTTTCAAGAAAAACATTGTTTACATGTTACATTTCGAATATATACTGGGTGTCCCAAACATACTGTTACAGAGATTATTTCCTATAACTATTAGAAATAAGGAAGACTAATTTTAAAATGAAATTTCAAACATCCTAGGAGAAGATGGTCAATTACAAAAGGGTTCCAGATGTCAAATCATATTAATACAAAAAAATATTTTTTAAATGAACACCAAAATTGAACCCTTTCAAAAACGTGACATTGAAATCAATGTACGTTATTGGTGAGAAGAGGAGAAAAAAAACAAAAAACGATCGTAGATGAGCTATGTTCAAGCAAAGAGAATTCTGTGTTGAAAGTTTCCGTTTTTCCACTTTTTACGCCATTAAAGCATTTTTATTTGAATTTCGGAGGTGGGGATGTTTATAACTCCTTAAGAGGCATTACCACAACGATTTTGTACAAAATCGTTAGAGCCGTAGCTACCTTAAGCGCAAGCGCGATTTTGACGAAAACCTTAATGGTAGATCCTTGTGGCATGAAGATGTCAAATCATATTAATACAAAAAAAACTATTTTTTAAATGAACACCAAAATTAAACCCTTTCAAAAACGTGACATTGAAATCAATGTACGTTATTGGTGCCTAATTTCTAAAATGGTTCAAATAACGAACGTGTTATTTTGTATTAATGTGATTGACCTCAGGAAAAAAATTTCATACGACTTTTCTTTAAAAGGAACTGAACATGCATCAAATTATGACATTACATATATATTAAAAACAATGTTCAAATTATTACGAATTTATTTAAGAAGAATTATTTTTAATCACAAATGAATTTGAAATGTATATTTTAATTAATGTCTTGTGCAACATTTTCCATGTATTAATTCCATATTATTGTTTAGAAGATTTCTTTACTCGGTGTAACAAATGGAAACATAACTTTGAATATTATTACCCCCCCCCCCCTAAGGTAAATATATATCATCTCCACTTTATTTAAGTTGTCTTATGATAATTTTTGTTTCGCAGAGCAAAAAAAGTTCGTTAATCCCAATTACTATATTGCATGCTAAAAGACATTACCGGTGAAAAAATAAGATTGCCTTATTTATTAATAGTGGAAAATTCAAGCTATCTGTTACAACTTCATTGCAGAATAGTCAGAATAGTAGTCAACATTATTCCAAAAAACATAGATCTACACTAATCTAAACAAATATCAGAATTCCGTACTAAATCAAAGTAAGAACAACATTTCCACACTAAACCAAAGAATGAACTAAATTCCCACACTAAACCAAACAACAAAACCAAATGTTCTAATTACTAAATCTACAAAGAATACAATTTCCTTCACAAATCTAAACAAATACTTTATAATTATCATGAAACAATTCATACAGAAGTTCTTTATCAATAATTTCTAAAATTGACATTTGTGGCATTAAGCCGAGAATTTTTTTTTTCAAAAAGCTTTAAATGTCAAGAAACATCTTATTTTCAAGTCACTCATAATCACAAATTGAACCGAGAATTACTTTCGTTAATGCCAACAAAGCCATACTTTCATTAATAAAAACAAAACAGAAAAACCAGTAATTGCTCCTAAATTTCCAGAGAATCCGCCTAATTTAATAATGTCGAAAGAAGCGACACGTATCTGCAATAAGCAAAAGAACTTTCTTCCAAAAAAGCTTCAAACTAATGGTTTCCACGGTCTACCAACTTTCACTCAGAGCAGAGTGAAAGAAACCCAGACACCAACTCAACAGGGAAAAAAAGTCAGATCCTTTGCCATTAGCAGAAAACATAAATCAGTCATTGGCTGAACTGCACTCAGTCAAAAATTCATTAATCTAAGTTTTCTTATCCTTGGAGTTGATGCTTGTTTTCTTTTCACCAACTCGAGTCTACCGTCGTAGGACTATTTATCATCTAATAAGTCACCCTAACATACATCTACCACTTTGGTAGTGTTAGCAGTTATTGAATTATACCATGTGGGGACATTCAGTAGTCAGAAACTTCAAAATATAACATTTTATGCTAACTTTTTAAAAAAAATAGTTTTAAATTGGCTGCAAGTTTTGAATCTAATTCAGGCCCGACTATATATTTTTATCATAAAGGGTTTAAAACAAGTTTGGTTTGTATTTATCTGATTTCGAAGTTTGCATTTGAATATTTGTTTTCATTTTATTATATAGGATGAACATAACTTAGTTGGGGCAATAGTCCCAATGGGATTGCATAACACTATAAATTCTATGCTTTTGCACATAATAAACAACGATTTGCATACGAATAGACATACATTAGTTGGATAAAAATAATAGTTTATTATGCGAAGTTGTACAGAGTTATAAATCTTTTTTGGAATTCTATGGTCTGGTGTCCATCCTGTAAATGGAATCAAAAGAATAGGCTTGATTTCCAAAATAGATTTATAATATTCTTTGTAATCAAATAACCATTGAAAAGTTTATTAAGATATTCAAGTTTTATCCATTTTTAAATAGAAAAATATGTATTGTAAACAAACACATTAGTAAAATTCGCATCAAGTCACGATAGTATGAAAATAGTCCGATCCTTTAAAACAGCAAAAACCGAACTTTATTTATTCATTTTATTTTATTTATTTTTATTACTTTCTTTTATTTTCTTTCATTATTTAAGTATTTCATTATCTTCATATATTTTAACGTAAATGCTACCATCAAAACTTAAAAGACCCCTGCATCAAAGAACTTTAAAATAAGTATTTAATATTTTATTTACTTATGGGTTTTATAATTCCCGTTAGTTTGCTCATGATACTGTATTAATTTAAACGCTTTGAAATCCATTGGGACATTGAAGTACACTTCTATGGTTGGTTGGTTGGTTGTTTTCAGATTATCTGGCACCGTCAGCAACACGAGGGCTATAATGCGCCGAAACATTCGTCATTTGACAAGCCAACATACATTTACAAACACTCATGCCTAACACGGGACTCGAACCCGCAACCTCGCGGTCTAGAAGTTAGCACGCTAGCCACTATACCGATTGGTCGGCGAAGTACACTTCTATGATATTCGTTCTTTAATTATTGGAATGCAACATACATGGACGATTTTCAATCTTCTAGGTACCCATTTTGGCCTTGCATCTTCTTATCTCTAGCAAGCTTCCAAAGAGAAATAAGCTTGTGCTGCCATCCAACAATTGAAGAACACACTTTTTAGAAGGGAACTTCTGACTCTAGATGTGTCACAAAGCGTTTAAATTAGTACCAGTAAATAAAGGGTTATAAAGATGACCTAATGGATACATATCTATCTTAAATTGTTTTCAACAATATGCAAAATATTCTAAGGACATTTTAGAGCTGTATGATTTCAGCTCATATGTATCAAATTGCTAAGGGAAAAAAATTTGTGATTTAAAAATACTTCTGATTTACTGTTAAATTATTTTATTTTCCAGTATGGACATTTACCTTTTTGGATAAATATCTATTGCACTTAAATACTTTTGCTCGATTAAAAGAGGATATGTACCTTATTGCTTAAACCAAAAGATTCGATTTTTAGGTGGCCTTAAGACTGAACTGTATAGAACAAACATCAAAATTCGCTACTTAACATAGAACCAACATTCACAAGGAAACAGCTTCGAACACAACAAAAACATTAATGTCGCATTATAGAGCTATCCCGTGACATCTAACTTAACTTGTTATTGGTTTTTGTTGAACATGTACCACCGAAACCATTTATGAACATGCGACATTTTACTCAAAATCGAAAAAGTTCAGCTGATAAATAGAAGAAACAAATACGTATCAAATTGAAAATACGTCTCTAGCATGCGGACCAAAATATGTCATTGAATCTAAATTTGAAATTTATGATGACGTACCCTTTTGGTCATTTAATCTTCTTTTATACTCAAATTAGTTCTTAGAAAATCTTAATTTATGCGATTTTTATGGTGCTGGATCTAAAGTATTTTAACGATATAAAAATATTATTTACTAAGGACGAAGCAGAAGGTTAAAAAGAATTTTAAAAAACTTGTAATTACACCTTTTGAGTATTGGAGGCAGAATATGTTAATCCATTTCGTGGTTAGTTAAATTCTCAGTCTAGTAATCGGTGGATCACGTGTTTGAACATAGACAGCCATGCCAAGCAGGTATAGGGGTACTCAGGCCTAGTAATAAGTAGATCACAAGTTTAAACATGCAACATTATGGAGGCAACTTGAATCAAATCTGTCATGACCTCACGTTTGAGAGAATTGGATTTAGAGGGTGTTTTCTCAGGTGGTAGACAATCATCTTTAAATACTAAAATTAAAAGCACCATTTGAAGCTTTATTATGTTTATTCGGCCTTGTATTACGACGTGAAGCCTTTTCACAAAGAAAGTATAACAAAATCTACAAATACTTTTAAAATTTGGAAACAGTCAGATTTTACACTTACAAGCGACGTTTTAGAGCATGACTATATAGAACGAAATAATATGTTAATAGATTATATTGTTTTATAATGTTTAAAATTAGAAGTAGTATTAAATAAAAATAAAAAATAAGATAGAAATTAAAGCCAAAGTTAATCGTGACTCATTTGGAAATACTTAACTTTTAAAAAGATAAGAAAAGTTTTAATGAGTTGGTTGAAAAAAAAAAACATTTACGCAACGATTTTTTATTAAATATGAAACCTTATTATTTCTTTGTTTAATTGAGTCCGGGAGCAATATTTTTTGTTGCACAGAAGTATTTGAGATTTAAGTCATATCCGTTTTCTGACAGGATTAATCGTCCCTAAAAAATACTTAAAATAGTTTAATTAAAGGAAAACACATTAAAAAACATTGAAAAACTAAAATCTTCAACACTTAGGCTTCAGTAATTTCAAAGTAAACTGAATCAAATAAACGAAAGTTGGATTTAAAAAAAAAATTATTTCGGAGGTATTGGAGGGAAAAAGTCGAGAAAAAATACTTGAAAAACCATCTCAATAATGATCTTGTTGCACTTTCCACCTCGGTAATTTTAAAGAGATTTTTTAAAGAATGTCAAAAATAAATACTATAAAAAACTCAAAATGTTTTTGAAATAGCCTAAAGAGGTTTTCAAACAACTTTCTAATTATTATAATCGCAAATCTTGTTAGAAGTAAGACATCTAAATATTTTTTTTCATCGTTACCAGATTATTGGTGTTGTATTCAACGATAAATAATGCATCTCAATACTCAACATTAAATAGTTTACCATTTGAAAATTAAATTAACAGACAATCTTGAATCAACTCAAATCAAAACTTCAGTTCAAGAAATGCTGTTGCAGAGTTTTATAATATTAAAAACTATTTAAAAAAATGCAAATCATTGGACCCATTATATGAAAATCAACTAAAATGTAGGAATGGTTGATCACATCAAAATCCTCAAAATATGCTATATCTTATCATTCAAACGTAATATTTAAAATGTATCGAATTTGACGCCGTATCGATTTCAGTTTTTAAGTTATATTTTATGTGTTTTATGTTCTTACAATAGGAATGCATGATACAAAACATTTTTGATTGGTAGTAATATCACGATTTTCTTTAATTTGTTTGCTCTTCCAAAAACTGAAAAATATAATGCAATTTACTTCCAAAGAAAAGCCTTTATATTTTTAGACTTATTACATTAACATACGACAGCTTTATTAGCAACGAGCCGTTGGTTAATTTCTCTTACTCATTTTAAATATTTTTTCCCCATTTGAGTTATTGAAATTTTAAAATAAATAAACATGTTACATTTTAATTGAGTCATTATATAATTGTCAACTATATTTTCTAACTATTATACATATTTCATAAAATAATGAATTCGTATTCTTTTTAAGGGGAAGTCCTAATAAGGATCATTCCCTGTACTCGCTTTGTTACAATCTTCTAGCCCAATGCATTCAAAAACTACTTAATATGAAACCTTGAAATTTGTTGAGTAGGTACGGAAATGATCACTTAATGAAATGAAATTGTTTTCATTTAATGTCTCTCTATTATAAATGGAAATTAAAATATCGAAATACAAATCAAGGTGGAGCTACTGTATCGGCATTGACGTAAGGATTTCAAATATAAAATATATTAGGCACTATTTTCCAGTTTTTAATTTGCCGATTTATTAAGTGATCTTTTCCGTAACTACTTACCAACTGTCAAGGTTTTATACAAAGAAGTTTTTAAATGCATTGGGCTAGAAGATTGTAATAAAGCGAGTATAGCGCAAGATCCTTACTAGGACTTCCTCATAAAATTGTGAAATTGAAAAAAAATTCTTAATTTCTTTAATTGCTTTAGGTAATTGATGGACTAATTTGTGTCAAAGATTGTTTAATTTTCGCTTTTAAGGTATAGATTTCTAATTTCACGTTTAATGTAGAAGCAATTTTGTGAGTAGTCAAATAACTAAAAGAGTATCCAAACAAGAAAGAAAGTGTATAGACATTTAGAAAATTTGAAACATAGGTGTTTCTAAGAAAAAAGGATGCCAATTTTAAATTGGTACTCGTACTACTTTGGGGTATTGTTGGTACCACTGTAAGAAATTATATAAAGAAAATATAGCAAGATATAATTTAAAAATGGCAAAAATTAGAGTTACCACTTTCTTACTTGTGGTTGAAGAATACACTAAAAAAAGCACCCGTATCATTCTTATTGTCAGAAACAAATACTACCTTCCTAAACAATATCAAAACAAATGCAATAGACTTATTCTCGATAGTCAACATTATACTTAAGAAAGAATAGACACATTTTGAGTTTATGACAGCTTCAAAACAATTTAATACCTCGGTTTATGTCAGCTCAGTGCGAACATCTCGCTTTGTGACAAGTCATCAGCAGAGCTAAAAACTCAGCTGACAGAAGATTAACAACTCAATCTCTACTATCATCTTCTCTACTCAATTCTCCAAGGCGTAGAAGTAAGAGTTCTTTGAGGTTTAAGAGTGCTGAACAGTTCGCAATAAAGTACTACTAGAGCAAAGAAAATATGTGTTGAACCCAAATCGATTGATACATCGAAAAATATAATAAAGTGTGATTTCCTGTTAGATAATTGTTAAGGTGAAATTTGTTTTTAAGAACTAAAATAATTTAGTTAAAAAATGGGCACATGGATCGCGCTAACTATAATTTTAGACAACTTATTTATTTGAACTATTTATATTGATATTCTTATCCTATATAAAGCATTTTATCACAAAATAAATAAACATACGAGAAATATAATTGGAAATAATAGTTACAATAACTGTCTGCTACTTCTATGGGACATTTTAACTTGTTAATTTTTATAATAATTGTCCAGGCAAAAGGAAAAGATTTGTGCTGTAAACTGCATTCTCACACCCCAATTTGAAGATTTAACAAAGATTTTCTTTTAAGTGCACCTAAGTGCTTTTGACCAGTATATAATAAGGATACATCTAAGAAAATTATTTCAATACTCGATTACTATCAACTTTTTTTACTTCCCTTTGTTTTAAATGTAAATTATTTTTTAATTTGAATAGGTTACTACAAAAATATTCATACAAACTCGAATCGATATATTTTTCACTCAATTCATTATAATTCTTTAAAAAAATGGAATTAACTGATTTTTCTGTAGCAAAATAAGAACATTTAATTAATACTAAAAAATTTAAATTTATTTGGAAAATTTTGGATTCTTCACTTAATGTGTATGCAATCTTCAAACCAATATTTTCCTCCAACCACCAATAAAAAAACGATAAAGTTAGCTTCGAGAGATACATAAGAGTCATTACCTCTAAAACTAGCATTCATTGCATAAATAATAAATAAACAAGCCCTTAGTTTGTGATTAGCAATAAGCATCAGTAATTTCATCATAAATGCTAATAAAAGTTGAAATCTATACATTTGTAACCAAATAACACAAAATTGCTTTTCATTACTCTTAACTGCCTTTTTTAATTCTGCCATACTGTTATGGCCATTAGAGTTATAGGATAATAACGCACCCATTAGGTAAGTCATAGAAAATCGTAATCCATTAACAATATGAAAGCAGAATCAAATTTACTAATTTAAAATATCTTCTCCATGAATAAATTTGTTCTGGAAAGTTAAAACCTCTCTTTCCGCGAAATTGATTCATTCCCTATGTAAATTTATTTAATAATGAGTGCCCAATTAAGGAAACTTCTAATTGCAACATCTGCCTAAATTCCGTTTCAAATTAGACGTTTATAAGAAGGAATGGTAATAGCATTTTCACCATTAATTTGATGAGCATCCTAATGCCATACAGAAAAGGCCGTAGATATTCGAGCATGAGACTTATTTCCCTCCTTTTCCCACAAGTCTAATTTTGCATAAGAAACTAAATATTATGATTTTTCTCTGATGCTAATTTAATTCGCTAAATCATATTGCATTGAATTTTCACACTCTTTATTCAATAAAGATTATACAGAAAATGAACTTCATCTTTAACCCTTTTGACCCGACTTTTGCAAGATTAAAATGTAACTAAAACAAGTAGATTAATTTAATTTTGATATACTAGAGAATTTATACCTTCTAGATATTTGTCTATAGTCTCTAGAGGATTAGCTGCACATACTAGAGGATTTATTTATAGTTTAAAGTTTTTCACTTTTGTCATTTCTTGAAAATCTTCTCAGACAATATATATTCCATTAGTATAGTCGATTCGGACACTATATTGCATTAGTATAGTCGACTGGGACACTATATTGCATTAGTATAGTCGACTGGGACACTATATTGCATTAGTATAGTCGACTGGGACACTATATTGCATTAGTATAGTCGACTGGGACACTATATTGCATTAGTATAGTCGACTGGGACAATTTGCCCCAATCTGAGATATTGTAATTATAATCATATTTTTTATAAATACTCACAAAATATATAACCTAGTAGTAGTATCTTTATAATACCACCTGTAAATACGATTGGGACAATACACAACACCAAAACTGAGACGTATATGCCTATTATGGCAAACAGGTTAAAGTACTTAACTTGAACTTATAAAATCTGAAACTAGGATTGGATTTTTATCGATCGAATCTACAAAAATATCTCGCATTTCTTATATTGCACATTGCTTTTAGTACTTAAGCAAATGGAACTTCACAAACATATAGAAATATTTTATATAAATACAAGGTGTTTCTGAGCATTGTCCATGAAAAAGGGCGATATTATTAATCTTTGCAACCTATTTTCGTATAGGAAACCAGGGTCGCAATCCTTATATTCAGACTGAAAATTTGGTACGAGGTAGCTGCTCAAGAAGTGGTTAAACTGTGAAGGCACTGTATTATCAGTGGTAGATTAGGCGTAATAAACTTATGGCTGGAGTACTCGTTTGGGTAGTCGTAGGTAAAAATAAACATCAATTCAGATTCTTGACTACTACAGGTTTCAGAAAGCTCGAAACTACAGAACATTAATTTTGAATACCCGGTATTTAAATGTTTCTTTAGATATTATATCATTATCCCAAACCATAGGTAAAACCACTAGTCTTTACTCGGGTGTTTTACTAAAATGCTGAATCTACAGTTTCCCCAAAACTCCAAGCAACGCTAAAACAATTCCAGCTTTTTACTAGCGCGAGAATCAGCATTTTAAACGCGCTCGAAGGCTGACAGAATCTCAATTAATTTGGGAGGCACTTCTTACCAGTGGAATGCAACACAGGAATGTTCGCACTTTCTTAATTTTCTCTTCATTATTTATCACCCTCTGGGCATGTGCAAAGTATAAATCTACACATCCACATTCCTCACTTAGCGAATAACATCTTCATTTCCAGAAGCCCAGATGACGGCCGTTTTAATTAAGGCCCGACTACTTTTAACATCCGAGCCCGTAATGACATTTGTGCAATGTTTATTCAAACTCGCTATTCCCCTCTTTAACGATCCAGGATCATTTACATTTCCTTTTAGAATGCGAACTGATTTTTATTTCAATTTTTACACTCGCTTAGAGATAGATATTTTTACAGTTCAACACGTGTATGGCGTAAGGAGTGGAAAGTTTTTTCTGGGCTTTTTTGCGCTTGAATAATTTTTACGTTTTCATAGCAAAGAAATGAGCAAATTATGTCATTATGTTTTTATTTACTTATTACGCAATTGTCTCTTTTTAACATAGTCAGCAAAAGGTTGTTTTAATTTTATTCTTGAATTGTATTTTTTTTACGATGACAGAGTTAGAAAAAAGAAGCTTTTTGTTTAAAAGAAAAATAGTTACAAATAAACTATTGTGCCTTAATGTCACGTAGTTAACTCTTTTTTCAATGCAACGTCCTTTCCAAGAAAAGAATATTTATTTAAATGTGTTAAAAACACTTTATATTTATTAATTTTCACTTGGATAATAAATTGATTGAATTGGGTGTGTTTAGAGTTCTGTTTTTATTGCTTTTTTTTTTTTAAGAATTCCCAACTGAATATATTTTGACTAATTATGTTATTGTGTCCTTTTTTTTTAAAACATGCCCTTATCACAATATAAATAAAGCATACATTTTGAACCTAACTGAATCGTAGAATGGTTATAATTAAATATGCACTTTGAAACCTATATAAAAAGAAAGCTATAATGGAAATCTGGAAGCATAATGAAAAGTCACGGTGTTTTATAAAATAAAAAAGCCGATGAATAACCTATATAACTTATCCTATTTAAAATCGGATAAAAAAGCATTTAATTGAGGATAATGTAATGTATAGCTTGTAATCATTGTCAATATCCCAGGTTGCCCAGCGGTATCGGCCATTGTCGGAATTAGAAATTCTGGGAAGATTGGGCTGTCCATGTCGAATCCTAAGCATCGTTCCAAAATACGATATTAAAAAAAAATTCAAAACCATCACAACACATACTTTTTATCCCTCGTCCTTTCTTATAAATCTATACTTCAATTTTAAAACTCTGCATTTACATTTCTAAACTTCCAGTATATTTTATCCATTGGTTGGTATATTTTATCCACTGGAGGATATATTTTATTTAATATATTTTATCCACAGATGGGCCAAGATCCGTATCAACGTCCTGTCTACAGCTGTTCACTTCGGATTGGTCGGTGTTTAACAGATATTGGCCAGCGTATTTGTGCTACTGGAAATGTTACTCTTACTACACTGTAGTTTTATGTCAATACATATGTATCCATACATTTACAATAAAAGTAATATTATGAAATTTCTTTTGTCAAACATAAAGCACTAACAAACATGATTCTAAAAATAACAGTAGGAAGTGGAGTTTAGTTATCTAATTTGGACTCAGTAGAGAAGTAATGGGCTGCTTAACATTGCCAACTGATACTATTTGAAGCCCTTATAATGTGGAAAAACTACAGTAATTGGAATTCTCACAAACTCTTTATTTCAAATTATAAAAAGTGTAGTTTCAAAATTTATTTCAAAAAGACAGTTGTGTTCCGAAAACTCTAAGTTCAAGTCATGACATATTTCTTTTCAAATGCACAAACTGTCTCGACTTAACATAGTTCGTAAAAATAATTGAGTTACAAAAGAAATAAATACAATATGAGAAAAAAAATTTAAGAAATATATAGGTTATTGATTGAAATACAGTCACCCAATGTGAAGATATCAATTTTTAAATTCAAAAAGATTGAGCTCATTTTCAAAACAAAACTTTATTATATTGGAATTCTAGCAGTGTGGCCCCGCGCTGCTAGGGACCGGTTGATAGACATAGAAGTTTACATTTAAGAAAAAGTGGAACAGATGTAATATAGGGCATTAGGCGATTTTTTTCATTTAACGATCAGAAAAATCACAAAAAGGAAAAAAAAACGATAACTAAAAGAAAATGAAAGCATAAATAATCATAAAATTAATTTAAAATTAATATTAAGGGTTCTCTTAATATTTATTAAGATACTCTTAATATTACTATCTTGCATTAGGCGGTTACCAGTTGGCGCCAAACTGAAATATTTAAATGGCGCATAATCTATAATAAATTATTTGAAAGTTGTTAGTTTGGATTACTTGTGTCTTCAATTTGGTGATTTTTATCTGGTACCCGGCAAACAGATTAGTGCCAATTTAAGTAAAATATAAATAATAATAAAAATTGAAAATAAAAACCGTTGCTAGAAACCGCATTTTCTGTAAAAAAGCAACAAATAAAATAGCCCCAAAGAAATGTTTTATACAACATCCGAACCAAAAAAGTTTTGTATTCTTCAAATTTTGTTTGGAACAGAGAAAAAAGAAATTACCAACTTCATAGCCACGACCAAAATAAACAAAGAAAAAAATGGCAAATGAAATACTACGCTTCTGGTGTAAATTGCGTAAAATAGTCTAGTGTAAATAGTAAAACACGTATAATACCAAAAATGTATTGAAATCTACCGGGTGATCCAAAAGTCAGGACCAACTTTAAAAATGAATAATTCGAAAACGAAGCAAGATACAAAGATATGGTTTGCACCAAACGCATGAAAAATAAACCGGGTTTTGTGTCGCAAAATAATAAAAAATAGTTTTTTTGCCGACCAACAGATGGCGCTGGAGGAGTTCAGCTGTAGGATTATGCAAAGCAACAACCGATATAAAAGGAGGAAACTTGTCTAACTGTTTTATAAGAATTCGGAAAGTGCCAGTGCGGCATTGCGAGGATATCGCTACATGAAAGGTATGCGAGACAGCAAGGGACCAATAACGCCGTCTGAATTGAACAAACTGATTAAGAAATTTGAAACTACAGGTTCGTTGACTTCACGGCCAAGAAGTGGACGTCTCTCAACAGCCGCTGCTGCTGCAACGACAGTGGAGAAGATGGTGCAAGCCATGTCTGTGGTTACTGCACACGGAGAGTGTAGGGTTCGAGAAGTTTCGATGCAGACAGGAGTGTCGTACGGAAGTGTCTGGAGAGCGCTGAGAATAACTCTGAAAAGATATCCTTACAAATTGCAACATAACCAAAAACTGAAACCTGTTGACTTTGAATGTCGCCGAGATTTTGCGAATTTTGTATTCAATAAGATGGACGAGCAGCACGATTGGCTTCACAACGTGCTTTGGACAGATGAAGCGCATTTCACACTGTCTGGCGCTGTTAACACCCACAACTGTCGTGTGTGGGCCACGGACAATCCACATGCATTTGTGGAGGTACCCTTGCATCAGCCTAAAGTGACCGTTTGGTGTGGCTTCACTGCTGATTTCATAATTGGTCCCTTTTTTTTTCGAAGTCACACAAACGGGTTTCAAAACAGTTTCCGTCATTGGTCCGCGATATGCTGCACTGTTACAGAACAACATTATTCCTGAACTGCAAGCGAGACAGGCACTCCAAACAGTCACCTTTCAGCAGGATGGAGCACCACCTCATATTTTTCTGCCTGTGCAACGCCTGCTACGTTCAACATTTGGGGAGGATCGCATTATCAGTCGCGCCTTTAAGCAAGCATGGCCTCCACGATCTCCCGATCTCACACCCTGTGACTTTTGGCTGTGGGGATTCTTGAAGTCAAAGGTGTACCGCGACCGACCGGCATCATTAGCTGCACTTAAAGATGCCATCCGGCAACATGTGTCTGCCATAGCGCACGAAATGCTCCTAAATGCTGTGAATGGTGTGATCACTCGTCTCACAGCTGTACTTCTGAATGATAGACAGCACATTGAACATTTACTGTAATTAATTAACTGTAATAAAGCTGAATTGTAAAGAATCTCATTTTTTTTTTTCTAAATCAGCTTTTTGTGACATAACACACTACAGCGCCATCTGTTGGTCGGCAAAAAAACTATTTTTTATTATGTTGCGACACAAAACCCGGTTTATTTTTCATGCGTTTGGTGCAAACCATATCTTTGTATCTTGCTTCGATTTCGAATTATTCATTTTTAAAGTTGGTCCTGACTTCTGGATCACCCGGTATATTAAATAATATGGAACTTGGATACATTGTTTTTATTTTTAGTATAGTATTTTTGTACAATCAAAAGAAATATTTTTGATTCTGGATAAAGAAAACGAATAAATATTTACTTGCAAAAAGAAAGTAATATTAGCAATTATCGAAATGATCTGAAATCTTTGTATCTTGCTTCGATTTCGAATTATTCATTTTTAAAGTTGGTCCTGACTTCTGGATCACCCGGTATATTAAATAATATGGAACTTGGATACATTGTTTTTATTTTTAGTATAGTATTTTTGTACAATCAAAAGAAATATTTTTGATTCTGGATAAAGAAAACGAATAAATATTTACTTGCAAAAAGAAAGTAATATTAGCAATTATCGAAATGATCTGAAAGATTTCGGTGGATTTCAATAGTTCGTGCAATTACGTTTTCAAACGATGCATGCACAGAGCGTTGTTTCACACTAAATATATGGAAAATTATAATATTCGAACCACTTGAAGGACGGATGATTGTAACACATAAAAATAATGAGAAAAATAAGGGGAACACATTAAATTAGCTTTGTTTTATTCAGATGTAGTAAAAAAATACCATTGCCATTCAAAGAATTTTTTTCGTGTCAATAAATTTTAATAAAAGCAACATTTAATCGAATTTCAAACTTGTTCTCTACAATCTCCATGTACTAAAACTTCTATGTACCAAATTTCGTACCTCTAGGTGCAAAACTGTGGTTTTGTATAAGGTTCAGACTACTCATTTTTATATATAGAGATACATATTTTTTTACAAAGTCTAAAATTGTGTGCATTTTACAATTAATGTACAAATTTTGATTTCATTTTAAATTCAGAATGCCTACTATATAAATATTAAGAACTTAGTGATGCAATTGGAAAGTATCATTATACCCCCAAATTATGCATATAAATCTGAAAAATATCATAAATAGGATAACATCGGTGACATTCTCCACTCACCTACACTAAATACTTTTACGTCATACTATGTTTGGTTAGACACGATCAAACTATGTTCTCGGAAATTAAGATTAATTGAAGATAACAAATGGATTGCCAAAGATATACATTTTTCTGTGATGGTAATTCATATTTAAATAAAAAAATAAAGAGTAAGACTCGAAATATTATTTAATACATTCAAAATTTATCTCTAAGCTATGATTAAAAATATTTAGTTTAATGATTTATGTAAACAATACATGGATGCAAATAATTACAATAATTGATTTCGTCAGCAGACAAAACTAAATATTCAAAAACTAGTAAACTTTTGATTTCAGTCTTTAACGTTTGCATTATTTGTCACTCTATAATCTAACAAGACAATTTCTTCCAATTTTTTCCACCATATCCTCACCTAACGTGCCGCAGTTTTGAATGCGGAAATTATAATCATTAATTCTTCAATTCCCTTCTGTAATTCTCCCTTCTTGTCCCTACGGTGCTCCTTCTAGTAATTCCTTCAGAACTTTAAAATCACCACTAGGATCTCTGTTGATATGTTTCGAGCAACCAACCTATAATTTAAGACTCGTCTCTAGTTTCCCTTTCACAAACACGTCGTTTAAACGTCGAAGCCCTGCGTCGTTTAAAGGTCGAAAACACGTCGTTTATACGTCGCCGGTCGCCAGAGACCAACAGTAACCCAGTCATTTGTGACTTTCCACTTTTCTTGAAGCCATGTTGGATTTAAAACTGCACGAACTTACATTTTACGCGGCTTATCGGCGCTTCCCTACGGATTCATACTGTCCGTTCCAAGTTGCAACGTAATTCATCAAGAAAGTCCCTCTTAACTGTGTTTAGCTCTTCATTGCTCGAGGGAAAGAAAACAAAGCATGCTGGGTTGAGGAGGGATTTTTTACACACTTTTTGTAAGACATTGTGCTTCGAAGACAAGTTTCGAGATGCTGCTTTTTCCTTTAATAAGATTAGTATCAAAGCACCAAAGACTGATTTAACTCAACACTAGATTAAAAATTGAAAAATAATTTGGGGAGTTGCACTATTTTGTTTGTCTAAAATGAAACTTCACATCCATTCTTAGTTGATTTTTTGACTAATTAATATTTCTGATTAAAGTAATATACTTGAATACTCATGCGTAATTGTAAAAATCTTGAAACAATTTTCATTATTTATGCCCACCTGATGACTGTGTGGTTAGCGCTCTGGCATCGCATGCCAAATGTGCTATGTTCGAATTCCGGGTAAGGCATGGATATCCGCTGTGGTTTGGAATCCACGTTAAGCTGTCAGTCTTGGCCTGATCAGCCGTCATTGAGCATAAAAATGGATCGTTGTTCGCACAAACCAATCAGCCGTTATTTTTAATACAAAGATAAACTTGAAAGATATTGTTTTCTTTGCTTTTAAGAAACCAATTCCTTTTCATTTATAATCAATTTTGGTAAATAAAATTATTCCATATTACTAATAAAATTATTCCATATTACTAATAAAATTATTCCATATTACTAATAAAATTATTCCATATTACTAATAAAATTATTCCATATTACTAATAAAATTATTCCATATTACTAATATATATATATATATATATATATATATATATATATATATATATATATATATATATATATATATATATATATATTCCCAGACATCAAGCTCTTATACGGACTAATGCGCGTTATCTTGAGTTAATCATACTATTAAAAAAAAATTCCACCCTTCACCAAAAATTAGTTCTCATTTAGCATTTAGCTGCAACCAATATTTGGTGCTTAGTTTCACGATTTAATGGGGCTTACGGTCCGAAGTAACACTATTAAATCATGTAACTAAGCACCAAATGTTAGCTGCAGCTAAATTAAAACCAATTTTTGGTGTGGAACAAAATTGTTAAAAGGTCAGGTAGGCATTTATATTATAAAAATGTATAACTAAAGATGCAAAATGCACAATATATCCACAAAAAATTTAATTTTAGAAAACTGACTAACTTTTAAAGTCGTCAAAATTCTTCGAAAAATATTTCAGGTTTCTGGGGATGTCATATTTTTAAACCTTGTAACAGTTACTGCGAAACAGATTACTTTAGAAAATATTCAGTTATTGAAGCTTTGAATCTTTTATGAAGGACCAGATATCACAAGTTGAATCAGGAAATATTGGAAGCAAAATTTAGGATTGGGAATTAGTATCCTAAACTAAGAGTCTGCATCTGGGAGTCTCATTTTATTGATAGATAAATCAACGCATATTTCAGAACTGAAAAGAGTAGAACCCGGCGTAATATTGGAATATATATATTAATGGGTGACAAGATAGGCCATTTCTCATTCAGATTTAAGTTGCTTTTACGTAACACAAATATACCATTATAATGGGAAACAATTATTTTCTTTCACATGTTATACTTATAACCTAATGTATACCTAAAATCTAAGAACGCGGCAGTGTTCCGCCGCCAAATTATGTTGACCAAGCTTAGATCCGTTTTAGACCCCTCACAGCTAAGCTTCTATTGCAGCTAGAACCCCGATTTTTTTTTGCCATCGTCTTTCCCTGCGTGAGTACACGAAAAATAACACAGATGTTAACATTGCACAAGAGAACATGACAAAAAAAATCCTTTTAAATTCGACGAACTCATCCGAATTTTGTTCTTCTGTTTGTGACCAAATTTTTAATCAGGTCTACAGGAAAACCTATTTGTTGATATCGACCATTATTTTATTATTTCTATGAGCTTTATTAGATGAAGTGCCTTTGTATGAATTAACACGTACGAGGGTCTGTACCCGCCAGAAACTATACCAGAAGTTGGGAATCTTAGCCCGGGTAATGACTGATTAAAACGGACAACGGATTTCGGATATTCATCTTTCGTTCAATTTCAAGAAATTACTCGAATACTTTAATTTGAACAATTAAAAGCAGTGTAATTAGTAAAATGTAAAATTTACTTATTTTTGAATAAAATTGCATGCTAGTGATCATAAGGTGCGTGGTTCAAATCCGACCAGACACATAGAAAAATTTATTTTAATCGGAAAGGGGTTTTCTAAGTAAAAAGTTGAAACACGTGTTTTCAGAGCTTTGATAAGCATCCAATTTAATTAAAAAGTATGTAATTTTTATTTATTTTCTTATTACACCGCTTTATAGTTCAACTAAAAGTGCCATATGATGATTATAATTTGCAAAATGTATTGCTTTTTTGCAACTAAACTCTTATTTCCAGATCCGAACTCTCCTACGGGCAATTCCAAAATTTTGTAAACTTTATGTATAATATGGTGGTTTACGAGAAAAAAAATTTATTTTACCGATTTTCAAATTGATACAAATTTCATATGTAGAAAGATTAGACCATGTAATAACGGAATTTATATTAACGCATAACATGAGTCCGTTCCCATTAGATTTCCTTTCGTTTCATAAATAATTATGTAGTCTACTCTACAAAGACATGACACACAAATGGATCTTTGTAATGTAAAAGAGAGCCTTTCTTTCACTGGATCTAAGCATATCTTCATTCACTTTTGATGCATGTGTCGTGCAAAGCTAAAAGGTTTAGGATATGCCTGTTAAGTAAGTTGATAATCACGATGCACGCAGAGAGAATTTAATTAGGAACACTGAAAGTTACCCTAGTTTTGAGAGAGAAATTGTGACAGGAATTAAAATGGACTGAACATTGTATAAAAATGCGGAGACATGAAAGTCATACACAAAGTTACTGTTGACAGTTGGCATTGTTGATGTGTTTTTGCTAATGTATAGAATCTGTTAGTTTCAGGTTTTGAATAACCAGCGGTCAAGATAGATATTGTAAGGCAATTTTTGTCTTATTCTTGTACATTTTAATTATTTTCTGTCCATTGTTGATATTTACATGTTAGCGTTGTCTCTAAGAATCACTATTTAAAATTTTGTATTCCACTTGTGTTTTCACAAGCAGATGCATGGTCTTTCAAAAAGGTTTGCCTAACTTTGAAATGGTATACCTTCAAAAGCACAGAACATAATATAACCCATAAAAAAACAAAGTTTTTAATAGAAATTCTTGATGTGCATTGCCAATTTTTATATTCATTAACATAGCACCGTTTCTGGTGCCAGCGTGTGTTTGGTGTTTGCATCTAATTTAAAATATTAAAAACATCTCTATCGGCAAAATATGCGGCAAACTACGTTTCAAAATATATTCATTAAAAATGAATGAATTTATGCACTCGCATTCAAATATATTTTATCTATTGTGATTAAAACAGTTGTATTATTTATTAAAACAGTTTTGGCAACTAGAAATATTCTTCAGTGATCGTTTAAATGCTTTTTCAATGCGATTGATGACAAGTTGGTTTATTAGTATACCGTAAAAGGGACCTTTAAGTGACAGTGACCGCCTCCACAATTTGATAGCATGCATTGTCATCGACATCGAATCTATCTGCCAAGTGTCAGAACCTATTGGATGACACGGGGATTATTTAGGCCTCCGCAGATTTTCCCGCCATCGACATACACAGCCATACATATACACACAAAATCGAAGTTAATATAAAGGATTTTAAAATAGACAAGTTATGTGTTGGATAGACAAGTATACAGTGGTTTGCAAAATTAGTTACAATAGTCAAAAGTTGTAAAAAAAATTGTGAAATATGAGTTTAGCGAAATGAGCTTTTCATTGTCCTCATTAAAAAAGTGCTTTATAATCCTTTTGCTGGATAGTGCAGCTCGAAAGATCACTTTTGTAGAATGCATTTGGTTTACTTGACACGCAAACGGGTTTTCGATATCCCATAGAAACACGTTTTGTTTATTGACAAATCTGTCGAAATTATAATAAGCCTCATTAGTAAACCATATAAATCCGTCATCAATTTTATTCCCGTCAATTAGCTTTGAAAACCAGTTTATTTAACAAAATGTACCTGCATATTCAACATACAACTTGTCTTACTTTTGTTTCTCACAATTTCGAAATTATGTCCTTTCAAAGTTAAGGATTCCTTTCTAAAAGACCTTGCATTTACTTTTAAGATGATAGTAAAGCTTTCCTGAGTATATATTATTCATTACTTTTTAAACTTACCTTCGAATTTCAATTATAAAATACCGGGTGAGCAAAAAGTCTTGCCCAGATAAACAAAATTATTACGTTAAAACTATTCTTTTTATTAATACGATTTTATGGGAATTGTAGGTAGACTACCTGTTTGATTTTTTTATTAAAATCCATTACTTTAGTAAACTTCTATACGTACTGTATTGTAGCCGAGAGAACTAAAAGGCAGTAATCCAGTCCTCACTGTGACATTTGACACATCAGTTTTCCTGCCCAACAAGTAACGATAACTAGATTATTTAATTAGATTATCCGAGTTAAAAATTAGTAGATTATAGATGCTTACCGAAGTCATTTATGTCATTATAATATTAAATTATAGCACATTCATTTTTCAAAAAATATATTTAATTAATATTTTTTTTAACCTGAGTAAGAATTTTCATTCACATTGTACATTCAATTTCATTTACACATCGAATAAAATAAAACATCGAATAAAATTTCATCTATATATCAAAGTATTTTAAAATGAATATTAAAAATATTTTAGTTTTTTTTTTAGTCGGAAAACATTTGCAGTTCAAAAACAAGTGTTCTCAATAACAGTATATCGTATAATAAATACTTTTTATAAATAACTTTTGGATTTCAATTCGTAAGGGTTATTAAAGTTAATCGCATAAAACCCAGTTTAAATTTTAAGCTGTTTTGTAGATCAGCATTTTGCTGTTTTAGTATTTCCCTGGGTTTATTTAAATCTGCATAAATCACTGACCTTAAAAAAGAGGCTTTCAAACGCGGTTCCATCAAAGCGGACACTTAGTCGTCTCTTTTGGGGGAAGGGATGTATGCAGATTATACATTTGTCAATACTTACAAAGTAGGTTTTATGGACACATAATGCAGTCTATGTTTTTCGATGCAAAGTTATGCGTGTTTTGGAAACTAGTTCTTTGTACATTTGTGCAAACGGCTCTTTATTTGCGCACTTTATTGTAAGTTAATAAATTAATGTTGAAACAGAAAGCTAAAAAGAAATTAATAAAATACTTGGAAAAGTCAATGCGTCTTGGTAAATGCCAAATTATTAGTTAAATGTATCGATAATATACACATTCAAAAAATAAATGCTTTTGATCCAATTTAAAACAGTAACTTTCGTGAGAAATTTCACAATCAAAAATTAACTTATATTAACGCATATTACTGGAGTATTATGTAAATAGACTTTTCAGTCAGTACGAAAACGTGTAATTTTATGCGAGAATTTTTAAATATATTATTATAAAGTATAATGTTTTGATGAAATGATACATTTGTACTCTGCAAAAAATCGATAAATTTTCAATTTTTGTTTTGAAACGAATAAAAACATACTTTTTCAAATTCATTTATATATTGCACGAAATGCCTTTATCTAAAATTCGAATTTTCTCAATATACATTTGGAGACAATTTAACTTAGCATTGTCATGAACATGTTTCTAGTTCATCAATTTATGAGTTGTCATATAAAACAAGTCAGTAATTCACAATTCAGCATTTAAAATATTTTATTTCATTGTAAAAGATATAGGCATTAAACATATAAAATATTCTGCATTGAAAATATATTTTGTATGATTTGAAGACGATCGTTTAAAACATGTTTATCCAATTTACATTATTAATCTTTACAATCAAAATACTTTTTAACCAAAAACTTTTTTTAAAAATACCTTAGAACTATTAAATTAAAAAGCTTGTGTAATTTCTTCCATGTGTATGCCATCCCATCTTAAATGAAAATATGCGACCGCACACATTTAAAGAATGCTTTTGATATATCAATAATTTCTAAGACCTATCATTCCAACTTCAAATCATTTATAAATTAAATCTTTAATAAAGGAGAGGCACTAATGATGTGTAGCTAGAAAACTATTTAGTTTTTATGATTGATGCAATGGTAAACAATCATACAGATGCAATTTTAGAGAATTATGCTGATGCAATTTTAGGCAATTATGCTGATGCAATTTTAGGCAATTATGCTGATGCAATTTTAGACAATTATACTGATGCAATTTTAGACAATTATACTGATGCAATTTTAGACAATTATACTGATGCAATTTTAGACAATTATACTGATGCAATTTTAGACAATTATACTGATGCAATTTTAGACAATTATACTGATAAAATTTTAGACAATTATACTGATATAATGGAAGACAATTATATTTTGACAATTTAGTGCAAAAGATAAAATTTTACTGCTTCGTCAAAAAATAAATTATACATTCGAAACCTTTAAAACTTGTATTTCCACATCACAATTTACCAGGAAATATATCGTTGTGAAATCCATTCTGTGTCGGTTAACACAATGATTTTCCAAATTATTCAAAATTATTAATGAAGCATATTAATAATTATCAATTAATTATTTTTGCAGTTATGTATTTTATAGCAATTGTATTTTTCTCAAATCAATATTTTCAGATCCTGAACTAAAAAATATATATATATTAAATGTTTCCACTTCCAAAAATAGCACTTCAAGATGAAAATCGCCCGTTCAAGTGTTCAATTTATAAACCTAGTATCTATGGCTCACTTCCGTATCAGCGTCGCCAGACCTCGGACTTAAAATTCTTAGGTAGCAATTTTTAACAAGGGCATTTTGGACAAAGCAGATTAAATCATATTTTTACCTATTGAAATATCAATAGCACTTCAGAAACTAAAACTTCCTGCACTTTAAAAAGTACTAAGAAGGCACTATGTCGAAATATAGATGTTGGAAAAACAGCGTAGTATTAAAAATACTACTTCTGGCAACTCGGCTTCCATTGCAGAAACTAGGTTTGTTAACTGGACATCAGAAAAGGCGACATCCTAGTTTCGCTTGATGTAATCCACATCCAAAGAATGCATTTGATTCGAAGCCGTCCTATCACCCCTGCAAGCATTTATAAATTAATTCAGAGGGGCGACATTATCGATTTGTCGTTGGACATAGCTAGGTGGCTATTATGCGACTTGATGGATGCACTGGTGGCACCAGAAGTAAGGGTTACGGGACCTGCAAGAGGCCTGAAGTCACGTTGCCATGAGCCATCTGATGAATAAAACATTACCTGCATCGCGGATTGTGTTAGATATATCTCCTTTTTTCGCTTCAACTTTTAGCGCCAAAATAGCCACTTGATGGAAATGGTCAAAGGGATGAGGGTTGAGGGACTTGTTTAGAAGTTTCGGAAAAGTAGGCGTAGTTTGAGAAATGTAGAGATTTAGAAAAATTATGTAAGATTATTCATAAACTAAAACCACCAAAGATTTGAAGATTTGAATCTATTTTAAAATATTCTTGGTTAAGTATTTTTTCTGATTATGTTAAATATATCTTCTATTGTTACTGACTTTTGGTTCATAAATATACACTTGATAGAATCATGAGGTTTCGGGAACTTGCTTATAAGGTTTGAAGAATTACCGGGTGTCCACAAGTTAGTTGAGCAATGGAGTTCAAATAGATATGTATAACTCCTAATAACAAAGGCATAATAAACAATTTTTGTGCATATAGAGGTGTAATATATGGTGAACATATATTAATCGGGGAAAAGAATTGTTTATAAGGCCTAGTTATTAAGAGTTATTCAGATGTATTTGAACTCCATTGCCCGAATAATTTGTGGACACCCTGTATATAGTTTTAGAATATAATTTTCTGCTGGATTTTAATGAATTAAACTTGGTTTTTAGTTACTGTATCGTTCTAACAAATGAAGATCGGTGTCTAGTTAAATAATAATGAATAAATATTATTAAAGATTGTGATAATATCTATTTTTGCTGGGAATATTAATTCTAAAATAACCACTTGATGGAAATGGTCCAAGAGAAGTGTATTAAGTGGATTGTTGAGGAGGTTAGAAGTTGCAGTGGTAATTTATTTTTTGCAGTTTTATTAAATTAAATAAGTAAGGTTATTCAATAAATAACATAATAAATATAAAGATAAGTGTAATTAAAAAATATATTAATTACATAATGTTAAATTGTGTTTATATATTTTAATTTTGAATTGAATTTTAGTGACAAAGTAGCCACTTGTTGGAAATTGTCTAAGGGGTGAGGATTGAAGAGCGACTTTTTTTAATTGTCAATAGTGTAAGTAAGTGTAGCGTTTTACAGAATTTGCTGCAGAAAATAAATAAAGTTTTTTTTTTATTATTATTATTATTATTGTGGGATCCTGACAAATGATTAATGTCTGCTATACAGTCGATTAAATATCATTACGAATTATATTCTAAATCGTTATATTTATAGGAGCGACGAAGATCTCGTGAATGAGAATTATGTGACTGGAATAGCCGTATCGTTGAGTGGGAGTGAATCGTTTCTAGATGGCTCTCTACTTGCGAAGACGCTGGAATTCACCATGAAAGTAGTCTTTAGAAAAAGAGAATCGTTCTTTTTTATACCCCTGAATTTAGGACAGTAAATTTCGTTATACCTTATAGTTATGCTTATCCTAGGATATTAGCCCACCTCATGGCTGTGTGGTTTGCGCTCTAGCCTCGCATACCAAAGGTGTCGGGTTTGAATTCTGGTTTGTGCATGGATGTTTTTTGTGGTTCGGAATCCACGTTAAGCTTTAGGTCCCGACCTGATTATCCATTTTTGTGCATAAAAATAGTTCATTGAGCATACAAACAAAACAAGCCTAAGATATGATAAACAATAGATTATATAGAATTTTAATGAAATAATTTTAAACAATCCAGTTTTTGAAGATATTATTAAGAGACAGTTGTAATATTAATATAATGTTATTTATCAATTGAGTGTACATAATTACATTCAGTATAATACGAAACAAAGTTTGAGGGCTTGTTAAGAAGTTTAAAGAACTAAACTTAAAGTTTGAGAAGCTGATCTATAGTTTTATTGAAAGTGTGAGTTTGTTTAGTGCAATGATTATTTTGTACTTGTATATTATGAGAAAAGAAAAATCACCCTTTCCAAAAAACAAGTTTTAAGAAGTTTTTTAAGATCTGTTTCATTTTTGCATGGACTATTGTATTATTGAACTATTTCACATAACATGAAGTTTTGATTTTAAATTAATAGATTCTTAAAGTATACAATTTTGGGTCCATTCAGTAATTAATAAAATATGGCGTATACTGTATAGTATAATTAACTAACTATTTATAACAATTATTTTTTAATATATTCAGATGTCAAACAGCATTAAAATTTCAAAATTTATATTTATTTGTAAATTAATTTTGTAAAAAAATTGTAAATTTTGAATATGTTTTGGCAACTATATTGAGAAAAAATTATAGTCAGTTTTTATCAATAGGCATGTTAGTTATTACTTTTTTTAAGTACAAAAAACTAACGTGCTTCTTGCATCCAAATAGCTTCGGAAGTGAATGGGTTAATTAAAAGTTGGATTAAAGCATATTTTATATCCATTTTGCTCAGATTCTAATACTACTTCAAACGCATGCTGTTAAACAAAACTATACAGTCTGAGCATACATCTGTTAGTTTTTATTTTATTAGTTGAAACAAACACAAATTATTTAAAATATTTTTGCACAATCCAATTGAATATATATTAGCATTAGTTATATATTACACTGGTTAGAATTCCTATTGAAGGGTTTTAACAGAAACTACGTAACAAATTAAATGTATCTCTCCCTTCTAATTTTATCATTCCTTACTTTCAAACCGGAAGTTATTCTAAACGTAAAACTATATTAGTGATAACATTAAAGAAGTATTCACTGGAATTATCAATCATAAATTAAATATTTAATAAGCATAAGAATATAAGCCACGAAAAACAGTCGCATGCTACCCAAACCAAACCTCTTCACTTAATTTTTAATCATAACTTCATAAAAAAAAAAGTACGTTTATAAAATTAACGTTTAAAATTCACAAATCATTACTGAACTCTACCAACAAAAAATTAAATCTAACCATTAGAGCCTATACATCAATCATACACACCTTTCTACATTCACCTTAAAATTCTAACAGCAAAAGCCAGCACGCTATTGCTACATCAGTACCTCAATGCATAACAGCTAATAAATTAACGATGGAACCTCTCACCATAAGCACACAACATCAAAATGAACCGATTCCCCCGTAACCCATTATACAAGATGTTGAAAGGAAAACTGACACAAGTCAAACATTTTCCAAGTCGAGTATAAGGAACATATATATATATCCGAAGCGGGTAAAGTGCAAATTCGCAAGACAGTAATTGCAGAGTTGAATAACAGATGCCAAGTACAGGGTGTCCAACGAAGGACTCCCTGATTTTAAAATTAAATAACTGAACAACACAAATCGATAGATTAAATAAAAGTATAGTTATTTTGAAATCTGTAAAAACTGATACTAAATTTTCAAAATTAGTTATAAATGTTGCCAACAGGTGGCGCTGTACACTGTAGGTCTTATGAATAAAGAGTGCTTTGAAGCTCAGAGCGACCAGTCTTCGTACAGTTCCTTGTTTAAACGAGAAAGGAAATTAATGCAATTGCAACGACTGATTGTAGGGGACAAATTTATAACATTCTTCTAAAATTTATAACATTCTTCTAAAATTTTACAACTACAGCGCCATCTGTTGGCAACATTTGTAACTAATTTTGAAACTTCTGTTTCAGATTTTTACATCTTCAAAATGACTATACTTTTAATTTCATTCTTCTCTCTATCTTTGATTTTTAATTATTTAATTTTAAAATCAAGGAGTCCTTCGTAGTACACCCTGTAGAATATTTTTGCATGTTGCATGGAGGGGCACAACAAGAAGTGTCATAATATCCTGGCTGAGATAGAAAATAATGCTACTATATTTTCCTGTATTTTACAACATCATATAATTTTGGAAAATACAGAGCAAACAATTAATCTGAAGCCGATTAGAACAGTCTAATCAACAGACCTATATAAATCTTTGTACATGAGATACATAAGCTGAGACCAAACAAAATTCTTAAAAATATTAAAAATATTAAAAAACTACTATAAATCTTACTACAAAATGTACCTCTATTAAAAAATACTGCAAAACTTTAAATATAATTACCAACATTAGCAATTATCATTTCATGCTTTATTGGATTATTATTTTTTTTTTTTTGTCTAAAACTTAATTCACAACTTTTCTTGTATGGTTCAGCATGTAAAATTAACTTTCCCTATATACCTTAAAATTGCAATATTTCTTTCTAGTAGCCGAAAATGTATGCGATGGGCGTTTCTTTTTACCTTTACTTATAATTTGTTTTTGTATAAATAGTGTGTATTCCAAATCTTGTAAAGATATAGTTATTATAACAGGCAAGTAGTAAGTATACAAAATTTTATAAATACATATTCATTATAATAGACTATGCGGTTTTGACAGGGGAAATGTAATTATAATGATCCCCGATATTTTCTTTAGATTATCCTTCCAAATCCATAAAAAAAAAAAAAGAGTAAAAAAAAGAGAATATTAATTATATAGAGTGAAAAATAGTCTTGACAAAAAAAAACTACATCGTTGCTGTAATTAAATTTTATAAGAAAAGATAGCCATACAACCTACTGTTAAAAAAGTTCACAAAATGTAGAATGAAAATCTTATTGATACTATTAAAAATTCTCTAACAAAATTGATTTAAGCATTCGTCACCAGGTGAAACTGGAGCGTTTTAGAGAGTACAATTGAATAGCATGTTTTGATGCTATTTATAAGTTTGGATATAAAACTTTGAACCTGAAAGGGATCCCTAACATAAAGTTAAGATCACATAAGATAGAATTAAAGTCATTCATTGCATTGTCAACTGATTGAAAGCATTTGATCTTTTTTACTTAAAATTTATTACAAGGGAAATAATACTTCATGTATTTCTGTATTCTTCGTAAATTAAATTGCCTGATCTACATTTTTAGTTTCTTGTTTCGAAATACTTTAATAATTATCCATACAATTTAGTAAAAACACTTAAAATATACTAATAACTCTAGTGTATATTTTTTCCATAAGGCATAAAAAAAATCTAAACAGCAACGTTTTCAGCCATTTATGCTAAATACAGGAAAACGAAAAGTAAACCGACTTATTTTCTCAAAAGCATTTGAAGGCGACAAGTACCATTTTGCCTCTTAGCAGCCCACTCATAAAAAGCGAAAAACCCAAGTTAATGGTTTAGAAATCTCGTTCTAGTCGAGAAACCGGGCTACCTGAAAGTTCAGAAGAATCTTTTTTAAGTTGAAGCATCTGCGGTAGCTAATGAAGCAATATTCATCCAATACAGTAGCAGCTACTGATGGCGACTCGAAAAATCGGTTAGATTTCCGTGCTTTCAGTTTTGGCGTTCTTTGTACCCGGCCATCTGGCGCAGAACGGCATTAACATGGTAGATGATCGTCATCCAAAAATGATCGTCATAGCATTAATCACTTCTATTAAATTAATTTACGCATGTGACGATCTCGTAAAGTATGTTTTTTTTTATTTATTTTTCAGCTGTTGGCTTATTTTATAATTTGAAATGGGGAGTGGTCTAATGAGCATTTAAGTATGTTCTTTTTATTTATAAAGTGCCGATGAATGAAGTCTAGATTTTAAAAATGAACTATTTCCTTTCAACCAAGATTACTTATTTTTATTAACTATTTTATTATACGAATGTATTAATATGAATCGATATTATTGTATTAATATGAATAGCAAATTTGATATATTTTGAAGTCCAGTAGATAGTTTTTATTTGTAATGACTAAAACATTGTTTTTGAAAATGGTATGAAGTCTGAATATTATCCATTTCATTAATTAAGTTGCATGTTTCCTTGTGTGTCGCAAACATAAAATATATTTTAAAAAAATATATCATTTTAAAGATATAACACATTAATTATGATAAAAAGAAAGTGTTTTGTTTGCTTTATGTATTACCTTACTTATATTTTATTCAAATACTCCAGCGGACAAGCAAAAATGGTACACTGAGAAAAAGTCATACTAAAAAAATAGACTTTCACCTACTTGTTCAAACTAAAGTAACATTATTTCAAAAACAATCAATGACAACACACACATTTCAAGTATTTGTCTTACTTAAAAACGAAAGTTTACATATATTTATAATATTTTAAATACCATTCAATGTAGTTCGTTAACTTTTTTGTGGCACAAGAACTAAATTTGACAAAGCTGTGGCGTCAATAAAAGTGTATTTTTCTCTGTTTTTTCGTTCTAAAATAGTTTTAAAAAGCATTTCATAGTAAGTTTATCAAAACAAATGTATGCTTCTTTTTCATGGAGACATACAAAAAAAGTGCACATACAAATAATTTTTGCTTTCAATTAAAAATTTTTTTGTCTTCCATGTTTAAGAAGAATCAACCGAGATCTGGGTTGTCAAGTTAGTCGTATTGACTAACTACTGATTTGATTAATAACAGGTATTTAGCGTAAAAGTAATTTTAATTGTAATAAATGAGTGCGCATATTTCTAAGAATTGAAATAGATGTCTTTAGATTCAAAATAACAACTCAATCTACTTGAAAATGAGAACTTTCAATTTAATTTAAAGCACTCTGTTTTCACAATCTATAATTGCTACACTTCCTCTTTCTAAATTAGAAACACGCGAACTAACACAAAGTTATTTCAATCAAGCCAATGTGGCTTATTTAAAAAAAAAAAAAAAATCATAAAAAATATAAAAAGAAACAAGCATGAAACTGGTTTCAATTTTTGCACACATTTCGAAAGAGTGCAAAGCACAAACTTGGATGCCCCAAAAATTGCAGTTATTCAGACCCTTTATGGAACAAGGATGCTTTCATCCATTTGGACATTAATGGCTGCTCTTCACCCGAGTAAATAAATAGCCGGAACTTAAACAGATGACAGGAAAATGAGACTCCGTATCCCAAGGGAACAAGACTGAATAACATCCCTATAAACACACAAGTTTTCTCCAGTATTAAGATTACTCTTCGAGTATCACTTCTATATATAAGGAAAGAAAAAGGTACGTAGGCAATAATGAATCTGGAGAAAGCTATTTATATTCTAGATGATGTTAAAAGTATTGCATGGACTCTGCAAGGCATTTTAGAGTGTTTTTTCAAACAAAAGTTTATATTTTATTCTTTGTAGTTTTACTTCTGTCATTAAAATAATTACTACGATCTGCGTGTTCTCAAAAAAGTATTGTTAATTCTTTTAAAACTTCTGAAAGGAACTTTTTTTTTTGTGAATGTTCTCGTTACTTTTTTTTTTTTTTTTTTTTAAGACTACCCTTTTTGTGTTATGTACTAAAGCAATGCCTCAAGGCTTATAATTTTAATCAGACGTACTTTCATGGAAGTTTAATATAAATTGTTTTTAATAATTTTTGTAATGAGTATTAATCTTAATTAAAAGTGTATGCTTAGGTGAAAACTATAAACTTGAATTTTTTCAAGTTTTAGATAAAACACTATAAAATGCATATTTTCAGAAACAAATAATCTCAAAGATCTTTTTTTATGTGAAAGTCTGACTTTGTACAGAATAAGCTAATACAAAATAAAGGTTTTATAATTGATAACGTGACAAAGCTTGTTAAGGTATACATATACAATTGAGATGACTTCCTTTAATTTTTAGGTTATAATTTCAAACTTTTTGGAAGTATATCAGAATTAAAAATAATGCATTTTTGTGTACAAACTTTCTTTTTCCCTCAATTTTTTAATCAGCTAATTGCAATTTAAGTGACTAATTAGGACATTATTAGAACATACATAAATAAACTTGTAATTAACTTAGAGGTAATATTTTTATTGCAAATAAGATATATTGGCGCATGTTCCTATGGAGAATTTTGAATTTGGATTCAATATTTATTTAATAATAAATTTTTAAATAACAATTAAAAAAAAAAATACATAGTTTTTAACAAAAAATTAAGATTAAAATATGAATAAAAAATTTGTTCATAACAATATATATTAGATGCTCCATAGAAAACACATTTACAACTATTGTCGACAAAACAAAATTAGAATTTCGTAAATCGGATAATTTATTGTGAAGTTATGTCCGTTGGCTTAAAATCATATAACACCAAAATGTCATTCTTCAGAAAACGCGTTTAAAGTTTACTACACTAATGAACGTGATACAAAACAGGTTCACAAAACCTACTGTAATTTAAAAAGTAATTTGAGTCTCAGTAAGGAAATGGTATCATTTTAATGGTAATGAATTCGGGAATATTTTAAAAACAAAAAACAAAATCGCAGACTTAAGTCAAATTTCGTGATTCCTAATGTATATGTATACCTTAATTTAGAAAGTACGCAAATATTTCTAATTGGATTGAATCAGTACTTTTATATAATTGATAATCTACACTCCGTTCTGAGAATATTAGTATTTTTTAAACTTGTTTACTGAATATTGTTTCGATATTGCTGTCATAGGTTTATATTAAGTATTCAGAAAGAAAATATTTATAAACTTAAAATTTATTAAAATTAAAAAGAAAAAAGTTTAATATAGAGGTCTTCATTAGAAAACTGAACCAATGAATAAGTTCGGAACTTATTGCTCATTCTTAAAGATTACATGTTACATATATCTCATAAAATAATCTTATGTTATTTCATAATATTCTTTGCAGATTTAATTAAAAAATGGTTTTATGAACGAAAAGACAATCATTACAGTACTTTATATTCTTTCTTGTAAAAAAATAGTATGTGTCAACCCTACTTGTGAACTTTACACCATTATGTAAATATGGAAGCAAATGTATGTACATAATATACAAAAAATGCATTTAATAAGTATCAATGGCAAAATACACAAAGATAAAATAAATAACACATTTATATAATCACCGCATACTACAATTCTTTCCCCATGAGTAGTAGCTGCGTTAAAGCTTCAATGCAACATAATAAAAAAATATTTATATTAATAGTTGCTAAAAGACAAATACAATCACTCAGACGGAATCTTAACTAGGCAGTACAATCACACATGTCTTCCAATAAATATTCATCGAATCTAAAAAATCAATAACTTCTTCTCCCAAACCATAAATAAGCACCGCATCAATAACCACTCAGAATCCGAAAACATATCACCATCAAGCATTGTACCTTCAACAGAAAGAACTGTTTTTTGTTTCGCTATTGCTAATACGCTTTTGAGTATAGGTTTTAATTCAAAGACGATGAAGATGTATTTTCATTTTATTGCGCCCTTCATACGATAATACTATAAAACAATCTCTCAACTTCCTTAATGATACCTTCCCACCACAATTCTTAGAACAATAAACAGCACAAACTTCTTTTCTATTTACTATGCCATCAGCATTGTTATCGATCAACAATTTACCAAAAATATACTGTCCTATTCCAACTAATAACCAAAACAAAAAATGCTTCAAAAAGAATAAACCATTACATTCAAATGTTATTTACAATTGATATGCTGATAAAGACTTTTTCAATGTACTATCTTTTAGTAAAGATGTTTTCTGAAAATATGAAGCCTAATTGTAAAGAGAGGCACAAAACTTTTGTTTAAAGGTTACGTGTATGGACCTATAGCCAAATTTGGAAAACCAACTAAAAACAGGTCTAATAGCAAAACAATTTAAATAAGTCCCATTTTGTAAAGATTTCTAGTGCGACTTGTAATGCAAAAAATAGCTCCAAACCTTTAGCTAATGATACGCTTACATATTTTCAAATAGTTAAGGTGTTCCCCGAACTATTCCAGCAGCTATTTATTGCGATTTTTGCTGGTATAAGCAATAGTCGTCCTCGACGGCAGCCAAAGATCGGTGTGTCGTAGCCTTAAAAAAATGGGGCTGGTGCACATTAAATCTATTGTGGCCTCAATGTTCTCTCGTTGGTGTGGTGGGGTTGGAGAGAGGGGTTTACACTAGAAAATTTCAAATGAAATCTTCGAATCTTTCGAATGAAATGAAGAATTTTAGATGCTCATAATTACGAGGCGTATGTGTCTGTGTTAAGCACTTTATAAATGGCAGAAATAGACAGTCAGAACATCCAAACTAAGTAATCTCTAGTCAACAATGGTATCCATTTAAACGCTGCATTTAAAATTCATTTTGGTTACTCTACGAAAATTCAGAATTAGTATCACTTTGGATTATTCCATATCGATGGCTAAAACACAATCATTGTATGTCCACTTTATTTAACTTTCGGAATATTGAATAAAACCATGTACTACGTGCTAAATGTAGTGCATATTCAATAAGATTCCAAATGTTTGAGAAAGTGTGAAAACAGGTTTCTTCAAACCTGCACCACAAAATTACTACTTAGAAGAGACCTACAATGTTTATGTAAGAAGAAAGAAATAGACTTCATCTTAACACTGATACCAAAATCATTTGACCCAAAATGAACTTACGATGATTGTACTTTTAGTCATCAAAAGTTAAATGTAGTACATTGATACACATAAAGCACTTATACATTTAGTAAAGAATTCTTCAGAATTGTCTTATAAAGCACCTTATACTTTTCGTGTATTTCTTACTACATAGTCTTACACGTGTAAAATAACTTTTTTCCACTGCCAATGCAAAATTTAAATTAGAAATCAGACAAAAAACGACTTAAATTTTCATTTTAAATTCTTGGATCTAGATTCATGTACCAATATTTTGTACGCTGTTAAAAATAATTGTCAATACTGCATAGTTGTAGAAATTTTATTTTAAAATTAGATTATGCTATGTATAAAACATGTTGGAAGGGACACACTTTTGCAAATAAAATTTTTTGCCAATTTTCACTTATTGAATTGTTTTTTTTGTTGTTTTTTTTGGTTTCAAAATTTACGAAACATGTGAATGTAACTGGTTTATTATATTACCCTAATTTTAATTATCATAAGATTTTAAAATAAAATAACCATTTTAATATTTGAAAAAATATTTTGGTATAAGGTAAAACATGGTGTTGTACCTTTATCTAGGAGAGATTGCACATTTGACTGGTAAGATGATAGTAATAAGAAAAAATACGTTAACATATTTTTATTGTACATAACTATGATTAAATTATATAGATTTAAAAACGGTACTTTTTAAGTGAGTAATATTTTAGGAACACATCAGATAAGTAACACTTTAACAATTATGTTGCATATTAGGAACCCTAAACTATAGTTTCATGTCCTTGATAACCTCAAACATAAATGAAAAGATTAATTGATTAATGAAAAAAAAATTCGGAATTTCAATTTGCAGTATCTGCAATCTAACGAAGAAATATGTATATGGGACCAGCGTTGAATGTAGTACAAACAAGTGTTAATGACCAAAAACACAACACTGAAGTTTGAAGTATAAATCAATACCTCTGTCCTACAGGTTATTTTATATTTACCAACATAAAGCACTACAAACTTCTTTAAGACATAATAAGAGGGTATGTTTAAAAAACATTACTTTTTGCAAAAATCATTGAAAGATAAAAATTGGCTTAAAAAATAACTTTTTGTGGATGAAAACCTTCAACAATGTCTGCCTCAAACATCTCTTAAGTTTTATAATATTGTGTGCTTTTATAGAGTTCCTCTAGCTAGTCTTGCATGTACGAGAGTCTTGAGTAACGTACGAGCTGCCTCTAAAAGCAATACTGGTTAAATGTGTAACAGATTCACCTACATGAGGCAAATATAGCAATTTAAATAACTTCACAATCTGAATACAATACCTTTTACATTCTTATAATTTTAATCTTAAAAACAAAATACAAATGTGAATATTTCTTATTTGTTAACTTTACCATATTCAACCTTTATTCTTTAAAGTGCAGTACATAGGACAATAGCAAAACGCACAAATCTGGGACATGATATTTATTTCAGATACCGCTAAGTGCATTGCATGAACCTGGCATCCACTTCCTTAATGATTCTTTTCCCACCACACAAACTCAGCACGGCAAACAAGGCGAACTCCTATTCAATTTACCATCCCATCAGCTGTGTTATCGATCAACCCTCTACCAGCAGCAACCCTCCTTTGTCCTACTCAACAAAATGGAAATAGGAAACAAGACTAGCAGCAGCTATTATTTATTCAGATTCGAAAAAGCGATACCCGCTCGGAAATGGCCTATGACTAAAGATGGAAGACAACTGGGGTCGGATCAATGGGGGATACCGCTCACGATTTCGGCAAATGACACAACCATAAGCCCCACTCTAAATAACGCTCGTATCTGGGGCTTCACTGCTCAACGCGTTGGACAGTCTTTTCAGCCGTGATACAGACTGCGGATTCTCAACTTGAAATGGGAAGGGGGATACGAGTCGGAGATTCTCTTTTTTTCTGTAAACTACTTCGGGTGGAAATTGTGATCTAAGGCTTGTACTTGGATTTTAAAAACGGCTTATTGGTATTTTGTGTGAATGGGTCTTTTGAATAGCATCCGATAGCTATGCGATAACTAAATATATGACAGTTTGTAAAAACCCACCAGGATTTCTCTTGGTACAATTCTGATTATGTCCATAATATATATTTTTTATACATAAACGATAAATTCATAATCGCTATTTGTTTTAGATACTTGCCATGTTTGGCAGTTATATCTTGAGGAAATCCATATATATATATATATATTGCGGTTCAAAACGGAACAAGCAAATTTAGGATAAACATTTCCAATCAACTATTTCAATCAGAATATACACTTCGGATTATCAACTAGAAATGCACTTGAGAAAATGAATCTGGTAATTTATTTTTTTTTCTTTTTGCAAATTACTTGAAATAAAAATTGTAATCCAAAGCTATTGCTTGCAAAAGGCTTATTAGAAGTAAGAATATATTGGGCATAGAATTGGTTTAAATATTTGGAATAGCACTCGTTATTACGCAGTTACCACATATATATAGATCCAAAAAAAACTAGACGTTGGGAAAAATTCACTAACTAAAATGGTCAGCCAGAAAAATTAATATTTTTTTATTAAAAACTAATTATTTATGCAAAAATATTTTTAATCTGCTTTTTTCAGATTTGATACAGACTGCTGAGTCGGAAGTAGAATGGGCAAGGAATAAGGAAGCGAGTCAGATTTTCTGCTACGCCTTTTCTTTTTGTAAACTTCTTCGATTGGAAATTGGGATCAAAAGTAAGTACTTGGATTTTGAAAATGACTCTTTGGTAAACGTTTAATATTTTTATGGTTGGGTTTCAAATCTCTCTGGAAAAGCTCTATTGTTTTTATGTGATACTCGATACTATTTGAATATAAGATAACCATTTGATTCATTTTAAAGCGTATTTCTTTAATGAATCTAAAGTTTTTAGTATCGGTTATAAGTTTGTTACACAATACCTTTATGTATCTATTTACTATAAGTTTACGGCAAGTTTTTATTGAGATACTCATCTGATACTAACTCAATATCAGGAACTTTTTCAGATACTCATTAGTTATGGAAAAATTAGTTATGTTCCATTAAAACAAAATTCAGCTACACATACTTCCATGATTAATTTTAGTCTTTATATAAATTTTATATAAATAATTAGCTACAAAAAGACTGGAGTTTCTTCAGAGACATTCTTATGGGCCCACCTGATGGCTGTGTGGTTAGTGTATATCAAAGGTTCCTGGCTCGAATCCCGTGTGAAGCATAGATGTCCGTAATGGTTCGGAATCCACATTAAAATGCAGGTCTCGACCTGATTAGCCGTCATTGTGCATAAAAATAGGTCGTTTAGTGTAAAAACTAACCAAACATTCTTATGGTATTTGTTATTAGTGATCGAAAGTGTGAACTTGGAACTAAGAACCATTTATTGGTTGATTATATTTTCATACAGATGTGTTTGTATAATTTCCATATGATTTAAATTACAGGAATTACCTAGAAATATGTGTCCAAATGACTATACAAACGAAGTCTTTTCTCTCCCAGACGTGATAAAAACTTAATTCTTCAGTTAAAATGTGATTTCAAAGGAGGATCCAATTCATAAACTTTCGAATGAGTTTTCTTCTAAATTATATAAAACTGCTTGAAACACCAAATCTGTATACACCCGCATGACTATCTAAATAATTGTAACTTCCATGCATTACCATACAGAGTGACCCAAAAATAACTGACACAATTGAAAATTGAATTTAAAAAAATACGAAAGACGATCGCAATGTACCATTTACTGCATTCTACTTGGAAAAAATAGGGAAATTTATCTCCTCAATTTAAAAAAATAAATAGAAAGCACGACAATAGATGGCGCTGTTGAATAAAAGCACTAAATAACTATCTTAACATGTTGCAAAAATCTATAAAAGGATCTTTGTGTCATTTTGTAGCTGGAAATGGTTATTTTGAAAACACCCTTTTGTAGTTTCTGGAGCATGTTCAGAACTTTTTTTTCATTGAACAGTACCATCTGTTGGTAAACTTTGTTACTAATTTCGAAAATTGATAAAATGAAATTCCCTAGTTCTTAAGTAGATTGCAGCAAATTGTATATTTCTATTGTCTTCCATTTATTTTCATTCGTTTTTCAAACGTCTCAGTCATTTCTTTAGGATAGTCTGTAAGTACTTTATGCTTTTTATGAACCATTATTAATAATAAACTTTACCAGTGTAAATTTTAAACTAATTTTGGGTATTGTTATATTTCAGCAGCTATTTGAAAATATTTCAGCAGCTATCGGCATAAAATTACCCAAGAATATCAAAACAATGCATTCAAAAAACAATATTTAACTTGATGCTTATTCTGAAGGAAATATTTTAAAAGTAGGAAGGATGAATAATATTTTTCCCTATAAGGAATCCTCTCATTACAATGGTTTATAACACCTGCACAATCACAACGACCGTTTTTATCTCAAACTGTTATTTCCTTTCCAGACGAGTTATCTTTAAGCCGGATTGCATTGTTGATAACAATACAAACGGAAATCAGACCAACGCAGGAATGGGTAAGAGAAAAGCTATTGTGTTAAAACATTAATTTGATAACATAAAGGGGAAGGCATTTATTTTTACTTTTATTTGTGATTTAGAACTATGCTTTTGGCGCCTTAAAAGCATGCACCTGCATTTTTGTCACGTTAGGACATCTCCAAACGCAATAAAATTAAAATCATTGTAGCACCTAAACTTAAGCATAAAACGTCCAAGTGCGTCATGTCAGATTTGAAATTTTCGTAAATATACGCTCATTGATAGACAGTTGATTATGTTGTACATTTTGTATTTTTTAAATGGGGTGAAATTCATTTTCTAATATCACTGATTCTTCGAGAAACTTATTTGGACACCTACTTTACAATGTAGACTTGATGTAATAATTAATAACGCTTAATATTTGTTTCAATAATTTTCTGTGCATTTGTTGACAAACAATTTACTACAGCTTTGCACCGATTCCTTTTCATATATCTAGAAAATGTACTCGACTGAATATCAAAAACATCTTCCAGGTCTGAAAAATCAAAATTTCAAAAGAAACATTTAATTTTAAATTATCACGTAACAACCGTGACTTTAGTTTCATACGATTTTCTTAATGATATACAAAGGTTAGATTTAAAATGTTTATGAAAAAGAAGAAACTCTGATAGGAAAGACGTTTACACAGTTACACAAATGCATCTTTACAAAAAAAACTCTAAGAGTTGCTTAATAATATCAGAAAATCTACTTTAAATATATACTTTCATTGGTAGATCAATACGGTAATCCAATACATTGCATCGTAAGGCCAAAACTTTCACTACATGATATATTTTACTAAAAATAATGTATTCTATCCCATGAGTAATTTCGGAGATCAGATGGTCAGCGGAAAGGTGGGAGCATAGTACTACGAGGTAGATATCGGTTAAAGACAATTGGTTAAAAGGAATTTGGATCTCAGTATGCAATATGTTGGAATGCTGTACGGGACTTTTTGATTATGTTTGAACCGATCATGTTTGCTGTAATTACGTTTTTTAGTTCTAGAAATACGTAAAAAGTTAATGAGAATTACTTATAATAGTTTTAGAAATCAGTAACGCAAGGTAAACCATATCACCCAATGTTAAAAAAAAAATTCTATTTGATTTTCTAAAAAAATCAAAGTTAACTACGATCTTAAAATGTAACAGCACTTGAAAGATTTCCCTCTACTTTTAAAAAACATTATTGCATTAAATAAGCATTTTACTAAATCTTTAGTATATTTTAATACATTTAATATTGTTTTCAAAACTACTTTATAACATTTATTAAATTAAAACTTTTGCTGTATTCTACAACATAATCGATGGCCACCAGCGCATACCAAGATATTTTTTTTTTGAAAATCAAGTTATGTGTTATACCTACCTATTCGTTGACGAATACTACGTTGGTGAGTAATTATTCTTTCAATTGACTCTCAAACAAAACGTACGTACAGACGCATTGTAATTTCAATGGTTAGGAAAACATTAAAAAAAAAAAACTCCACCAAAATGTAAAAACATGTCCATTTCTAAACATCGATTGGAAAACGACAATTTTAATTCAAAATATTTGCAAATGCTTATTAGAAGTATATCTAACTATGTTATATGGTATATAAGTTATAACTGATTTTCCTAAAGGCGATCGATTATAAGAAAAGTTAGCCTAAAAATGTCTTCAACGAATGCGAGTGGATTTTGAGCGCATTTACTTTTTTTTCCAACTTAAAATAATTATCATATTCAGTATAACATAATATTACAGGGGCGCAATCAGAAAATTTTTGTGGGAGGGGGTTTAAATCAAGCTCTACATTTTCTCCAATATTCTCTGTATAAAAAAGAAACTTCCATGGCGTACTTTCTCATCCCATATTTGTAACATGCCATCAATACGTTCTTAATCAATACTTTCCTAATGTCACCTACATATGAGAAAATTTTAAAAGCGTTTTTGTCCAGTTTTCGTGTTAAACAAAACAACTCAACATGAGACATTTTATCTAGATCCCGTATAATCCGTATTTTCAGGATTATATATTAATATGAATGTTTTCTTGTTTGTTTTAATTCAGTAGTAATATTTTATAGAAACAGATCAACTTTATATCACGCTGATTTTACTACATATTTATAGCGCTTTAAAGACAAGAAGGATGCAACACTAAAACACTAGTACAACATTTGAAAAAAGGAAACATCCATATTTTTACATTTGGTTTAAACAACACTTTCTATTAGACTTAAGTAAACCAAAACTAATGTAATGATGATTTTTTGAGGCTAGAAATCAGTTATTTGTTTCCTAGTACTTGCACCTAATAGTTACTTTAGTGCTATACGGTAGGCAAACTATTTGAATAATGGTAGAATAACAACGTATTTTGAAATTATTTACGATTTATATTACTATTTTGTCTTTCTGAATCATAACAAAACCCCGGAATGTTAGGGATTCTAGGAGGGGGGATTCTGACCCTAAAAACCCTCTCCCTGGTAACGCGCCTGTATGATTGAAAATAGGAATTTTACAGTAAAGTATAACATAAGAAAAAAGACGTATTAAAAAAATAACATTTATCAATCCACATACCCTGAAGCTGCTGGTTGTATTCGATCAGCAATGGCTTCCATTTTAGCAAGAAGTTGATGATCCATTTTATATTATTTGTATCAGAAGTGGAGAAGTAAAACAATCGAAAATCCTTTAATGACACAACTCAGTTACTAATACACCCGCAATTAAAGATATCAATTGAGTATCTAAACGCGTGTTTCTGATTGTCGTCTTCGCACACTGCGAAATTGTCAGAAATTCAACAACGAATGAAGGTAATCTAAAGGAAACAATAGGCACCATAGCCTCTTATCTTTGTAGTCATGGATACAGATATGACAGAGGTCAAAGGCCCATAAGGTGATAATTTTCGATCTTTGAAGGATTGCTGATCTTCGTTTTCAAATGCAGAGAATGGAAAGTGAAATTAATATATTCTCGACTACTTCAGAAACCAATAACTGTGCATAAAAGGTTTGTGAAAGAGATAAGTGTATTGGAAGTAATGGTAAACGTAGCCGTAAATCAAATGATAATGTATGGAAAACAATAAGAAATGTGAGCATTCAAACTATGAATATTTTAATAGAGGATATACAGATTTTTTATTAATAATGCTCTAATCAGGGTTTGGTTCAGACCATCGGTTGCTTCGTTATATTGTTTCAATTTTTTAGACTTTAGAGTATATTTTATGACTGAAAATCAAGGCATCCATAATCAAAGAATATAAATACATTTTTGAAACAAATATTTAATAGCCTTTACATTTACATGATATTTTACTAAAGCAAATTTTATACATATTTAGTTAAGGTTGGTTGTTTTTCAGATTATCTGGCACCGTCAGCAACACGAGGGCTATAATGCGCCGAAACATTCGTCATTAGACAAGCCAACATACATTTACAAACACCCATGCCAACACGGGACTCGAACCCGCAACCTCGCGGTCTAGAAGCTACCTCGCTAACCACTACACCGTTTGATCGGCATATTATTTAGTTGAGGAGATCAAAATGGGCCAGAAGAATTCTAGAAAAATTCTAAATAGAAGTTTCCAATGTATATCACGATGATCCAACTATACCATTCTAAACCAATGTTTCTAAAATAGTCAGGCAAATCCTATACATCATACCAAACTACACTTTCATATGATCGATTCAAATTTAAAAATAAGGTGCTGTGAAAGCTTAAACTTACATTGTGTAAATAATGGCCTTACGTATTCACCGCATATTTACCCATGATATTTCTTTTTATATGTCTTTTTAACAAGGAAGACAAAGCTTAAGTCCCTTATTAAACAGAGCCACACCACTGGCGTGAGCTCGCTGCAGTTTCAGACGCTCAGACAAGCTACTCTTAGCGAAAGATATCATTAGGAGCTTATTATACTGGACCACTGTTGTGACTAGATGGTGCGTCTGTCGCTTATGGCGCTCAGACTACATACAATCCTATGGAGCTTATATTGAGCCACAGCAGTGGCCAGTATAATAAGCTCCATACTGGAGTCTGATGTGGCGCTCGTTTTCCAAAGGAGTGGCTCAGTATAATAAGAGCAAAGTCATCTGCAGAAGTAAAAATTATTATTACAACTATTACCGTTATGATTAATTAAGTGATATGGAAGCACACGAGTAATTGATATGAATACTTTCATCACTGTCCTTGCTATACAGATTACGCTAATTTCAAACAGTATTTGCCAACAAATTATTACCAACTGTATCGTCTCCAAATAGATAATTAAAAAGCTTATTTCTCCCGTATTACTGTTTCATTTTTATTTTTTTTTTCAAACTTTACCCTTTGAACCAACATGTATCTTATCAGTAAAGTAATACATGAACTACACCTCAAGTACTTTTGTTACATGCTATAAATTAATAAACGACGGAAGATTGGTTGGTTGTATTCAGATTATCTAGCGCCGTCAGCAACACGAGGGCTATAATGCGCCGAAACATTTCGTCATTTAACAAACCAACATACATTTACAAACACCCATGCCAACACGGGACTCGAACCCGCAACCTCGCGGTCTAGAAGCCAGCACGCTAACCACTATACCGTTTGGTCGGCTAAACGACGGAAGAATTTCTCAATTAGGAAATATATATGTCGCAGGGAAATGATAAAAAAGGCGATTTGATGAAATCCCTAAGGTAGATGATCAATTCACAGAAGAGCTTAAAATTGCAACTCTGTTAGGTAAATTGCTTAAAGAAAGAAAGTGATTTGATCAAATCCTTGAATTCTTTTAGTGAAAAGATAAAATAAACAAGACAGAACCTAAAAGTTAGTCCTACCTAAGAATACCAAAGAAAGACTACCTAAAAAGTCCAAAAGAATTCCTCTTTTCATCGAACCATTAAACGATCACCTTACAAAGCTTTATTTGGAACAGAACGAAAAACAGGTCTCCAATCTAGTCTTATTTCAAAAGAGGTGCTTGAAAAACTTGTAACTGAAGATGACTTAAATCTACTTCATAACCAGCAGGATCATGACATTTTAACACCAGAAGACTTACCTTCTTTAGACGACAACAATGACGCTTCAACTTCAAAAAATCTACCAGTATCCGATTGGTTGGTTGGATTTTAATGGCACGAGAGCAAAGATTGGGTAAGCTGCTCCAACTACCAGCATCTGAATAAATGGTTTACAATGCTTCAATTTCGAATGACCTATAAATATTTAAATAAACCAACAATAACACACTTCAATGTCACACGATTTACCAGCAGCTTATTTACTCCTCAAAAAGGCTTTAAATTTAGAGGATCTACCGGAAATTGAATTAGTTTCTTTATCGATAACAATACAACTCGAACCAGTTAACAACTCAACTTCTGCATGTGTCATTTGTAAGAATATGGTGCACACAATATGTGGGAATACAGTATGAATAGAAGGATATGGATTGAAAATTCTATGCTATTTATGCCAAAAAGAGAGCATTAATTATCAAAGGGAAAATGCTGCAAAACACCTGAAAAGATCAATTGAAAAAATTAAAGAAATTTCTTTGAAGAAATTTAACCTTTAACTGCTGTAAGCGGTCTGACAGACCGCGAGTCTTTTTGGGAATGCTTCCATCCCCTAAAATATCGCATCTTTGACTTTTATATTAATTTTTCTGATACTATGTTTCTTAAACTTTAAACTGATGTTCACCAATTAGTTTGGCGCAGTATGGACCATGTGCAGCTCTTGCGCAACAAACCTCAAACCACCCAACCACAGCAGTTAAAGGTTAAAGACGTGTTAGTGGATTTCAGTTATGGTTGATCTACCTGAGGTAGATAGAGGCCCATTAGATGGATTGATTGGTTGGTTGTTTTCAGATTATCTGGCGCAGTCAGCAACACGAGGACTATAATGCGCCGAAACATTCGTCATTAGACAAGCCAACATACATTTACAAACACCCATGCCTAACACGGGACTCGAACCTGCAACCTCGCGGTCTAGAAGCTAGCATGCTAACCACTACACCGTTTGGTCGGCCCTCATTAGATGAAAATAACATTCTGGGGATTCTATTGGATATAAAATATGATTTATACCAAATTGGAAACTCAAGAAGAATTATAAAAGATTGGCTACATAGAAACACTCTTCAAATAGCTGCTACAACATTTACCGAAACAGTTCTTCAAACTAACTTAAGTCTGCGTGAGATTGCAGGAAAATTATCTTTATTTGGAGGTCAAAGATTTAAGAAGAGTTCATGTGAACAATCCAAAATATAATGTAAAATAAAAAGATGTGCCTGTAAAAAATTAACGTACTTTGTAACTCGAAATATCAAAAATCAACAGTGTTTTAATAAAATTGAATGAAATTTATCATTTATTAATTAACTTCACTAAAAATGTTTAAAATTTCACACAAAAGATATCCTTTGTTTTTAAAAATATCCAAACAATATTATTTCATCTTTTTACTAACACAGTTCAAGGATTTGATCAATTCACTTACTTTCTATAAGGTTCGTTGGTTGCGTGAATTTTAATTGCACAAGAGCCAATGTTGGCTAAGCTGCGCCATACTTTCTTTAGGAAAATCACCCAACAGAATTGTAATTTTAACATTTTCCGTGAATTGATCATCTACCTAAGAAAATTTGATCAAATCTCGGTTTTTACCATTTCCTTGTGACATGTAAATTAAATTGTCAGAATTCTACCCACGTAAAATAATTCCCAACTCGAATAATATTCTCACTCATTTCGCACTTTAAAATGACACGTGATTTTAAAAGCGAAACTCACAGATAACAAAACTTTATTTATCCACACTTAGTTGTTATACTATATTCATAATTTAATCAATCACAAATTAAATTAGAAATTCTATTCTTTCCGACAGACTGTTTAAGTGAATGCCGACAAAGTAATTCTCGAGCGAAAGAGCAAATAAATTAAATTAAAACTCCGGGAAAAATTTGCGACCAGTACAAACTTCTCTATGTTCTCTAGAAAACGCGACACTTCTCTTAAACAAGTGACAGTAAATATTCGCGTTGCAATTAAACAGCGTTTCTTTTTCAACACCCTTTCAAAGGCTAAATTAATTTCAGTGTAAGCTTATCTGGAATGCCGCCGACAATTTTTATCAACAGACCTTCACATCTTGATAATTTAGTTGAGTGCTATTTGTAACATGAGTATTGTCGAATATGGTCTTTTAAAGTGTGACTTAACCTTTTTATCGGAATTTGATGTGTTGTAAATCAATTTAGGTTGATTTAAATGAATGGAAGCGCAGAGAAGGCTGATCAGTGTTACACCACTTTAAATCTCAATTGATTATGAGAAATAAAATTGCTTTCTCTATGGATTTTGCTAATTTCGTTAAACGAAATTTGTAATGCGAGTGGCTGGCTCGGTGTTCTGGTGAATTAACTTTTAACTGCTGTATGCTGTCTGATTGACCACGAGTCATTTTTCATTGAATTTTTCCAACCCTTAAAAGGAATAATGGTACCTGCTCTTTTCAAGTAAACAATAAGTAGTAAAATAATATTGCATTAATTGTCATATCAGTTAACTTTTAATCAAATTTTTGGAAGAGTGCACCGAGAGAACACTCATACTAGTTATGCAACAGTTTATCACACAATAGTAAAAGGTTAAGGCGTCGTGATAGGAAGCTGCGAGTTCGGTTCTCACAGAATAACGGAAATTCATGTACATAAAATCCGTCACGGTATAAATTGGAGAATCTAAAATTAAAGGGAATTTGAGGAAGTAAAAAAAAAACATAAATAAAAAATAGATAACAAAAATTACATTTTACACTTAAACTTTATTAACAAAACTTATACATTTACCATTTCAAAAAAAGTCAAGGAAAAATATATTTTCCAAAAAAAACTGTTTTATAACTTGCTTGTAACCTCCGTGGTTAACACAACCCATGGAGATTATACATAAGTAGATTGCTATGCTTACAACCTAACATAAAAGATTGAAAATACACTGGCTTTGCTTTTAGAGAAAAAATTGGCTATTTGATAAAAGTTAACAGCAAAAGTATGCTTAACACTATAAGGAATAACATTATTGAACATGAAGGTTACAAGAACAAAAAGAACTCACCTGGTTTTCACAAACAATATAAAACTATGCACATCCAACAATATTACCAGACAAAATGGTTGACTTGAGCTTCACTTCAGCTCTGGTAAAGAAGACTGGACTGCTATCTAGCAGAATTTTAATCAAGTTGAAAATATTCCATGGAGGTTACCTCAGCACCCCAGGGGCAACTTATGTGCTTAAAATAAAGTGGTAAAATAAATTAAAATTTATATTTCTTTGTGATTAGTTAATTATTTATATGATAAATAAATGTTTACCCCATATTTTTACTCAAATATATTATTAATCAGGTCTATTTCCTTAGTTAACACTAAAAAAACAGGGGTGGGGACTTTCCATGAAGGTTACATTTCGCATGCTTAAGATTTTTTTTTTTTTAAAGAATATTATATAAATACATAAAATAAAGATTGAAAACATGAAATTTAAACTTTTTTCTACTTAATACCAATTTCCTGACCTAAAGGAATAAATATTAAGCCAGTAAAAGCACAAGGACGGAAATTTCCTCTTAATTTCAGAATTGGCCAAATGTACCCTAGTTGGTGCATTGAGATTGAAGACTCCTTGCCTTGGTATAGAACTCATAGTTTGACTGGAGTTTACACTTGGGGGCAAAATTGGCTGTGTTAAGCACTTAATTGTGACAAAAATAGGCAGTTAAAATCAGTTTCTCTCAAATATGATTATTACTAAAGATTGGGCCTACTTGATAGCTGTGTGTTTAGTGCTTTGGCCTTGCATGCTAAGGGTAACGGGCTAGAATCCTGGGTTAGGCCTGGATGGTCGTTTTGGTTCGGAATCTATGTTAAGATGTAGGTTCTGGCCTGATTAGTTGTTGTTGTACAGAAAAATAGGTCGTTGAGAGTACAAACCAATTAGCTAAAGATTACTGAGGAAATGAAAAGTACACTTTCTATGCTTGAATTAAACATCAATTTCACTTGATTGAAATGAATAGTCCATTATAAACAATGGTTATTAGCGTAAACTGCTTAGTAGTTTGCTGCTGGAATAGGATATATTTTGGCCAAAGACCTACAAGAGGGCTATACTGTGATGGATTCTGATTTCTGAAAGCAGCCCAAGCGTCAAGAGTGGATCAAAAACCGGGAGTCATCTTACTAAAAACTGTCCTCGTTGCATTTCGAATGGGAGAAAGTCCGTGAAACTCCAAACCAGCCAACAAGACAGCAAATCACAATTGCCGACTTATCTAGATTTTTCAACCAGGTAGAGATCAGAAAGCCAGGTAGGACTTCATCTCACATTAATTATCATACTTTAAAATGCCTTGTTGATTAATTTTAAATCATTTAAATGAAAAATCTACATAGACAACAGATACTAGTGTTACATTAATTTTAAATATGAATCTATTGTAAGAAAAAAAATGGTTTGATTACAATTCTGTTTGCTTTATTGGAGACTATTTTATTTGAAATTTAGTTATAGGATTTGAATTCAATTGTCTGGTGGAGTACGTTTTTTGTCACTTTTGTTTATGTTGATTGAAATGATTTATCTCTAGAATTACAAGCAAATCTAGAAAAATTACTTAGATATAGAATTTCTTAGAGTAAAAATAATTTCTTCTTCATTGTTAATGTAACGCCAGTTATTAGCTTGATTCCTGTTAAAGTTATCAGGTACGCTTTTCACTTGAAGTTAATGCAATGTAGTGAACTTAAAATAAAAACGATTTTTACAATTTTATTAAAAAAAAATTATTTAATAAGAGAAATTTAAAATAAAATAAACCGCTTCAAAATCGGACCAAAATTACACATACAGGGATTAAAGAACAAATTACTCATCTTTCAATTATCAATAGTTGAGCTACATATCTTTTTCTCTGTTTCATATTTCATACTCAAGATTACTTATTAATACACATGTATTAATGAGTAATAAGAGGAGTGTTGGCACATATAATAATAAAGTAAATATATAATATTAAGAATGTGATCAGAGCACTGCCTTTTCTGAAGTCACAGACGTATTAAACAGCCCTCATATGCCCCTTGAGAGGACTCTTCTGTGTGTGCTGCATTTGACGGCCGCTAGAGTAGCTGTAATTGTAAGCCAGGAAACTTGTATATTTAAAGAAAAGAGTCCGCTTGCCTTAATGTTCGCTCTTATTTTTATTTTGTTCTAGTGTTAGATGGGATAATTTTCCCTGTTAAAAGTTGTTTATTAATTTAGACAATCATTTACTTTCTTAAAATAAGTTTATTTTTAAATCTTTTAACCCTACAATGCATGATTTTGAATTTTTTCATAGAAAAAATATGTTATTTTTTGATAGGATAGCCATATAGTGTGGGAAAATATTTAAACAATTGTAATCATTGTTTTTGTTAATTAATTCAATTATTTTTTAAGTGTTACAAATTAGTAACACCATGTAGTAAATGTTGTAATAAACGTATGCATTATAACAGGACTCAGGGGTATACATTATAAAAGATTTTTTCAATTGATTACTCCACTAAGTTATTTATTAAAATGTGTCAACTACAAAAAAATTATGATAAAAAACACAATTCTTTAATCCTAAAACTTATTAAAAGATACAGAAAGGTTAAATCAATCACAGAAGTATTACATTTTTGTGTATTGCTCGCTGTGATCTTGAATAGTAAGAAATGAAACAGTTATTAATATTGCAGGCACATTAAAAAAATTGAATAATTTATGTATATAAACCCTGATATAGGTTAGTTATAAAGAAACTTTGCCGATATATGGACCTCTAGCTTCCGTTTCGTTCAACAGATTGGGATGAGATTTCAGGTACAGTTATTCAAAGGTATCGGTGAACTCGGGATTTTGTAAATAGCAACAAAATGGGGCTCATGGTTATGGTTATAAAAACAAACAAAACAAACAAACATTGGTTACATCCAAAGACATTCTGGATAACATTTCAAGAAAATACTTTTATTTATACTACATATATTGTTATTTAGCCAATAAATATGTTTTCGTTATACGAATAGTATTATTTCACAGGCTGATGCAAGTTTTGCGGGTAGCATTTTACGAATTAATGGCTAAAGAATAAGTGTATGGTCGTAAATTATGAAAATATCCATTTTTAGTTAAATTTTGAATAAGCAACACAAATGAAAATAATTTAAACGCAAGAAATATTTGACACTTTGAAGAGCAACTGTTTAATTATATACTTAAAGAGTCTAAAAGATTAAAATATTGCTTTTCCTACTCTGGTAGCAATGAAAACAGTTTGTATTTCAATTTTATCAGTTTGTGTCAGTTGTGAAAGCTATTACCTTGAAACAAAGTTCCGAAAATAGTAAGCCGAGTGCCAATCCGAGAGATGAAACCCTTTTGTTTTAAATTTATTCCTACCCCATCCATTTACATATTCAGAGTAATCCATTACCATCCAGAACTCAAAATTGTATTAAACATTCAAACAAAAACAACAGCCTCCATTTACAAGCCGTACAAAGTCTGTCATGATGCTCCCAGCGAACGCGGATTTAAATTTAATTTCAAACCGAGAAACCCGAAGAAATAAAAAGCAAACGTTCGCCGTGCATAACAACTCTGGTTCTGTATATAATAATCAATATCATTATTCCGCACTTATACTTTAAACGAGGCAGCGACTGCAATCGTCTATCGCAGTTTGCTTTCTTACCCCCATTTGCATTTGCTTTCATCTTTAGCACAGATGTTATTGTCCTTCTTACACTTCTAATTTAATGGAGTTCCGCTTTTCAAAGTTTATTCGGAACCCGATGCTGGGTCAGGCATGAATATGTATGCTTTAATTCTGAAGCGAATTTGTGTTTTGAATATTAATATTCCTTCTCTCATTAAAAGATTTTGTCAGACAGATTGATGGAATGGAACGACAAGTTTGGTAAGACCCGCGACATTTCTGATAATTTGACCACTTTTTGGAGGCAGATGAAGATTCTTCAACATCGTCCAATTTAGTCATTCATTTAAAGATGTACAGAAAAGAATAAAATTTTAATAAGATGGATGCTTTTGAGAATTTCAACTATAGGTCACTAACACCTTTCCTTTTTAAGTTGGTGTATTCTTTGAAGAAAAATAAAGATTGATGTTGAAAAGGTAGACACCTATCATTGCGACATTTCTCGTAATTGATCATTTTTAAGGGAGAAGAAGGTGCGCAGGTGGATTAGTCAATGTCATCCAATTTAGTTACTTTTAATGGTTTGTAGAAAATAATACTATTTTAATAAGATGGATGCTTTTGAGGATGTCAACTATGTATCATTAACACCTTTCCTTTTTAAGTTGGTGTATTCTTTGAAGAATAAAGATTGATGTTGAGAAGCTAAACACCTATCATTGAGACATTTTTTGTAATCATTTTTTAGGGAGAAGGAGATAGGTGCGTTGGAGGATTAGTCAACATCATCCAATATAGTTACGTTTAAAGGTTCGTAGAGAAGAATAACAATTTAATAAGATGGATGCTTTTGAGATGCAGACTATAGATCACTAACACTTTTCCTTTTTAAGTTGGTGTATTCTTTGAAGAAGAAGAAAGATTGATGTTGAAAAGCTAGACACCTATCATTTCAACATTTCTCATAATTAATCAGTTTTTTAGGGAGAATGAGGTAGGTGCGTAGGAGGATTAGGCAACACCATCCAATTTAGATACGTTTAAAGGTTTGTAGAAAAGAATAACATTTTAATAATATGTGTGCTTTTGAGGATGTCAACTATAGATTACTAGCACTATTCCTTTTTAAGTTGATGTATTACTTGAAGACAGATTGATGTTGAAAAGCTAGACACCTATCATTTTAACATTTCTCGTAATTGATAATTTTTTAGAGAGAAGGAGGATTGGAGGATTAGTCAACGCTATCAAATTTAGTTGCTTTTAAATGTTTATAAGACACAAATTTAAACAAGATGGATTTTTGCGATGTAGACTATAGATCACGAACACTTTTCCTTTTTAAGTTGAAGGACTCTTCAAAATGAAGGAAGATTTTGATCTTGACAATTTGATCTCGTGTCAAAAGCTTGACACAAATTACAAGAATTACTAAATTTGAATTAAACATGAATTACTAAATTTGAATTTTGATCATTTCCAATTTAATAACACTTCCATCAGGAATTATGGTGAAAATAATCATTTCTTTAGTGAATATGGGTTGAGTTATTTCATTACAAAGCAAGCTGATTTATTAAAAAAAAAAAAAAAAAAAAACTAAACAATTAATATTTTATTTTTTCGTTGAGCTATGATTTCAATTTTTACTCGTTAAAGTTAATAAAACTGTAAACAGATATAAAATGTTTAAACTGCTACGCAACTATAAAGCTAATTAATCTTTTCTTCATGGTTGGTTGGTTGGTTGTTTTCAGATTATCTGGAACAGTCAGCAACACTAGGGCTATAATGCGCCGAAACATTCGTCATTTGACAAGCCAACATACATTTACAAACACTCATGCCTTACTCGGGACTCGAACTTGCAACCTCGTGGTCTAGAAGCTAGTATGCTAACCACCATACCGTTTGGCCGGCCATTTCTTCGGGGTGTTTTTTGAAATATCAAAAGGAATTCATTGTGTATCCCTAACACTATGCTAATTTTTTCAACTTTTATACAGGGTGTCCACAAATTAGTTGGGCAATTGAGTTCAAGTAATAACTAGGCATAATAAACATATTTTCGCATATAGAATGACATGGTGAACCTATATTAATAGGAGAAAAAGAATGGTTTATAAGGCTTAGATATTAAGAGTTATTCAGATGTATTTGAACTCCTATGCCCGACAAATGTTTGGACACCCTGTAGTACCCATTTTAAAGTATCCTTGACGTGAATTAGCTTATTAAGATTGCTTTTAAATGACCACTGATTGATTAGGTGTGCAATGTAAAGTGAAACATCAAATAAAAACATTTATAATGATAAACTGTCTCCAACGGTTGCCACAAACATAACTTTACTTATTATGAATTTTATCATAAGTATAAAAGGGAAATGAATACAAATTTGATAACCTAGTAGAAAAATAGCGTACCTTATTTCGGGTTAAAACTTTTTTAATTTCAATGACCCATGTGTATATATATACATAGGGTAATGAAAGTATAGCATTTGGTCAAAAAACATTTTTCGATTTTTTTTTTTTGCATTTCTCCACGTTTTGGAACATCCTGATTTCAAAAAAGTGATGTAGAAAAAATGTATGTCTGTGTGTGTATGTGTGTCTGTGGTCAGCATAACTCCCGAACAAATTGACCTACGATGTTTTTAATTTGGTATGAGGGTTAGTGGTGGCCATGGGACCTACCAGTAAGGTTTTCGTCAAAATCGCGCATGCTCATAAGGTAGCTGCCATTGAAAAAATCTTGTTTTTCAATGATTACTAAAAAACGGCTCTAACGATTTTGATGAAAATCGCTGTGGTAATGCCTCTTAAGGTGTTCTAAACATTTCCACCTCCGAAATTGCCATAAAAATGTTTTAATTGCGAAATGAATGCCTTCCACACAGAGTTCTCTTTCATTGAGCATACCTCATCAACGATCGCCTTTTCTTCTCCCCTTTAGTTTCGCTTATGATAAAAGATATTATAAAGATTGTTGAAAAGTATATCGTCAAAATCACCATTTTTTTTTTATACCTATACAAGAATTATCGCAAAACCTATAGCCAAACTGGCCATTTATTCTAAATGAAGGATGAAATATACAAACGACACAAATCCACGTCAGTATTATAGTGTAATTGAAAGTTGTACTGTGTTCCACATCCCTAGTTTAGGATATGTGATGAGGGTAAATTGAAATAGCAAATATGTTTTGCTCACAGTCACTGGAATAGCATTGGGTACATAATATTTAATTAGAACGCTCTTCCAACTATTGTAACCAGTCCTTTACATGTAGGTTTAATTCATAATGTATGCATTGTCTAATTTTTTTCTATTTGTATGCAGACGAGAATTTTTACATAATTCATGATGGGACGTAGAATTTTAATACCACGCAACGGTTTTTTCCACACCTATATTTTGACATAGTGCTTTCCTTAGTGAGTCATTTTTGAAGTGCAGAAAGTCTTAGTTTTTGAAATACTATTGATATTTCAACAGGTAAAAATATTATGAGAAATGCTATGTCCAAAATGCATTGGAAAAATTGCTTACCTAAAAATTTTAAATCCGAAGTCTGGTAACGCTGGATTTAGTGTTCAACATTAAGTTGGTTTTGCGTGACATAGTTTGACAATATTAACAAATAGAATTTTAAAATAATAGCCAAGTCTTAGCACACTACCTGAATAATGAAATATAAATTTGTAACCATATTAACCAGCATACATAATAATACTTATATTGCATATACTTATGATAATTAAAAATAATTATTATAATAATAATAATCCTGAGTATACATATCATACAGAACAATCTTGATATTTAAGAAAAGGAGGCGATTTAGTATGAATTTCAACATACTTGAATTATTAAAACTTCAGTTCAATGTAACAAAATATATCTACAATAGTATTAATATTACTTACGCAATGGAACACTCAGTAAAATGCATTATGCCTCGAAAAGATTAGCCTCAGCGTCGCAAATAAGCTCTAAGTGCTTCAACTTCAGGTCTGGACACGAGGACGCAATGCGCGTGTCCTAAACTCGCCTTCAACTCTACTTAGAAGTAATGGGAAATCTGACACGGGCCATCATGCATTCTCATCTGCTCGCCGTCAACTAAATTATATTAAGGAATTGCATAGAAATGGCAGTCTGTCTCATGAAATCGATCTGTAGTGTTTGAAGTCTCACTTCTGGGATTGGGGAGTAGAGTTAGCGAAGGGAATACACGGTCAAGAAATTAGAATAAATGGACGGTGTTGCATAAGTAAAACCATCATAAATTCTTGAAATATATTGCTACCGATTGCAGTAATATTCACTTAAAAGTGCTACTTTAAAAAAGTTCTACACAAAACATTCTCTGACTTGTTTTAATGTAAGAAAAATTATTTAAAAAATATCAGCAGCTATATTCAAAACAAATCATCTTCTTTAAAAAATGAAGAATTCAGTTCTAAACAATTTTACGCTAACATTTGGTAGTGAGAGGTTTATGTGTTCATATTTATCACGTGTTTTTTTTTCATGCAAAACATTTTATGTGTGCAAAACGATTTTCACTTTGAATTTGAAAAAATAGTATGGGGGAAAACAAAATGATACAGAGTTGGTTAAAATATAATTGACAAAACACTGAACGGAAAGTTTCCAGTTAAAAAAGCATTCCTCTCGTTATTACTTCATTTTAACTTTAAAAGTATATATACGTCGCAATCAAAATAAAAACATATGTTTTGTTAACCCAATTTACTTAAAAAAAATTCATCCATATTTTTTTTTTTTAATATAAATCCTTTATATACAATTACATCATATTTAAACATTTTTGAGTTCATATTGGGTTTTCATTGGGTTAGACCACTACGATGGAAATCATTAATTCCTTACCATTGACTAACTTTTTTTTTTTTTTGCCCCTAAAAGTGGGAGTGTTTGTAAAATACTTGTTTAGAGTGATTTTTAAGAATTGACACTAGGTCATTTTAACCATGCCATTCTCTAATTGTATGTTTGTATCACTAAATGCTGAATTTGAATCTGTTTATCTGGGTTTACTTAAAATTGTTTGAGGGTTGGGTTTATGGGATGCGAGTTACATTGGGAAAGAAAAATTGGTAAGTTTTGTAGACTAAGTTTGATAGGAATGTAGTTTGTTGTTAAGCAGTAGCCAAAAATGACTCATGCAATAAAGAGCTATCAACTTAATCATGTTAATTTTTTATAATCTTCCGTTGCAATTTTGAGCTATCAGGTGATGTAAGTTTAAGTTCTCATTCATTCTCAGGAAGTTCGATGAAATATATTGCACTTATTTTGAACTGATGTAGAAATCCTGATTCATCCAAAATTAATTAAAAATTTTAAAATTCTCAAATTCACGAATATCAATTCACATTAGTCTGCGCAGTTTAGCCTAAATGTTGCTCTTGCGCTAGCAAAACCAAACCAACCAATTCACATTCGAGTTGATACGGTTTTCTCAAAAATATTCACAAAAATATTCAGAAAAATAATCGAGGGGGGGGGGGGAGAGAATTTTTGCACGAAAATAATGTTTTATTACCAGATGGCAATGTAAGTTTTTGTGACCAACTTAAGTAAGCTGTAGCTGCTAATAATATTATGCGGTTACAGCCCTATCTGCTGATGAAAAAACAAATTCTTCTATAAATTTGATGAGAAATCATTGAAATTATAATATTTTTGTTAACTTTGGATCAAAGTGCACGTATGATTGCAAGAATGACAAGATATGAAAGGCTTTTATAAACTGAAAGAAGTTTTGGCAAGAGAAATCAATTACCTTTTGAAACAAAGAGTTACTCATCTACATACTGCTTTTAAAGGGTTCTCAGTTAAAATTTTAAGCGAACACCTAATTTAAATTTGTGGTTGATATAATATAATTAGCGTGAAACCAAATAGTATTGACTTATAGTGATAATATGAGGCGAGTTGTGCGATAAGTCAGTCGAATTTTTTTTTTTAATTAATTTCTCATCTTTCCCAGAATGAAGCGCTATTTGAGCCTGAAGCACTTATTGCATTGTAAAGTAGCCAAATTGCTCGAATACATTTTCACGCCGAAATCGACTAAGAAAATTGGTAAGACACAATACAATTTTTTCCATTCCTCTTACAAAAGTTTTCTTCCTGAAAAGAAAAATAAAGAAATATCAATATCACAAAATAGTCAAAATAAATTGGGAAATTTTTATTTACGTATAGAGGAATAAATACAATTATTCATTTATACGCAATTTCGTAATTTTGTATATATTTTTTGGGTATTTTTACTTACTCAAGTAATTTTATTTTGAAAAATGTATCAATGATATTTCTTTCTTTTTTTTTATAGTAACCAAAATATGATACTACTGATCAAAACTAATAAAATAACTAGTGATAAGATCAATAGGAGATTGTATATAAAAGTGGTTGGAGAGGCAAATAACAAAATTTTGGTGATATTACCTTCAAAAACGCTCACCGTTCAAATAGTGACATAAAATAGTTCCTTTTTCTCCCTAATTGTCTCAACTAAACTTATAATAATTTACTAATTAAAAACACATTATAACATAATTTTAAAAAGTAATTGCATCTATGTAATTTTAATTTATATTTAACTTTAAAAAATTTCAAAGTAATTCAAGAATACGTCTCTTCTGCTCAGTATCGTAAAAATATGTTACAGCATTTGGTTGTGACTTGGTTTATCCTTTCCAAACTTTTATTTTCTCAATAATGAGATATTTCAAACTTCAATGTACCTCTTTTAATTAATTAAGAAATTATTTATGAAATTGAGTATATAATCTATAGATTAAACTGAGGTTAAAAATTGTTCTTTTATTTTCATAACTACTTTGTAAATATCATAAATTTGAAGAAAAAAAAATTGATTAAATTTAACAAACAAATTCTGATGGCACTTTTTTCCAAAAGTTTAACCTCGTATCTTGTATACTACCTATTTAACAATATACTGAGTCAAAAAATTAAAACTTATTTGTTAAGAACTTTCTAAGAAAAGTTACATCGAAAATAGACAATTTAACTTTGCGTGCATAGGGGGTACTGAGTCCCCATCACAAAGCTTTGAAATACTATACTACGTTTATCTTAAAACCCAAATCACGTACAGAACTGGGGGTCAAAGTCACGTAAAATGCAAAAATAGATAGGACAATGGAAACTCGTACTTATACCCATTTATAAGAGTTTTCTAAGTTCTACGCTGGTTTTAGAACAATAATTCTGTCACGACTTGAATTAGGGTTGAAGCCGAGAAACAGAAAATGTATGTTCACATATTTTATACTTTTATATTTTGCCTGCAACATATTCAATTTACGGGAGAAAAAATTGTTAGGGAAGAATACAAAATCGGGTAAACATTTTATCCGAGGGTATTGAAAACTTAAACTTTAAGGTTTTCACAATAGAAATATATTGAATAAGCTATACATGATTAAATAACGATTTATGTTAATGGTTAACAGACTGGTAGTTAAAAGAATTTTAAATAGCATTATAGTGATACACCAAATCATTACTGTATTTATAAAACAGAACATAAAATTATAAATTAGTGTGTAAGATTGTAAGAGAAGTTAAAAAAGAAAAAAGAAAAAATTACAATTGTAAAACTATTCGGTTCCAAATTGCACCTATAGATTGTGCTGACTAATGCTAGCGTTAATAATCAGTTGTCCTACTCTTATTTTATAGTTTTAACTTAAACAAACCGTCTATGAAAATAAGTTTTGACGAAAACAATTGAAATAGATGTAAAAATCAATAAATTACAGCCATTGATACTTTGTGAAAACTTAAATAATTTTATAGGTTTAAAAATATGCTTCATCACTTCGTTTTTAAATGCATTGCAGACTTTTGATTATATACTTTGAGACAATCTGACACAATCATGAACGTTTCGACTTATTTTCGAAAAAATGTAAACACTGCAATAAAAATCATTATCTAATAATCAATTCTTAAATCAATAGATCTAATAACTTTTCCAAATAACCGAAATTTTGCTTCATAACAAAAAAGTTGCAAAATATTATTGATCAGATCAACGATAAATAGATTTCGCAATCTTATCCCAGAAGTGGACAGTTATCGAAGGGTTTACACTGTCCTCGGCAGAGAGTGGCTGTATTTGCTTTGTCACCTTAAGTTAAACACTGAAACCGAAGGAGGAAAAGTAAGGATTTGATCTTAGATTATTTGCTCTCTCTGACCTCACATAAGAGTGGTCGTGTTTTAGAAACTCAGTAACCAGTCAAGAGGAAAACTATGATCAGGAAAAATATTTCGAAGGACTTTCTTGGAAAGTTATGGCCGATATTGTAAGACTTAAATAGTGATTTTATGTTTAACTTTTCTGCATCATTGTCACTAATTGATAATTTAGTTCTCATTATTTCTGGAATATTAGATAATAATATAACCCATTAGAAAGTTTTTAATACAAATCTTTTATAAATACTACCAAATTTTATATTCATTAACAAAGCGCCGTTTAGTATTCGCATCTAATTTTAAATATTAAAAACATGTATATTAGCAAAATATGAGGCAAACTAATTTTAAAAATGAATTCATTAACTGTGAATTTATGCACTCACTTCCATATAACTTTTATTCCGATTAAAACATTTTTTTTTATTAAAACAATTTTGTCAATAGGAAAGAACTTCCTCAATGATAGGTTAAATGCTATTTCAGCGGTATTGGATGACGCCAAGTTGGTTCATTAGAGTTCCGTAAAAGCTACCTTTTAGTTACATTGACAGGCGATAAAATTTATAGAATGCATTATCATCGACATCGAATCTACATGCCAAGTTCAGTCCGATTGGATGACGGCAAAGGGGTTATTTAGACTTCTGGAGATTTGCCCGCCATCGCCATACCCCAGCCACACAAAAAATCGAAGTTAATAAAAATAATTTAAAAATAGCACCTTTTATGTAAAATGTATAGTAAATCATTGTAATCCGATAGAGATATATCGCACCCTCGCTACAAAAGTAATGCAACTCAAATTTCATCATTTTTGAGACAGTTTATAGAATCAAAGACTACATGTGTTAGCATGCTAGCTTCTAGACCGCGAGGTTGCGGGTTCGAGTCCCGTGTTAGGCATGGGTGTTTGTAAATGTATGTTGGCCTGTCTAATGACGGATGTTTCGGCGCATTATAGCCCACGTGTTGCTGACGGCGCCAGATAATCTGAATACAACCAACCAACCAAAGACTACATGGACTTAATTCTGGTAAAACAGCTTAAATCAGTTTCAATTTGAATTCAACATATAAACAATCTAGTCCCTTTCAACCAGATTCAAGTATATGCAGTCTGTGTTTTTGAATTCACTTTTATTCAAAATGAAGAATTTTAAGTTGTGTCACTTTTGTAGCAATATGTTCTCATTTTTTATAACTAACACTTCCTCTAAAGGCAGTTTGTGTCAGAAAGTTAGAAAGTCAAGATGGAGGTCACTGTACAATGATGAGTATAAGAACGAATGTACAGGGTGTCCTAAAAGTGATTGACTTTTGAAAATGAATCAAAAAACGGCATACAGTAAAAATGCACCTTTGGCTGCATTATGTCTCGGAAACTAGGGAATTTTATCTTATTAATTTCCAAAAATAGTTACCAAGTTCACCAACAGATGGAGATGTTGAATTCAGAACTAAAAAATACGGTCTGAATGGAAATATGGAACGATATTTAAAAAAAAAACGAAAAAAAAAAAAAAAAACATCATTTCCAGCAAAAACATGAAGCAATTAAAACATCGTTTTGTAGTTTTTGCAACATGTTCAAGGAATGTTTTGAGTGTTTCCATTCAACAGCGCTATCTATTGGTGATCTTTGTAGTTGAAGATGTAAAATAACTAGATTCCCAAGTAGAATGCATTAAACGGTACGTTTCTCTTATTATTATTATTATTATTATTGTTATTAGTGTCATCATCACTGTCATCATCATTATTAGTATCATCATTATCATTATTAACATTATTATCATCATCACCATTATTATTATTATCATTACTATTATTATTATTATTATTATTATTATTATTATTATTGTCATCATCACTGTCATCATTATTATTAGTATTATTATCATCATTATCAGTATCATCATCATTATCATCATCATTATTATTCGTCATCATTATTATTATCATTATTCTCATCATCATCATCATTATCATCGTTAATATCACCATCAACATTATTATTAATATTACTACTATTACTATTATTATTATTGCTACTATTATTACGATTACTACTATTATTGCTATTATTACTAATATTAATAATATTTTTATTATTATTATCATTACTATTATTATTACTATTATTATTATTATTATTACTATCACTATTATTACTATTACTATTATTATTGTTTTAGATTCATTTTTCAAGAATGTCCGTTATTTTGAGGACATCCTGTATGAATGGTTATTGTTTTTAATACTTTGCTAAATAAAAAGTTAACCATTCTCTTTTTTTTTATTTTAACATTAAATTCAAACATAACTATCACTAATAATGAAACAGTTATTGCCAATCGCATACATGACGTTTAATTTTTCTAACTCCAATAACGTATAGGTCGAAATGAATGTTCATAATCGGGAATATTTACTCTAAATAACTACTAGGAAATATTTGAATTTCGTTTTTCCATCAGCCCCCCCCCCCCCCCCCAACAATGAAATATTACTTTCAAAACTAAATGTGAAGGAATAAACGTTGATACAATAAACTATCTGCAAAAAGTGTTATCTAACCTTTGTGGTTAGCAAAGCATTTGAATATTTTTAAATGTATATTGTGTTTATTCACAAATCCTAGAAGAATTGTAAACAGCAATTTTCCCTGACATTCATATTTTTCTATTTTGTATAAATACTTTTTCTTAAGTACAATCTCTATCAGGAAATTTTCAGAACCTGAGTTTAAAATACGTAAGATGTTTTTGTCCTTGTCCCCCAGCAGGTGTTTGTAAAAGCATGCCTTGATACTCTCATTAGCTAATGTAAAGTATGTAATCTCACACGTGTCTCAGCACTTTGCTCGTAACACATAATGCAGCATCTGTTATCCTGATCTTCGAAGTTTCACTATAATAATATCATGAACTTGTACAGAAAATGATAATAGGGAAATAGTTGTAGTAATTGTTGCTTATAAAAATATAAGTACTACAATTTCCAAAATATATATATTTTATGGGTAACATTTTTAGGGCAAGCTTTTTTTTTAATAACAGATTTTTATTCACATTGTTTATAAACAATACAAAATAATAATTAATTATAAAAATTAAAGAATCATCGAACGCCAGCAGATGTGAAAGCAGAAAACAGATGTTACATGAAAATGCTACAGTGATGAGTGGAAAACAACATTTAAATAACTACGCTTAGTTCAGGAAAAATAATTGAATCTCTATGTAATTTAAGAAATGTTGAGAAAAAAATAAACAATTTTTATTTATTTGGTTTGAACTACTAAGAATTTCAAATAACGTCTTTTGCAAAAAAAAAAGAGAGAAAGATAGATATGCGTCACGATAACATTTGCAGGAAAATTTTTAATTTCTGTGAAGAAAATATTTAATACGCAACAAAAATTAAAATCTTAATTCAAAATTTTATTATAACATTCTTTTAGAGCAAAAGAATTAATCTAATGTTTACATGTAAAAAATAATTACGTAACCCCCCCCCCCCCCCCATAGTGAAAATATAATATTCCGAATAAATAAAGTTCATTAAATTAATGGAATTCATTGAAGAGCATTTTTTCATTCTTTTATTAACATATCGAAATGTTTTTTACGCAAAAGCAATTACGATTTTTTCTTCGAAATCATTTAGAAATGATAAATTTTTAACATTTATTTAATTCCTATGCATTGCATCATATCTTAGTTTGAAGTTCTACTTCAACAATATTTTAAATGTTTGCAAAAATTTTATTTATCATTTTTCTTTCTTTTTGTATTTTAAATTTAAATATACTTACTTTATGGAAGTAGTTAATTAAACGCAATGGTATTTCTGGTGAGTTTTTAATGTCATCTAATTTTTTAATTAAAGAAATCTCAAACTTTGTGCGAATTACACGTAAAATCCCGCTCATAGTTGTACATTTTACAGTTTGAAAAATGAAATTTTATATTCCCAGTTAAACGAAGAAAGATTATCTTACTGTTAAAAAGTAATTTTCTTGAGCAATTCTGGAAAATTTCAAAATCCTTCAAATATGCTTTTAAATGTAATTTGATACATATAACATTGTTTAAAATTCAATTTGTTACTTCTGTTTAAAAGAAATGTTTTATTCATGTACAACAGCAAGTAATTTACTACAATGCTGGAGCTTGTCAATTACAATAAAATTATATTTTACAAAACATTTGAATATTCTATAACCTCTATATAATCCATAACAATAACTATAACAGCCCATAATTATTAAAAAAGCCTCCAGAAATGCAATAATCAAACTAAGTATATTTACTACTGTAACTGAATATTTTATAAGTATAGTTTGTAGGGCTTAAAACTTTTCATTGTCTGATAAAGTGGATTTTGATTTAATGAAGAAAATCCAATTAGTTATAATTTCAAACATAAACGTTAGAATATTTTCAAATTTTAAGCTTGTTACCTTTATTTAATTTACAAAGATCAATCAAATTAAAGTCATTCAGCAAAATCAATCGATGCATGTTGATGCGATTGTTAATGGTTTTTTAATCATGTGGATTGCCTATTGAGCTCCTATTCGTATAACAAGTAAACCATTTTTTGTAGCTTTCTTAACTATGGTTGAAACAACCTTAACTAAGTATGATTACATCAAATCCATATAAATTATATTTGGTTCAGACTAATTCTCTTGTCATTTTATGATCTCCATTACATTACTACGAAACAATTTTTTTACAGATAATTTTTACTGAAAATTATTTGCTCAACCAACATCATACTCACAGTATTTTCATTGTAGATGCATTGGATTACATAACTGAGATACACGTTTCTTATTTACTGGACTAGCTTCAATAAGAATTATAAAAAAAAAAAATTCCAGGTAAAATAGCGCTAAGCAAGAAAGTTATAAAAAGTAATTTCTTTTATTAAGTCAGAAAATATATATTTTAAAAAAGTAATTTTTAAAAGTGCATAACCCAGAAGTATCTATAGATAATTTCTCTAAATAATTCAGCACAATTCAATTATAGTTATAAAACGTTGGATTTCGAAAACCAGTGTTCGATTAATATCAGTTGCACAATTTAAGTGCTTAATGGAGGAACATAATAAGTAAATTTTCTTAACATGGAAAATGCAATAAGCTCTACAATTCTACTAATAGGTAAATTTTGGAAATGGGATGAACATCTATTAAATTCCAAGAAAAAAAAAACACGCTTCAATGGCCCTAGGTACTTAATAACTAATGGCGTTTGTGTTACAATGGTGGTATTTGCATACCTTATAACGCTTCTTAATATTTAGTAACTCTTACTCAAACACGTACTTTTAAATTAAAAGTGCTTTTATTCGAAATTTGCAACGTTGCAGAGACTCATCATTGCATGTAAGTCCCAGGTTTTGACACTTCCATAACCAGGCTGGCTTCTCTCGCTGAAATGGTCATTGTTATGGAATCATTTATTATTAAAATCTCCTTTCTGTCGTGACACTTTAGATTTCCCCGTTAATGCAATAATACAACGACCCATTTTTTTTATAAACCCCTATCCCTCTCCTTCTCATTTTCAGATAACTTTATAAAAACAATTTCATTAAAAAAATTAAAAAATCGAATTCAGAAAAGCAATATTAACATTTTAACATTAAAAAAATAAGTAAAATTTTACTGTTCTGTTTGTGAAAATCAGAATTAGAAAGCCTAAACTACTTATGTTTAAAGTGTAAGAGTTGTTCAGTGAAAATAAAATCTGATAAAAATCAGAAAGAAATTTCTATATCATAACATAAGGAAAAATTAAAAAAATAAGCGTAAGCCCAAGCTACAAAACAAAACAAAAAAACGTAATTGGCGTGCAGAAACTCCTTCCCATCTCCTCTTTTTCTCAAAACGAGGTTGAATTGTACTCTACTCTTTCAACTTGCTAACTTCTTGCTATTCTCTCAGGGGACTAATTTATTCTCTACCGTTTCTTCTCTACCCGACGCGTTGCAAAAAGATGTGTCAAAAATTTAAAAAAAATATTATAGAAAACTAATTAAAATTTTAACATTCTGTTTGCTATAATCAATATAAGAAGACCAAACCTACTTTTTTTTTAAAAATTCAGGGCCCTACGCTTATTGAATGTAACTTTAAAAAAAAAAAAAAAATTAAAACAAATTAAAATTTTTAAATTATGTTTGTTAAAAGCCCAATTAAAAGGCTAAAACTACTTATGTTTCAATTTTCAAAGTTTTATGCGCATTTGAAAGTCATTTTCTATACTCTTTCTTTTATTATTATAAATCAAAATCTCTGCAACCGAATGCAGCTATCACTACGAATGAATAAACTAAATTAGAATATCTGATTTCTTTAAGATTGTGACTTTTGCTAATGCAGCTACACTCCTTCCACGTAAACATCAAAGCTCCTCATTCAAATAACAATTACGAAACATACATTTTACTACCACAGTAAATCTTCTGAAAATACATTTAGTATTCCATCAAATTCCAGGTTCCAAACAAAGGAAACACGTGTTCTCTCTGTTCCGTTGAAAGTTTGAGACCGACAATAAAAAGCAGAAATCAAAATGTGAACGTCCAAAAACCAGATCTAAAAGAAGCATCGTAAAAAACGATCGCCCTTTTTAAACGGAAAACTTCGTGGACGAAGAAGTTGGCTTTCACGACTACGGTCTTAAAAGGAAAGAAGAGGGTACAAAAGCATAAAAAAAGCACCGGTCATATAAACGCGCTTCAAAACTTTCTCGACTACTCTGAAAGTAGTGATTCCCAACGCATCAACTAGATACAAAACTGCTATCAAAGTAAACCAATGTTTCTAAAAGGGGCTACCTACGGGTCTTGGCGCATTGGAACAGGGCACTACCTTAAGGGAACAGTAAACCGATGATTTACTTTAGGGGACGAAAGAAGAAGGAAAGAGGCAAATCACTGCTCGCAAAATGCATGCGGTTCTTAAGGAATTTGAGTACGGTCAAATTTGTTAATTGATAAGATTATTATTTTTATGATGCATGGTTTTATATAATGTTAGTAGCCAGGTTAAATCGATTATTAAAAACATGGTTCTTGAAATGAAATTCGGCTGTTAACCTTTGGTTAGTCGTGCGATTGACAAATGTCCTCCACAATCTCAATTTCTCAATAGATGGCAACACATGATCAAAGCCTTACAGTTTTTTCAAGTTATTTTAAAAATATGTTTTTGTTTTTACTTTAATCTGTTCAATAATGTTGTGTTCTTAATTAAAATGCCTACTTACTATGATATTTGGTCACGAATTTAATGGTATGTGCGAAAATTTAGTTTTGGGGGACATTTGTTCCCCACGCGACTAACCGCGAGACAAAAGGTCACGCGACTAACCTAGGTTAAAAGAAATCTGAATTTTTGTACTCTTGATTCATTCATTCTCTTTTTATTAATTAGTTTGCCAACAACTGAATTAGGGCCTTATTATTCAGAGCCACTCGAGTGGCGAACGCGCACCACCGCTTCAATCGCTCAGACAAGCCACTCGAAGCGAAACATGCAATCATATGGAGCTTATTATACTGGGCCACTGCTGTGACTAGAGGTTGCGTCTGTCGCTTGTGCCGCTCAGTCCCTAAGGGAAACATGTAATCCTATGGATTTTGTTATACTGATGGCCAGAAGCGGTGGCGCGCGTTCGCCACTCGAGTAGCTCTGTATAATGAGACCATTAGTAGTAAAACCTACACGAGGTTTACTCTGCTCCGGGATATCGTAATATCAAGATTGGTTGAATTGTAAGTTCAACGATATATGATACTTTGTGCACAATAACGGCTAATCAGGTTGGAACCTACAGCTTAACGTGAACTTCGAACCACAACGAACATCCATGCTAAACCTACATCTTTACCGTGCGAGGCCGGAACTCTAACTACATAGCTAGGCTGTTAGATAAAATTCTATGTGGAGTAGGAAATACATTCGAAATATCATATTATTCACTTTTTAAGCAAAAACCAAAGTTAGCAATAATCATGAGGTACTTATAAAAATAAAACTATATCGAGGATATGATTAACACAAATACAAGTCCACCTGGTGTCTAGGCTGTGTGGTCTAGCCTCTCATGCCAAAGGTGCCGGTTTATGCATGTTCATTATGGTTCACAATTGTACTTCCCGCCTGATTAGCCGTTATTGTATCAAATTTCCGTTATTATTCTAGTATGTTGAATTGTCATGTCATTAATCAAATTAAGTCACAATCCTTTGGAATGTATGGACTGAAATGTTTAAAGGATTAAAGAGTATCTACTTGCAACTAATGGTTCACATGATTGATTGGTTTGAACGCTTAACAACCTATTTTTATGCACAATAACGAATAATCAGGGCGGGACCTAAGAGACCCAGGATTCGAAGTCGGCAACTTTGTAGTTAATATGATAAACCAAACCAAACATACAAATAAAATGTAAATATGCATATTCAGAAATATTTTAAATAAATCAGGATTTTGTGATGAACACCTTGTAATTTGGCAGTTTGATAAAATGACAATATAAGCGTGCACCATTTTCAATATTTACTGCGGTCCTAAATTAGTGTTAAAAAAAAAAAAAAAAAAAAAAAAAAACTTCAACCCTAAGCGATCATCAAAACTTTTATGACTATCATTCAAAAGCAGCAATTCCCACACATTTAGACATAAAACAGGCAACAGCAAACCAATATTTCTCACAAAGGATCGGTTACGTATATTGACGCAATGGAAGTGTATACTATCTTTTGGGAGCAGTAAAACGAGGATTTACTGCATAGGCAAAAAGAGGATTGAAAAACCCAAATATGCGATTGGATTTTTCAATGCAAATACAATACGATATCATTTTCATAAAAATAAAACTATGTATTCCCTTTAAATTCAGGCCTCATTTATTTCTTATACACATTCAGAAACATATATCGATGGGTGATTTAATTGAGCCATTTTCCGAAGCCATGGCGTCAAAGATAGGGATTTTACATAGGGAAGAATCAAATCAGGGGTTGGAGAAAAAGTAAGATTTAAAGTTAGATCAATGGGGCAGTTCCAGAATATAAAAATGAATTAGGAATGTTAAGTTTGAATTTATTGGGGAGTCGAGATTTTATATTACGTTCGTTTATCATGAGAATTGGAATTTAAGATTATTATAAATTAAAAATGAGCTAATTATATTACTAAACTTTGATGTTCAATGCAAGAATACATTTCAACAAAAAAACAGAATTTCAGTTTCTGTAAATATATTACTGATAAAGTATGATAATAAAAAATTAGAATATTAACAATATTAATGTTTGGAAAGTATTTCCTTGTTTCGTACCAGTGGCGGTTTGTGGGGTACAGCCAGACTGCATCTAAATTATTAGTTTAAAATTAAAATTTACTAATTGCCAGTCAATTTGGATTATTTATTTTACTAAATTTCTTAGAATCGCAAACGAAGATGGAATTTTTATGGTAATAAATCTCTGATAAATAACAAACCTGTTGCGCAAAGTACAATTGAGGGGAGGGGGAAACGATCAAATCAACTAAATCGGACGATGGTTGAGCGAGTACAGCCACAGAGGGAAAGTTCAAAAAGGGCTGCAACCAGTGTTCACCAGTTAAATATTTCCAAAGAGTATTTTCACTCCCTCTCTAAATTTTAAGGGGTATTTTTAAAATCGAAAGGGTATTTCTTAAATTAAAATTTTTTTAAACTAAAGCAAATTAAGTTTTTTGACAAAATTGATAACTTCAACAATAACAATGATGCATGATCGCGATTACGCATATCAGGGCGGAAATATACTTTTAAAATACTTAGTAAAAACACTTGGTGGTTATATACCTTAAACTAACTATGCCGTTTGGTGACACCACGTTGGTGTCCCGTGAAACTATAGGACAAATGCCGGCGATTCCTCGAAATCGATCAAGCAAATGCCGGCAGCGCCTCTAAAACTATCGGAAAAATGCCGGAGAAGTAAAAGTTGACAATTTACGATATCCCAAAAATTTCGAAAAAAAGCCGGCAATGGACATAGGCGAAATGTTCAGAACTTCTGAACCAGTCATACAGTCCCCCCCCCCCAAAAAAAAAAAAATTCCTATTAAACGTGCGGACGACATAGTATTAATATACGTTTTCCATGAATTCACTCATGATCTTACCTTTTTTCTCTATTTTGTGCAAGAAGGCATGGTAAAAAGCCGACGAAATACATTTTATTGAGGAACCTACGAAATTACATTTGGAAATTGTGGGACGCCCTCTACAATCCATTTACTATTGACACACGTAGTATCAGCAGCCTGTCAATGACTTCAATCAGTCACTAATTTAGGCGAGGCACGTTTGAACATGAATGTGCATGTTTGTTGACGTATGACCGTAAATAAACAGAATGCTGGCAAGTCTGAAATGGGCCTACATTTAGGCAATGTTAGTAAAACGCTGGCTACTCTTATCCACCACTGCCAGCATCCAACCGTAAAGCGGCCAGCATTAGTGCTTTTACTGAATAAGTTAAAATAAGCTTTTCATTTTCGATTTTCTTTCTCACATCATTTAGTAAATATTGAAAGGAAACTTTGAGTTTGAGTATCTAAGATTATAGAATTTTTAGTCATGAATGAATGAATGTGGGAAGTGAGGGGGGTGGGGGGGGGGCGTCATTGTTCCGGCTGCACTAACATTTTTGACCACGGGCTGTCACTGTCTCGTACAAAAAATATAACAAAGCAAACTTATGAAATTAATTTGGTATCTATAGGAATGTTTTCCAAGTAAGTACATCAATTTGCTTTAGAAAAATATACTTGATTCTAAGTAATAAGTTTAATATAAACGAACAACAGTCTATAATTACTTTATTCATTATGTTAAATTTATTAATATTCAACAGAAGCCGCTTCAAATCACTACCTGTGTTTATGGTACTAAAGTAATGAAGATAAATATGCATACATTGGAAGTAAGAGGGTCAAGAGGAGATTTGATTCAGTTGTTTAAATTTATCATACAGAGTAATTTCATATATTTTGAATATAATGCAAGTGACAGGACAAGATGTCATAATGCAAGTAAGTTATTAAAATCACATTTTAACTTAGAGAATAGAAAACACCACTTTTACAATGAAGTGGTTGATAAGTAGAACTGCTGGACAACAATGTAAATTGTACAGGAGTATGTGTACATTGTAGTTCAACATATTGTTCCACTTATCAACGACTCTATTATAAAAGTAATGTTTTCTATTTTCCAAGTTAAAATCTGATGTAAATTACTTATAAGTATGATAATCGTGTCATGTCCTCTGTATTATGCTAAAAACACTCAAAGTCACCATTTTTAAATTTAAACAACTGAATCAATGCTTATAAACCTAACAGAGTTAAAAGACTGCTGTATATATACTGGGGAAGGGGTTAAAAAAACTGGGTCAAACTAAATGGGCCTTGTGCCAACAGTTGGTCGTCATTTTATGTATTTGTATAGGGTGGTTAAATTAAACTGACGTTACTCACAGGCTCGTAGCACCTGTTCTACTGAAAGGATTCGAATGAAATTTGAAATGTATCTTATGTACATACGTTTTAAGTTTCACCCGAATCCGTTCATAAGAATTTAAGTTTTATTCTTTACCACTCGGTATTAAAAAATAATCGGTAGTGAAATGCTGGGCTATCCAAAGGCTCGTGTTTGTCTATTCTTAGTCATCATCCTTTCAGATATTGAAATATTTTCAAATTTTATATTTTTAAGAATTTATCTTAATTAACTATTAACATTCTTTTATTCTCGCTGAAAATGCCTCCTTCCCAAACTCGGAGCCCTTTCACCAAACTGCATAAACGCGAGATTTTATAGCCACTTACCATCCCTATCATCATGCACGTACCAACCAGCCCCTAAGATTTTAAAAAATGACAGTAATCTCCAATTCTCGAGTGGGACAAATTTAGTTCAGTGTAATTTAAGAACTCACGCGAGACACTCAAAAATGATATACACCAAAATGGCGTGCCTAGGAACATCTATTCTGCACACGTGCGAGATGGAATAATAATCCTAACTTCAAAAAGACTACTTTCCCTCACAGAACATTAGTCGCAAATGTCTCGCTCTTCCCCCACCCTACAAAAATTATATTTAACTGCCTTAAGTTCTTAAAGAATTTTGGAAGTGGTGTTGAGAAATTTACTGGAAGAGAGTACGAACCGCCAACTTAATACTGTGAAGGTTTGTAACTAGAAAGACAGTCTTATTTAAATATGAATTCTGCGTAACATGAATAAATGTTTTGAAATGGAGCAGGTGCTTGCGAAACTTGGAATAACTGTTTAAAAAGAATAATTGTTGTAGCATATTTAATTTATATATAGTGTATTTCTTTCAAAGAGAGAGAGAGAGAGAGTTCATAATCTAGCTACTTCGTGAATTAGCTAGCTTAATTTTAAACAGTATGCCGTGTTGCAAAATTTATCATAAATAATGATTCAAATTAATAACGTGAATGGTAATCACCTAAATACCGAAGATGAGAGGAATAAACGGCTATAGCCCTGTGGACTTTGGCTGCCCATTTGCCTGGTTACTGATTAATATAGAGCATAACTGTACTTTGTACAAGTTAAGTCGTCGAATCAGGAGTTTGCTAGTTACTTCTTGAACTAGCCTCTAGACATAGATGTATTTCGTATTTTTACTATTTCAGGGTATTCAGCGAAGGACTTCCAGATTTTAAAATTAAATAACTCAAAAACAAAAATCAATCGAAGAATTAAACAAAAAGTATAGTTATTTTGAAAGCTGTAAAAATCTGAAGCAGAAGTTCAAAATTAGTTACAAATGTTGCCAATAGATGGCACACAATTCTAGAAATTCTTTTTATAAATTTGTCCTCCTTATGTTGTAATCCCACTAACTTCCTTTTCCGTTCAAATAGTGGAATGGTCCGAAGACTGATCACTCTGAGCTTCTAAGTACTCTTTATTCAAAAGAAATACACAGTGTGCAGCGCCACCTGTTGGCAACATGTGTAACTAATTTTGAAAATGTAGTATCAGATTTTTACAGCTTTCAAAATAACTATACTTTTAGTTTCATTATTCTATCGATCTTTATTTTGAGTTGTTCAATTTTAAAATCAGGGAGTCCTTCGCTGGACACCCTGTACATCACATAATTTTCGCTTTAAAGCCATGTCACGATTAAACAAAGCACACATGATAATTAACAATGGCAATAGCCAGCTGACGTGCTATGAACGTAGGAATCTTTTGGTAAATCCATTAAATTTAATATTGAGACCCCAAAATATTTATCAAGATAGACACAATTAAAATATTTATGGCATTCTCTCTATTCCTTCTGTATAATTTAGTGGCAAAATTTACTCTCAAGCAAAATTAAGTATTCTAGAGTCACTAAATGTGCTACAATTTACGTGCTACTACTTTCTTACTGAACTTGCAGTTATTTACTTTTATTTGATATTTTTTAATGAAACATAATGATATTGTAATTATAAAGTATTTTCTACAATATTTCTGCCTAGTTTTAATTCCAATTCCAAGTTTGAGTTTTGAAATAACATCTTTAACTGCTGTGTCAAGGATATCATTTCAAGATGAATATTGGCTCAGTATGGTCCTAGGGTAGATCTTGTGACATAAAACCCCCAACCAAGATAAATAGATCCTCAATTATTCACCGTATCACTGAAATTGTTTTCTCTCTCTCTCTCAAAAAAAAAAAAAAAAACTTTTCAAACAGAAACTGTAAATAACTCATACTATTCCATTAAAGTTTGGTTAACAAAAAGAACTGGCCCCTGACAAGTTCCAAAACAAAGTAGCAAAATACCTCTAACAGCTTAAAAGTATTACGATTGAACAACTCCTTTGATATTGATAACTTTTGATAAAATTGCCGCAAAATTGTAAGCACTCAACATTCCAATGGAAAAAAAAGTTATAACAATTGTGAAAAATGTTTTTAAAAAAACTAATAATAATAATCATTTCAGACTGCCTGTTACTGGCACATTTCAGTGCTTTACACAGCCAATTGCAGCCTCGTCGTTTTAAACTCGGTCAGATTATACTTCAGCTCTCTCGGTCAGCTCTCTCTTCAACCTCATCACACCAATTTGAGGGTTTCGCGGCTATGTTTTAATGAGCACCAGCCCTCAATACCGTAATACACAATATGTTTGGTGAAGCAGGACCGAACACAAGACCTTCCGATCACGGGATAAAAGCCTCAAATCACCAGTTCATCGGGGTTACAGTGTAATGTATTATACAGATATTATGGCTTGAACCATAACTTATATGGATTAACTAGCGCATAAGGTAGTTAACCCCATGACGCACATAAGTCATAATTAAAATAAATCTCAAATTTTGCATTGATACATAACACATTCAAATACCAAATTCAAATAATTCCATTAAACAATTTGATGATTGATATGTACTCTTGAAACATCAAGCAACTTTTTCAAATACAAATCTTGAATTCAATTCCTTTACCTTGTCTCAGATATTATTTTTATGCCTACATAAACCACTTTAATACGACTCATAATACATTTTTATGTTTCCAAGGAACAGCTGTTCCGGATACATAGAGTTACATACAAATCATAGTGACTCCCGAAACCATTTTTATGCCACTCAGTGTCTCTTAAATGCATCAAAAGGAAAAGTAAATCGTAAACTAAATTATAATCCATAGGAATCACAAAATATATTTTTTGAAAAGTTTAAAATTAGAAGGCATTTCATAATACTTAATAAAAATCGTAATAAAGTTATAGTATTTCTGTGTTTCAATTTCTGTAGTAAGAACTTTTTTTAATGTCACAAATTTGAGCATAAAATTAACTTTCATAAAATTATATCACTGTACTGCAATGTAAAAAATGCATTATTCATGTCTAGGGACTTCATATCGCATACCGAAATTAAATATTTTTTCCACTAACTTAAGACATGAATTACATTTTTATGCGCAAAAGAGCAACACCAATACGACTCAAAATTGCATATATATACTCATACAATCTATTTTTTGATTACCAAACGTACCAACGTACAACGTTACCAAACGTAACTGATACCAAAAAGAAGGAAAGTTATAAATATAGTTTACAATAATTTTACACAATACATTCAAATCTGAACATCAATGAATTCACTGAACAACAATTCGATGAATGAGATACCACACATTCGAAATGAATATCGAGCAACTTTTTCAAATCCCATTCCTGAATTCAATCTTTTCCCATTGAGGGATCACGCATTTTTATGCTTAAAAGAAAACGCCGATGATTTTTTTTCTTTCATCGGCCCAGCTCGATGGTGTATCGCTTTCCTTACGTGCATGGAGTATTAAAGGAATAGAGAACCCGTTATGAAGCCGGACACGGTCTAGCTATGAATGAAACTTTGACAGTTGTGACACATAAAAGGATCGTTTAAAAATCTGGAATTGCACTCGAGTGTGAGAGTCGATAAGATATTTTTCCTTTTTTTTTCTGGTGTTTCTCCGGTTTTATTTCTCTCTTCACGATCAGTTGAGAGAAATAAATCTGATTCAGAACGGGAAAAATTATTTTGCGTTATGGGAGTAGAAGTGCATTCTTCTATGTTGAAGAGAACTGCAGTTAGCCACTATGAAAATCACATGCGTAGCATCCCTTCTAAATTTTACAGAATTTTTCAAAATTACAAATTTATAAATGCTAATATATATTAGATAATATCAGTTATCATTATATTTGAACTTTGAAATAAACATAAGGAAGAAAATAAACCAATGCTCACGACCTATATATTTAATATGAAACAGCCTCCATTATTGTACACACTGGTATTCGGAGAAAACCACGGTTTCCCGATCATGAGCTCGGTGCCTTTAACCACTGGGCATTTCATTCGATTTTGATTTTTTTTTTTTTTTTTTTGCATTTCTTCAAGTTTTGGAACACCCCTGTTATCAAAAAATTGGTCTAGAAAAAATGTCTTTATGAGTGTCTCTATATCTGTGTGTACGTAATCAACATAACTCTCGAACAAATTGACCCACGAAGTTCAAATTTTGTGTGCGGGTTAATGGTGGTCATGGGACCTACCATTAAGGTTTTAATCAAAACAGAGCATGCGCATAAGATTGAAAACATGAAAAATCATTAAAAAATAACGTTTTTTGGCAATTGCTAAAATACGGCTGTAATGATTTTGACTAAAATCTCAGTGCTAATGCCTCTTACAATGTTCTAATCATTCCCACCTCCAAATTTCCAGTAGAAATGCGATAAAAATGTAAAAGATTGAAAAACGAGTGTCTTAAACACAGAGCTCTTTGCCCTTGAGCATCGCCCATCAACGATTTATTTTTTCATGTTTCATGCACAAGATAGGGCAATATAATGTCTATCGAATAACATCACCAATTTTACTTTCTTGGTGATTTTTTTTCTCTCATTTTTCTTGTTTTGCCCTGTGTAAAAACTATTTCCAAAATGTCGGTGAACTGGTCATTCTTATTTAAATGAGTGAAAATATGAAAACGGTAAATAACACCATACATTTTAATGCAATGACCAATATTATATAGTAATTGAAAATTGTACGATGTTTCACATCCCTAGTTTACTAAGCTTTGCTATGAAAATTTTCAGGTGATTCTTAACTTAATTTTTTGATAACTTAGAATAGAAATAAGGTTTTTGTGATTTTTAGTGGGTGCATAGGATTCATCAAGATGCATTTTTTTATTTGGTTGTATTTGATTTGTGGTAAGAAGTTGTAAGGAATGATGTATTTGTTGTAAATAAAGAATAACCTGCGTTATTTTGAAAGTCAACACAAAAGTTTTGAAAAGTGATTCAAATTTTAGGCTAAAATATCTGAATAAGTATTGACTGGATTTTGCTTAAATCTTTAATAAAATTTGAGAAATACTTTCAACTTGTGCCATTGCCAATACCCAATTGCTATTTATTTTTATTTGAATCAGAATCTGATGTTTACGAATATTCAATCAATTGATGACTTTGTGTACTTCTAGAGTAGGCCTGAAGTGGGTCAAAAAATTTTGGTAACATTTTCGGGACCAGTAATATTCATTTTTTCCAATTTCCATTAATTTTTAACAAATAATTTTTAAAACTTGCTGTTTTGAAAATTATACTAAAATATGCAAGTTAGAATAACTTGAGATATTTTTTTTACTTAGTTTACATTGTTCCGGCTGTCTATTTCTGCCATTATGAAGTGTTTATCCCAGCCAAATACACCTCATAAGTATGTACTACGATAAGATAACGAGATCGAAACCTTATTGCTCATACCTTTCTCTCCGTCGACAACACACAACGAGAGGACATTGAAGCCAATACATATCTAATGTACACCAATCCTCACTCCTGAGGCGTTATTTTATTGTTTATTTGCAAATTCATTGACTGTTAAAATACCCAGCATCTAAATAGTCTCAGGGTTGAAAATGTTGAATAGCCTTCACCTTATGAATTAGGACTGAAATTGCCTCTCTTGAGCACATATATTTTCATTAGGTTTCTGCAATATATCTTAGTTTGATAATCTGGCCATTTTGGATAAAAATGCCATTGCAATCAGCTAGAAATTGAAATAATCATCTTAGGGCCGATGTACAAATTTACCCTGGGTCGTAAGTCCAAGCCCATTACAAAGCTGTATTTTTAAATTTGAGTTTTGTAAAACATCAATACAACTGAACAACATCAGTATACATATATTTTTATTCAAGCAGGTGGAGCAGGCTCATGCCCCCACAATGCCTTTCTTACCTATGCCCAAACATTTAATAAGCACAAGACCACACTTTTGGTTGGTTGTTTTCAGATTATCTGGCACCGTCAGCAACACTAGGGCTATAATGCCCCGAAACATTCTTCATTTGACAAGCCAACATACATTTACAAACACCCATGCCTTTCACGGGACTCAAACCCGCCACCTCGCGGTCTAGAAGGTAGCACGCTAACCACTATACCGTTTGGTCGGCATCACACTTTTGATCAATTGAAGACAATACCCTTAGGCTTCAGGCCCAGAGTAATAATGGCATTCAATATGAATACTTTGAAAAATCTTGTGTGAGAGAACATGTGTATTCGAAAATCAGTTTTCCAATCATTTATGTTAACTTCAAATTTATTTGTGACGGGAAATCTCTGGGAAGGCTTACTAACACACTTGTCATCATCCAATCAAATCTGAAACTTAACATATAAACTCGTTGTCTATGACAATGCCTTATATTAAGCTTTGGGGCTGCTACTAAAAGTTGCTGTTACACACGCTTCTATTTCAACATCTTAGGACTAACTTTCCTACTTGCAGTCATCTAATCGATTTCAAATTTGACAGATAGATTCTTTGTCGTTGATAATGCATTCTTCAAGTTTTGGGAGAAAAAAGTAAGTCCATGGTACGGAATTGATCGTTTTCTTCACAGTGGTTAAACAATGTAAAAAGTCGATTTGAGATTAAAAGCGCTTAAATAAGTTGCATTTGCAAATAAAAGTTGGGATATAATCGATTTTTATTAAAAACTTTGTTTTGTGGGTTAATTTTTTTATAACATTTGGTTTGTTTGATACACTCAATGCCTATCTTTATTTTCCCATCATCTAGTTTCATTGTACTGCAACGAATTCTTTCACATGTGTTACTTTATTATGAACAACAGAAGAAAAAGAAATTTCATTTTTACTACGGATCAATGTTCGTTCTAAGAGAGAAAAACTTAAACTTTGTTAACTTTATGATTGATTATGATTCTTTCTAAAAGTTGAAGAGAGAAGTTCAGAAACAAAGTACAAGGCTAAAACTCTTATGCTATTATCTGAAAACTTGAAAAAAAAAAAAATCTTGTATGCTTTGACATGTAAGTCAAAGAATGCAGATGGTAATTGATAAATAATTTCATTAAAAAAGAGTCTTTATCATTAGAAATATGTTTGCCTTAGAAAAATTCACGATAGAGCTTTGTTTTAATAAAAATGAAGTCAATGTCATATTTGAAAGTTTTTTATATATATATATATATATATATATATATATATATATATATATATATATATATATATATAAAAGAAAACTTCAATAACTAATCGCATAGTAGGAATTTTATTATCAACAAATCAATGGATTTATTTAATGGTAGGCAAAATGCATTATTAGTTACTTATAAGTGTTCATGTTACCATCAAATTTGAAGTATTCAAAATTTTAAGGGGAGTCGTAGTTTAAAAACGTCAAAAAATCCATTTTGAGATAATATTGTAAAAAAAACTACAAATAATTTTGAATCCGACGGTGCAAAAAATTTTAATCTTGCTAAATTAGAAATATTTTCTATATATTTTTAAAAGAGTGTTTTGCATTAATTTGTATTAGCGTTTTCAACTTTAATGGCCCGTACCTCCAAACAGCAATTTTTAGACATAAGGAACATTTATTCTAAAACTATTAACTATAAACGCCTAAAATGTTTAACATATATTCTTACCAATATATTACACAACTTGAGTGTAGGATTTTTAATATTTTCGAAATTAAAGATTTTATACAGTTTTATTACCACCAAAAATAATAATTTTGAAAATTCTATAGAATATCAGACTTTTTTTTTTTCGAGAAATTAAACAATATATTTAAAATTCTGCATTCGAATTGTGTAATAAATTGGTAAGAATATGTGTTACAAATTTTAGGCTTTTATCTTTAATAGTTTTTGAGTAAATGTTCCTTACGTCTAAAACATGTTGTTTGTAGATATGGGTCGTTGAAGTTGAAAACGATAATACAAATTGATGCACAGCACTTTTTATTAAAATACGTATACAAAAAAAAAAATACTTCTAATTTAACGATATTAAAGACTTTTGGCAACAGCTAGATTTTGTATTGAATAAAAAGTTCGCATAGTTCTATAAATTTTAAAAATTTTAAAATGTTTTTAAAAAAAAATCAAAAAAATTCAAATTCAATCTTCTTTTTCATTTTTCAATATTTGTTTCTGATTTTTACTTAAAATGTTCTTAGTTATATACTAAGCTTTCAAACATAGGATTTTCAATAAGTAAAATAGTTATGGCGAAAAACAATATAAACTATACCAATACTTAAAAAAGATCAGAATTTTTTTTTGACATTTTAATTTTTTTTAAAAAGTTTATATTTCATTCAAAAATCCATGCCTAATTTTTTCAAATAGATCTTTAATACGGCAAAATAATATCAAGTCATCTCATTTGTATTTACTGGAGTTATAGCCTTTTGAGAAAGGTGGCAATTCCAAAAATACGAACTGTGAAGAATGCCTTCAAAACGTTGAAGGGGCTATTGTAGCTATGATGAATTATCCATAAAAACATAATGTTTGTGCAACTGTAGCTAATGGATCAGTTAAAATATTCATGATTTTTCATTATTTCAACCTTATGGGCATGGACAATTTTGACGTAAACTTTAATGGTAGGTCCCCAGCCAGATGGCCACTTCTAAACCACACACCAAGTTTAAACATCGTAGGTCGATTTGTTCAGAAGTTATGCTGACCACGTACACACAAACACACAGACAATTTTTCTAGGACACTTTTTTAAAATCAGGATGTTCCAAATCGCAAACATTGAAAACATTGCAAAAAAAAATCAGAATATTTTTTGACCGAATGCTATACTTTCATTACCCTATGTAACCCTGTGGGGAATGGAAAGTAATAACATTTATATTTTTACTACACATAAAATGAAGTATTAACTGCAAAACGCAAAACTTTCCAGGGAAAAATCTATTCTATATAACAAAATCTCTTTTGCAATGTTGCTTTAATACTTTTTGTAAAGAAAACATTAAGAGAAATACTTCACTTTTAAATATTGCACAGTAGCCGACTTTGCACAAAGCACAATAGAACATGTTTGAGTTCTTTTGAGTGAAAAGGAGGACCCTTTCGAAAAGCAGTCCTTTTACGCAAGAATGGGACTTTGAAGAAAGTTCTTGAAGCTTTTGGATTTTTAAAGTTAAGCTTGAGTGTTTGCGTGGAAAACTTTTCAACAAGATTTTACAACAGAGTATCGGAATCCTTACAAAGAAATTTAAGATGCTTTTGCAAAATAATAAAATACATTCTGCTTTTAAATGCATAACCATGATGTTGAAGTGTGTTTTATTATGACTTATGCTATACTAAACAAATCTATTTTTGATTTTGTTATTTTTCTTGTCTCTTTGTAATAAGCTAGAACTTGATATTCAAAAGAGCACATGTCTGAAGTAGATTTTAAAGTTGAAGAAAATTGAAATATTCTGAGTGCGTTTATACGTATTTTAAAATAAACATATATTTTCTTACTAGTTTTTAAGAATTACTTAGAAATTATACTTTAAAAACCATATAAATAAATACCTTCAAAGATATGTGCTTTATTTAAAGTATATTTTTTTAGTCCGTTAATAAAGTAAATAGTAGTTATTCAAATCTAAGAATCATATCAAGCATATGAACCAGAATTTATTCAAAGTACATCTGTCCAAAGAGTAACAATTTAAAGAACAGACTAAAAACTTTAAATGCACTTGCAATAATTAAAATCCATTTCAATGATACTAACAGATTTTCCAACGGAAATTTGTTGGACAGAAGTGTAGATTAGGAATTGAAGTTATTATGGAAATAATAGACAGTTAATATAAAAATGTATTCTATACCAAAAACTAAAGTACCTTTGAAAAATATAGCTATAATGAAAGGATATAAAACGATGTGATCCATGCTTAAATATAAATAATACCTGTAAGAAATAAAATCTTGATTTATATAATGACAGTAATAATGTGATAGTACAGCCAAGAACACAGGCCTAACATTGAAACATCAGAAGATCGGGACTATGTAGAACATTCCAAAAGCCAATAGAGTAACGTCTTTCTTGGGATCTTAAAAGATTAAAATAATTGTCTCATATTTGTTTTGGAGAAAAGCTCAACTAGGGGTGTGGAACATCGCAAAACTTTCAATTACACTATAATATTGGTCATTGTATTAAAATTTAATGTGGTGTTAATTACCGTTTTCATAATTTTTCTCATTTAAATAAAAATGGCCGGTTTGGCAATGTTTTCTGCAATAATTTTTGCATGGCCAAAAAAAACCCGGCGAAATTGGTGGTGTTATTCGTTAGATTATCCTTTCTTGGCGTGAAACAGAAAAAAATCAATCGTTGGTGGGTGAAGCTCAAGGACAGAAAACTCTGTGTTAGAGCCGTTTTTCACCTTCTTACTCTTTTATCGCACTTCTACAGGAATTTTTGAGGTGGGGACATTTAGAACACAAGAGGCATTAGCACAGAGATTTTAATCAAAAACGTTGTAATCGTTTTTTTAGCAATTGCTGAAAAACATGATTTATTAATGATTTTCCATGATTTCAACCTTGTGCGCATGCTCGATTTTAGCAAAAACCTTAATAGTAGGTGCCATGGCCATCTCTAATCCTCACACCAAATTTGAACTTGGTAGGTCAATTTGTTCGAGTGTTATGCTGACCAAGTAAACACAGACAGACATTTGTTTCTAGATCACTTTTTATAAATCATTATGTTCCAAAATATAGGGTAATGCAAAAAAAAAAAAAATTTGACTGAAAACAATACTTTAATTACACTGCGTTAACATATGGGCAATTGAAACTAAAAAACTCTAAAAAAAACAGGCAAAAATGCGAATCTAAATAATACATAACCATCATGCATTTATTAGTATTTATGAGAATAAAATCGGTTAAGTTCTTTTTAGAGTACGAAACCCAGATTAATAGATTTCTACACAAGAACTGTAGATCGATATTTTGGAATAATATCGAGAGATTTTTCAAGAATAACTTTTAATACTTCATTTAGAAGATCAGTTGATTGTTAATTTAATTTTCAATGCCGTCTTTACTTTCATATTAGGACTGCGATGGTGTATCACACTCTTGCTACAAAGTGACACAAATCAAAAAATTTCATCTTAAGTTGAAATGTGTACACAATCACAGACTACACACACTTGAATCTGGTTGAATGGCACAAAATTGTTTTCAAATTGTATTAAAGTTTAAACTTATGCTAGTGTTCTACCAGCTACAATTCCGTGTAGTCTGTGTTTCTGCGTACACTTTATCTCAAAAGTGAAGTATTTTTAGTTGTGTCACTTTTGTAACTATTGTGAGATTTGTAGTTTGTCTTATTATTATTATATATATTTTTTAATTTCTCATTCAAGGATTTGATAAAGAAATTTTAAGTTTTTATTATTTTTATTAACATTAACATTAGCGAGTCAACATGTTTATAACTTAGACCAAATCTTCTAAATATATTGAATTTTTTTTCCCCAAGTACAGAATATGAGGTTCTCTGTAGATATAAATTCTAGAAATGTTCAGATCATTTGGAGACAGTTAGCATTATGTGGCGAGTCATGAACATTTTTTTAAGTGGCAGTCCTGGGAATTATTTATTTAGTTACTAGGGGATAGAGATACATTTCTTAATCGAACATCAGATTGTGAAAGAGTGGATCAATCATCTCATGAAAACTCTAGAAACTAGCGATAACGGTTTGTGCCTAGCTCAGTCAAAAGGGAAATACCTAGGGTATGAGAAACAAAATCAGTATGGCGAGCAATTATGAATATTAAGTAGGGAACTTACTATTAGGAAAACACTGACATGAACAATGTTCACATGAGTAGGTTGGGAAAACGTAGGAAAGTTATTGAATGAAATTGATGATCGGTGAAGGGATTAAAAATAGAAGACGCGCTTTGAAATAAAAAATTAAATTTAAAGGCGATACTAAAATAGGTTTGTTATTACATATCTATAATGTATTTATCACACTTTCTTCATTTTAATAGTTTAGAAAATGTTAAACAACTGCTATAAAACACTTAACCAATGGGTGAATACTCGCATTCCAAGTTGTTTTTTAGTGGTGGAAAAGTAATTAAATAACGAAGTTAAATAAAAACTTTCAATAACTACTTTTAAAGCTTATCCACATAACGAACACTTAAAAAGATAGCGAAAAGTTTCTCGATTTTTTTAATTATTACTGAAACTTAATTTCTTAGCACTTTCCGATTTCTAATTTGATTTATTTCTCTTGATAAAACAAAGATAAAAAAAAGAAGCAGAAGAATTTACATTAAGCATTTTCTTTCGAAAGAAACATTCTGATAATACACTTTAAACTGTGAATGCTTAGCAACCAAATCGATGTAACTTGCTCAGATTATTTCTGTAGTTTTTACTATTACCGAAGGAATGTTTTCTCTTGTAATTGTATTTTAAATAGGCTCTAGCAATATCTCAAGAGTACGATCGGAGACATTCTTCAAGAAAACTTCACGGCTTATTTTATTTTACTCGTTTTCAATTTTCTCTCGAATTCACTTCGAGAAAATAGAAAAAGAAAAACAGACCACCCCGTTTTTCCATCGCAAGATTTTTTAACAGAGGGCGAAGTAAGTTTAATTGAAATCATTTCTCCAGCTGTTGGAAAACGAGTCGACAGGATTATATATACATACGCTATACCCTCTCTCGTGAAATTATATATATATATACATAGAGTTTTTCAAATTACACTGAGTGGCCTTGTAAATATAAAATGGGAAAAAAGAAACTTTATAATGAAGCACATCCACTGCAGAATACAACTTAAAGCTATCCCCGCGCGAAATTCGTGAATTAATTTAGTGGGCGTGCAAATTCCTTGTCGTTTCCGGAGTAACGTTATTTTATTTATTATTTAGTTTCCCCACCCCCTAACTGTGACCTTCACCCTTATGCTGGAAATGGAATTGAATTTTGCGATTCTCCTTTTTTTGGGAAAGAATTCCATCTAAACAAAGGAAAGAATTTTCGGGGAGGAGGGAGGGGTGGCACGAAACAAATGGAACAGAGAAAGGGCAGTGGAAGGGATTTTTTCCGAGAAATAAGTTGCCTCACTCTTCACGAGCAACTCATCTCACAAATAAAAAGAAAGAAAAACTCAAGAGTAAAAAAAAAAGAAAATACCCATCCCTCTCTGAGAAGCTGCAGAGCGCCATGACTTTAGGAACATCTGTTTCTGCTTAGGAGCGCTGTTTGCTTAGGAAATATTAACAGTTTGTGTGGAAGTGTTACTGATAGTTGCGAATCTTTGTTATAGATTTCATGGTATGGTCCAGAAGTAAGTGTTGCTGTTTCTCTTGGCATTTCATTGCTGGTTATATACGCTTTTTGTTACGAAATAATAAAATGGTACCTTTTGGTGCATTTTGACTATTACTGTTTATTTTATTTAATTACTTAAATATTAGAATACAAATACCTTTATTTCGTATGGATTTTTTTAAAAAGGAGAGCTGAAATATATACATATTTTTTTTTATTTTTTTTTGAAAAAGTTTACTTAATTCTTTAAGAAAAACTCATCTCGCAAATAAAAATGAAAGATTTTGAAATCTAGTAAAAATACTCCTATTCTTCTGAGAAGTTGCACAGGACCATGTCTTTAGATACACCTGTTTCTGCTTAAGATTGTTATTTGCTTTTGCAATATTAACAGTTTGTGTATAAGCGTTAGTGATAATTGTTATTGTTTGTTATGAATTTTATTGTAAGGTCCACATCAACTGTTGCTATTTTTAGATATATTCCAATGGATTCAAATAAGAAAATTCATATAAGTAACAGAACTGTATAAAAAAATATTGAAAGATAAAATAGTTAAAAGATACGTTTTTATGCATGTATGCTTTTGTTTCCATATTTCATTACAGGTATAATATATTATTAGATAATATAAAGAAGAGGGCAAAGTTTTTTTTTTTCTATGAATAATTTGCCTTGTTATTCATGACCAAATTATCTCATAAATAAGAAAATCAAAAATTACCAAGAGAAAAAGAATTCTCATATTTTTTTATCAACTATATGCACCAACACATTTGTAATAACTATATCTGCTTGTCTCTGGCAGTTTTAGAGATAATGGCGCTATTTTTTTACAAAAATAAATTTATCTTTAAATTTTTTATTTGTAAGTACTTTATTGCAATGACTTAGAAAATGATTATAAGAAAAACATTTTGGAAAACAATTGGCACATTTTTCATAAACAACTTGTCTTCAGAATGAAAAGCGAAATAATAAATAACGATTCCATCACGGTATACCAAATACTGATTGGGTGAATAGCTAGAATAAATTAGCTGATTTTTAGCCCCATAACAATTGAGTAGGGGGCTATTTGGCGTACAAACATACGTACAATACAATGCATACTAGTTAGTATTTTTTGTAGACAGTAAGCACCACCTAGTGTCAATTCACGATAGCTTGGATATTAAGCCCATTTTGTAAAGCTGTGAGCTAATCAATTACTAAAAAAAGTGTTAATGTGTTTTTAAAACATCATTAACCGATCCCTTCAATGTCTATTAATAAGTAAAATAATATTGATGTTATTAATTGAGAAAAATCTTTTAAATAACGATTTTACACAATTTAGTATTGTTAGTATTAGACACCTTCACAAATATTGGAAGTAGAACAATTCAAAATGTTTTTTACGCTATTCATATTGGCATTTTTTAGTGCCAATTGAAGCCATATTTTGATGCCTAACAACAAATTACACTACAAACAGAGAACAATCATTTCCTTACCAAAATCTACTTTTCTCATAGGGCGTGGGCCGAGCAACGCTGAGACTTACAGCTAGTTAAACATATACTATTCTGTATGTAGGAAGTCTATTAAATACACAGTTACTTTCCTTTTTACTCAGTTTGGTAAGGGGATTATTTCTATTGAACTGCGTAAATCTTCAAAATAGCAACTATTTTCCCCAACAATAAAATACCATTTTCTCTAAACTGCATTTTGAAAGTTAGATAATTTCGAAAAATAAACAGGATTGAAGCATTTTAGTATTTCATTTAGTTAACATTTAGTTCATTTAGAACATTTTAGTTCATTTCTATTACAAAATCTATTAATTGGCCCTCAAGTAGATTCTCTTTAGCGTTTAAGATTAAAAATAAATTGAAGCAGAAATTATTGAAATAAGAGCAAGAAAACTGCCTGAAACAAGCATGAAAATTAATTTTTTAATGTTTGATAAAAATATTAATTAGTCGTATGGCTATATTATAATTTGCTACCGATTACTAGTTTTCTAGTATAATATATATAAATATAGCTCATAAACACTTTAATCTTTTTTTACAATCATCAATAGAATTCCTTAAAATTGTAACTTTTCCCTAACATATCAAATTTTTCTAATGAATAAAGCAATATTCTCTAAATATCTACTAATTAGTTATATACAAACCTTTTTGATCGAACTCTTTTTAGAAAAAAATCCTATATGTTAGGAAAACTATAATTTACTAAATACCAAGATCAAAGTAATTCTAATTTTGAAAAATAGATACACATTACTATATTTGTGGATATTTTATAAGAAAAAAAATTCCTTAAATAGTAATTATGAAGTATGCGATGTGTCTTCAAATCATTATATTAATTATTATTTACTTATTTTTAAAGCTTACATCAATAGTGCCATCGCCATAAGGGAATAATGACACCAAATATATTAGGATCGGTACATTGAAGCAAGAAAGTTTTTGATTAAAAAACTACTGAAGTTGAAATAGAAAACACGAGCGTATTAATTACTAAATTCCCTAAAGTTCATATTGATATGTCTTTGAATCTGATTAGCAAAAGCTAAAGAACTACTCGAATGCTTGAATGAATAACGGAAAAAGCATTTAAGGGGATATAATCAAAGAACTATCATATTTTAATTAATGATTTTTTATCAATTTCTAATTCATAATCTTAAAACTGTTAATTTATTGCAACTACCCGTGTAAACTTAAATTTAGAGTTTAATTTTTTAATGATCCTCTTGACTTAACTTCTTTGAATATAAACGAATTTTTTTAATTGCAAAATATATAACATGAATAGAAGCCGACATCAACTTCTTAATTTGGGATTCATTTGATGTCGTATAATTATCCCGATTTAAGCAACCAGGCAAATACTAGAAATATTCTACTGATTAATTTGTCAGCATTTACATTTGAGAAAGATTCGATATTCATCTAGTTTCTAATTGACTTCATATTACCAATATTTTGATGTTATTATATATTAATATATTTTGGGTCACTGAAAGAAGACTGAATGTGCACATTTTTTACATGTTCCAGAAGATTTTTTTTACATAATAGTGTATGATTATTTTGTAATTAAGAGTAATCAAAGGGGTTTAACTCACAGAAAAATCAACAATTGATAATAAGTACTTCGAATTTCGAAGAGAAATAACTTCAATTAATTCTGAGAGGGATGAACGATACATAAGATATTTTTGTACTTTGTTCTACAAGCAAGCAAATTAAAATTGCAAAACTGCGATAAATTCAATAGTTATATTTTTGTTTTATAAAATATCAGTTGGTGGAAAAGTTATGGAAAAATAATTATTTTAACTAGGTCACATATTTATTTATAATATCTGACGCACTGGACTCGGACGTGTCCCTTGGATCAAGGCCTTATAAATGTAGATTTAACCTAATTAAATTATTTGTCCATACGATTTCTCCACCTACTAATATCATATAAATCAAAACCTTAACTACCAGATTCATTATAGTTTTGCAATTCTTATTTGTTTACGAGTGGGGAAAAAAACGCAAAATCTCTCCTGCATCTTCCCGAGAGTATTACCCTGAGGCTTCCTCATTTGTGTTTTCAAAGGAAGAAAACACATAAAAGCCCACAGTAAGCCCTTCAATCAACATAAGGATATATGCTAAGTATATATTGGTAGCCATAATTAAAATGCACTTATTTAGAACCATCTACAGCATACCCTAATGAATATATATTCATAAAATTGCTTACATGTTACTACATAGATTTGTAACCATGAGAAAATGTAATCTTAAGAAACAAATAAACATCAAATAAAATTACCAGAGGGAAATCCAGTGCTTTAAAGACGAAACTTAACTTTACCGACTGAACTTTATCGGGAAGGTGGGAATAAAGTGGTGGGAAAACTAAAATAATAATAATAATAATATGAACTAATTAAACAAAGTTTTAGTCTGTGTGCCTGTGTTTTCATCTACAGAAACCTACGTCCACTATGGGAAGAGCTCTGAAATTTAAAACATAGAGAGTATTTGACTTCTAAGTTTGCTGTTGACAGTCAGAATGTTAAAAAAAAATTTTGATTTTTTTTAATTAAGATTTAGGTTTTTCTATTAGTTTATAAAGCAATTCCCACTTTATTTGCACTTTTTCTACACTGCCACATGATGATGCATCTAATTTTACAAAAAATTCATTAAACAGGCAGTCTATTGGGAAATTATTAAGCCTTTTGTGACCCTCCCCTCTAACGCCTCCCGCTGATTGCATTTGCCCAAACCATGTGTAAATAAATCAAGGGTGGATCCAGAGTTTTACTACGGAGGGGGCGGGAGGCCCATCCCGATTTTTTTTAGTTTTGGGTTGTTGAATAATTTAGGTATATTTTGTTGTTCTAAAGTCATGGGACAGCTGGATTATAAAGTATATGTTACAGAAAGGTAAAAAGTCTCAATCACAAAAAGGCGCAACTATGATTAGCTATGTGTCAATTTACGACAATAAATTAGATCTAAATTATAGTTAAAGTATGACAGAAAGGATAATCTAATATAGGATACATACACAACAACCAAAACAATAATTTTCAATGTATTTAATAGAACAAATTTATATCTAAACTACAAAAACCCCATTACAATTATTTTAATTCTTTTATAACAGGCAACTTTTTAAAAACCGTTTATAGTGGAACGTCAAACCACCTTGGTCTCTTTGAAAATTGGTCAATAACTTTATTTAAATCAATATGAATGTCTCTATGGATGTCTATTAATGATAGTCCTAAAATTCTATTTTCTGTCATTCACATTTGAAGCCAAATTTTAAGACGAGTTCAATGACGAAATATTACGTTCTGTTGAAGTAACACTTACTGGGAAAGAATCTTGAAGGGCGAGAAGCTTGTAGTTTGAAGATAAATATATACGGATCGCATTTCTAAGAATTCGAACACATTTGTGGGGGTTTTATTTACCGAAACATTCTTTCAAAACTCATATCAAACTTCATATTCTCCTTGAAGTACACTTCAGACTTCTACTTCCATGATTATCAAGAATTAAACCAAGTTTTGTATTTATATTTTACAGAGCAATTTTCTATCTTGCTTTATCCTCGGCTTTTTCATCTCCTTTTTTTGAGATGAGAACATTTATAATACAGATTAACAGATGTTCAGTGCGGATTCATCAAATCTTGATTGACTTCATCCAAAGCCTTCGAGAAGTGTGTGTTAAAACGTGAGCAGTAAATACAAAATAGTACAATGGTTCAATTTTAATTCAAATCTTTCACATTTTCTTTTATTTATTGTATATATATATAAATTAAATAATTAAATATGCGATAGTTTTGAACGTTTGTATTAGACTTTTGTTTATTACAGTCATGACAGAAACACGTAAAATATTCTTCGTTGGCTTTATTTTTTCCTATTTAAGTTTTAGCTTCTTTTTTTACTAAGCTATTTACTTTACTTTCCTAAGCTATTCAAACTATTTATTTTCCTAATTAGTTTATTATTACAACGGAGGGGGCAATCGCCCCAACCGCCCCTCTCTGGATCCGTCAATAAAATAAATGCTGCATTCTCCACTATACCCGGATTCTGTTCGGAACTATTCATTTATCCACTCCAATCGTGGTTCATATGATTTTTTTTTATCATTTCATTTGATTTTATTCGTTTTTTCATGGTTTTGCGCAATTGCAACGCATGAGCAGTACGTTTGGAAGCACTGTTGCATTAACATGCTCTTGGTAATTTTGTTGTTTCTCAAATAGGATAGGGATATTAACAGAGAAAAACGATTATTTTTGTTTTTGTCATGGGAGGAATTTTTTTTTGGGGGGGGGGGGAGGGGGGATTGTATTTGTTTGTTTCTCGAAAAGGAATTTTGTATGAATGGGATTTTTATTATTACTCGAAGGGGGTAGATGTATTAACAGGGAAAACTAATTTTTTTTCTTTTTCTTTTTTTAGGGTGTATCCATATTGTAGATTATTTTTTTTTCTCAAAGATAGGTATGGGGTTGTATTTTTGTCTCGATAAGGGTTCTCGGAGAGCCATTCAAAGAGCTAAGCAAACCCGGGTGTGCGTAGGAATCAACGTGAGGTGGATTCGCCAAGCGTCAAAACCTAGGACGCAGCGGGGCCACTGAGCTAGTATGCTACACATTGTTATCCTTAAAAAATTTTGATAATAAGTATTAGCTTTTTTCTAGACAGTGATAGCGCAGAAAACTTTGAAAGGTTCACAAAAACGATGTAAAACAAAAATTTATATTTGTTGATCAAATTATTTTCTAAAATTAAAGTATAACAGCTATTTATAATTTTAATAAAACCTTACATATAGAATTTAATCAAAATTAGATTAGCACTATTGTTCTTTTTTCAATTAGAAAAAAAATATGCTAGGTTTCGAAAAGGTTACTAATTTTAAAAATACGAGTCTTTTCTCATTTTTATTTTTTATTCTAAGTATGGGAATGCTTAGAACATATGTATTTTTTATATAAGACTTCCTTCATATATACATTAAATATAAGTTCCTAAAAAAAAAAAAAAAAAAAAAAAAAAAAAAAAAACTTTTTATAGGATTAAGAAAACTTTCCGTAGAGGATTAACTTTCATTAATTAGTAGAATCTGCAAATAACACTGAAATTCCAGTAAACTTAAGCAATAAAGAATAATTTCAGTAGACTTAAATCAGCAAAAGTTAGGAAAATTAGTCACAAAAAAAATCTCTTTTTTTTTTAGCCTAAAGTAATTTGATTTTTACTTCAATTATGTTTAAATAAAATTTTACTTTTTCAGATATTTCTATTTTTTCCATTATCAAATAAAGCACAAAAATGTAACAAAAAAATTTAAAACCCTAAATTGATCAAACTGTATTTTAATTTGTTTTATGCATCGAACAAATTATTTCTTTAAGTTTAATTTTGTATTACTGGTTAGAATTATTAAATTGTATTTGTCCAAAAACTTATTTTCTCGTTTTTAACAATTTTCTTCACATATTATACACGTACAGTAAGGAGCAAAAGTATAAAAACAAAGTTTTTACTGCATTACGACCAAAGGGATAGGTCTTGCATTGACCGAGGAATGTCTTCATGTAGGACTTTTGTAGAGAAGAACGTGCCGTCTGGTGGAAGTCTGAAGAAGTTCGAGAAACTGTATTTAAGTCGAGACTATGGTCGGGACCCATAGTGAGCTTTGTTTTCGTAATTTTTTACTTCCAATTACACATATGTTAACATAGGGTAATTAAAGTATGGTTGTCGGTAAAAAATTTATAATTTTTTTTTTTTTTTCGCATTTCTCCCCGCTTTTGAACATCCTAACTTTAAAAAAATTATCTAGAAAAAAATTGTGTCTGTGTGTGATGAGGCAGCACAACTCCTGAACGAATATACCTACGATGTTCAAATTAAGTGTACAGGTTAGTGGTGGCTATGGTACCTGTCATACAGGTTTACGTCAATATTGCGCATGTGTAAAACATGAAAAACAATCATGTTTTTCTGAAATTGCTATAAAACGGCCCTAACACATTTGATCAAAATCGCTATGTTAATGCCTCTTAAGGAGTTCTAAACATCCTCATCTCCGAAATTCCCGTAAATATGCGGCCGACCAAACGGTATAGTGGTTAGCGTGCTAGCCTCTAGACTGCAAGGTTGCGGGTTCGCGTCCCGTGTTAGGCATGGGTGTTTGTAAGTATATGTTGGCTTGTCAAATGAAGAATGTTTTAGAGCATTATAACCTTCGTGTTGCTGACGGTGCCAGATAATCTGAAAACAACCAACTAACCCATAAATATGCTACAAAGGTGTAAAAAGTTGAAAAACGAATGCATTTAGTACAGAAATTTCTTCCCTTGAGCATCACTCATCAACAATCGTTTTTCTCCTCTTTTCTGTTTCTGTCTTTCACTTACAAGAACAGATAATGTAAAAATTATCGAAAAGTATATCGCCAAATTCGCCATTAGGGCGATGTTTTTTTTTTTTTTTTTTTTTTTTATGCCTATGTAAGAATTATTCTCTATAGTATCTCCAAATATGCAATTTTTTCAAAATGAAATGGAATGAAAATATGAAAATGGTAATAAATCAAATCAACATCAAATTAAATTGACCAGTGTTATAGTGTAATTGAAAGTTGGGTGATGTTCCTCACCCCTAATTTTATACGTAAAATTTCCTTATCAAGACAAGACTATTAAGTCTTTCAAAACACCTGCGACACGGAACCAAAAACACCAAACGGACCACGAACCACGGAACCACGAACACCAAAACACGTGCTTCAAATTTTTGTGTGATACTAGCGGTGTTCTTGTCGTAAGCTGTCGTCCACTGGTTTGGGTGTGGATTATATTAATGATGTGGAAACCCACCTCGTGTCATGGTAGTGTGAGGTTTCACCTTTTTCTCCGCATTATCATATTGGGTTTTTGTTCAATAGGGTATTTTGTATCATGTTTATAGTGAACTGGTTATTCAACAATACGGCTTTCGGAAATGTTAAAATATAACTTAACTGGAAAAAAATTTATAAAGGAAAACTCAGAAAGAAAAGTTGAAAGTATTCATTTTCCAAAAAATAATTTATAATTAATTTCCTCACTGCTATATGTCAATAGATAATTTTGGCTCAAAAAAAAAAAAAACTGATTGTAATAAAGTATATTTAACGTGATTATTTTGCAAGAAGAATTCGAATATATGACGACGAAAAAACTTAATTTAACTCTTTCAAAATAAAGTCATCATAAACATTGAGTTATTTTGTAAGAACTGTTTTTGTACAGTGAGTGTATTTTGTTTTAAAGTATGTAATTATTTTTCGACTTTTTTTCTTATAAGTCCTTAAAAATTTTTGTTTCTGAAGTAATTCAAAAAAGGAAAATTAAGATATCACTATAAATGCTCCTTATTTATTTTAGACTAAGGAGATTTTTAGAAGAAGTTATGTTTCTCAAATAAGTCTTGGAATTTATTGCTGTGAAATATATCGAAACCACGGAAGGTAAGCGCCATGCTAGCAAACATAACTTTTTTTTTACCCTGGGCCTTACCCCAAGGGTATTGCTTCCAATTGGTCATAAGTGTGGAATGGTATCTGTAATCACTTCTTGTATGGGCAAGCACAGGAAAGGCATTGTGTGAGCATGCGCCTGCTCCACCTGCTTGTATAAAAAATATGTACGCTGATGTTCTTCAGTTGTATTGATGTATCGAAATTTGATAAAACTTAAATAAAAAAAAAACTTTGTAATGGGCTTGGACTTAAGGCCCAAGGTACATCGTCCCTAAGCCGAATATTTATCTTAATTTGGTTATATATTTATAAAATTATTTTCAATAAATAGTTTATTAAGATTTTCAAAAATAACAAATTATTTTGTTGTTGTTGTTTCTTATCCCAACTGGTCTAGCGGAGCTAGACCAGGTCCATGAGTCCACCCACCCTCAGGAAGTCGAAGAACAAGACTGGGTCGCGCAGGAAATCTTCTTTTTCAAAATGCATGCAGCTAAGGAGGTGAGCCGGGCTAGCTGCACGGGTGAAACGCTTATTGCAAGTTGGATAGACCTTTCTTTTATGTTCATATCTCATACACCTTAGGTGACCACTGATAAATCTTGTGTACGCAGTCTGATCACCTCTATCTCCTCTGAAGGTCAAAGCGCGTCCCGGCTTTTCCCACAAACTATTATAGCGTTGGCAAAAGGAAAAAATTCAACATTTGACAATTATTTCGTAGATGATAAAAAGAGTTATCTCAATATTTATATAATCAACCTTTGCTTGTTGATTTAATTCAGCTGTTTGAGATTTCCCAAAAGCCTTTCTTTGCACCATCCAGTTCCCTCCAATTCCAAATACAAATAATTAAATGAACTACAGGCACCATCAAAGTTGGTCCACTTTTCTTTTCCTTGTATAGATCCATCTGTCTTTTATTAGCATAATATCTACGTATACTTTGAAGTCTTGATTTATACAAAGAAATAAAGGAAACGCAGTTTGCATCATGCTTCATTTTAGTTAACAGTAGACTCAGTTTCTTTGCCTGAAATTTTCAGGTAAAAACCTACGGCATCCATCGATAAAGGTGTGTATCTCAAATTAGTGTTGTTTTATTTAAAACGTTTGTCTTCAAAAATATACTTAAAATAATTAAAAAAATTCAAAACTTCACGAAGAAATAGCTCTAGTTAAAATGTTAACTATTGATATTAAATTTAGTGTAAATATACTTGTATTTATGCTTTATGGAGCAGTTATATCAATAAGAAGTTTAAAAGACGGAAATTAAATTCTGCACCGTTTATGTGATTTGAACAAATATTTTTTGTTTGCAATTTTTCTGAATGACAAGTCTGAAATCCTGACTATAATAAGTCAATTTTTTGTCTTAGAATAATTTTAAGTGTGCTTTTTGTGAATAATTTCAAAGTGTGCTCCTTTTTATTTTATAACACATTTACGTGCAACTACAAGTTTTTATTTTTCTCCGAAAGCTGTCTTAGCATTTTAGTAATACGAAAGAAGAGTAATACGAGAAAAAAAAATTGAATAATGCCTCCTTACATTACTTTTAGGAAACTTATACTTGGCAAAAGTTTTCTAGTATGTTTCTTCTGCAATAGGTTTAGACAGTTTTCTGGAAAAGCAGTCCATAGCAGTTTCATCATAGCAGGAAAAATGTGTGCAACTATTTCAAATTCCTTTCAAACTGACGAAGCCTTTTTTTAACTTAACAATATCAATAAAAATAAATATTACTAGTTGGAGAAAGTTACGGAATAATGAGATGTTTTGTTGAAGATCTTTTACAATGCTTTGATTTAGGATGTGAACTTCCTTCTATTCCATGCACAAATTAATATACTTTTGAAATATTTAACTATTTCATGTTTAAATTCATTAGAATTCTTTTAAAATATAAGAAAATAGAGTTTTTTAGTGAGGTACCGAATAACAAATTTTTTTTAGCAATATTAGACTTTAAAACTAGTGATTTTTTTCAAAAACACAGAAGTTTAGATGAAATATAACAAAAGAATGTTTTCTCGTAAAAAATAAGATTTTTAAAATTTTAATTTCATTAGACACACTAAAAATATAAAAAATGGCATTGTTATATGGGATGAACTTTTTTTTAAATCATTAAATTTTACTTTTTTTAGAATAACTTTTTTGTTTTTCAGTATCATATATCCAAACTACAATTATTATGCATGTACAATTGGAAAGTAAACTTCATGCCATAGATATGTCACCAAATATTAAATTATACATAATATGTCATCAATAATATCATATATAATAGTCACAGAATCACCATAGAGAATCAATCAATCGTATGTCTTAGAATATCAACCTAAGTCCAAAGTGGCTGTTTTTCCATTACCATTTAGTTTCTATAATATTAAATGCAGGATACATCTCACATTATTCCCAACAATGCTTTCAAGTTAAAATTAAGAAAGACTTAAAATATACATTCAAATAGCATTTACTACACCAAATAAATCTTATTTCAGTTAGTAGACAATTAAATATAATATTACTACTATATTGTATAATATAAAAATAAAAATATTGCTAATTAAAAATGAGGGACTGAAAAGCAAAGAGGTCTAAGTGACTTTTAACTTTCGAGAAAATACATTTATATTAAATTTGTAATTATTTATATTCAATTCTATGAAAACTAGTGATATCTTATTTTTATTCCAGAGGTTAGTATTTGAACAACAATAATTTCCATACAAATTTAATATAAATAAAGAAAAAAACTTTAAAGTGTATTTCTCAAAAGTTAAGAAAATTTACTTGGACACCTTTGCTTCTCAGGCCCTCAAATAATATTATGCAGTACTACATTTAGCGAATAATGCGACTGCGACATAAACTCAACAATACAAATGTCAAATACAAAGAGATTAAAAAAGAACTAGACATCAAAAGATATATTTTGAGCTAATTTATGTCAATAATCAGTTCATCCTAAATACTTCAGTATTTTCACTGACAAGACTGTATAAAAAGCATAACTTTTAATTTAGCATTTTTTTTTTCTTGTAACTGCAGGTAAATAATTTTTATATTACAGATAAAATGAAATGCTATCACAACTTACATTCGTATGCATTTTTTGCAATACATTTTCATGGATTTTTTTCAATACATTTTCACGGATTTTTTTGTAATACATTTTCATTGATTTTTGCAATACATTCTCATAGATTTTTTGCAATGCAATATCATGGCTTTTTTTGTAAAACTCATGGGTTTTGTGCAATGAGTTCTCATGGATTTTGTGCAATACATTTTCATAATTTTTAGAAATGCATTCTCATGGATTTTTTGCAATATATTTTCGCGGATTTTGTGCAATACATTCTCATTTATTTTTTGCAATACATTCTCATTTATTTTTTGCAATACATTCTCATTTATTTTTTGCAATACATTCTCATTTATTTTTTGCAATACATTCTCATTTATTTTTTGCAATACATTCTCATTTATTTTTTGCAATACATTCTCACTGATTTTTTGCAATACACTCTCATTGATTTTTTGCAATACACTCTCATTGATTTTTTGCAATACACTCTCATTGATTTTTTGCAATACACTCTCATTGATTTTTTACAATACACTCTCATTGATTTTTTACAATACACTCTCATTGATTTTTTACAATACACTCTCATTGATTTTTTACAATACATTCTCATGGAAGTTTTGCAACTCATTCTTATGAATTGACTTACATGTGCAAATAACCCAGTTATTTCCCCAAATATTCCCCGCAGCAATACAGTACCACGAATATATTATTCCTCGTTCTAAACAGCGTTACTATCATCTGAATGCGAGATTGTCAAACACATTTTTTCTGACAGAATGTGTTCATTTTAGTTTCTTTTACAATCATTTACAAATTGGTTTTATATTTTCGAAACACCTTGAATATTATGGCTCCTATAAAGGGGAACCTTTGAGATAAGTAGAAAGCTAGTAAACTAATTTCTATCAAGACCTTTGAAATCACTGTTGAAGCTCTAATTACTTCCGCCCGATTGTTGAACGATCCATCACAGTCAACTTAAAGGGGAGAGCGATCTGAAGGTTGAAAATTCCAAATTGGAAAGTTGAACTTACAAATTTACTTTGTTTTCGGTTATCAAGAGAAAAATAGCCAAGTTTTCCTTCGAGGGGAATCGTTGACTACCGATCTGACTCTTGGCTTTTAATGATGTCGGTCTTGTTTATGATATAAATGGATCTTAATTATTGTATTTATTTCTTAACTGTATGATAATTTATTTTGAGAATATATTTCTCATGAGTTAATAACAACTAAAACAACTGAGAATAAAAAAAAAAATTAAAGACCTATAATGCGCATGTAGTATTCAGTTGATTTTTGCTTTCAATTCCAAATTAAAACTTAAATTTATAAAATCGAAATAAAATTTTTATTTAAATTCCATATTAAATTCTAAATGTATAAAGTACAAATAAAAATTTTCGTCAATTGAACTACGCAAACCAACTTAGGCACAATATGGCGTCTCAGTCACACTTTCAGCAACATAGGGCCACACCGCTTGCCTTACATAAAATAATATCGGCTGCATGTTCACCAGCCCACACATGTACACACCCCTCAGATGATCAAGTCATCCGTAACAAAAGAAGAGGGGAAAAGTCCTAAATCTTCTATAAATACACGTTCTCTTAGATATAAAACTTTATTTAGGAGACAGCCCCTTTTAGCATAAAAGCTCTGGAGGTTAAGATGACACAGCTGGAGTGGTACGAAGGCCATGTGCTTTCGGCTGAGGCTAGGATTGTCGGAATGTTTTTCCGAGGACAATCGCCCGTAAACGCACAGACTTCCCCCTACACCATTAAAGTCCTCTTCGGAAATAGGGACTGGAGACAAAAGGGTATGCCTCACAAAAGCGTTTGTTTCAATTGATTTTTTTCTTGGCACCAGAGTTAACACCAATAGAACAGAATTCAGAGTTTCAAGGTGGGATTTCGCAATTTTGTCTCGAATGGGAAAATTCACGAAAAACTTCCACTAGGCAGTCTAATTTATGATGTTGTTGGTACCTATTAATAAAACCAGTAATGCACTGCAAATAATTGTTCATTGCATAATACCTTCACAAGCATTATGCAGTACCGGAGCCTCGTAACGAGATCTGAAAAACTGAGTTATCCAAATGTTAATTGGATAAGCCGAGTGATTTTTTTAAGAGGAAACTTAGCAGCATTTGGGTCTTATATGGGAAAAAACGCATAAACTACATGACAGTTCCAGAATTAACACGAAACTATATGCTAAAATTGGTGCTTCTACTATTTTTTTTTTCTTTTCTTTTTAAATCAGAATGTAGAGCGCCATAATTATTTCGATCCTAAAACTTCTTAAAGATTAGGAAGTTAACCTGAAATAAAGCAACAAATTTGCCCCTTACAATGTCGGATATAGAGAAAAGCATACCAGAAGCAAGGAGCCTCTATAAATAGTATAACTGATTAATCTACGTAACTATCAGAGATGATTTTAATAACTATCAGGGATTCGATGCATTTATTATGATTATCTGCTTACGGAGATTTTTCCAACTAATCATGTTTTGAAATATTGACTTGGTTAATTATGCAAATGATAAAATAATTAAAGTTGTTCCTAATTTTTTTCATCTTTAAAGTTGAATAAATTAAATCCCGAATTTAAGTTGAATCAATTATTTTTAAGTCGATAATGTTTCATACAAGTTTATGTTAGTCGCATTGGATATTTTTTTTTTTTTAGCAAATTCATCTAAATCTGTTTAATGCTTGCTCCTCATGGTATCAGATTTCCGTCATTGTTTCCTCACAATTGTCCTTTGCATTGTTGAAAGAAGAGAGCTACGTTACAGATACGATCCGTCGTCACACAACTGTTGTTAAGAGCATCTGACAAATCCGCTAGCTTGGATTTTAAAGAGGAGCCAAGTTATTTTTCTTAAATAAGTGTGTTATACAAGCCCTAGATTTTACAGGGATATTAGTCATCCCAGAACAATAGACATGGTGTCTTTCAGTTTTTTACTGCAACGTTGGACAAGGAAACAACATCTTGGGGATTAGACTTCAGTATCATACTTTGCTTCAGAACTAGAGGGTCAGTAACGAAGAGTTATTGCACTATTGTATAATCCCAAATATTGTATATTCTCAAATCTATTGTATATTCTCAAATCTATTGTATATTCTCAAATCTATTGTATATTCTCAAATCTCTTCTATAAGTATATTCTATTGTATATTCCCAAATTTATTGTATGTTCCCAAAGATTGTTTAAGAGTTGGACTTTTTGGAAACTAGCCACTGCATGGCATCACAGAGATAAGAACGTTAACAACTAGATTTCAGTTGAACTCCACGTCACTGGGTTACCAGCTCGGAAACCATCTCAGTAATCGTGAAATTCAGTGATGTCATACGTTTTAAGCCAATAGTTGTTCCTAAGAGTATTGTTTCAGGGAGTATTAAGAATAATTACTCTATGTTCGCATTCCGAACAAGGAAAACCAGAAGACTCTTAACTAGGAAGTTTAATTCTCAACAGAATGCCATCTTTTACAACCATGCTCGTTTACTAATTTTTGAAAGCAGAGTTATTAGAGATCCTTCTCTAGGGATTGATCTCCTTGAAAACTAGACACGAATTCTGCTGGTGGACCATGAATACAGCAGTAGGGCTAAATAGACCATTAGTTGCGTTTGGAGATTAGTTTTTCAGTTGTTTTACTCTATTGGATTTTTTTTCATCCTTTAAAAGTTACGATTCAACCTTCTCTTTCACCCACTAACCTTAGACTGAAACGACCCCTTTCTAGAAGAAAAACGGTCCACCCTAAAACAAAAGATTCCCTCGTTTTATTTTGTTTAAAGGTGGAACGAAAACTAAGAGTAAATGGATGTTGAAATTTGTCAGAATAAAAGGTAGCCTCCGGCAGATATAGCCAACTGTAGTAAACTAAATGTAATGTTTGAAGGAAAACAGCTATATTGGATGATTTGTCGGTGGAAAACATGTACTAGAACAACGTCATAAATCTTAGTAAGACCAAGAGGAATGTTTATTGCAGTCTGTCTGGGGTTAAGGTAATCGCTTAATTCTTCGAACGGGATCAAATGATTTTACCTGCCAGGTTTTGGAATCACCTTTACTTTTTGGGGTGATAAATAATTTCAAAGGACAACAAAAGCAGAAATTTTAGGAAGCATCGGTGTTTTTAATGTGTATGTGAATGCGTTTCGAGAACTTAACGTTACCACATTATTTCTGAAGGTTTGGTTGATGTAGACTTTTTTGCTAGTTTGCATACTAGTTTTTAAAGGTTACAGTACTATGCAGATTGGACTAAATTCCTTGACCATTTCATGAATTAATATAAAATTAACAGATTTTGGCATGCAAATATAAGGTTTGCAATAATATTTTGTATAGGAAAGGACAGTTTTTTAATCAAGTAAAAAATAATTCAAAATGTACTCATAGATGGGTAATGTAATTAGTCTAAAAAAAGTCAGCACCATCAGTGCGCGAGATTTTTAACACGTTTTTATCTTTCGACACACTCGCAAAACCACCTAATTCTGCAAAAGAGACAATTTTGGCTGCACTATCCAGTATAAAAAAATCATTGGACATTTTTCTCACGAGAAAAACGTTCAACTCATTCCACTGTATTCAGATTTTACAACAATTTGTTGCCACATTTCAATATTGTAACTAAATCTGCAAACCAGTGTATTTAAAATTCCATACCTATGTATATCCCAGATACTACTTGTCTCTTCTGTCTCTCACACTTTCGTGATTATGCCTTTCCAAAGTTAGGGAATTCTTTCTGAAAGATCCGATATTTTCTTAACCTCAGCGTAGAAAGATACATTTTTTGGAAAGTACTTAATTATATTTATAATACTTTATTTTTAGAAAATGTAGTTCTAAAATTATATGAATAATGCTGCTTTCATGCCATTTCTTTCATCCGATTTTTTTTTTCTATCAACTTTAAGAATATCAAAACAGGTCTCCAATATAGCAATATCGTAACCCCTCAATATTATAGTGCACCTTTGTTAGAAAATTTTCAGTTTTTCAAATTACTGGATTTAAAAGTCTGTTTTTTACGTATTTTGATATTTTTATAATTATTTTTTACTTCTTAGTTCGCAACACTAAATTAAGTATTTTTTTTTATTTGTTTCAAAATAACATAACCCATGAAAAAAAAAATTATATAAGTTCTTTATTGCCAATTTTTAAATTAAATAACATACACCGATTCTGTTGTCTCCATGTTCTTGGTTCTTGCCTCAAATTTAAATATTAAAAATATCTCTATTAGCAAAATATACGGCAAACTACATTTTAAAATTTATTTATTAAAAATGAATATGAGTTTATGCATTCACGTCCAAATATCTTTAATTTTTTTAAACAATTTTTGCAACAACAGGAAAGAGTTTCAATGATGATCGGTAAAATCCTTTCACTTCCAGGGTTACTACACAACGCAAAGTTGAATTGACTGGACTTCACTCTATAATGAATTTTTGCATTGACGTTCAATTATCATTTATTTATTTTGATTAAAACAATGTTGGCAACAAGAAAGAGTTTCTACAATGATCTATTAATAAATGAGATTTATTAGTATTCGATTAGAAAAGATTGTGTAAAAGCGACCTTTTAGTGACACAGTTTGATATAATGCATTGTCATCGACATCGAATCGATCTCATAAGTTTCAATCCGATTGGATTACGGCAAGTGGGTTAATTATGCCTCCACAGATTTTCCCGGCAGCGACAAACATTCATACCCTCAAAATCGAAGTTAATATAATGGATTTAAATAAAAAAATATGTTATGTTCCTATGGATGAATGTCATCTATGCCTTTCAAAAGAATCAAATATGACCACCCGTAATTTGATTTGCAATTATGTTTAAAATAAACTTCAGCGTTGGTTTTCATTTCCGTAAAACTTCAATAACCTCCCACACACGAGTCTTTATAACCAAAAAGCCATTTATATCACAAACTAACCATTCTCCAACAGAACAGTAGTGCTTGGTTCCATACTTTATTATTCCACAAGACATAAACTCGAAAGCTTTTATTCAACACACAGTCTGAAAAGACAATAACTTACGGAAGCATAGAAAAATAAATGTGCTTTCAGTTCTCTCCAGCACCTTTTTCTTTGACTGCCCGACACTTATTTTGAATTTCCCTTTGGCTCAAGCCCAACCACACTTTCTTTTGCCGAGGAAATACCCTCAAAAATCCAATTCCAACACCTTTATCTTTTTTTGAAGTGATAATAAAGATCTATTCCATTTTCAATTATTCTTCACAATAACCGATGGAACACAATTTAACTTTTTCATACTATTAAAGTAGTTTAGCTAACCAAGCAGATGTAATTTTCTTTATATCCAAGTGTACATTCATATCAGTGTAAAGAGGGCATACAGTAAAGAAAATTACCACTCTCTTATCCTTTATACACTGACAGCTGTTATAAATTTGTATCTAGGTATAAAAAAATGGTCATGCGCAATTCTATGAGACTGCTTATAATGCCATTTAGAGGCATAGTCAGGAATTACAGTGTTATCTCCTAAATTATATAAAAAACATTCAGTTACAAAGCTATAGAATATTATAAGTTATTCCAGTTACAAAGCTGTAGAATATTATAAGTTAGTAGTTAATTCTGGGCGACTCATCTCAAGAAGGATATGGAAATTTGGAAAAGGTTCAGCGTAGAGCAACAAAAATGATACAGAGAAACTCGACATTGAAATATGGTGCGAGATTGAGGAACCTTAATATGTCTACATTGGAAGAAAGAAGGTCCAGAGGGGATTTGATTTAACTATTTAAATTTATCAAACAGGGGGATTTCAAGGTTTTAAAGTTCAGTACAAGGGACCGGTCAAGAAGTCATGCATATAAGCTATTTAAATCGAATTTTAACTTGGAAAGTAGGAAACATTATTTTTACAATAGAGTAATTGATAAGTGTAACAATATGCGGGACCATATCGTAAATTGTACCCAAGTCAACAGTTTTAAAAGGTAGATGGATCTAGAGTAAGCGATGGTTAAGAAAAGTTAAATTGGACCAACCTTGATGGGCCTTGTGCCTGTAGTTGGCCATCATTTTTGTATTTGTATATATATATATGCACATTAATGCTTTGAACAGAACAACACTCGTTTGTTTGTGTACATCAACGTCTCCAAACATCTAAAAAAGGAGAAATTTTTCACCTATAGAGATGGGTACGTATTGGTACGCATGTGCGAAGTTTTCATGGTTGTATTTAAACAGGCAGATCCTTCAAGATTTCGTTTCAGTATCAGTGCAGCAGTTGTATCTGCACTTCACGTACCATCCTTTGGAAAGTTACCGCTCTTTTGTTCTCGAATGCATCAACCACCACCACGGCACTGCACTCGTTTTCCATAAGTATTTTTTAGGGCCTTATTATATAGAGCCACTCGAGAGGCGAATACGTGCCACCGCTTCTGACCACTGCTGTGGCTCAGTTAAATTAGCTCCATAGGAATGCATGTTTCGCTTAGGTTCTGAGCACAAGAAGCGACAGTCGCAACCTCTAGCTACAGAAGAGGCCCAGCATAATAAGCTCCATAGGATTACATATTTCGCTTCAAGGGGCTTGTCTGAGTGACTGAAGCGGCATACTTTAATAAAGGCCTTATACACTGCGATGCAAAAATTTAGACACGACATTCGGCTTTAAAATTTAGAATTGTGATAGCAGAATTACAAAAGCCTATAAATATATTCAAAAACTCTTAAAATACTAAAGTACTACAATCAAAGCAAAGCTGTACGATTTGTTTTAATAATATTTTGGGGGTTTTTTTGGATAAAAACAGAAATTTTTCTGTTGCAAAAGTACAGACACATTTACGAGTTTCTGCAAATTTTTTTCAGCATATTCAAATTTAAAAAAGATGACGTCACAGACTTCGAGAGTTTAAGTTCTACGCACTCAAATCAGGCCGCGTGTGCCGAATAAACCCCTATAATCGTCAGATATAAAGACTGAGTGCCTAACAAATTTCTGTTAAAAATTTAAAAGGTCATTATGACTTTTAGCGTTAAAGTATACGATTTGTAGAGGAATTTCGGAAATAGGAACAATGATTTATTGCAAAATGAAAAAAAAAATTCAAGTTCTGAATCCACATCAAAAATCACAGAGAATATTGTGGTCTCGAAATCATACGTCATATGGACAAAAATGGCAATCAGTGGTATTTAGAGATGAAAAGAATGGAATCTAGATGGCTGGACATCGTACTGGCATGACTTGCAGAAGGAACCTCGTCATATTTTAGTCCCAGAAAAGATGGTGTCTCCAGTGATGGTTCATACTGCCTTTTGCTATATAGTAAAGTACAATGGACAAGTGTCTCTGCACTCTACCAGTGGTCACCAAACGCCACAGCATCTTACTAAGACATTGTAAGATAACCTGCTGCCATTTGCTTAACTTAAAGGTGGATCTTTGTAAAAATTTCAGCTAGTCAGGGATTCGATCCACACTGTAGACAATAAAATGCTTGATCTAATCTCAGAATTTCGAAGTTCTCGACTGGCCAGCTTATAGCCTAGATAATAACACAGTAGAGAATCTTTAGGAGATCATGTGTCGCAAAGTTTACAGCAATTTTAGACAATAATCTTCGATAAATGAACCCAAGAGATCTATAGAGGATATATGGTACGAAATCAAGCCTCGACCATGCAAAATTTAGTTTCTTTAATGGAAACTCATATTTATAAACTAATCAACAAGAATGGATCCACAATAAAGCTTTAAATAATTTTTATTTTAATTTCATTTCAATATTGTCTAAACTTTGAGACAATGTTAATTTGCATTGTTACCAATTAATAATGTGCAATATGCACAATTAACTTTTATAGTTATAAATATTGTAAAGTATGCATTACACATTATACTGAAGCTGTATTACGAAAATTGACTAAATATATTTTGTAATCTGTGTGAATCTGCTCATTGTCTAAACTTATGAATAGCAGTGTACCTTACTGTATTGTTTAATTGACTGATTAGTGAGTTTTCATTTACTAATATTGTATTTTTATTTAGTTCACTTGTACTGCTATTTTGTCATTAGAGTATTAAATCTTTGTATCGACTCGTTGGCCAAACTTGACACAAATGAACCCCTGCCGGATAACTTGGCACTCACATTCTCAGAAATTCACTCCATTAGAAAGAATAGGGTACAGCTAGACAAGACTGGAAAACTCCCCCAGTTCATATGTGGTACTCTGGAAATAAGCCGGGTGGCGCTTTGACCTTCAGAGGTGATCAGACTGCGTACACTAGATTCATCAGTGGTCAAGTGCATGAAGTGTGAACTGCAGCGAAAGACCTATAAAAAAAAAATCGCAAAGAAATACTTGGGTGCATCATATATTAATAGTGTATGCGCCCCACGTGTTTCTGATGACGGAGGAATATTAATCTGCCGGTTTGCATGGTGGGGGTTGGCCGTACGAAGGAGTTGGAAAAGGGGAAAAAATCGAGCACGGCAGATATTCAGAAGGAATGTTAAGTAAACCCTAAAGGAGCTCCGATTCAAAAGACTGACAGTTTGGACACGACCAAAACTCAAGGCCGATTTTTGAAAATGGAAAAAAAAAATCGTGACATTGAAATACTCGAGCGCGTCAGATTAATACACATATGGTTCAGCTAAATATCCTTGTCGTGCTGACCCTTTATTTGACAATTATGAGGAGGAATATCCTTAATCTCTTAATAAACAAACCAAAGCGTTGTACACATACGAATACGAACGCGTTGTTGTGATCAGCTGTGATGGCATTATAGCGGCGGAGTGGAAAATATATAGTTCTCAGCAGCTACTCGCACCACACTTTATTGATGATTTTAACTACTTCGACTTGTAGAAATTGGCAGATAATATTGTTCCCGTGACCCTTGAATGATTTCCTTCAAAGAAAAAAAAAAAAAAAAAAAAAAAAAAAAAAACACGCTCGAGAATGTCCAGGTGACGTTTTTTTTATTTTTTTGCAACTGTGTGACTCTCTTATTTCCTTATGTCACACGGAAATCGTTAGATTATTGAAAATGCACACTTTTTTTGCATGTAATTAACTCACCTTGACTTAATCTGACGCGCTTGAGTTTTTCTAACGATCGATTTTTTTTTTTTTTTTAATTTTAATTTTTTTTTACTATTCTGATAAGCTGCCCTAAGCGCACGACCTATATAAAGGGTTTATGTATGGTGGGGGTACTTAACAGGGTGCAAGGTTTCCCCCTTTATGGTATTCTGCCGCGCTTGAGTAAATCCCAAAATCCCCGCTTGGGCTCTCCTACTACCACCTACTAAAGTACGTCACCAATACCAAGATACGAAAGAAAGTTCCCGAGAGGCAAACAAATACACGAATTAACATATTCAAATTTACCAAGAATAGTATTGACATGATTAATAGTATTTTGAACCACTTTTCTTCTTTTGAACCAAGTTGGAGGCTGATGTTGGCCAAAGCAAATTTGAATGCTATTTTAGTAGATATTATAATAATTATTTAGCATTATTATTTAGGATAAATCATCGTATTCTGTTGTAATTATGAAATGTACAAAGTTGGGATATACCTGCCAATTCAAGAAATAGCTAAACTTCGGGTTTTAAACGCAACATATACTTATTAACGTGTAAACATAACGTGTATAGTGGAAGATAGAACTAAACTAGTGAGATTTAAAAATATCTACCTGTTTATTTGGAAGTTACTCTACTGATTAGAAATATTTTAGAAATTCGTAATATAGAAGCGAAAGTTTTCTTTGTATATAATGGTAGCTGCTGAGGCACTGTGATTTGTTACACTTAAAATAATTTGAAACGCCATCTTATTCAATTTCCCCGCTAAACGTTAAAAATAAAAACTTTTAACTTTCAACGGTGAAATCACGTACGATAGTTAAAATAAACCAACTTTTTGTTTCGAGTTAAAGAAACCGTGAATCAAGATTGCGCTAGAAGTATCAAATTATCATGATTTCTACGAGAAAGGAAAATAAAATTAAGTTTAAACAAATATGCTCCAGATTTAATTTAAATTGCTCCTTACCCTACCGCAATTTGCTCAGAGAAGATTTCACTCTGTAAAGTAAACCGCAAGAGTAAATATTTCTAATGAATTAAATTTCAGGAATTGTGTTTCTTCGCCATTTTTTTAAGTTGTAGTAAAACTGTTTGATTAAATATATTAGTTCATCAAAATTACCACTGCTACTGTAATAGGTCAAGTAGTGATTTAACCAGCTACTCAATTTAATTTTTTTCAAACTTATTTTATTTATTTTTGAAAAATATTTGATTTCAACTAATTACGGTCGTTCCTTTACGCTTAATTATCGAAAAACTACTCGAAAGGAAAATTGGAATAATGAAGACCGTAACTTACAGTAAATATTTACTCTACACTTTAAATCAACCGAAAATAATTTTTATAAAAAATTAAGCGTATATTTATGTAGACTGAGTGAGTTGCAAAAAACAAATTTGATTGCAATCGTTACTAAGAAAGCGGGGAAAAAATATCTTCCAGTTCCATACAAAAAAATTGCAAAAAACTGTTGTTTTACTTTTCGTTGAACAAGAACGGAGCATACACTTATGAAATTAATCTCGCTGATTTTAATTACGAAAACGTCAAAACTTTTTCCTAGCGAGTGATTAAAAAGCAATTAACTCTCAGGAGAAATAAAAACAAACTTTCCCCTGGAAATAAGTTCGTTCTTCTTTTCTGTCGGTGAGTTTGTGCAGTGAAATAACTGTGATAAAGGAAAGCACAGACCTTTTCCTGAAGCCTTTTTAATCCGGAAGTAATCCGGCAGTCGGCATTTCACAAAATTAAAAGATTCCACCCACTGCCCCTATTCTAGAGACTATTCTTGCTTTCATTTCGCGTACTGATTATGTAATTACGAATGCTAATTTACTTGCTGAGTTGCTTAATCTGAACAAGCAACAGCTGTAATGGGAAACGAATTGCTTCTTGCTGCTAATAAAAACGAAGATGAATTAAAAAGTTACAAAATTTATTTACCAATTTAGTCATCAAAGCAACTATTTCAAAACATTCTGAAAATATCGCATTTATTTGTAAAGGAATCTTTAAACATAATGCATACGAAGTTGAAGATTACAATTAAAAAAACGTATAGTTTTCATTTCAAAAATTAAGATTCTATCCATTGCTTTGTTCTGGAAACTCCTTGTATTTACTTCTTGTCATAATGGAGTCATTACGAATGCTAATTTAGTTACCGAGATGCGCAATCTGAACAAGCAACAGTTGTAATGCGAAATGACGGTAACGAGTTGCTGCATCTTGCTGCTTTTAAAAACACCTATGAATTATACTATTTGAAAAATCAATTGAAGCATTTTGAGAAAAAATATACTTTGTTCACCAGCAGTGATCGAAATTGCATAATGTAGTGCTTTTAGAAAATCAAACCTCGTTATTGTTTTTTCTTTGCATCATTAAAGAACTTTTTACTTTTAATTATCCATGTCCTTACATAGAGTTATGAAAGTATTGTTTTCAGTAAAAAAAATCTATATTTTTTGCATTTCTCCACGTTTCGGAACATCCGGACTTCAAAAAAGTGGTATAGAAAAAATTACTGTGTGTCTGAGTGTTCGTGGTTATCATAACTTCTGAACGAATTGACCAATGATATTCAAATTTAGTGTACGGATTAATGGTGGCCATGAGACCTGCCATTTAGAATTTCGTCAATATTGCGCAAGTGAAAAACATGAAAGCATGAAAAAATCATGTTTTTCAGCAATTGTTAAAAAACTTCTCTAACGATTTTGATCAAAATCACTTTGGTAATGCCTCTTAAGGTGTTATAAACAACCTCGCTACCGAAATTCCCGGAAATATACTATAAAGTTGAAAAAAGTTGGGAAAAAATATCTTTAACCAGAGTTCTTTCCCTTGAGCATCGCTCACCAACGGCTATTTTTTTCTTTCCCCCTGTTTCACTTACAAGAACGGATAATGCAAGAATTATCGAAAAGTATATCGTCAATTTCCTCATCTTGAAGGGTTTTTTTTTTTTTTTTTTTTTTTGCCCGCTCATGTAAGAATTATCGTCAAACCAGCCATTTTTTCAAATGAAAGAAAATATGAAATTGGTAAAATTTAAATGTAGTGACCAGTATTATTGTGTAATTGAAAGTTGTGCGATATTCCACACCTCTAGTTACATCAGACAAAGGAACTCACAAAAATATATAAAACTTGAAAATTGGAATGAATAGTCAAAATGTAAAAACCACATTAGTAACCGAAAATTCAATATTGATATTTTTTTGTTGGATTCATCATAGAAATATTTAACAAAAAATTAATTCAATATTAAAATACTAGTTAGAAACCTTTTTGAGTTGTAAATAGAATTGTAATTTAAAAAAACGGCTATTTTTGTCTCTTATAAAGTCAGACACACTAAAATGCTGGATTGTGTGCAAAAGGGAATCTATGAACTGGAATAGCTGTTGGCATTGTGAATAGGGAATGCCTCAGGGGAAACCTTTTAAGCAGAAACGACCACATATTATCGAAGGCAGTAGTAAAAACTCACACTGGAGGGTGTATTCAGAACAGATTTTTTTTCAATATTTTGTATTCCAATAGGTTTTTCTTCTAGTTTCTTTATTCATCTTATAATTATCGTCGTTATAATGGATTTTCATATGTATTATTTGTACTGTTAAATCTCCTTTTCAAATCCTTTATATTGACTTCTATTTTGGGTGTATGTTTGTTGATGGCGGGAAAATTTGTGGAAGCCTAATTAACTCCTTAGTCGTCATCTAATCGGTCTTAAACTTGGAATATAGATTCGATGTCGATGATAATGCATTCTATAAATTTTATCGGCTGTCAATGTAACTAAAAGGTAGCTTTTACGGAACTCTAAAGAACCAACTTGGCATCATCCAATGCCGCTGAAATAGCATTTAACCTATCATTGAAGAAATTCTTTCCTGTTGCCAAAATTGTTTTAATAAATAATAAGACAGTTTTATGGAAGTAAATAAATGATTTAGATATGAGTGCATGAATTCACATTCATTTTTAATGAATAAATTTTGAAAAGTAGTTTTACCGCATATTTTGATGATAGGCATTGTTTTTAATATTTAAAATTAGATGGAAATACCAACATACGCTGGCAGCAGAAACGATGCTATATTAATAAATATAAAAATTGGTTATGGACATAAAAGAATTATATTAAAAACTTTGTTTTTAAGGGTTATATTATTACTGTATTATATCAATTGGCGGATGATATTTGTGAAAGAAAACCTCATAATATTACCATATGTTTATTTTAAGTGAAATTTACATAAATATCTAGTCATGACTATCTCATATATTATTTCTGGAAAGTATTTTTATGGGATGATCCCTTTTCTCCCTTTACACAAAACCAAAATTGATAAATGATATACCAATTTAAAGGCTTAAGACCTTCGTTCCTAACAAATAGTTAATTCTTCATTGCATTTATGTCATTTATGGGAAAATCGAAGTTAAAAATTTAATTTTTGTGCTCTATAAGATTACGAGTGAACTCGCGTAAAGGATATATTTGTACTCTATGATATTGAACTCTAAATAGAAGATATTTTGAGATATTTTCAAACTTTATGGAGACCCGTAAGCAAAAACATAAAAATAAATATTAATGGATTTAGTGGCACCAAATATTTTATTTTAGTAAAACATCTATTTTTAAACAATTATTGATACAATTTATTTCCTTTTAATTTTTATTTATTTTTATTTTGTTGATATTTTTGTGTTTTAGTCTTTTTTGGCCGTAATATACGTCTTTTTAAAATGTCTACTCCTCAAATCAATTTTTTAATATTTTTTTTTTTTTTTAATTTCAAAACTAATTAGTTATATTTAAGTATTTCAAAGATGTAGGCTGAGATTTTTCAATTTGTTTGAAAGATAATTTTAAAAAATGATTTTTTAATTGTTTTTAAAAAAAAAATTCAGATTTTATTTCTTAAGAAAAAGTTTTTATACTTCACTAAAAAAAACTTTCCTTATATTTATAAAACAGATATTCAAGATTTCAAAAATATAAACAGTTTAGCTCTAAGTAATTTTTTCTCAAAGCCTTAGCATTTTAAACACAGTCGAAAATGCCAAATCTAGATGTCGAGAAAAATGAACTTAAAAAAAAAAAACTTGCATACAATTTCATAGTAGATAGGTATGTAAAACTTTCAAAATGGAATGTTTGCAGTTCCCTAGAACTAAAATTTTTTCTATGTCTTCTTGAATATATACGGCTTAATTTTATGCAGAAAACAAAAAAAAAAAAAAAATTTTTAAGAAAAGTTAATCTATTGAGAGAGATGCGTCGGCTCTGTTGGTAATGTTACTAGTATCACTCCTGTTGTATTTTAAACTACAATAAATAAATGTATTACTGTTTTAAATATGTCATTATTTGTTGATAAATCGTACAAACGTTTACAAAAAGTTTACTTTATGATGGATGTACGTGATACGATTTATCACCAAATCAACTTACAATACGAAACGGGCAGTGCCGAGTTCTGCTTTCCAAATCAAGTTTCATTAGATATCTTAGCAATTGAATACTATCTAACTCAACAACAGAGCTCCCACAAAAAAAAGTTCCATTAAGTAATCTCATACGCGCAGGCTAAGACCACTAGCTGAATGTTATTTCTGTTGTTGATAAATATTGTCTAAAAAGAATTGCATTAGTAATTACTGAGAGTATGAGAAACTAATTTTTTTTTACTTTTCATTAAATGTATACTTCCAAAACTAGTTTTATTTATTTTTTTAGATCACCTTTGAAAGTTTTTTCTCAACATCTTCAACCTCAAACAGAAACTTCCTGTCATCCCGACTCAACAGCAGCGAAAACACAAGCGTTCTGCCATTAAAAAACACCCAGAGTTCATCCACATCAGCTCAATCCCAAAACATCAACAAATAAAACTGGACTGAACAATCATTAATTCTCACGCTGCTTTTTATAGGGTTGGCAACATTCTGCGAAAGTCTAGATATATCCAGATAAACCCAACCAATGCCACTTCTTTAAAGCTTGCATTTCCGATATTATTTAAAAGTTTAACATAAATAAAAAAAAAAAAACTTGAATCAAACGTGATTGTAAAACAAAAATATAATTGGATTTTACCAAAAACATTTACTTTATGTACAATTATTTAAAAATTCTCTATTATAACACTTTTGTTGCTAATATTCATATTTATTATAGAATTATTGAGGTGAGAAATCGCAAAAAAAAGATGAAGGTAGCTTCGATTAATTTTATTTTATTAATAAATAAAGTTTCTCAAATATTTATATGGTTTTTACTTTCCATTTTGCAAACAGAAATGAAAATTGAAAGGATTAAATTGAGGAAACTATAAAAGTTACTCACACAAAAAAAGTTCATAAAAAGAAATGACTGAGATTGCAAAATTATAAAAATAAATGTAAAGCAGATTATTGCTTTGAAACCATGCTTGCTTTAGATTAGTAAGTATTCTTATATACTTATGTTTTAATTTAGAAATTATCTTTTGGTGAAAATTTAATTTTTTTTACCAGTTTTCTTGACGCAGAGTTAAAAAAAAATTAATCTAAATCTTTAAATCCCTTGCAGCAGTTTTTGAAAGTAAAAATGTTTTTTTTTAATTATTTGTAGTTAATATTTTTAGTTAGAGTCTTTACTGTTAGTTGTATAATTACTACGACAACGATAAAGCTAAGCAAAGTGATCGAGGAATTGCAAAAAAGTTATGTTCAGAAAAATAGTAGTAGTAAAACTAAAAAAAAGTAAGGTGAATTGTACTGTGAAGCCATAAAATACATGCTTTTTTTATTGTATATTTGGTGTTGACTTAAACGATACACTATTACTCATTGCATTTACGATGCATTCTAAAATCCTTAGTGTATTTATTTTGCTCCCTAAAATATATCTTTCCTATTTTGGTACTCTTTTTTAAATGCCTTGTTTCAAAACAGTCTTTTTACTTAGTCATTATTCATACAACCTAAATCACAAATATATTTCAAACTAGATTAGAAAAACAAATCATAGTCAAATCATATAATTAAAATATATAACATAGGTAGTTTCAGATTGAGATAATCATGAGTTATTTATTGATTTGAGGAACTATAGCGTGATGAAGGCATACTAACTGCTAATCTCTTAGCTCGGGTTCAATCCTGATCACTTTGCTGCGGTTGACTGAATCATCCAAATCTCCAGATTCAATAATATAGGGGATGTATATAGGTAATGACAATGTTGTTGACCTCTCAATGTAGTTACCTTATTATTGTACAGGCCCGACAATATGAGGACAAAGTTCGAATGGGAGCTATGGGAATCTTGCAATAGATAGGCCTTGCATTTTGGACAAAAAATTAAATTTGATTCCTTTGGCAAAAAGTCATTGAAACGTGCCCTTCCCCCTCTTTCTCTCTCGCTTTTCTCTATTTCTCTTTCACTCTGAAAAGACATCTTTTAAGTTTTATAAAACGTAAACTTTAATTCTTTGTACAAAAATACTGGGTGAATGAATGCTCAAAATGTATATTTAGTCCAAGATAATAACTTCTAGTTGGAGAGTAACAATGCAGACAAAATTTGTATTTTCTCTATTGCATTTCTATTTCATAGGATGAACCAAAAGTCTTCGAATTCACAAAAAGTTCAGAAATTAATATAATGTCAAGAAATTGATTCGGGAGAGTGCAATTTTTAGTAAAATGCTTGAAAGGGAGTTTTTTAACGAATACAAAATTATTAAAAATTATGAGAATGAATGACAGGGCACTAAGTACAACAGTTGCTATTTATTTTCAAGTTTTTGATTTTTTATGATACGACACAATATTTTAGTAAAAAATGTATTAAAATAATTACAATACCTTTTAATTTGTTCAAAGTTAAAATCAGCGTCGTCTATGTATGGAATTTTGTGAGGGGGGAAAAAAAAAGACATTTTATTTGCTCAATTTGTATTCTTTATCGCAAGCATTTTACTGAAATCGGCACTTTTTACATAAGTATATTTGTTCGTTTTATTTCTTAAATGTATCAAGGGTTTTGGTCCATCTTACAGTTTACTTATGGGAAACTAAGAACATTACAAATAAAAAAGTTTGATTGGAAATGTCGCTTCTATAATGATACATTTGGTTCAGATATCAATCATGTATAATTTGATGAAAATTTATTGATTAAAATCTCCTTCTAAAGTTTGATGACGGGTGATAAAAATTCTGCTCACATTTGGGGTTTTGGCTAAAAAAAATATCACAAATTGGCGAATTTGGTGATAAACTTAACGACAAAACTTATTACTGAATATCTAAGTTCTAATCCGATACCTCTATTTTTAGCCAAGAAGTGAAATTCCCATATCTGTACAAAGTTATTTTTACCTCAAAACTATAGTTTGGAAGTTTATTTACAATTAAAACTCGTAAGTGTATTTAGTATCAGTTAAGAAATTGTTGTCGTCAAAGGGAGGCATGCAATAACTATTCCCATGATTGATACGATTCCCATGATTTGTAAGTGAATTTCCATGATATATGAAATTCTCGTGTTTTATAATGAACTAACTAAGCAGCCGTCGTTGAGGAGACCCGTCATTGATTGAGGCCCATCCTAGCTCACAGTTTTGACGTTTCGTTTGCTGAAAGGTTCAATGCAGCGCAAACCCAAACTAGCTTCGCTAGCTGAAAGGTTCATTGCTAAATAAGCACAGACTCGCTTGCTCGCTGAAAGAATAATTTCTACGTAAGCCCTTTTTATTAGAACCCCCTCTCCCCTTTTCGAGAAATAAAAAATTTCAAAGTAAATACAATAATACAATCCCCTCACCCCTCTGAGAACATTTTAACATTATGTTTGTAAATTAGCACAATTAGAAGGTCAGAACTACGCATGTTTAAAATTTCATTTATACGCTTACTGGAAGGCACATTGCTAGGCAACTATAAGGAATTTTAAAAAAATTAATTAAAATAACTAATTAAAAATTTAACATACTGTTTATCAAAAGTCTAATTATAAGGCCAAAAATACTTTTGCTGTAAATTTCAGAATCATACGCCTATTAAAAGTCGCTTTGTAAAAAAAAAAAAAGAGTATTTTTGAAAGTAAATTAAGAAAAACTAATAAAAATTTAAAAATTATGTTGGTCAAAAGCCCAATTAGAAGGCCAAACCTACTTATTCTGAGAATTTCAGAACTCTACGTGTGTTGGAAGTAACTTTCTATAGAGGGATAGACAGATTCTTTGTTTTAATATTATGAATTCCCATGGGGGAGGAGACTCATGTTTTGTAAATATATTTCCATGATTAATAATATTACCATGTTTTCAGTTATTCCTATGATTGTTGAGATTATCATGCTTTATAAGTAAATTTATAATGAAACAATACCATTCTTAGAATCCTTAATACAAATACGTTCCTGATATTTACCATAACAAACATACGAGTCCAATTCCCGATCCCTTTCATTCAGTTATTGAATTGTTGAAAATGTGTACCTGCACGAAAATGTGTGTCTCTATAGCCACCGAATAAAAACAGCAAATATTGATATTCAATTTTTCATCAGTTATTCATTGGTAGCTGGTAGGAATAAGGATCATACTGTAGTTTAAAGAATATGAAATGCGATCGGATTTGAAAGTACTTACAGATACATTGATGATTGGACACAGAAAATGACTCGGGGATACTGACTGAATTCATTGTAAAGTTAATTTATGTCATAAATTATGTTAATGAATATTTCAATACAGATAAATAAAAATTGGAAAAATAAATATTTGAATAGCAATGTGTAAATAAAATGTAGGATGGAAAAGCAGAAACAAAAAGCTACTTAAAAATATACGACAATTTAAATATTAATGTCAGTTTTCCTAAGTATTGGTAATTGTTAATTTAATGATATAACCTAAACAAGGCTCAAATTATTCTAATTTTATAAAAATAACAAATGAATAATAAATTTTATTATCTTGATTGGAGTTTAACGGCGCAAGGGCAACACGTGGGCCATACTGCGCCATTTACTAACTTGAGCGAGCAATAAAATATTTTAAACAGAATTGCACGTTTTCTAATTTTCTATTGTTTTGTATTAATTTAAATACAAAAAAAAAACCTATTTTACTATCACTTATTTGCATATTAATTGAGAGTTGTGAATAGGTCGTAAAGTAATCATAGACCACTTTGTATCAGATTAAAGATTGCATAGTTAGTGCAAGAAGAGTATAACTCTATACTTCGAGTGGTAGTCAAACACACCACAGAATTGAATGAATTGTTATCGTTCTTTGATTTAGTAATTGTTTTGGTTAAGTTGTTTTTACACGACTAAATTTCAACGTGGTTCCAGTTTAATTTTATTTTAATGGTATTACAATTTATGTTTTAAAGTTTTGAATAAATTGCTCTCTAACTGCATTAAAACCTTAAAATAATTAAAAATGCTGCTATTTATTTACTATTTTCTATAAATTTACTATTTATTTATACAATGGAGTTATCTTTTTAATGATACTTATTCACCGTCAACAGCATTAGTAGAGTTTGAAGGTAAAGTGTAAGGATGGAATCATTACCTTTTTGTCACGTATTATGAAGCAGGCGTGTTAAGTTTTCATGTCACAAATCTAAGAGTTTCTTCTTGAAAGATTTTCCGGAAAGCGTTCTCCACTTAACACTTAAATATAGTATCAGCCAAAATAATTCTCTAACCATATTCCAGTGCAAAATAGCTCTCATGATATACAATCACCAATACCAACAACCAATCAATTACCAGAAAAACTTGGCGTTTCTATTTACCCCAAGAAGTGGGGTCATGGCTGTGATAAGCACTTCATAGTGGCAGAAATAGACTAAACAAAACTCTTTAAACTAAGGGGGGTGAAAAGAAACATTTGCAGCGAAAAGCAAAGTCTGTTTCTATTTTAGTAATTGAATCTATACGTCAAAATTTCTCGAAATATTTATAATAATAAAATTCAGCACTAAACAAGTTAAGTAAAAAATTTTAAATTTAAAGTTCTACTTTTTAAGATGAATCATTCAATACAAATTTTCCGTATGTAAGCAGGAATAGTCCGTTCGTGAATGACCCAAATCCAACTTCTACTATCCAGTTGAACTACTGCCTGAATAATTCCCAGTTCAAACGTACGCAATCTAAAAGGGATACTCACGGACAATTAACAGCAATGAAAAGTTAATCTCAGCCCCGAAAGTGTAAATCCATTGAAAAATTGAACTTGTTCATTAATTTCACAATAAGAGCTAAACGATAATGCTTGGTTAAACCCGAGTTTCGGAAATCGATCGGTCATTGGAACATTTGCCCACAAATACTCTGGCTTTTGGAGTGAAATCATGTTGGTGCGCAATTATCGCTAATAATGAAATCATTACCAGGCATCTGTTAGCAAAAACTGCTTCTGTTCTTTGTTTTTTGCGTAATGTCGCGAATAAAAAGGCGATTTAGATTTTTAATTTTGCCTGATTTCAAGCCTCTATTGTTCCGTTAAGTGGCTAGACGAGTTGTTAGCTCTTCTAGTGAGTTAATGAATTTCGATTTGCTCCGCTAACGATAAATGCAAATAATGAAAAAAAATGGTGGCCATTTTCGGGTTTTACAGCTTTAAGTGCGCAAAACAATTTCATGTAACTTATTGTTTGGAAGAATGTTATTTAAAAATGACTCAATTTAATCAAGTGGTAGAAAAAATAATCAATGCTTGAATTAACGTATTATATTTTTACGTTAGTATGTTTGTTATGATTGCCAATCATTTATTGAAATTTAAATTTATATAAACAAAATTTGAACTCTTACTTATTTTTAATGAAAAAATATTAGAGTTTAAAATTGTGTTAAGCTTTAGTTTACGGATTTAAAAATAAATTGTTTGTAACTACACTTTGTTCGAAGTATTTGTAAGAAAAGCGGCAAGGTGAAATAAAAGTTAATGACAAGCATTAAAAGTTACTTTAAATAGATGATAAAAAAAAAGTAAAAGAATAAATATAACATTAATAAAAGTAATAAATTAATAAAAAATACATAATAATATAATATAAAATTTTAAAAAAATTGAAAAAACATTAATAACAAATATCAAATTAAAAAAAAATTGAAAAAACATTAATAACAAATATCAAAATATAAAAATAAAAAAATAAGTAAATTGCGTACGAGATTGCGGTTTGCTATAAGAGACTTATTGCAGAGGAAATTGCTTTTAAAGAGATTCAAAATCTTACACCTCTTATATATGGATTGTGTAGAATATAATTAAGCTACCAAAGTATGAATTGCAACCACATTTATGCAATTTTCCTTTCCACTTCATAATTTCAAAACATGCAAAAACATCATAACTAGCTTTTTATTAAATGTTTTACAATTTGAAATGATATATTTTCCTGTGAGTATTCCATTAATTGTTCAAAAAATTAATAATATGACACAGTAAAAAAAAAATGAAAACAAGATCACAGAAAATTCAGCATAAACAGCCAAGCTCAAAGTCAGCTTCATTATGCATACAAATTCAACGAATCAGCTGATCTATTCGAAGTTAAACTCTACATAATTTCAGAAGTTAAGAGCTAATTCTTCTGGGCAAACTAACCCGTTTTTCCTGTTCAGTTTGCTTTTAAATGATGTCCTTGGCATATACTTCTTAGAACCAACTTTTTATTATATTTTGAAATGAAATATTTTCCTGCGAGTATTCTACTAATTATTTAAAACCTGAATAATATGACACGGTACAAAAATGAAAACAAGATCACAGAAAATTCTACATTAACAGTCAAGCTGAAAGTCAGCTTCAACTATGCAGACAAATTCAACGAACTGGCTGCTCTATTCACAGTTAAACTCTACATAATTTCAAAAGTTAAGAGCTAGCGCTCCTGGGCAAACTAAGACGTTTTTCCTGTTCAGTTTGCTAATAAATGATATCATTGACATATAATCCATAGAACCAGCTTCTTATTGCATTTTTTACAGTTTGAAATGATTTATCTATCTGTCAGTATTCTATTAATCGTTCAAAAACTGATTTATATGGTAACCAATTCGCTACGAATATTTTAGTTTTGTCGCAATTAGACGTGGGTAATTTTGAAGCAATAACAAAGTAAAACTTTTATGTAAATAGATTTATTACTGATATCTCCCAGATAAGATGTTATTTTCATGTCATACATTTTAAATATATACTGAAACTTTGAATTAAGTTTCTTCATAATTTCTTTAATTTCCTCATGAATAATCCATTATTTATCCTTAACTCTTGAATAGGGGTTGCGGAATCGTACTTAACGTGATTCACTGGCAAGAATTTTTTTAAAAAATAATTACCTCTTTTATTATCTATTGGGAAGTTCTTTTCACCTTTATTACTAATATTGTGGAATGCTACAGTTGTTTTCAATAGTGCATTAGGTATTTTTTACTTTTAATTTTGTTGAATTCCTCAATTTGACTTGTAAAAACAATTTAAAAATAAAAAAATGGGAATATATTCTCAAATGGATATATAGTTTTTTAAAAACATATTTTAAGCCAATTACTGAATGAATTTAAAATTATGTTACTTATTTCTCAGTTTCTATTTGCGTACGCAGACTTTTTCCTGCAGATGATGTCCACTGGAAATATGTCTACACAATGTCGACTGAAAATATAAAGACACTCAAATTTAATCACTCGCCACTTTAATATGAAAATAAAATTAAACTTAACACATTAATATATTAATTTACATGCACATTGATTTACAGGAATGTAATATTCCAAAAAACTGAGTACTTTCAGTGCTGAGAGAATTATTATTTCCATTCAATTTTTCAGTTAACTTTTAAAAAACATATGGTCTTATTTATATTAAAAAAGATGAACTAATAAATTCCGATATCACACACACATTTGTTTCTTGTAACTATGGTTATGCTCCACTCTTCAGGGTACACTAAGTAGCGCTACTGAAAATACTAGAACTACCTTTAATAAGTTATTTCACATTACTATCAAATGGTTGCATACTTCTTTTCTAAATTGTATCTTAAAAAAGTTCTCAAAAATCTCATTTACGTCCAAAGGGTTGGCTAATAGTATTATTAGAATTTTACAATTGGGCATTGTAGGGGCACCTGTAGGGTAAAGTGAAAATATGCAGTTTTCTCAGATACCAACAGATCTACATGTTTATGAAGAAAACAATTTTGGAATTTTTTTTTTTAGTTCAAAAAATCACATTTTTGTGCATTTTCACTAAACTCCCTTTGTCTTAACGTATATAGTTCATTAATTATCGATACCTAAAATGCTCAACTACTTCTATGTTACACGGTTCTAATACGTTAAATTTAAAGTTTTATTCTTATCTTCCAATCGAGATCTGAGCAATTCAATAATTAGTATTTTAAATAAACAGGATATGGCAGCGATAAAAGTGATTTCTTATTTTATTTTTAAAAAACAGAATGCAAGAAAAAAAATTCATTACTTTATATAAAAACTTCATTAACTTGCTATCTTCACAGTTAAATTCCTTTATTCGAAAATAAACATTTATATTATGTCACCCTGAATGAATCTATTCAAGGTCACAAGATAAGCCTTCGATCTTTATAGTCTTGACAGGTTGTCTATGGCAGAATGATTAATAGATCGGTTTCAATCGATATGGCACGAGACAATTAATCATTATTTATCAGGTAAATTGCGGTCATTTTTTAAAATTTATACTAAAAAGTATCAATCTAACTGAGCTTCGCGCTTTTAAATCGTTTCCGGATGATAGTTAAAAAGCGATAAAAATTGACTCTGGCTTCGATCTTGTGAGTGAAAAAAGAAAGAATATGGCTGAGATTTTTTTTCATCAGGAAATCGGAATTCTGAATCAAAGAAGCCGGTTTCGAAAGCTGTGTTTCGATTAATTTTTGTCAGAAGAAGATGGATGATTTGGTGTGGCCTTTGCTGATTTCTTCTTTTTTTTTCAACTTTCCGTCGAAGTTGCTAATTAGAATGACGTGGTAATTTGTTATAAATTGGGATTTTCATCACGGATGCTGGTATGATCGATAATTGCGACGCTGCAATTATATTTGTTGGATGTTGAAACGTTCATTTGGGAAAGAAAGATAATAAGTTGCCTCTAATTAAAATAAAATTGTTGCGAGTGTTGCTCAAATGATGAATACAAAATGAAAAGAGCTATTTACACATTGATGATGAAATTTCCTGTATTTTAGAAGGAAATTCTGGAAACTGTGAACGTGGCAATTATCCTTAAAATGTATGCAGATGGAAATTGCTTCACTTTTCAATGGTGATCGCATAGCGTTGAGTAACTAAAGCTTTAATAGGGATAAATAATATTTTTATCGACAGTTTTTATTTATGAGATTTTTACATATGTTTTTTATCGTTTTATATCCACAATGTTACACATTGCATACGACAACTGTTGTCATGATAACAATTCTTTATTAATGCATTGTTAAAAGAACTAAATATCTTAGACGCTATAGTTACATTTCGTTAAAATTAATTGTATATTTTCAGACTTATGCTGAGGTTCGGACTGACACCGTTCAGATGTATGCATTTTTAAACTTTCAAATAATTTTTATATTTATGAATGAGAAAGAAAAATATTATGCTATATAAGAGTTTTGATATATTTTTATTTCTATTAAAAAAAAAAATCTCGAAGGTTTTTTTTTTTTTAATTGTTAAAGACTGAAAAACAAAAATAATGGCTATAGAAGTTTTCTTCTAGGACCAAACTACCTATAAGAAACAATGAATACCTACCTAAACACAATATGCATAAAAATTTATTTCTATAAATCATTTATTATTTACTAACATAATTACTTATTTTAAAACTTCATCTCCGACATAATGGTGTCTCAGATATCAAGAACGTATTTGTACAGCTTTCCATTTTGATTGAGCACCGCATCCTTTTGACGCCACTTTAATTTGCGTAAGAAGATACGCTAGCTTAACATTCATGAGACCTACCTTTCTTCCCCTGAACAACGGAAGACAGTTAATTCATTTGCAAGGATAGAAGACCACCCTAAAAAGTTTCTTTGACACAGAGTTGTCATTTGTTACGCTTGGCGCCCAAAAAATAAATACTCAAGTGGGAGTCTGCTCCCCTTTTTGGACATTTTATGATGTTCAATCAATACTTTCAGCCACGGGGGGCATCCAAAGTGATGCATTGGCGGAAACTCCTGGCGCCAGGATTTCCTTTGTCCTCTTTATGTCGCTCTTAACAGCAACTAGTCCTGAATTTCGGCAATGACTTTTAGTCATGACTTGACATTAAGAAACATGATTCCTTCTTCTGTCTTTGTGACTCAGTGGACCGACTCCTTACTTTGGGGCGCGACAGTCCGAGTTTTGGGTTTTCATATGGATGTCTTTTTGAGCTGAACTTTATGACTGTTCCAGTTGTTGCAGATGTCACAGCTCCAACTCTGAAGATTAGAATTAAGTCGTGAATGCGCTTTTAGTTTTATTATTATAAAGTACGAAAAGGATGAGAATATTTTTGAACAAAATAGTTCGATATAATAAATTATCACGCGTCAGCTATAGCTGATGTAACTCGGAAAATGTTACCGTCTTTCCTAGGTATGGCAAATTATGAACGATTTGGCTTAAGTTTTGCATTTTAACTTTTTGGATCCGGATATCAGGACCATTTCGAATAAATAATCGTCCAGGTGCTTGTTTTGTTACCTAAGCTAATAAAACAAAAAGTTTGTCTGCCTATGGCTGGATCGATAGAAACTAACGTCTAGTATTCGGAGAACTCTGAAATTAAACATAGGTAGAATGTGACCCATAATTTTTTGCCAACAGTCAAAAAGTTAAAATTTTAGTCTTTTTTACTAATTTCCTTAAAATTTAATGCAGGAAAAAGAAACATTTTTGTCTTCATTTCCCAAAACTGACAGATAGTTGGTTGGTTGTTTTCAAATTATCTGGCACCGTCAGCAACATGAGGGCTATAATGCGCCAAAACATTCGTCATTTGACAAGCCAATATACATTTACAAACACCCATGCCTTACACGGGACTCGCACACGCAACCTCGCGGTCTAGAAGCTAGTATGCTGTCCGCTATACCGTTTGGTCGGCACTGACAGATGGAAACATTACAATCTTGAATACTTATACTCATGCAATTACCTTGCCAAAGTTATGCTAAAGGGGGAAAAGGTTAAATGTTTTTTGGAGGGGTAAGGGTAATAGTAAGAGGAGATTGTAAGTTACATTACCTCGGAAAATGTGTATTTTCTCGAGGGAGGGCGGAGTATATATATATATATATTGTATTATTGGAGAAAAGCTTAACAAAAATATTTTTCGAAGGTGGGGGGTGTAAGGGAGGGTAGGGGGCTTACTATAATTTAACGGAGATTTTTCTTTATATTGCTATGAGGAGTGTACAAATCGGACTCAATAAACCATTTAGCGAGTCAGGTTCATGAAGCATCATAAACTAAACGCAGGTCTCCGAAATGCAATGCCTACTGAGCTGAAGAACTATATCTGGAGTGAGAACTCTGAGCCGACCGCATCACATCCTATTCGATAATGTGTGTGTGCGCGAATAGGCAAAAACGATACTATTTTCTATATGTCCCACACAGCGAAATCAAAGTTTAAATTCATTTTTGTATTAAGGAAGCAGATTTCAAGTTCAAACGTTTATAACTAGCTTAATTATAATTTTTATGAATATTTATTTTATAATCAGGAACGTAGAGTTATAAATAAATAACAAGGATATTCATATTGATATACAAAAGCGTCTTGGAAAAAATTGATGAGGTAATTTCCATGAGAGGGAAACATAAATGTACATTAGAAGACCAAATGTCTTCGAAAATATTTAACCCTTTGCACTCCAGTGGCGCCTCTCAGGCGCCACACGATTGGATGCCAAACCACGAGAGGACCATTAGGTGTGAGGCGGAAATTCGATGCAAGGCCAATGACTGTGTTTAGTTTCTATGAAGCAAATCCATAAACACCAGCCGAACCTAAAATGTCTCAAGTTGCTGATTCATCCGCGCGAAAAAGGCCTGGAGTGCAAAGGGTTAATTTTAACTATTAAGTAATAATTAAATGTAGTTAAAATGGTCAAGACTTCACACAAGCATTTTTTCAAAGTTAGAAAGTTACATTCAAATCTACCCCCACGAAAAATATCTAAATAGTTTAAATTTTTTTTTTTTTTAATATCTTAGAGCAGTGTTAAATTAGACATACATTCCAATGGTTTACGTATTTAAATACACTAAGATACTACCAAAATTAGATCAATCAAGAAAATCTTTTAAACAATTTGAATTGCCACTCTAATTGTATAAACACATTAAAACTACTTCAGTATTGTCATGGGAAGATGCCGGGAACAGTCAACAAGACCCGACATCCTTTCAAGCACCAACCCACGACGGCGAGATCCTTAGGCTATTAAAATTTACCAGCCGTTGTATCATAATTTAGATAAAAGAAAGTGTATAATAGACCTCAATCAAGAACAAAGATTTAAAATAGATAAACATTAAACTTTTAATACCTCATAGTAAAGTATATATAAACAAATCAATCACAGATTAACAAACATACAAAAAGACATTCAAATTGACCAGCCTCCCAGAGTAAAAGGCAGTGAAAACACTAAGTTTAACTCACAGAAAACATTCGCTGGTCATGTCCCCAACATGGATGGCCAACCCACAATTTTGGTTGGCAACTGGTTGTTTACTCAAACCGTCCTGAAGGCTTAGAAATATGAAAGACACAAGTCATCTTATGACATGACTAAAAGTATCTGAAAGTTGACACATGTCTTCTTAAGGCGTGACTACATAGGTCGGAAAGTAGACGAAAAACGAAAACTTATATGCACTGTTCTTTGTGTGGTATATATTCATTCCGATGATCGACGATTTCATCCTTCTGGCAAATCCACCCACCATGGGCACATTCACATGGCGCACAAAAGGCCTCCCGACAGTCACCTCTTTGAGTCCAGACGAAAACCTACACTTGGTCCAACGACAAGTATATCTCATAATTTCATCAACGCAGTATTCTTGTTTGTTTGCTAAAATTACGTACACAAGTGAAACTCAAAACGGTATAATTCCCAGCTGATAATTAGCGTTAGCACTCTGGCCTTGCATGCTAAAAATGCCGGTTTCGAATCCTGCATCTGCCATGGATTTTCGTTGTGGTTCGAAATCCATATTAAGCTGGTAATTCCTTACCTCAGCGTTTCTCAACCTTCCAGTATTTGCGGCCCACTTTTCAATCATAATTTTCATCGCGTCGCCGCTTACAATAAAATGTATACAACAATAGTATATATTGAGTATTTTGGATTCTGTTTTTAAATTATTTTTAACTAACAGCCAAAACAAGAGTAAAAGCGAGTCAACGTTCGTGAGAAACCACATCGGGCATTTTGCCAAGCGGGCGGTGAACACGACCGATGCCGTCTCGAGTATACACAGAGTAAATGTTTTCTCATAGGAAGAAGGAAAATGTTCGATAACACAAGTTTCAATTCCAATCAGTGTCATTCGAGTCGATCCTTCTATCGCTATCGAATCTATCGTGAATGTGTATGTTATATATGTTTTCGTGTTAATTGCAATTCACCGTATTAAATATTCACGGCAACAGATTTATGCAGACTCAAGGATAAATTTTTAAGCGGAAGTAAGCGAGCATTTGACGATAGTCAAGCATCAACAAGTACGCAGACGAACGTGGTTCCAAAAATGAAATAAAGAAAATATTCTCAAGAATACTTAAATTTTGGGTTTACCAGTACTGAAGTAAATGAAAAAGAAAGGCCCCTGTGTATCATTTAAAAATATTGGCCGCAGACAGCATGAAACCTAATAAACTTAAACGACATTTGGAAACTCTTCATAGTGAGTACGTTAACAAACCCAGAGAATTCTTCGAATTAAAATTAAATTCATATAAAAAGCAAAAATCATTTTTTAAAGAAATTTTGTCTGTGAATAAAAAAGCTTTAATTGCATGTTACAAAGTTTCATATAAAATAGCCAGATGTAAAAAACCTCACACCTTTGGCGAAGAGCTTATTTTGCCAGCAGCAATTGAAATTGTAGAAACTATGTTTGGAGATAATTTTTTAAAACAATTGCAGTCCATACCTCTTTCAAATAATACTTTTGCTTGTCGAATTGGTGATATAGCTGAAGATGTACTCGGTTTTTCTCGAAGTTGCGTGACAAATTGTTTTCAATACAGCTTGATGAAGCAACAGATAGGCAATTAAATGAGCATCTTTAGTACTATGTTTGATTTTGTGATAATATATCAGTAGTAGAATAACTACTTTTCTGTAAACCAATAGAACTCCAAACAACAGTGCTCGCATTATTTGCTATTTTAAATGATTTTATGAATGAAGCAAACATTGAATGAAAAATTGCGTCGGAATATGCACCGATGGTGCTCGTTCAATGTCCGGAAGATTCCAAGGTATACAAGCACTTGTAAAACAAAAATCGCCTCAGTGCGCCTGGACACATTGCATGATCCACAGAGAAGCTGTGTCTTCGAAAGAAATGAGTCCTGGTCTGAATATTGTGTTAACCATGGTTGTAACCGTAGTAAATTATATAAAAATGAGACCCCTGAAATCGAGAATCTTTTCCGCACTTTGTAAAGACATGGGTTCAGTACATTCAGCGTTACTATTTTATTGCGAGGCAAGATGGTTATCACGTGGGACATTTTTGCAACGTGTTTATGCATTAAGAAAAGAAATCGCCATTTTCCTAGAAGAATAAAACAAACCGGAAGCCGAAAATTTTTGCGATGCTTTATTTGTGATGAAATTGAGCTACTTGGTCGACATATTCGAGAAATTAAATAACTTGAATCTACAACTCCAAGGAGCAAATACACATATGTTGAATACGAGTGGTAAAGTTAATGCTCTTTGTAGAAAATTGGAATTGTGAAGCAGAAATTTAAAGCAAAAAAACCTAACAATGTTTGCAAATATGGATGATTGTATTAAAACTTACAAGGCTGAAGAAGAACATGTAAAAGTTGTTTTTGTAACCATTGAAAATCATTTAGCCATGCTGGCAAAGAATTTTAAAAAGTATTTTCTTGCTGAAGACAAACTGATAGTAAGTTACGAGTGGGATAGGGATCCATTTCATAAGACTCCCGAAGGACTCTCAATTGATGAGAAAGAAAAATTCATAGACTTCACGACAAGTAGCGAAACCAAAAGACAATTTAGTAATAAATCACTATTTGAATTTTGGGCAGGAGTAGAGGATTTTTTTTTCTGCGTCTAAAAACAAGGGCATTTCGCATTCTTTTACCATTTTCAACATCCTACCTTTGTGAAACTGGATTTTCTGCTGTGGCTTCTTTGAAGACAAAATATAGATCTCGGCTAACTATAGAAGATAGTGGCTATTTTTAATATCAAGCCTTCCTTCGAAAAACTTTGCTCTGAAAGACAGGCACAAGGAAGTCACTAATAATTATGAAATTTGTTTTTAATTTGGTATGTTTTGATTAAGTAAGTTTTGATTTAGTAAATTGTTTTGACAAACAGAATTTTAAATTTTTATTTAGTTATTTTTTAATTAATTTTTTTAAATAATTAATAAATATTTTACAAAACGATTTCTAATAGGGTTACAACTCTGAAAATTTCAACGGAAGCAGTTTTAGCCTTTTAATTGGACTTTTGTAAAACAGTATTTTAAATTTTCATTTAGTTCCTGTTTAATTAATTTTTTTAATTAATTAATTTTACAAAACGATTTCTAATAGGGTTACAGCTCTGAAATTTTCAACGTAAGAAGATATAGCCTCTTAATTTGACTTTTGAAAAACAGAAAATTATATTTTTATTTAGTTCTTTTTTAATTAATTTTTTTAATTAATAAATAAATATTTTACAAAATGATTTCTAATAAGGCTACAGCTCTAAAACTTTTAACATAAGTAGTTTTAGCCTTCAAAGTGAACTTTTAAAAAAGAGAATTTGAATTTTTTTTTTTTAATTAATTAATTAACAAATATTTTACAAAACGATTTCTAACTGGACTACATTTCTAAAATTTTCAACACAAATAGTTTAGGCCTTCTAATTGGACTTTTGAAAAAAGAACATTAAAATTTTAATTTGTTTTTGAATGAATTTTTAACTAAATTTTCACAAAGAGTGACTTATAATAGGCCTAGAGCTCTAAAAGTTTCAATTTAAGTAATTTTGACCTTCTAATTTTGCTTTTTACAGACATCACTTGTTAAAATAATCTTAAAGGGGTGTTGTATTATAGTTATTAACGGGGAATTTTTTTATTGTTTCTCGACAAGGAAAGGGCTTCTAATATTAAGGCTTTAAGTAGCAATTAGTTTTTAGTATGTGAAGCGACTTTATGCTTACGCAGCAATGAACCTTTCAACGAGCTAAGCGAGCTCATGTTTGCATAGCAATGAACCTTTCAACGAGTTAAGTAAGCCTGTGCTTATGTGTCAATGACTTTTTCAGTGAGCGAAGCGAGCTCGATTTTGCGTTGCGATGAACCTTTCTGCGAGCGAAGCGCTAAAAATTGGGACCTATACGCCAATGACGGATTTCCGCAACGCGGTGCCTCACAGCTGGCTAAATTATTGCACATGGTAAAATTTCGTGGCGAAGCACGGGTATTTAGCTAGTTATGAAATGAATGTGTTATATTTTTACCTCTGTTTAAGGCACTTTGCAAGATGGCATACTCACAAACTAGACTCTATTATTTTCAAATTTGGACTGAAAATTGCAAAGTTGGGGTTTAGTTCAAGAGGGACATAGTAGTATGAGTCTGTCTTGGTGTTTAATCTTAACACTATCCACCACAATAAAATATGTAAAATATTAGTCTTTGCCTGAAAAACTTTTCTAATTATAAATTTTTATGTAAAAATAAGAAATTTTATGCTAATAAGTACCAAGTAAATGAGAACCTTTTTGAATGATTACCATAATAAACGGTTGGTTGGTTAGTACGCTCAACGACTTATCTTTATGCACAATGACGGCTAATCAGGCCGAGATCTATAGCTTAAAGTGGAATTCAAAAACCACAACGAACATCCATGCGTAACCCAGGATTTGAACCTGAAACCTTTGGCATTCGACGACAGAACGCTAACCCACAACCATCATTTGAGCACCACGATGTACAGATACTATTGGTCGAGCAGGTTGAGGTTGAATGTTATTTTGTCATTATATTTGCTCCTCTCTGTTACGGAGAACACCAATACAATTTTAGATGAATAGTTTTGAAATAAAATACGAGTTAAAAATTTATTGTAGATCGAACAATACGGGGAAACTGAAATTACATTCAGCTTTTGAAGCTATTATACTGTATTATTAACAAGGTCTTGAAAGACAAGAGATGAATTTGAAATCGAAAGCCAATTTTTATTACGGAAATTGGAATGATCGAAAATGTTCATAGAATTTCTCTGAGATGGGGAAATCATGTTACGCTATGCGATTGTAAATGCGAATTTTATTTAAGTGCTTTAAAGCTTTATACGTTTTTTGAATATAAAATTCTCTTAGGAAAAGAGTAGAATGAAATCGATTTGCTTCAGGAAAGCTGAACGATGGAAAAAAATTACAAGGACACGTTGAGAGCTTTTCAGGAACAAGATGGGGCATTGGATTACATTATGCATGTGGATTTTTATTGCACTTTTTATATATTTTGTTACAAAGTATGAATATTTCCTCTTTAAATTCTTGATAAGCCTTTTCATCTTCAGAAGCTATGACACGGCTTTGAGGTGGTGTGCAATTTTAAACCGCTTATAAAATGGTGTTATTTTCGGTTTGGTTTACATGAAAGCTGAGACGTTTCTCTAAAATACAACCATTCGCCTCTGTTATTATGTTTGGATAGTAATACATTTAATAATACTTTTAATCAGTAATACATTTAATAATAATACTATTACATTTTAAACTGCTTATAAAATGGTGTTATTTTCGGTTTGGTTTATATGACAGCTGAGACGTTTCTTTAAAATGCAACCATTCACCTCGGTTATGTGAGAATAGTAATACATGATATCCACAAACTGTTCATAGTCTTAAAATATACAAATGAAAATAATGTAAAATCATATTAAAAAGGCTTTTTTTGTGTGTTTCCTATGTGTCATTTTCTTCTATACATCGAAGATTATGTGTCTTAATGTGTAGTATCCCCAGTAGCTTAAATGTGCTGACCAATATTCCTCGATGTTGGCTAATTCCGATGTGGACCTTTGCAAATCTGTCTTTGTCACGAATCTTGACCAATCCACCCGATACTGTAAGTTTTGAAATGTTGATGCACAGTTTAAAAATTGGATTTACATTTTTATAAGAAAGGTTGGAGGGGGAAAAATATGTTTTATGATGTTTCTGTCATGTTTACTTAAAAAAAAATCTTCTATTTTTGAAAGATGCGCGAATTTCTACCAGGATTGGCCAATCTACCAAAATCCGCCGTTTTCAACATTTTGTACTCTACCTGAGACATCGTTCTAAGCATGCGGGAAAATACGCAAATATAAATGAGATTTTCTTTCAGAGGGCAATCCTCTCTCAATTCACAAGGTCAAGACAATTTATTTCTGGTATTTGAAAATAAATCGAAATATTTGTGAACAACAGAGAAAATATCATCTAGTGATACTTTCTGGTTAAATCGCAAACAGTGTCCGCTAACGGTAGAAATGGCGATCTTTGACGATGAGAATACTCAAGTAATTGTGAAGCAATTTAAACTTGAGCTTCAGGTTTCACTTAACGATTCGTGGTACAATTGCTGAAATTAGTTCAATATATCGAGAGTGTACCTCAATTACTGTAGTTTTGTAATTACATTTTCAACAAGCCTGTATTAAATATCTAATATTTCGTCGTATTAATATTAAGACAATTATTAACGTCGTATTATTACTAACATCGTATTATTGGATTTAACAGTAAGTAAAAAAGATTATGAATAAATTTGAGAAGTCAAAAGAATTGGTATTTTACATTGAATAAAATTTTATTTGAATTTAACCATTCTCATAACTATTATGTAGAATTGTGCTAATAGTTTATTCAACAGATAAAAAATAGTTAAAATCTGAATTATCAACAGAAAATAAAAATGATAATTAAGAAGAAAAGTTCAACTGTGTATGTATAGCTTAAAAAAGTTGTCAATAATTCGATGTGATAGGGAGGCTATCCCCATCCAATCGAAAATTTTGTTCAATATACATACCACTCATTCAGTAGAACAATGACGTAAATAGCAAATTTTGTGAAATTGAGATAAACGCTTCATAAATACAGGGAACTCTAATTTTTTTAAATCAATAACAAATTTACTGCATTTGATCTTCCTTACGTTAGAACTACTTTGCATCATTGTGGTAATACTATTAAATTGTAAGTTGTAAGTGAGTGACCATTTTTGGTTTTTGATAGACTATTGACACAACATTTGATTATGACGGCTTGTAATGAACTTGTGAGCCCCTTTTACAATGGAACAACGGCGTAATTGTTCAATTTTGAAAGGATCAATGAAGCAACTGCTTTGATAGGTTACTGATACAATGTGTAAACAAGAAGTATGAAAACATGTTTTTCCATATAATTTATGTTCGACTTATTTTCTAAATCATATATACATATCATATATAACCATCTATACATAGAATACAGTACTTATTTTGACCACGTTTGAAAACACTTCTACATTCGTTGGCTTTTAAACTACTATTTGTAAGAGGCAATTGTACAATGCTATCAATTTTGCAATTTAAAATGGTTAGATTATATATTATTCATATATGATAAAGCCATTTTTTTAAAGCTTTTTACTTTATTTTGAGAAATGGTCTCCGATAAATATATATTTTTTTTGAGGAGAGGTTAAATATATATTTTAATGTATTTGTAAATGAAAAATGCATCCAAACAAATTGGAATTGTGCAAACTATGTAACATATAATCTATCACTTGAATAAATGTATTCGACTTCTAGTAGGATTGTAACCCAATCATAGAGTTAAAACGAAAGAGAAATATATTGAAGATAAGAAAATGAATTTCAAATTAATAAGAAGCTTAATTAATCAAGCCATCTTGATATTGCAATTTTGCCGGATAAAAGTCCGATGCTGGTGGAGCATAAACACGGATAATTAATTAAACCAAAAAAAAAAAGCAGATAAACGTTTAGGATTTTGATGAGAATAATGGTATATTCTGAAAGCAATAAATAAGATGAAGAAACATCGGCTTATATTTCGAAAAGAGAGACAGTTCACTAATCCCATACGAAAGCGGAAAAAAGGAAATATATTAATCTTGCAATAGCGATGCATACGCCAATGAAAGTAATTCAAAGGATTTCTTGCAAATAAGTCTTTTTCCCGTGTTATTATGTGTAAGTACAGGGTGTCCAGCGAAGGACTCCCTGATTTTAAAATTAAGTACTGAAAACAAAAGATCGATCAGATGGGGCTGTAGTTGAAACTTCTAGAAATTTTTCCTCTGCGATCAATTATTGCAATCACGCTAACTTCCTTTCATGTTTAAAAGTGAAACTGTCCGAAAACTGATCGCTCTGAGCTTAAAGCACTTTTTTTAATGAGAACTACAATGTACAGGGCCATCTGTTGGCAACATTTGTAACCAAATTTGAAAATTTAGTATCAGATTTTTACAGCTTTCAAAGTGACTATACTTTTTGTTTCATTCTTCATTTCGGAAAGAAATCCAAAATAATTCAAATGCATATTTTGGCACTTTCTGATTAGTTATTAGAAAATAATCTTCTTATTTCATTGAATTGTTTAAGTTGTTAGGTCATACAAATCTATGCAATATTAAAAACACATATAATTTCAATAGACGGACGTAAAAATATCAAAATAAGTCTTTTATTTTTTGGGGAGGATTTAGGACTTTTTAACTTATGACGACAGTAAGAAGATATATTCTCTGTAGACTGAAAGGCGATTGCACATTCAGGTACCTCATCAAACATCATTCTGATTTTTTAAGGAAATGCAGAGAAATAGAAAGAATACAAAAATCAGAAAGGATGCAAAAACTTCATGTCAGACAGCGAAGTAGCAACAAAACATGCTATCTTGTAAGTCATACATCTAAATCGGCAATTTAACTTTTTTGAAATATTTCAGAATGTTCACATCATGTTGTGTGCATTTAATTGCCCGAGCAATTTGAAAGAATTGAACTTTCAAAATCATCATTAAAGCTCACTGTTTCAAGCTTTTCGTTTTTCTTAATATATATAAATTGGATATTGAAATTAACCGGTGCGAATTTTTGTTTGTTTTTTAGTGATTTGGTGCAATAATCATCTATTGTTTGAAGCTTATTCATTATTAGGTGCTTTGAATGCCTGAATAGTTATGTGAGTGCACTTTTTTGGCCTTCGTTAGCTATTAATTTCGAAAAATCGAAAACTAGATTAGAAAACCAAATACTTCTGTTTAGATATGACTATCCCCCTCAAAAAAATCTAATAAAACATGTTGTAATGTTGGAGCCGAAAATCAACCCCGAAAATATCAAGTTGTTAAGTTTTATTGTTCTTATTTATCCGGTTTTGATTGGTTGGTTAGACTGTTCGCACTACAACCTATTTTTTGTGCACAGTAACGGCTAATCAAGGTAAGGCAGCGATTCTCAGCCTGTGGTTCGTGGCCCCCTAGGGGGGCGAGAGCACATTATCTGAGAGCTGAATTATTTTTTTTTACGGGTTCCACTTTAGTAAGACTCCTAAGTTTTAAGTCTCCAATTATATTGGTTGTCGAAATAATAAAAATCGAAAATGGCAGAAAACGACATACTTTTGAATCCACCCAAAACTCACTCACTGCTCATCAAATTACTAAGGTACTTGTAGCAGCGATAGAACTGTGAAATTTGGTATGCATGTATTAACATGTACACAAAGAAAAAATCTAAAAATCGTGATTTTTCCCTCCCAAATCCCCTAAAAAGGGCAATGATCGAAAAATGTGTACCTCAATTCTAATGTTATTGTATGTATTGGGGCTAGAATTAGAAAACTTAGAATACTAGTTGCTCTTAGGATATATAAATAGAGGAAAAACTCACCACACGCCGTAAAGCCTCTAAAATCAAGAAATAATGAAAAAGTGTACTTGGAATTATAAAATTGACCATTGGCGATATTTTATCGCCTACGAAATGATCGAAATATGCCAACTTTTTATGCATATTTGAATAAACTAGTTATTTAAAATAATATTATATTATCATCATTCATAGTGAAGGCATAAGTACGTCATGGACTGTGGGCCGGTAAATTTAACTTTCTTAGAAAAATCTCGTGTAATTATCCGCTAATTGGATGTTGTTGAGAAAGATTCTAAAACTTCATTAAAACCAAATAATAATTAAAAGAATAAGGGGAGTCGGCTAATTATATAGTTCTCGTAGTTGTCCGCCAGCAAAAAGTTTGTCAGCGGTCGACTGTTTAATAAGTAAGTAGCAAAAATAAAAAAACATGTATGCTTAGCCCTTTTAATCCAAGAAAGTTTTCTCGCAAGTTTAAAAACTATGAAAACTAAACATTTTAAAACTAGTTTTTGGTGCGCAAATAAGTAATAAATTTAAAATTAGTACCTTTAAAAAAAGGTGAAATCCCAACAAAAACATCTCTATAAAAAGGCGCCAAGTTCTTCATGCAATGATTATGGCCATGAAAAGTATTGAAATCTAAAGTAGAGCCAAGTTTAAAGTTGTTGTAAATTACGGGCAGTGAAAATTTGTAAAGTTTTCTTCTCAAAGACAAAATTCCCCTTCATAGGCCTAAATATCTAGTTACAAAAATGCTTATGTGACTTGGATATTACGAAAGTGAACCAGAATACGTAATGACCAAGTGTCACAAATATTTTTGTAGCTAGACATTTAGGCCTATGCAGGGGATTGGTTGTATTCAGATTATCTGGCGCCGTCAGCAACACGAGGGCTATAATGCGCCGAAACATTCGTCATTAGACAAGCTAACATACATTTACAAACACCCATGCCTAACACCGGACTCGAACCCGCAACCTCGCGGTCTAGAGGCTAACACGCTAACCACTATATCGTTTGGTCGGCCCAATGCAGGGGAATTTTGACTTTGTGAAGAAAATTTTACTATTTTCATTGCCCGTAATTTAGAACAACTTTAAACTTGGCTCTACTTTAGATCTCCATACTTTTTACTGCCACAGTCATTGCATGAAGTACTTGGCGCCTTTTTATAGAGATGATTTTGTTGGGATACAGCTACTCAGATGGAACTTTGATGCAGCACACATAATAGTCCTTATAAGGAAGACAGTTCTTTTAGAATTCAAAGTAGTCTGATCAGGGTCGTGCAACACAATTTAAAGGGATTTGGTATTAGCTATACCGGTAAAGTTGATTTGCCATATTTCATGTACCGTAAAATGGGGAAACTTTTCATGATCGTTAATGAACATATTTTTAGCATTGAGATTTGGTTCTTACCTTCTTCTTTGAGGATCAACCCAAAAAATGTTGAAAAACTAAGACATTCATTTATTTTGAATTTTTCAGGATGTTCCAATTCACCCCGCAGAAAGGGAGAATTGGAACATTCGTTATTTAAATGATGTTCTGATGTTATTTAAAAGTTTACAGGGTGATAAAAAAAAATAACTATGGATTGTGGTGCGTAGGAACACAAAATTATCATAAAAATTAATTTAATACGACAGATAAAAATTGGTTTTTTCAATTATTGTCAAAACAAATCATATGTTTGAAAGTTTGTTATCTCTTCTCCTAACTCATCCAAGCCGACCAAACGGTATAGTGGTTAGCATACTAGCTTCTAGACCTCGAGGTTACAGGGTTGGCGTCCCGTGTAAGGCATGGGTGTTTGTAAATGTATTTTGGCTTGTCAAATGATGAATGTTTCAGTGCATTATAGCCCTCTTGTTGCTGACGGTGCCAGATAATCTGAAAACAACCAACCTAACTCATCCAAACAATTTGACAACTAATAATATTTTCCAATCTACTTTACGTTTTCGTGCCGTATGACTGCAAATTCCTTAAAATATCTTGAGGAAGGAGAAAAGAACTCCCATTTGTTTCAGAAAATCTCTTCATTCATGGGCGCATTTTGTAAAACACGCTTATATAGCAGTAATCTAGTGGGTGTAAAACTTTACTCGCATAGTCTTCATACATATGGATTGCGTTTTTCCATATTCCTTTAAGATAACGAAGTCATATAGAGAAAAACCACTGGAACAACTGGGTTTTCTGCCATGCAGAAACTAGGCTCCTCTTCTGACATTTATTCAAGCCTGCAATATTGATTACTATCTTGAAGGGAGTAATTAGACTCTTCGTCAGTCGTTGAATCTTGTGTAGAGCTTAATCTTGCCAAAAACCACTTTTTAATACCACTTTTCATGTGATCCGATTAGAAGTCGGCGATATATCAATACGACGATATTTTTACCGATATTTTTTTTTTTAAATATCGATAATAAAAATATTGATTAAAAGTCACCGACATATTGATATTTTCAAACATTATTAGTTTTTTGATGATCCTTTTGTAGTTTCATGTGTTTTTTCGATTTTCTTTATTCCCTCTATCATCTCTATCAGCAAAACTTCAAAACTGAAGTTTGGACTTGTTAAAATGAGAGACAGTTAAAATGGCACCCTAACCAAAAAGAAAACGTAATGTAATCGAAAGATAAAATCATTTAATAGTGGTCATTAACACAGCGCCGTTTCTGTTGCCAAAGTGTGCCTGGAATTTGCATCTAATTTTAAATATTAAAAATATCTCTATCAGCAAAATATGAGGTAAACTACTTTCAAAATTTCTTTTTTAAAAATAAATCTGAATTTATGCATTGACATCCAAATGTATTTTATTTATTCTGATTGATAATATAATTTATTTACTAAAACGATTTTTATAATTTATTTATTAAAACAATTTTTATAATTTATTTATTAAAACAATTTTTATAATTTATTTATTAAAACAATTTTTATAATTTATTTATTAAAATAATTTTGGCATGAATTCATGAAAAGCAGAAATTTGGCCCGAAAAATTTCGTTTCTGGCAAAATTGAAAATAAAAATAAAAAAAAAAAATTAAAAAAATCATGTATCGATATATCGATATTTTTTCTATGCAACGATATAGTATCGATATTTATTTTGATCGATATGTCCGACTTCTAGTTCCGATTCACCCCACAGATCTCAAAATCGAGACGAGCCAAAACATAGAAATTCGTAAAATAAAAAGTTTTTAAAACCAAGTTAAGTTGAGTATGGTAGGCTATTGGGGATGGTTATACTTATCTAAAATGTTAGTGAGTTAAGTCTGTACGACGTACATGTTAGTAATTACAGGATAAGTTTTGGAGAGGTTAAAACTCACTGAATTGTATGCACGTTGTTTAGGAATTTTTTTTTAAAAAAGGACAATATTGGAAAACCTTCAAAACATATGTTCCAATATTCCAAACACTTTAGCTAAATAAAAATGTATATATATAATTGATAAACTGCTTTACTTGTATAAAATAATAATTTCTTTGCTATTTCATGAAGTTCCGCTCCGATTCTCCCCGCTGTCCCTATTCACCCTATTTTACGTTACCTTTTTCTCAGAAAATAATTCACATAGAAGCCTAATTTTTTCAGTGCATTTAGTAGATACTTAATATTTTACTGAAGTGAACATTTAATCTTATTTTCATTGACTTTTTTTTTAATGAATTATCAGGAAAGTCACTCAAATTTGTTGGAAATCACAAGTTATTTTGGAGAAATAAGTCACAACAAAAAATATTTTAAATCAACAGAAAAAAATCTCACTTCCGTATACACAGATACATAAAAGGAATGTGTAGTAAAAATTGTAGGTACATAGTGTATGCAGTTTCTGAAAGAAACTGCATACACTATGCATATAACTTTGAGAAAAAATTTATAACTTTACATTTAACTTTGAGAAAAACGCATTTTAAAGAAAACTTTACTTTCACTAATAATTTTCACTTTTGTCTTCAAAAAATTATTAAAAATATTTATAATTGAGTTATTATTACAAATGAAATATAATTTTAAAGGGGAAAAATCATTTTTTTAATGTACAATAATAATCAATTTTTTAATATACAATTAATCAATTTTTTAATATACAATAATAAACTCAAAATCAATTTTTTTTATAAACATTAGAGCACTAAATCCCCTTTAACACAAGAACATGAGCGCAAGTTGCCACAATAGCAAAGCTTTGAATGACTTTTTTTTTCGAAACTACCTGTCGGATACTTTCCAAATATCCATACTTAATGATGGAAGATCTTCAAAATTTCTAGTTTTTAATTTGTTAATAAAGGAGTCATTATATTTAAATAGTGTTCAGTTTACAACAGAACTTTTATAATGTTTATCAGATTGCTTGGTGTATCCTATAAATAATTAAATAAGAAATTATCTCACAAACCAGTAAATCAAATATTTATTTAAATTTTTTTGTTTAGAAGTTTTAATCAATAAAGAAATGACATCCTATGTTGTAAAATATAATTTCCAGTTTCTGGGAAATCCTATAAAATATTAAGCGGGTGTTCTTAAAGATAACCACTCGGTAAAGGCGAATAAAAAAAATTATAAAAAAATTATTACTCTTCGTAAAAATGGCTTTGTTAAATACATTTTTGGGAGTAACCTAAGTATGACATACGGCACCCTTATTGAACATTTAACTCACTTAAAATACAAATTCGCTTTAAATAAGTGATTTTGTATGATAATTGTAAGTATAATTCATAGTAAAATATTTATTCCGGGAAAGACTTTTATTGTATAGTTTTGTCTGTATGTAATAAAAATGAAAACAAAGTAAAATATAAAAATTAAGTAGATTTATCAACGTGCCATAAAGTAAAATCAATTTTCTTCATCAATACTTATAAAATTGAAATTTTTGATGGAGGCACCAAAAGAGTTATAATTATAATAAAATATTTATAACAGCATTATTTAGATAACTTTCATTGGAATTAATTATCCTTTTAAAGTTGTACTGATTAATATTAAAATATTTTTATTGGTTCATTCTTATATAGATAATGCTTATTATACCAATTTAATCATTTTTATTTTGTCATATAATGTATAAAAATACAACATCCAACTTCCAATGTTTGATATTCAACATTTCATGGTAGTGTTTAAGTGTTTTAATATCAAAACTTATCCAAATAGACATACCAACTTTCTTTCAACAATTTTTGAGACATTGCTAAAACCCTATTATCTCATTGTTTACCTACGGCGTATGCCAAATATTTCGTGTCGCAACCTCTGAATAACTAAATACGTGGTAAATAGTACTTGTGACGAACTATGTTTATTCAACCTGCTCCATTAAGTGGGCTTTCCACATTAGAATAAATTACAACTACGAATAATATTGTCACATTTGTTGTAAAAGTTAAATAGTATTAAATGAGTTACAGTTGGTTGTATTTGAGGTTTTCTGATACAAGAGCTAATACGAGGGTTACAGCTTAGGGCATATTTAGATATGAACCCGACTACTTTGAATACGAGACTTCCGGAAGGTTCTCCATTACGAAAACTTCTATAAAAAATTTTTTAAAGTAATTACTTTTGTATTCATTTTAGGGCATTTCCACTGTCCATGGAGCAAGATATAGATTTTTTTTTTCAATTTGAGTTGCACTTTAATTAGATATCATAACATTTTGTCCTCAATTTTTGTTAATTGATTTTAGTAAAGCAAACCTTAATACGGATTCTTTAGTAACGACAAGAAATTTCAGTTTTCACCACTTTTACTGATCTGCATTTCATTTCAAACAAAAACTATTTTATTATTAAGACAGCATTGTTTACGTTTGACTTAAAATTTCATTCTTCCATTTAATGATTTCCGACATAATGGATTTCCCTTACAGAAAAGTTTTATTATGAAAATAAAATCTGTCTTCTAAACTAAACCCTCAAACGGGAAACAAAGAAATCCCGCTTTGAACATAAATCAAGCAAATACGAGGAAAACGGGAGTCTCTTCACTAGAAAAACATCACAAAAAAAAATCATGCACTTTCTGTGTTGCTTATTGCTTTGCATTATCAAATAATCCTCGTGCTAAAAACGGGCAGTCCGAAAAAAAAATTATCAGAAAACCGTAGATGTAAGAAACAAAATATCATTTTTCAAAAAGGAAAAATAATTTTACGGAAACAGTTTTTGAAGAATTTCTTATTTTGAAATGAAAAATGAATATTAATGATGTATAGTAAAATTATACTAAAGTGTATTATAGTATACAATCTAACTAGCATATCAAATCTTTATTGAACTTTCTAGACAAAGCTTACACATTTTTGATGGATGGGTTTGTTAATTTATTCAGAAAATTGAAAACGTAACTTCCTGAGATATTGGGGGGAAAAAATGTGTTTCAATAAGAGAATTTAGGCCAATCAGCTTCATAATGAAAAAAAGACAACTTCGTGAAAGGTGATTTGTATTTTGTAAACAGTAAACTTTAACGCTAGCCAATCATTCTTAAAATATTTAAGCACTTAACAGGGCAAAAATATACAACCTAATTCTGTTTCAATCAAAACAAAAGAAGTGTTTTTGTGCGTGAATATGTGTGTCGCGAATTTCAAGAAAAAAAATTATGACAGATAATTTATGTCTAGTTATATTACTTTATTTTTATTCAAATTTCTTTCTAAACTTTCCAGAAAAGGTCGAAGCTCTAGAGCTAACTTCTATACAAGTCCTTAGGGTGCAACATTTCAATCTTAGCAAAATTTGAACTGATATTTAAATATCAAAACTTCAAATGTCTTTTTCCTCGATCTAAATGGTATAGATACCAAATTTTACAAAGATTCATTAAACAAATTTATAACGGCTCTAAACCGGAGCAGTGTATTATGCCCATCCTGAATAATGAATCGAAAATAGTTCACCTCGATAATTAATTTTATATTTTAGCTTTTATTGCTTTTAAATACCCATATGTATACATAGGGTAATGAAAGTAGAGCATTCGTTCAAAAATAAATTCCATTTTTTTTCCCTCTACGTTTTGGAACACCCTGATTTCAAAAAACTGGTCTAGAAAAAATCTGTGTCTGTGTGTACGTATGGCTGTGTACGTGGTCAGCATAACTCCTAAACAAATTGAACAATTATGTTCAAATTTTGTGTGCGAGTTAGTAGTGGTCAAGGGACCTATCAGCAATTGATAAAAAAACGGCTCTAACGATTTTGATTAAAATCTCTACGATAATGCCTCTTAAGGTATTCTAATCATCCCCACCTTCGAAATCCCTTTAGAAATGTGATAAAAATATAAAAAGTTGAAAAAACAGTGCTTTTAACAAAGATCTCTCGGCCTTGAGCATCACCCATTAACGATTGATTTTTTTCTGTTTCACTCTCAGGAAAGGAAAATGTAATGCCTTTCAAATAACATATCCAATTTCAGCATCTTGTCGGGGTTTTTTTCGCCCATGTAAAAAATATTTCCAAAAATGCGCCAAGCTGGCCATATTTTTTTTAAATGAGTGAAAATATGAAAATGGTAAATAACACCATAATTTTTTATGCAATGACTAATATTATAGTGTTATTGAAAGTTGGGCGGTCTTCCACACCCCTACTTTAAAATATCACTCACTTCTAAATTGAACTTCGCCTCTAATTTCTCTACATTTTCACATCTTGAAAGCCTCTACTCTATCCAACTTAAGTAATCCAGACACCTTTTATAGTGGCTCTAAAAATAGCTTCAATATTGTTTCCCCTTAATCAGCGAAGAGCGCCGAATCAAAATAATTTAATCCCAAAACAAACACCATGTTATTATAGAGGTTTTTTTTTTTTTTATACCTCCCGAAATCAGTCGACCAAACTCTTTTAGAAATTAGGATCGCCTAAGAAATTGTTCCTCCAGTCCTGCCCATTACGTTGCATATCGCCCGTATGATATGATTAAGGAAGACATAATGCTGCCTCAAGAAAGCTCAATTGAGTTACGACCCTCAGCCGTTTTACAAAGCTTTTACGTGGCCTGTTAATTGATAATTAGGCCCATCGTCTAATGAGAACTAGACTCCTTTACAGCACACTTCTGGAAGATAATTAGATGGGATTAGTGTGTGTGGCCCAAATATTTCACTTAAGGATGTGCCAAACCCAATAGATGTAAAATGTCTAGAAAATTTCCACTAACATATAAAAGCGGGGTTGTCAAGTGCAAATACGTGTGTCGACCTTTTAAAAGCTCGTTTTCAGGGACTAAAATCGGTACTGAAAGTTAATTTAGTTATGTATCACTTTTCGATGTGGAAAGAAGTTTACTGTATTAAGTAATATATTTTCAGTTTTCTGATAAAGCAAAATTTTTTATGAGCCTGTAATTTATTCAGGTAAGTTAGACTGTCAATTTAACTTTGTTGATGCTGCTTTTAGGCTTATCAGTAGTTCATTTTATAATTCTAGTAACTTCCATTCTCTAATATGATTATGTTTTTTAAATAGACAACTGATGTGGCGAATTGAAGATATATTGCAAATTTATACTTAGTTTTAAAACAGTACTATTCACTTAATATGTTTTTACTATTCACTTATGTTTTTTAAATGGACAGCTGATATCACGATTTGAAGATATATTGTAAATTTATACTTAATGTTCAAACAGCACCCTGATATAAACAGTTATATCCTTCATGATTCAATGTGGATTCACTGTTTAACTCTATGTCTCACTCTCAGTTATGTTTAGTTTACATGTGCATCTAGACTTATTTTTTTGATTTCAATGTAGCCCTTTATTCGTGGCATATCACAACAAATACTTGTGAACACATTAAAGTATCCAAACTAAAAGCACAATTAATTTTTTTTGTCATTATATTTTTAATTTTCCAAGGCGGTTTTAATCATTTGAATGCAATTATATTTTTTACGCCCTAAACTTTCCAAACATTTATTTTTTAGTTGTCACAAATTTGGCCTAGGCTTTTTCTTTAAGATTTCAATATCAAATTAATAAGTTAAAATAATTAAAATTTAATATTATAAAATCATCAACATGCATTAAAGTCATCATACTTTTTAAGGTGTATTTAAGTATAAGAAAGCCCTTGCGTAATTTTTTCCAAGGGTATGTAATATGCGTGTTTACATCACGTATTTTTAAATTGAGAACATAATGCATGATTTAAAGATATATTTTTACTAAAATAAGTTTTTATTAAAATATTATAACAGAACTAGGTGATTCTTTCTTCTTGCATCTAAATAGGAAAAATAATGTCAAATAAAATAGGAATCACGTGTACTTAAGGGTGCCTCTTTGGGGCGCTAGGTGGGTTAAAAACTGTTCCACCTTTTGCTTAGCTTTTTATGCATGGTGGGATACATTTTAACCAACCTTGAAAAGTTGAAGTTACCTATAGTCATATAATTCAATATTTTATTTCGAGTTTTTCATTCAGTTGACAATGCTCTGCACCAACAGTAAATGCGTAAATAAATTTAAAAAAAAAAAACTTATACAAATCAAAACGCATTAGTAATTTGTGTGTTCTGATGTGATTAAGGTTGTCGCATCATGTGATGCAGTAAATTTTTTTCATTTATAACGGTATGTGTAGTTTCTTTTCTTAAAATTTATTATGAGTGAATAAATTTTTTTATAATATGGTTATTTAATATTTTATACTAATTTTGAATCTGTGAAGTGATAAGATTTTAAGTATCTTACCATGCAGGTTATTAAAAATAATAAATTATATATTTTTTTTTAATTTATAAGCTATTAAATTTATTATTTGCTGCTTGTAAAAGGTTCTTTGCTTTGTGTTGTACTGTCTAAGAAGTTCAACTTTGTTTTGGTAAAAAGTTGTGTTTCAGTGAATATCATTTAAAGTCTTAGTTGCATGCTGAGATTATATATGACCCATCCTGAAAAAAAAGGACTTATTGAAATGCTATTTTTTTCTTATTTTAAGTAATGTTTTTTACTAAATAATCAAAATGAATAATTTTCTTTTTTAATAATAAACAAAATTCCGCGTGACTGGGGCTTTTATTTTCTTTAAAATCGTGTGCCTCAAAGAGTTAAGAACCAACACATTATAATAGTAAACCTATCTGATAAATTTATCATTATCAAGTGTAGGTATTTACAACATATTGACCTGATGATAATTTGCCTTTTTACTTCTGCTATTGTTATTTTAAAATTTTAAAGAGTAAATTTCATTTTAATTAATAACGCCTCTCAAACACAATATATTCGTTAAAGTTATAAATTGATATTCTAGAGACTTTCACAATTTACCAACAACCGTCCTAAAGTTTGCTTCATTACCCATTATTCTGTAGACATTGTGGGTGAAATCATAGAGCAATTATTGCTTCAGGTCTTTTAGATGAGAAAATACCAGGCGAGAAACTTCCAAATACTTCTAAGAACAATGAGTAGCAAACAATGCAGGCAACGAACAATCAATATAAGTATAAGGGACGAGGAATTTTCCAACCTAATCTGGTAATCCTAAACATGCCTCCCGAAAGATTTTCTCTCGGCATATATGAATTTTGCTTTTCATATTAACACACCCTAGGCTACACTTAATTATAAACTTTTGCTTCACTTATTCGCGAAGCTGCCAGCATAAAAGCAGGTGCACTTTTACACCCAAAGAAGCAAATTGGAGATTTCCAATTTACGTAGAAAAAAAACAAAAGGATTTTAAGTGTTTCTTAATGAATGCTTGGGGAATTTCAGTAGGAACCATTCAATAGGAAGAGAGTTTCTCGGGCACTTTAGGAGCTCTATTTGAAAGTTATGCTATTTGATGCGTTATAAGTTTAATGAAATATTTGGGATTAGTAAATTGGGTGTTTCTTTCCAACTAGAGTTCAGTACGGAGGCTCTTATGTAAGACTAGATAATTATAAGTTAAAGGAATATGTTGACGTAACTTAACGAGGTGAGTTCGGTCAATTAATTTTCTGATGCGTACATTTTCTAACCCTATTTCCTGATTTTAAGAGTAATGATCGATTTTTGAAATTCTGGAGTATTTTTAAGATTTTCATATATTGTTCATTCCAAACTATTGATAATTATAATTAAATGTGTTTTAGATTTTTTTACTATATTTTAGAACATGTAGATATTGCCCTTTATACAAAATTAACAATTCTTAAATTATTTTCATTCTCAATGCAGTCTCATAATAGTTTAGTAAAATGGAAATAAAATTATATTTCTGTAATTTCTTGAAAAAAAAAAAAAAAAACTATCTTCAAAACAACTGCCTTTAATAATAGAAAAAAACTGGGCTCGTCGTTTTCACGTCGAGTAGTCACAACAGGTTCAATAAATCACAATTATTTTATTCTAATTAATGATTGCCCTTAAAATAATGTATGTTCTTATTACTCGTGGTATTGAGAATCAGATATTATTTTTTAACGGTTTAAATGAATTGGTTTGTTGAACTTGGTTACTCTATTAATTTTTTTTTCATCCGTTTTAATTCATTGCAGATATAGTGTAGTAAATAGAGTCATAATGTGGTGTTTTAATGTGGTCACAATTATGATTTAAATGTGATGGAATGTGCTCAGTATAATTACGTAAGCTTTACATACATATCCCAATTATAAAACAATTAACTTTTCTCAAAAATCGTCAGATGAAATATATATATAAAAAAAAAAATTACCGAATGTGTAAGTCTACTACAAATTGTTCATTTATTTTCAAAACTCTATATGTTCTAAAGTATTATACGTACAAATGTTAGTAATATATAAAAATAACCACAAAGTCACTAAGTTTTCTGTATTACTCGATAAATGTTCTCCGTAAACCCCTTGGTTCACACGACACACGTCTAGGCGGTAGTTGAACTCATTCCACATTTTTGCAGCTTCTTCCTGTAAATGGTCAATGGTCATCGCAGCAACATTGATTCATTCCCTGAGCATTGCTAATGTTTTTGGTAGTGTGAGAACATAAACAATGTTCTTAATGTGCCTCCAAAGAAAGAAGTCACAAGACGTCAAATGGACGGGATGACGCTACAAAATTGTGTGGAGCGATTTCAACTACCGCCTAAGCGTGTGTCTTGTGATTCAAGGGATTTACGGAGAACATTTAAAGAGTGTGCAGAAAATTTGCAGAGCTTTAAAATAACCGAATGAATTTCAATTATTTTTATACATCACTTATATTTTACGTGTAATACTCTTGAATACATCGCATTTTGAAAATGAAATAATCTTTTATAATAACTCTGTATTTTAAAGTCGCAAGTGCATTTTTATTTTGCTAGTTTATGCGCTATAATGTGTTGATTCATAGCTGGAACACTTGTTAGAACAAAACGCAATAATTATGTTGTAAAGTTGCAAATTTTAAAAATCAAGATAGAAGGGATACATGTTTTAGTAGCATTTTGACATTAATAGATATGGAAATCATGTTTTGCATCCAGTTTCTGGATTGACTTCATTTTCAAATTCATTATAAATTTCATTTTGCAGTGTGTGAACAGAATGAAGATGGATGGAATTGGAAAACATTTATAAAATGTAATTGGGAAAAAATGTTGATCTTGCAAGTAAACATTGTTTATTTTGTATTAATTGTTAATGAATAATTATTACTGCATGAAACGTTATAGTATCAATTATAATTTTCATCAGAATTGGGACATCAGAATTTCACAAGTTGAATCTCATTCCTTTCCAAAATCTGGCAGGCATGAATAAACGTGTATGATGTGTTATGACTAAATGGTATTTAGTTGTTAATTTAGGCAAGAACCATTCTTTCGAGCTTTGGTTACTAAATCAAGCACAATTATTTTTCTAAAACAAGTCGCATCTTCTATGTATACTTATATTTACTGAAATTATAATGCCAGAATCGTATCCGGGAGGGAAAAAAAGCTTGCCTAGGATGTAAGATGTATCCAGGTCGAGCCTCGCCACCGCTCTACATTATCTCTTTTCAAAGTGGGAAGGCGCTGCAAAGATCGTGACAGATAGTCTCGTGTCAGTTTTCATTCTACCATATGAGTTTTTCGAGTTTTCTGTCATTCGAGATGCAAATGCGAAAGAGTTATCCCTAAACGATCCCTCTCAAGGCATCCTTTAACAAAGATCTTGATATAACAACATATAGTACTTGTGTACCATTTGAGTTAAAAAAAATGTATAAAATGTAATATATCATGCTTTAGAAAGTCTCTTAATGCATAAAGTTTGTTAAATTGACTTTTCACGATGGCGAGGCACTTTCCTACAAATTTTTCATAAAACTCGTAATTTGCAAAATTCGAAGCGAGTGTTCCTCATATCTCTCTTATTACTGCTAACGACGCAATCGAAACTCTTATCCAAGCCAAAGATACCTACATTCTTATCAGGACTCGCCGCGTATTGACATTTAATCGCAACTTCGCCAAATTATTCCCTCTCTGCCATAAAACTTAAATCATCGCAGTTTAAAACAAAACGCCGCCATTCCAAACCCCCAGATTAGGAAATAACAAGATAGAAGAGAAGCCAAGGGAAAGTGGGAATAATTACTGCAGAAATAGATTGTAAGCGGCAGTTATTGTGATGAAATTTTAAACGAAGAGCCTATAATAAATTCTAGGGGCTTCTTCACTTCTCCCTTTACGACGCGATCAGGTATCCACTATTACACCTAAGAATTTAAATTCCTCTTTCATTATTTAAGGTACTCCTCCCCCAAAGAACAACAAAACAAATTTCGATGAAGGCTCCTTTGTTTAACATTCTGTGCCCCAAATAAATTACGTCTCGCCGAGTTGGGCTATCTTAACAATAGAAGTGATATTTCTTCTTCTTGAAAAGATAATTCTTCAGATTTCATTTGTCGAGGAAGAAGTCGGATTGGTTTCGGAGTCGGGGTTATTTTTAAAGTGATTATGTAAGCTCTAAGTGATTAGTTAAATAAAAGGGCAGGTTTTTGACGCGTAATTGTTTGTTTAGGGAGGACAAAATGGATATTGATATTTTCGGGGGTAATTTTTGAGAATTTATAATTAAATAAACATTTTGTGGGACTGGGATTTCTATTTATACGTAAGATGACTTCGAAATTTAAAAAACTAAAATGTAATGCATAGATATTTCTTGGATATTTATCTAAAAGCAAAATAAAATATAATTCTTGTTTTAATAATTGGATTATCGTAGTGATTAAAATGTCATTTATTTTCCCGTGTTTATTTGGGGACAGTAAAAAATTTGACATTTAATAATTTAATATTTACTTAATACATTTTTGTACTTGCTTTATATTCTTTAAGTTAAGGCACACTAAAATGTATGTTTATGTTTTATTAATTAACAATTATCTATCTAAAAACTTATCTAACTGTTTCGTATACTTACAGTGTAAACAAAATACAAGCTATTTTAATATATAATTTGTATGAGGTGTTTTAATAGACACAGTATTGCAAATGTGATCTTCAATAAACAAATTTAGGTTGTAAAATTGGTTCAAGTCACTCATGCAGTTGTATATTCTGTCGTGCTAAGCACAGAGGTCGTAGCTGCAGTTTTTTACCAAACTAAGTAATTGTTGTCATGTAGTTTTCTATAAGTTGGTCTACGTAATGAAAGCATTTATTGGTCGTATCTGCACGGGAAATATTAAAAAAGTTCATCAATAAGTTAACATCTACATGAAGTTGTTTGACTTTAAGCCGCGTTTCCCATTTTGAGCTCAGATACAATTCTAAGCACGGATGTCGTAACTGCACATTTTTTTATCAAACTGAGTAATTGTTTCCATGTGGTTTTTTATAAGTTGGTCTACATAATGAAGAAGTTTAATGCTCACATATGCACTGGAAATATTAGAAAAGTTAATCAATAAGTTAGCAGCAACTTCAAGAAGTCGTGTAATTTTAAGCCACTTTTCTTATTTTGAGATCAGTTGCAAATACGAATTCCGTGCTTAGCGTGACTGAAATGTTTTGGATTCCCAGTGAAATATGAGCAGAGAAGCAATATTGCATTTTGAAATTGTAACATATCTCTCAATCTGTTACTTGCTTGTGAAGTCAATGTTTTGTATCCCATATATCGAAGATTTAAAGTTAAAATTTGCAAGGTACTGTTCTATATTATAATTCCTTCAGGATCTATGCTGTGTTACTTATCTATCCATGGTTTAGTCTTTTGTTTGAAGTAGATATTAAAATTTCTTTATAATAGGATTAACTATTGAAATGAAGTCATCTGTGGTTCCTCTAATAAGAACACGAGTTTTATATGATCTACCAACCCTATTTTTAAAAATTACTTTATTTCCTGTTAAACCATCCTTTCAAGTTCTATCTTTTTTATTTCTAGCTCTTTAGTTATATTTTAATTCTTTATTTAGACTAAAAAGGTGAACATAAAATATTAAAAACACTCTTGCGTTTAATTTAAAGTAAGTACTTGCATCTTTAGTTTCATTTTTTAAGAATTAAGTGTTTTTGTGTACAAAATATCGATTATAATAGTTAGTTAAGATTATGATGATTTTTGAAGATTTTAAAATACATCTCCATATTAGTATAACTAACTGATTGCACTTACTTTAGAAACAAATTTATTTCATTCTTGATGCATGATTTATGGATTTTAATTTATAACCTTCACATGTTATTCAAGAATAGTTTATTTTACAAATGTAATTTTATTATATAGTTTTTAAGGCATCCAAATAATTGGTACCTTTACCTTGAGTAGTACTTTTATCAATGAAAAAATATTCATAATATAAATTATTTTAATATACAGTTAGAAAGAAAATAATATACAGTCGTTTTAAAATATAAATACTGCGCGTGTTTGCTTCATATGAATTAAGAATGCTGTTTAAATATATTTTTAATTTTTAAGTTTACATGCGTAGGTTTTGTTTAGTATTTCAAACTTTAAAAACTTGATCAGTTACTTTATTCCAGAACAATGATCTTATTTTTTGAAAATAGATTACTTTAAAATTAATTATAATTAACTTTGCTATAGACTACCGTTACCTAGATTTTCTCTACTTTGCCCCAGCTTACTAGGAAAGTCTTTAATAATATTATTGCGATGTACTATGATATTATTACTGTAAAGTCATTCTAGTTTAGCATTAAAGTGCATTAATTCTAATTTAGAATTGAAGTATCATTTTCCAATTCCATAGTAAATCACTCTTATAATGTTGTATTTATAGCACTTTTTTTGTTTTTGCATTGAAAGCCATATTAGTTTAATATCAAAGTATTTTTAAACATTTTACATTTAAATATATTTTCAGTGAAATATCTTGCATTTAAAGCTAGCTTAAAACATCTCGGCTAGATTTGGAATAAAAATTTAAATGTCTCTTGCATATTATAAAATATGTGACACACTTTACAATTCTTAGTTATTTTTAACTCGTTAAATAAATTTGAAATACACATTGCTATTAAATTGGAAATGGGAAAAAAAGAAGTGTGACCATTAAGACCTATTTATATTCTCAAAAGGAATTGAAAATAATAAGTACTATTAAGTTAAATAAGTTTAATCAAATTATTAATATTAAAACAACAGTTGAATTCAGAATGTATCTTATTCGCAAACACAAGCCTTTCTTTTTCCACTAACAGAAATTAGCGCTTTTAGAGAATTTTATTGCAACTAGGAATAAATTAAATGAATAAATGAAAGCAGAATAAATATGTTCTTTTCAAATTCTATTAAAATAAATAAATTCTTTAAAAATATGTAAATGGTATTGCAATAAAATTGTTAAAAGTCATACCCTGCCTTATAAATGTTTATGATGGTGAGAATGAATTATCATTAAAAGATTTCATTCTTAAGGGAAATATGAATGAGTGAATAAATAAAGATCAATAAATACAAGTTTTACTTCTCAGTTCTAATATGGTTTCATAATCTTTTGGTGCAAATCCAATTAAATTAATCTAAAATCTATACATAAGTGAAAACCCAGTTCAAAGTAATGACTAAACCGAGTTAATTTATTTAACAATCGCCCTTTCTTAATTAAGTTAACAAAGCTATAATTCCAAGCCTTTTGACTTCGCTTTGAGCGAAGATTCTAACCAGACCCCATTTATCACCGAGCTAAGAAAGGGTTATGCATTTTTCAATCCAGCCATCTAATTGCCTAGAGATCATGAAGAGCGTTTTCATTTTCATTTCCGGACAAACCGTCTAGCTCCAGATTGAGCCAGACGTCACTTAAAATTAATTGCCACAGCATCAAAGGGATGATTAATGCTAGACGCACTGTCATGGCCGAAGCAAAAGGCAGCTGGCTCAAGGGGTAAACCAATAGCAAACATTTAATTTCTCACTTCCCCTCGCGAAATTATGCTGTCCCTATTAAGCCTCCGTTTAAATCTGCTCGCTGGAAAATCAGGCGACGAACTATCAATTTTCGCTTTTAACTCATTAATTACCGAGGCCAGTGAATAACTTGGTTTCTAGGTAACCGAATACTGTGGCGAAGATTCCGGGCCATTAGGCGGGTTAGATGGGTATGGGTGCCCGTTTTTCCGGGCTGGGTGTCGAGTAGTCCAGAGAGGGAACGTCGACGAGTGTCAATTCGGGTGATGGAGTGGTTTCGGGTAAACACGTGTTATTGGTCAAATCACTGAAAAGCAGGGTGTCTCTAATTCGGGCAAACTTTGCATTTGAGGAGTCGCAACTATTGATGTGGAAAACAGGCAAGTAGCCAGGAGAAGGGATGTGGGTTATATCCCCTCCTTTTCAGTTCGCAAAACCATGGCATTTTTAGTTTAAAATGGTCAATTTATTTCAAATACTTTTACATTTTTACTTATTCTTGGAACAAAGATACCTGTAACTAAATATGTTTGGCATTAATAAAAAAAAATTCCTGTTGGGGTTTGTTTTGAGTTATTGTTTAATACCTCTCCCGAAAAAAATCTCTGACTACGCCCCTGAAGAGTGATAAATATTTAACATTTATTGCAGAAATTAGTTTCTCAGAAGTGTCATTGTTCATGATATCCATTTCTTAAATGAAAAACAGTTTCAAAATAAAAAGCATTCTTAAAGAAAAAAATCTACGACATTCATTTTATAAATGACTGCTGCAAAATGGAAAAGTCATTGGAAAGGAAGAGAAAATAAAAGAAAAATTTTAATACGAAGGTAAAATAATGCAAAATGTCATGATACACAAGGATCATTAGTGTGACTGTTGTTTATTTTCATTAAAGTTTCTTTTTATATTGTAATTATTTCCTTTTTCTTTTCATTAAGGTAAAAGTAATTTGAAAAATGTGCATGTGACTAATTATATCATTCAAAATATAACGTATATGCTCTTTCTAATTTTAATACACTTGGAACATATTGATAAAATATCTGGGGTTCATCACGTATACCAGTTTTCAATACACCTGATACAATGGTATTTCCTGCTATTTGCATAAAAGAATTTGTTTAACAACAATATTATTAATGTAATTTAATAATTAGTAAGACAATAACTTCCTTTAATAAAACTGACTTTAACTAACTTCATCTACTCTAAAAAAACATAATTATTTTAAGAGAAAAGAAATAATCAACATGAGAAATCCAAAATATTTTCTTTCCTGAAGACATATTTCAAATAGTTATTCAGAAAACTCAAAAAATACGGAAGGAGTGCCAAGTGTTGTGAGAAAGTCACTGAAGCCTAACTGTAAACTGTAGTGTGTAGCTTTAGTATATACTTAATGGGAGAAACCCAATAAAAACGCCACCTAATGGCTCTGGCCTCGCATGCCAAAGGTGCCGGATTCGGATCCCGAGTTAGGTATAGATGTTCTTTGCGGGTCGGAACCCATATTAAGCTGTTACGTCCCGTCCATCATTGTGCATAAACATAGGTCGTTGAGCTTACAAAATAACCAAACAACCAAACCCAATAAAAACTGTTTTAATATACATCTTCCCCGATACAGTTCGCGAATCATCATTGTTTCAAATGTTTTCTTCCTTTAGGATCTCCTTGAACAAAACAACACATACATTTCATAAGCATAAGCGGCTAAATTTTATGGCATGCTATTTTATTCTCTGTCTCCAAGATTCCATTCTCGAGTGTACATCAAATGCACTACATCTCAAAACTATTTTTAAAGATATACATTGTATATTTGTCAAAGAAAATTATCCTGTAGAAAATACCACAGATAAGTTACAAGAAATTAATTTTTTGATTAACGTGACGATTGTTTGTTATGTCGTTTTTAAAAATCTAATTTTAATATTACATTAAATTACATTAAAAATATGGGGGAAATATTTTAAAAGATCTTGATTTATTTAAATCTGGTGAGAAGGTTCTGGCTAACATTTCAAAAGGAAAAATTTACTCCAAATAATAACAGGCCAGCCTTCAGGGCTCTACTAAATGATTTTTCAAGGAAATCAAAGAAACAAACCTCTCAAACCTATAAATTTAAATTTCGTTCTATGAATTGCAAATTAGATACTTGTCTTCCACAGGGTGTCCCAAAAAGAACTGACAGCATTTTTAAAAAAATATTCTTCAAAAAAAAACATAACTGTATAGATATGTATCGTTTGTACATAGGAAACTAGAGAATTTTATTCCAACAATTTTCAAAAATAGACACAAAATTCCCTTACAAAGGGTGCTATTGAATTATTGAAAAAAAGAAGGAAAAAAAAAAAAACGTGCTGCACAAACTACAAAACGATCCAATATGGCTGAATTGAAACATTGTTTTGTAGGTTTTGCAACATGCTCATACTGGTTTTTTTTTCCCCCCAATTCAATAGCGCCGTCAGTTGGTGAACTTCATCTATTTTTGAAAACTGATGGATACAATTCCGTAGTTATTCAAGTAGAGAGCAGCAAACTGTGCATTTATATTTCTGGGGGGGGGGGGGTTAATTTTTCAAAACTTAAAGTATCACATTGTAAAAAGTACCCTCTGCAAAAGATCATGTTCTACTTTACACTTGTCTGTTCTACTTTACTCTTTTATGTACACTTTTCTATGTATATTAAAATTCAATCCTATCGTCACTCCTAAAGAGAAGCCGAAAAGTATCGAGGGAAAACGGCAAACGTTCTTTATTTAAACTTGAGATGGTGCTGTATAACTTTTCAAGGGAAAGAAAACTAGTTCAAATAAGAACCTACCCTTTCTACTGAACTTTTTTTAAATGATTTTCTCAACAACAAGCAAAAAACCCTATACATCATTTTAATTCCATTCCTAGAAAGTTTCCTCAATCCACTCAGTTTGGATCATTTATTTTTAAATCCTATTAACCGAAATCCTCGAACAAATACCTGGATCCATTCTGAACCCGAAAGCTAGGACCAAAATAAAATGCATTAAAAAGAGGAGGGAGAAAAGTACTTCCTTTGAAATCTGCGCCAGAACACCCGTGTTGGACAAGGGACCAGGGCAGGATTTTCCTCGGGCACACGAGATTAGTTTGCCCGGTACAAAAGGGAAGAGAGTAGTGTCCACTTAACCCTCACCCTAATCCCCGGCCACTGATCCGGGCTAGTGTGCCCGTTTGTTATGGCTTTTTCCTTGTCCAAATCGAAAAAGAACAAGAGTTGGAAGGGAAGAGACACAAATTGCAGAATGGGTGCTTCCCCCTCCCCAAATCACAAAAAAGGGCCGAGGTGACTGCAAGTTTAGGTACTCCATCAAATATCATTCTGAATTTTTTATAGAAAATGGAGAGAATTGAGTAGATAACGAATACTCTGATCTGCCGTGGCAAAAATGGCCGAAACTGGTCCAAAATCGACTTTGAATGATTTGAACTAAATCCGATTGCCAAATAAATCATAAGTTGCCAAAAATTTAATAAACTTTTTCGTCTGGTAACCCACCGCACTTTGATTTTCATTGAATAAAGGAAGAGGCGATTTCTTATCTCTGGATCAGAAAACTTGCATCTTTTAAAAGTAAGCCCGATTGATGCCATCAGCAGGGACGACGCGAACGGGGGGCGAAGGGGTCGTGAAATTTTTTTAGCCCTTTTTTTTAAGTTGATTCACAATAAAATCGAATTGAATGAAAAAATAATTTTTAAAAAAATTCGAACAAAACTATTAAAAATACTGACCCAAGTTTCACTAATCGGCATTTTTACAATAGAAGTCTATTATAAGGCAGTCGGTGCCTTTCCCCCCGCCTACATTGATGGACTTTTTACACAAATATAATAGGTATCTTGCGAACACAAATTATAGATATCTTCATTATCTCACCCCGCCAAAGTTTTTAGAAAAGGAAGACGCCATTCGGCAAATTTCCAAAATTTCATCAATTCCTTTAAAAATGCCAAGTGATGAATGTTTTAAAATTTAATGAATAGAAAAAAATATAAATAATTAAAATCGTCAATAGCATAAAAAAATCCTGATCACAATTCAGCCCAAGCTGCGGTCGGCAATTTTAATTTGGAGTAAGTATATCCTTTTTTTTTTTTTTTTTGCAGGAGCGTTTATTTTGATATCGTCACTGACAGCTTCTAAATGAAATTAAATATGAACATATTTCCCATACCCCGTACTGTTGCACAAGTATCAATTTCCACAAATTCTCTACAGAATGAATAATTTTCCTTCAATTTCAAATCAGTACATTTAATTGTATAAATTGTCAAGTCGACTGTCGTAAGTTTTTAAATTCAGTCATCTGATAAGTACACACTATATTCTCAGGAAGAAACTGACAATAATTACTTATTCACCCAATTAATAGATAACTCTGATGTGTTACAGTAGGTGACATATTTTTTGTACGTCAGGAAACGCCTCAAAAACCATGATATGCGCATTAAACGTCATTTACATAAAGTGTATCATATGAATTGAAAGTCTTACAGAAAATTTCAAAACATCTAAATTTTAACATCTGAAAAAAGAGCCCTCTTTTATCAGATACATACCTTACTTACAACACTGGTCTGGCGAGAAGTTTCAATTTCGAATAAAACCTGCTTATTTTTTGGTAAGATAAAAATAAAAAAACATTTTGTAAGGTTATTCAACGAGGTTTATATTTACTTATTACGAAAGTGAAGTTGAGTGAAATGGAAGTAGCGTGCAATTCTGTTAAAAAATATTTCTATTACATTTTGCCAAATTATAATAACATTGGCGATTTGAATACCTTCCTCCCAAAAAAAAAAAACCTCTGCAGGTACTATTCCTTACTTAGTTAGGATTTTTGTGCCAAAAATTATGGTTTGCTTTTTCATAGATCTGAATATCTTGTTGCTAAATTCGAAGTTCATAAGGGTAGTGAGTTAGTTGAGAATAATTTACTTTGTAAAACTTGCTTTCTGCTTCATTAGGTTAGAGGCTCATATATATTATATATAAATAATATTATAGTATGGTTTAATGCTAAAGCATTTCATTTTTAGTCCTGCTTAGAGAAAACTAGCATTATACTTTCCATCGGGAACAAATGATTATTATTAATAAAACGAGTAATATTTGCAGAAATTATTGCTGAAAAACCTCGAAAAAATCATTAAATTCAATCCAGCAGTTTTGGTAAAAAATATGTACACGAAGTAACTATTTTTAAGAAATAAATTCCTAAATCAAATTGCTAAAAAAAATTAAGTTTTACAATTAATATACTTTTCAAGAGAAAGTAAAATCCTCTTTTCTTTTATGGTTAGGAAAATATGTTAAAAAGTATTTAAAAATTAATTAACAAAACGTTTTTAATAATTATTGCATTTTGAAATGCAATTATATTGTCCATGAGCGCCGACAGGATTATTTGCAGGGAGGTGCAGATCGCTACCAGGGAGGTATAAGCAGACAAAAGTCTTTGTTTAATCTTAGATTTTTCGAAAATGGGAATTGGACTTCCTAATTTGATGTTAATTAATAGCTGTATATAAATTTTTGCTCGAATTGATAATTTACTACCTATATATTTTGCTCTTGTGAATTACTTCTTCCACATTACTTTATTTTTCGAAAGGCAGAAGGGAGTGTAAGTGCATGTTTCTTATATGTCCCTGACATTGTCTCTATTATAAAAATCGCAGTGTTTCGCTTAGGTAATTTTGTGTGATAGCAATAATCTGCCAGTATTTTACAAAGAAGAATTTTTCCTGAATTTGCTTGATTAACTTTTTTTACAACTCTAAATTAGAGTCACCTATTTGATCAATATTTTTCATTTATTTTATTTCGTGTTGTAATTTGCATCCACTTTTACATGTTTAATTAATTTCTTCGAAACTGCAATTTGAAAATTAAAAGAAATGGTATTGAAATGGAGCCTTTGTACTACTCATGTTACTGAATTGGTTAAGATTGTGAGAATGCATTCTATCCGAAAGTGATAAATGCCTCCCCTCCCCTCAAAAAAGCACTTCGGAAAATTATCCCGTTTGTTCGGGAAAGAGGGGATTATTTATTAAAAAAAATTAAATAAATTTGAAGGAAGTTTAACTAAAATGTGAAGGGAAAATACTTAAAATATGACATTAATTACGTATTTATAAAATGCCATAAAATATTAAAAACACTAATTAAAATTAATTACACATTACATAAAATAATTCGCAATTAAAAAAAAATTAGTTATAAACTCATTAACAATTAATTACGCATTAATTAACAAATAATTAAATATTAATTAAAAAATATGCATTAATTTTGCATCAATAAAATTTTAATAATAATAGATTGATACCTTAATAGATATTTTCTACATATACACCGTACTTGTCTTGATTTCAGTCGGCAAAAGTTGTCTAACGCCCCCCCCCCCCATCGAAATTCTTAGCAACTGCCCTGGCCATCAGTGACGTAATATTTATTGCCCACTTGTCCCATTTGTGAAAGATGCGTCTCCAGAGATCTGAATCGTCTGCAACCTTTTTAATTGAAAATTAAAGAGCGATGGGTTACCAAATCATAAGAATGCTCATTATTTGTCAAGTTATGGCATATATAAAATCGGATTTAGTTCGACACATTTAAAGTCGATTTTTGACAAGTTTCGGCCATTTTTGTCACGGCAGACCAGTGGATTCATTATATAATCACTTTTCTCCACATTCTATAAAAAAAAATATCAGAAGGATGTTCGATGGGGTACCTGGACTTGCAGTCGCCTCTCAGTCGAACCCCCTAGAAGTCTGCCATCATAATTTAGATCTGCCTCAAGTTTTTGGTTTCTACACTACCCTAATGAAGTGAGAAGCTTATACAAAGTCCATCCATACGTCAATCTTTCCTTATAAGGTCAAGATTACTAAATAAAACTAAAAATACTGCAACTACGTGCAATATGTCAAATGAAAGGCACTTCGAGAGGAGTTTCGATACCAAAATTCAACCGGAAGTACCAGAACTGGCGGTAGGGAATCAGTTTGGAAGTCTTTAACCCTAAACAAATAATCATACTGGTAATTTTACTGAAAAATTCTACTAAAGCTTTTTTTATGATTAATAGTAATAAAAAAAAAAATTTTAAAAAATGGAAACCTTTCAAAGTCAGACTGGAAGACCGCTGACCTTATAACTCTATTGAAACTCCACACCTTGCAGCAAAAGAATATTGGAGAACTCGTATATTCAGTGACATGTATTTTTGCCAAGTTTATCATTAAACTCCACAACTTGATTTTTTTATTACAGAAAATATTGGTGGGAGTTTTGTTATAGAGTATCAATCTTTAAAGGGGAAGGTTTCGATCATGAAATATCGCTAAATTGTACATTTTTAACGCACATGCTTGGTACATGATATTTACAACAGATCCTTACGTAGAAACTTCTTTTTAGTAACATTAGTAACAGTTACAAACTGGTATTTAAATATGTATTTTTACACTTTCTTATTTGTCCTTGGAAAATTCTGTCATTAAAAGTCCCTAAATTCAAGACTATACAAATCAATACAATAATTTAATAAGATTTACTAAGATAGTATAAAAATATGCATTTAGATAAACTGAATTTTTTACTTATAACAGCATAAATGTAAACACGGTGACTTAACCAATAAGGTCTCAAGTAGGAAATATTGACTAGTTCAACAGAGAATGAGTTTTATATACGTTTTCAATTTTGAAAACAAATTTTCATCATAATTATTTTTTTTAAGTTTTATTTATTCAACATTTATCTTAAATAATTGCATTGGTATAAGTTATAAAATTAGTATTAGTTGAGAATGAAATATCCCTATAAAATTTTAAAATAATAATAACACAAATTAAATTTATATCTTTCCTTTGTAAATATAAACTTAAATCTTTTTTAATATAAAAAATATAATCTTTTTTTTTTTTTTAAATAATTGTAAACAGAATTATAATAGCGTATATTTTAGTAAAAGGAATTTTTAAACATAATTCATTTACTTCATGGGTAAAGAAAATTGACGATTACTTTAAATCAGACACTTTTAGGAAAAAGATAAACCGATCCAAAAATAATTTTATAAAATTATATAAGGCAAAAATTCAACTTGCGCAGTTACTGAGAAAATTATATACTCTATACGTGTTACAAAAATTATTCTGTTAAGAAAATCATTGAAAATTAGAGCTAGATCGTGCATAAGTTATTATGTAGTATTCGATCATAAATGTTTATCTTAATTAAAAAAATTATTAACTTATAACAGGATCGCAAAATTAAAAATTACAAAATGTAGTGACTCTTGAACTGGAGTGACATTGTTTAGACTGTGTAGGGACTTAAAGTTGTTTTAAATTTTAAACCTCAATGGGATATATTAATTCTGATGTCAATTTTACATCATGGTTCTTCAAATACGGTTTTAATTCTTATAAAAAAAAGTTAGTAACAAAAGTATAATGTTATCATACATTGAATTAAAAAACACTATACAAATATATTTTTTCTTTCCAAAACTTACTTCTTTTTTTTTTAACTTTGTAGTGGAATTGGAGAAAAACCTCCAGTGACTTGTTACCATCCCAAAAAGTTTCTCATGTTAAGATGTTACCTTTTTAATTTAAACATTGCGCATGCTACATGTTAGTTGACAAAATTGTAAAATAAAAACGCAATAAAGCTGCAACCAATGGAAAAGCTGTGGAACCTGCTGCAACCAATAGTAAGGTACGTTTAGCTAGTTTTTTAGTCTTTCTTTCACACCTTAAAATAAAATTTTTTACATTGAGAATCTTGTAACAAAATTATTTACAGTAAAACTTACTTTGACTATTTAAATGGCTCTAAAAAATTTATAAAAAAGTATAAAGTATTATATTAAATAAAAAGAAGTATTAATATTTGGAAAATAGGAATGCGAACTGGACTGCTTAGTGATTTTTGCATACATTTCAAACCTAATACAGTGGATAGGCATTAAAATGAAACATTGCCTGTCATTTTATTAAAAAAAATCTCTACATTTCAACGAAGAGTCGTAGCAAATTATAACTAAATAACTGGGCAAAAGACAAAAGTTTTATAGGATTTTAATATTTAAACTGATTTCTAGAAGTGACGACCATCCTTGCAGATATATTTTTTCTTCAAATCCAATGCGCACCAGAGGAGATACTATTGAGTGCTGTGTAAATTAGGAATTCAATATATAAATGGAGCTCGGATGATTTTTTAATGGAATTCTAGAATTGAAACAAAGCTGAATCAAGAAATCACAAAATTAAATATGCATGGACAAAATGTCTCATTCCCAAAATAAAAGTTTCAAAATAATTAAATGCTTTTGAAAACCGCTAGGAAATGTATAAAAGTAAAAATTTTATAAGTCTCTCCCTTAAAACAAAAAGTCACACACTCGATAATATTTTTCAACTCATTCAGAATCGATGTTTGTTCAGTTTAAGTCATTTATGCCTTAGCAGAACAGTATAATTCATAATTTACTAGTATTTCTCTGCATTCTCTACAAAATTCAGTATGATGTTTGATGGGGTACCTAAACTCTCAATCACCTCTTAAACTAGAACGGAAATGAATTAATACGAACATCACATATCAAAAATAGATAAAAATAAATTTTATCATTAGTCATTCAGTTCTTACAGATTGTAAGGAGCTTGCTTTACAATATTGCATTTTTTTTTTAATTTATCCATATTACTATTTAGTTATAACTTCCTGAAACCATTCTCTACACATCAGGGCCTTATTTCGCATTAGATCCGCTAGGCCCGTGCCTAGAGCCCGGAATTATGCCTGAAAAATTCTGAAATATTGGGTAACTATCAATGTTTTGTTTAGAGCACTTGCTCAGTACCTTAAAATATGAGAATGTGTTTTAATAACTCATTGGTTTTCAAAAATATTAATATCTTGACATTAATTTAAGGGGGTCCAGTACCGAAATTTTTTCAAAAATCCCAATTTTTTTTCTGATTTAAAAAAATAGTTCATACATTTCTGAAGAGAATGATGTTTTTATCTTATTCCTCCAGTGATTAGAACGCCACAAAATTACCTGTGATTTAACTTGATGGGCCTGCTTAAAGTGCGTTTTTCGAACACTAGTGTTTATTACAGATGTTGCATATTCAAATCAATATATCCCAGAACCATTAATAATTGACTATTCAATTTTTTGGAGCATTTAATTTATATAGTTTTAAATATTTTGTCTTCACAGAATTTTTTTTTTTTATTCTGTTTTAAAATATAACATTTAGCGTAAAAGATAACATAAAAAAAAGCAAAAATTTCAATATTTTAACTTTGAGAATTTTTTTAATTCACCTATCAAAATTCTGTGAAGAGAAAATTTTCTTTAAATAATTATGTATTACAGAAAGCTTTCACTTTGAAAGAAAATTTATTTTTTCTTGACTTATATCAAAATACGCAAACATCAATTATTATGGATTTTTCTTGGTTTTTAATTTTTTTTTAAATAACTAAACACAATATTTCAAAAAACATTTTCTCAAAGATATATAAATAGTATCTCATACATAAAATAAATTTTTGACATAAAAATGTACATAAATAGAGTTTTTTTTTATTTTCGGTACCGGGCCCCCTTAATCAAGATGGTAATCAAACTTGTCATTAAGATTTAAATAACACCAAATATCGTCAATCGCCCCCCCCCCCCCATCTGCTATAATGTGCTTATAATATTCAGATTTCTAAATCGGGCCCTGCTCCACATATCAAGACTTATATTTTAAATCCAAAAAATAACTCAAAATTAAACTGTACAGGTTTCTTCACTGGCTCTCATTAGAAGTTAATTCCTACATCAAAGCATTCCTTAGTTTCAAGCATTTCCAGTGTTCTCATAATATTTGAACTATCCAGTTTCCTCTGACGAAATAGTTTCAAAGAAATTTAGATGGAAAGTAATAGAAAACAAACCTGAGTAGTTTAGACTGAGAACGCGTTGCTAGCACCTTTTGAAACTTGAAAAGAAAACTTGCTGCACGTGAAAGTTCAAAGGCAATGTCACCATTAAAAATGTAGTATGAAATCAAAATATAGTCTATTAGAAAATAGTTTGAAATAAGTTACTTGCTATTCTAGACATTTTTATATGAAATAAAAAAAATGCACTTATACATTTCGGTGACTAAGAGATGATACAAGAGAAGCTCTAGTCTAATACATAGTGGAACTGTTTAAATTCAACCTGTTATGCATTTTTTATGCTTTTGTCTACAGCACCATCTTTTAAAATAACTTTTGGAAACGTTTCAAAAGACAATATCCCCTATAGAAAGAAATTTACTGCCAAGTGCACAACTAAATGCTATTTTATGCCCATTTTCGAAATATGTCATGGACGTTTGGCACACTCTGTCATTAAAATCTCAATTTATTGGACCTTCTGGTGTTTTGTGAGTCATACGATTTGTAAAACTCTTTTTTGCAAGTCTTTAAAAGTGCTGTCGAAGTAAGAATAATTTGCCAAAACAATTACGTATTATCATAACTAAGTTTTAGGTAATATAAACTTGCAGTGTAATATATTTAAAGTCCACCGGAAGATATACCTTGGATATATCACCGATATTCCAGGTACAGGGTGCAGGAGAACTCCCTGATTTTAAAATTAAATAACTCAAAAACAAAGATCGATAGATGAGTGAAAAAAAAAGTAGTTTTTTTAAAAGCTGTAAAAATCTGAAACAGAAATTTCAATATTAGTTACAAATGTTGCCAAAAGATGGCGATGTAATTGCAAATTTTTGAGAAATCTGTTATAAATTTACCCTCTACAATCACGCTAACTTCATTTTACGTTTAAGCTATGTAGCTGTCCGAAGATTGATCGCTCTGACCTTCAAAGCACTCTTTATTCACCCATCTGATGGCTATAGGGTGAGCGCTTTGGCCTCGCATGCAAAAGGTTCCAGGTTCGAATTCCGGGTTAGGCATGGATGTTCGTTGTTGTTCGGAATTCACGTTAAGCTGTAGGTCCCTACCTTATTAGCCGTCATTGTTCATTAAAATAGGTCGTTGAGCATACAAACTAACCAACCAATCTTTATTCATGAGAACTAGTGTACAGCACTACCTGTTGTCAGCATTTGTAACTAGTTTTGAAAATTTACCTGTTGGCAGCATTTGTAACTATTTTTGAAAATTTAGTATCAGATTTTTACAGCTTTCAAATTAACTGTACTTTTTGCTTCATTATTCTACGGATATTTTTTTTAGTTATTTAATTTATAAATCAGGGAGTCCTTCGCTGGACACCCTGTATATTCTCCAATGGTTTATCAATTACTACAAGGATTAACTGTTCAACAAGTCGTTCGATTATGGATATAAATTATAAACCAGAATTTACTTGGATCATATTTTAGATCTTTTCGCACTGTTTAGTATTATTGAATTGATTGATATATTAGTTTTTTGCACGAGGATAACGCACGGGCCTCCACAGTGATATCTTATGGTCAATTCCCTGGATAAAGATATTTTGGATCGGTTTTTTTTTTCTACTCTTAAACAGTTTAGAATTTCAAAACTATGATAAATCTAGTAATTATGGTTATAATTATTACTTAGGAAAAATACTTATTTTAATTAAGTCAAATATGAATTTTTAACGTCTGACGCACGGTATTGTTTATGATTAGAAAATTAATGGAAATTGTCCCATGCGTCATCCAGCGAATTTGTCTTAAGATAGATGACGAGATCATAACCTATTCTACGCTATATAATCTTAGTAGTTACATTAGTAGAGCAAGGTTATACAATCATTCACACTATGCTCGAGCTGTATTCGCTGAACTCTTTCCACTAAAGTTCAAGAGTATGCATGCCCAATTCCATAGTTTAACCACTTCATCGTAGAATGGTCAGATTAGCATTAAAAAAAGGCTGATTTATACGCTTCCAGATCCAGGAATGCTAACTGGTAAGTTGATTGGAAGGTCACTGTCACATTTTGATCTGCATGCCAGCTTTGAGTTTGAACGGTGCCAGGAGATGGAAAATCCAACTATTGAGCGAGCATTAAGTCCATTATCGATGGTCACGGGAGAGTGCAGGTGATTGGATGATCTGAGTTGACATGCCAGTAAATAGAAAATATATTATCTACTGGTGTCGCTAGCCAGAGGAATCACGAGTCAAACTTATTTCTCCTGGGAGTGTAATGAAGCATGTGTACGGTCACGTGACTGGTGATTAAAATTGGTAGTCACGTGTAAATGAACCTTGACGTGGCCAAAGAGTAGTTAGCTAACCTAATGTCAAAGGTTGTTGCCATAGTTACTTGTGGCGGCTTAAGGTTAAATTTTTATCCGACAACTTAAAGAGTCTAACAGATTTCACTCCACATCCACATTACGAGAACGTCTGAACATTGAATACACGATGGATTCAACATGCAGAATATCTCGTTATTTTATGCAAAAATCTTTTGATCGGATCACAGCTGTTAATTCACTAGATTCACCTTAGCCGACCACATTGCTGGAGAGCATTGTTAAAGTACCTCATTTTTTTATTTAAAATTCAGCATCTTCAATAAATTTATTTATTAAATGTGTTTCATGCATGCAGCGTGACTGAAGCTAACACTGCTATTTATAATGTAGACTTCGTAGCCATTGCGATAGAACAAAATATTCTGGACAAAAACCCATAACAGAGACACTATCTCCTTGAGAGCACAGTAACATAGATGAAAAGGAGCTTCAACCTATACGCCATCCTTAAATTCGTCTCCCCGCATATCATATTTTCTGTGACATGACTGGGTTAGATCTTTAACTGTTGATTGCATAAAGACACGGGTCTTTTGGAAGATTTGTTTTAATAAATACTTATAATCATATAAGTTTGGAATGGTTACTAATATTAAAAGGAAATGTATTCCATATTTTTATCTAATATGTATTCTATAAACTTTTCAATTATAATGGAAATTAATTCATTAAAATCTTAAATCGAACAAATTTTTTTAAAAAACGACAAAACTACAACCTATTTTTATATTATCATTATATTTTTATTTATTAATTAGCAAATATTTAAAAAAAAATTACTTAACTGTTAGTTTATATATAATAGCTTTGTGTCCATTTAGAAACTGCGATTTTTTTTAAGTGAAAATCAAACTAAAGAAACTAAAATCCATATACCACCAGCATATGATTTACTATCACTTATCTCACAAACACGGTTAATGTTTTTATTCATCAGAATATACATATTTCTAACGAACTCTCTTCTAAAAAAAACGCAAACTGAAAAAATTATCTGTTTCAATGCAACAATAAACTGGGGAACTTTTTAATCAAAGGAATCATACCGACTACACATTGAAGGAATATTTGCAGTCATACTCATTTTAAGAAATAATGAAAATGAAGAAAAATAAAAGGAAGAGATAAACTGCGACGAAAGAAAAGCAACAAAGTCTGGATTTGACAATAGCAAGAGGTCTGAACTCAAAAATCAAAGAGAATTATAATTTCTCCTCCACTTCGTAACAGATACACTTGACTTAAAAGTAGTCTGAAATAAAGATAAAACTTATGGTAAATAGTAAGGATTTTTATTCATATAAATATACTTTGAAGTCTGATTTTTCTATTACAAAATCTGCATTCATACTTCTGTATTTAGTGCAAGTACTCTTTGATTCAAGATTGCTTAAAAAACTATGAAGGAGAATCAATTCCTCCTTTATTATATAGCTGCTTTTTTAAAACATATATAATCTATTAACTAGACAAATCGATTTTACAGATCTCTTAGAACACTTTGAAAAGGACAGGTAAACCTAACTTTGCATTTATAAAATGAAAAGAGCTCTATACTCGATAATTCTTCCGAAAATAGTCAAATTTTAAATGAAACATTTCTCGATATGTTTTATAGTTATGCCCCGTTTGAAAGAAAACGTAGAAAATAGAGACACATCTCATATATTCCTTACATCAAGATCTCATAAATATGTTAACTAATAAGTTGCGAGAATATATTTTATTTGCCCTTTCAACAAGAAATTTATTCCTCATAAAATAAACCATAAGATTTAAAACTGAACAAAAATAATTACTATGTCTAACAACTATAAGTGCATAGTTTCAAAATGTGTGAGGTTACTATAAATTTTCACAATTAGGCAACCAAATTTATATTGGTCAAAAGTTTAAAAAAAAGGACCAGGAAAGTAACGTTTACCTATTGTAAAGTAACTATACTAAATATATTGAAACTGCTTACCTCATCCCTGGCGGCGATCAATGGAAGTTAGAAAAATAACTAATAAAAACTAAAAATAGGTTTAAAAAAAAGTAAAATCCGGTTTGAAAAATGTTCACAATAATATGACAAAACCACAGGAAAAAGTTTCATTAAGTTATCTGTAAAATTGACGGAGATTTTCGTGGTTGAAATTATGGACACTTCGTGACTTAAAAAGGGACCGTTCTTAAATTCAAAAACGTGATCTCAGGTATTATCATACAGCTGCATGATAACCCCGAGGAACCACATTCCTCAGTTCAGGAAGAGCCCTTTTTCAATTCGAGACAGTCCATAATTCCATCCATAAATATTTCCGCCAATTTATATCCGTTCAACAGATCAGAATGAAATTTCAGGTATAGTTATTCAGAGGTTCGAGATTCTGTGAATGGCAACAAAATGGCACTCACGGTTACGGTTATAGTTACAAAAACTCGAAATTTTCGAATGGCAACACCCATTTTTTTTTCCGTCGCAAAATAATCAGCGCATACAAAAACCCTAAAAAACGTTGAAACGATACGTGTACCACAAAAAACGGTCACGTTATGCGCGCACAAAAAACAGTTCTTCGAACGGCCAACGAAAATAGGACATAGGTCAAAGTTCACATGGATGCCATAACAGGCAATTTTATCGGATTTCTACACGGAATATCTGGAAAGCGACCTCCGTGTGACCAATCGTGTTTCTGTTGGCCGTTCACCGAGCTGTTTTTTGATGCGTGCATGTTTTGTGATACACGTGCCGTTACAACGCTTTTTAAGGTTTTATTCTAAAAAAAAAAAATTGAACACCTAATAAAACGACATGCATGATGCATGTTTGTGTTGATATATCTGGAATTTATAACAATAAAATTGGTAATTGAGCTTAATAATTGAAATGTTAAAAAGCCATAAAAAAATTAATGGTTTTATTGCACATAATTACTTTATTCATTTAACACCTAACCCCTACAACTTTATAAATTGACATGTTTTCGCAATAAAAATCCATAACACCTCGACAATCTTAAAAGAAACATTTTTCTATCTTTACCAAGAAAACTACGCAAACAAATTGACAGGATTAATTCCCTTTGCTTTTTTAACTTCAAGATTTGATACAAATCTCCAGAAATCTGTCTTATATTTTCCATCTCTTGCGATTCAAATCTTAGCTTTAATGATTTCACTTCTTTATAATTTTATTGTTATAAAAGAAGCACTCGTGATCCTTCAACACTGCTCGCACTTGAAATGATTAAAAAACTTAAATGAGGACAAGTTTGAAACGGTTTTTTGCACGTCACAGTTTGCAATTTAAATGAAGTTTGTAACTTTTCTTAATTAACCAGTCTTAATTTAGTTGAAGTCGCCTTCCGCGTGTTTAAGTTTTTGCCATCTAATTAATGTCTTGTCTCGAATGCTGAGTGCAAACTTCTTTTCCGTTAACGTAGATTACAGGTTAATAAACTGTTTATTATTGACGGCATTTTAAGAATATTTCTCATTCTTTATTGTTTTGTGTTTTATTTTCATTCAATTAGGGTTCATCAACAGCTAATAAATGTTTATAAAGACTGGATTCTCATATAATTGTTTCATGTATATAAAAACCGAAATAAATAATATCTTTAAATTGATCAAATTTGTGTTTCATGAGATATTACTGCATGCACGCTATATGTAAGTTTAGGACGATAGATAGTTTCGATACACTTTCATATTTAAAAAAAGGTTTATAGTCTTTTCACCTTCTGTTACTAATATATTTCAAAGTTTAATGAATGTTTAAAAAATATTCATCTTTTTAAATCCTTTATATTAACTTTGATGTTATATAAGTGTATGTGTGGGTGGCTGTGTGGGACGATGGCGGGCAAATCTGAGAAGGATTAATTAACCCCCTTGCCGTCTTCCAATGGGGCTGAAACTTGGCAGATAGTCACTAAAAGGTCGCTTTTACGGAATATTAATAAACCAACTTGCCGTCATTCAATCATCCTGGATTTTTATTAAACATTTGTTTTATGGCTAATATTTTAAATAATATTGTGTATTTATTAAAAAAAAAAAGGAGGGGGGGATTCTACTAAATCTAAAGACATCACTCTACTATTGTATACTATACAATGTGGATCAAATGTGTGATCAAGATGCGGTATAACTAATGCCCTATACAGTGTATAGAGCATTAATTAGACCACATCTTGAGTATGCAGTGCAATATTGGTCACCATATCTTTGAAAGAACATTGAGTTGCTAGAGAGGGTTCAGCACAGGGCTACAAAAATGATTCAGGATTTTTCATTGTTAGAATATAGTGATCGATTAAGAAAATTGAATATGCACACGCTGCAGGAGAGAAGAACTAGAGAAGATTGAATTTATTAATTCAAAATTATTAAACAGAACGAGGCAGAGGGTTTGGAATTTATTACAGATATTAGAATGAGTGGGCCATGGTTAAAGTTTGTTTAAATTGCATTTTAATACAGAAAGGAGAAAACATTATTTCAACAACAGGGTGATTGATTCAGTTGCGAATTCAATTGGAGTGGGAGGTTTTAAGACAAAATTGGATATTCATTGGGAATAGTTAATGTCTATTGATTACTTTTAGCTGGACCAACTTTGCTCCCAGTAGTTGGTTGACAAAAATTAAACAGTTTCCAAATAATGTCACACAAAAGATCAGTTTGAATTGTAACTGTTTAAATCGGGTTTCATCGCTCTTTTTTTCATACTTTTCAAGTACAGTGCTACCTTCGTACAGAACACTACTATAAACTCAATTCAATTTAAAATCAGTATCATATAAGTGTGATATGTTGATGATTTCTTTTTAATAATTCTACACAAAACTCTTCAAACTTATTTTTTATTAGCGTATTCATTGCTTTATACTGATAATTGAAAACTGATAAAGACTTTTTCCTTTAGAAAGAGAAATTATTTAGAAAAAATGAAGTCTTAAAAGAAAAAATCTTCATCTAAAAAATAAAAAAATGATGGAATGTCATTGCCCATTGTGGGAAAATTATAAACCATTCATTCTACACCAGTGAAATTATTTTTATAGCATACGATGTAAAAAATTCTTAAATTAATTTATTTTTTTTCGCAATCTTTCAATCATTAAATTTATAGGTTTTGCAGTTATTATCTGATGATATATAGAACTGAAAAATAAATTTTTAAATATACTTATACTTTTATGTACGTTTGTCTACCTACTTCATACCCTAATAACGACTATTTCTTACGTTTGTACGTCTTTCCACTTGAGAAAAACTGAGTTCGATACCCCATATGCCATTTCCCACACATTCTTAACAGGTTTGTGTCTCTAATTTTTTCGCAATCTTGAGAGTAGGCGTGGAGGCTCCTCTTCCGAGTAGAATTTCGATTTGTTTTAAAACGAAAAATTTCAAAGAACATTCTGAAAATAAACACGTGTCCTTCATTCGTTTTTTATGGAATATAAAGGAACCACTAAAAGAACATCGAAAAATAAATTCTAAGTAATCTTTCACCAGATAGATGTAATTAAAATCTAAGCCTTGCGCAAACAAAATGCTTTCTATAAACTATTTTTTATTTAATTTCAATCAACGTAGTCGAATATTCTGTAACAAAAACTTGTTATTTGATATCAAGAGAAAAACAATTATGTGTGTGAATATTTATTTAAATTGCAATAAATACACATGCATTCCACGTTTCATAATTTTTTTTATATATTTGTTGCATTGAATATGGCCTGTACTTCTCATTTATGCATTTTCATAACTTCACAATATCTATTTTTTATTAAATAAAAGTCATCGCAACAAAAGAATATGGAGTAATAACTAATATCACAAAATGTCTTTATACTTAATTACAATATTCTCGTTTGTCGTGTCGTTTTCAAACCATTCTTAAAATATTTTAATATCATATTTTTTCATAACATATACAATTTATCATCTCTTAAACTCCATTTTTCGTAACATAATATTAAAAGTTTAATGAAGTTTCCATTTCATGGAAACTATCTATTTTATTTAAATTCATATGAAAGCAATATAATACGATATAAATTATTTTTTCATTTAAACTGCTTTCAATATATTACCTTTTTTACTCGATATATTGAAATTTGACAACCTTAGTTGGTAAGGTAAAAAAATATATATACGATTATCATATATATTAATACCATATATTTGGAAATTCTGAAAATAAATATTTAAATTGCAATTCCTTTTTCTCAATCAATGTTCTGTGTAATTTTTTGTGTTCAAAAATTATTTTTAGTAGTGTATTTTAGTGATGTTAAATATTTTATTAAGTATTTAATTTTTTCCTGTCTCATTTTCTCAAAATTTGTGATATTCGTTATTTTATTTGCAAATGAATGTGATAAACAAATGTATATACTTTCATGACTAATTTCTTTTGCTTGATACCATTTTTAGCAATAGGTATTTTTTAACAAACTTTAGGTAGTGAGAATCTGTTACTTAGAGATTACTCCACTAGTTTCTTATCGCAATAATTTAGATGTACAGCTTCTCAAGAGATTACTGCTAACTTAAATATTACATAAATTTCAATGTACTAAAATCAAATTTACTTCCAATTTAAAGAAGAATTTATACAATTCATAGAAAACTTTTTTCCGAATAATTTAATGACTTGTATTGATTTTTACTTTGAATTAACCATATGTTTACATAGGGAAGTGAAAGTATAGATATCAGTAAAAAAAAGGGGGGGGGGGGTTTGCATTTCTTCGCGTTTTGGAACACGATTTCAAAAAAGTAGTCTCGAAAAAATGTCTGCCTGTGTGTCTGTATGTCTATGTGTGCGTGGTCAGCATAACTGAAGAACAAATTGACCAATGATATTCAAGTTGTGTATGCGTGTTAGAGGTGCCATGAACCTACCATATAGGTTTTCGTCAAAATCGTGCATGCTCTTAAGGTTGAAATCATGAAAAATCATGAAAAAATCATGTTTTTTCTGCAAATGCTAAAAAACGGCTCAAACGATTTTGATTCAAATCCTCTTAAGGTGTTCTAATCGTCTAATTGGTCATTTTTGCATAATGCAGGGGTTTTGTTTGGCGCAGTATGGCCCATGTGTTGCCCTTACGCCGTTAAATTCCAACCAATCCAACCCAGGGGTTTTGTAAGAAACGGATGGGTTTTCATTACCCCATATTTTAAAGTTTTGTTTATTACCAAATCCATCCAAATAGAAATGGGCCTCATCGGTAAATCATGTGCATCAAATATACTCCCATCAATCAAGTTTGCGAACCAGTGTACTTAAAATTCCATACCTGTCTATCCAACATAAAACTTGTCTCTTCTTTCTGTCTCTCATTGTTTCGAAGTCATATCAAAGTCAGGAATTCCTTTCTGAAAGACATGTACATATCATTTAGACTTCGATAAAATTGTAACTGAATGAAAAGTAAACATCAATTCACACCGCTGGATAGAATTGTGGCACTTATATTGCTAACACATATCGAGAAATTTGTGAATAAAGTTTTGGACTAAAAAGAAAACAATTCATTAAAGTTTGGAATCTATTTCTTATAATTAGTGTCCCTAGAGTGTTTTTTCAAAATAAAATTGTGTATAGATATTATTTCCATATGGGCTCAGTCACATTTATAAAAAAGTTTGAAGAAGATTTGTCGATTTCTAAACACTCTAAACAGTATCAGTTCAATTGTGACAACCAGAATAATAAACTCTAGTTATACAAAATTGCAAGATTGTTCACGTATAGTTTCTAAATCAACAAGAAAACTTAGGTTTTAACCAAAAATAAAGAATTTGGATACGAGGAATCTTTCAAAAACTCAGATCATCCCCCCCTCCCCCTTTCCCCAACCTAGAATTATTATTTATTCACTTCATTCCTGTCAGTGTAGATGGTTCAAAAAGTTGCGCGATTAATTAAAGGCTAGTAAAAAAAAGAATTATATTACTTATATCATTGAATAGAACCGTCACGAGCTTACATTATTCAGCAGGACGTACATTTCAAAGTTAGGATGACTTCGAATTAAATATTTAAGTCTGGCGGCAAAGGGACTTGGATGCTTAATAATTCAACAGTTATGTGGTTTTAAAGCTCAGTGGATCCGTGGAGCTAAATCTGCTCCTTTTTCATCATTAGATGTGAACTTAAGAGAAAAAGTGAAAAATTCACTATCTTTCTCAATTATGCAGTGGTAAGATTTGAGAAACCATATTCACACTATTACGAGAATGTATGAGATATTTCTGAGAGATAAAGTTACGCTACGAAACTATTTTTTAAGCTCCCGTTAAAAATATTTCCGTTTTACGACACGAGAGTTAAACATAAAAATATTTCTTAAATTATTCATGTTGTCTGCTTCGTAACAATGGGAGTGAATTTTTAATGAGGAATACAAGAATATGAGAAACCTGATAGTGAGCTGTGTGGCTAAACGCGAAATAATTTTTTTAAAAGTTATTATTTATATTTCATTAGAGTTAATAATATAACCTATAAATACAAATTTTTCAATATAAATCCTTTATATTCTTTGCCAATTTTTATATTCATTAACATAGCACCATTTCTGTTGCCAACGTGTGCTTGATGTTTGCATCTAATTTTAAATATTAAAAACATCTCTATCAGCAAAATATGCGATAAACTACTTTTAAAAATTAATTGATTAAAATGAATGTGAATTTATGCATTCACATCCAAATATCTTTTATTTATTCTAATTAAAACAATTTTATTATTTACTTATTAAAACAAATTTTTGTAAAAGGGAAGAGTTTCTTCAATGAGTGGTTAAATGTTATTTCAGCGTGATTAAATGGCGGCAAGTTGGGTTATTAGTATTCCGTAAAAGTGACCTTTTAGTTACAGCGACAGCCACCAACATTTGATAGAATTCTTTGTCATCGGCATCGATTATATCTGTCAAGTTTCAGCCTGATTGGATGACGGCAAGGAGGTTGCAGATTTGCCCGCCATCGACATACAAATCCAACCATTCACACACACAAAATCGAAGTTAATATAAAGGATTTAAAAATAAAGTTGGATTGTTGTTAATATTGACAAAATGATTGGTTGGTTGTTTTCAGATTATCTGGCACCGTCAGCAACGCGAGGGCTATAATGCGACGAAACATTCGTCATTAGACAAGCCACATACATTTACAAGCACCCATGCCTTACAAGGGACTCGAACCCGCAACCTCGCGGTCTAGAAGCTAGCAAGCTAACACCACTATACCGTTTGATCGGCATTGGCAAACTGAAAGATGAGAAGTATGAGAATAACCAATAATACATTTATATCTTTAGAGGTAATTTACTTGAAAAAATAACATGAACATAAAATATCTCACATCGAAACAAAAACAATAGGGATGACAAAAATGCCCCGCCAATATGTGTGCCCAAAATTGTTCTGAAATCAGATAGGGACCCAGCGAAACATCACACTCATATGTAACGCTATGCACTTTTGTTTCATATTTTATTAGCGTTGTGCTACTTAACATTTCGAAAATGTATGTACACTGAAATTGAATTGCTGGTAAATTATTGGTCTATTGACCCAAAAAAACAAAATTATTCAAAATTGAATTGAAAATTTCAAAAACTGTGGTATCAGTAGTTCCTATACTCAGCTTAATCCTGATAAGAGGACCTGATAATCCTGGACCTTATAATCCTGATAAGAGGACCCTCACTGCATCACGTCGTCTCCCGGCGTGTATTTAGTGTTCTGGCTTGACCTCTTACATTCTCTTACCCCTTAGAATCTCTATTTTTCCAATAATATACTGTGGAGTTTTTAATGTATAGTCATTTTCTCAGTTAATAGACGGGCAGGGACCCACATCTAAACTCTGCCATCACGTGCATAGCCCAAGCAGGAAACACTATGCTCCCACACTCTATGCACGTGATACTTAAATCAGAGGGAAAACTCTGAATAGCCACAAATCCAGACTGCATCGCGATTTCAGAGAGGGCGGTTGTGTCATTCATTCCATCCTTATAATCTTTGTTGTAAATGTTGTGTGTGTACCCTAGTTATCATTAAATATATTAATTTACTTATTTAGTCAGATCATCTTCCACCAAAACTACCTTCCTAACAAAGCCTCTTTGCAGACGCATTACTTTCCCTTTCAAGTTTAACCTTCGATTTCCGTATCCGAAAAAATACAAAGCAAAACTATGAGGGTCCTTCAAACATTCTTTTTATATCGTTACATGCAAAAGCTTTGCTGAAGCTCTCAGCGCCAATAGAAGTTCGTCAAGAACAGGATTATTTTCCATAAACACCGAAAGTATGTGAACTTTTATTTCGCTTCGTTCTTTTCAAATTTAAGCAATCCTGCATTAGAACGATTCCAGTTATTTCATTCCGGTGATTTGCCAACTTTTTATTCGAGAAACGAAAAGTTGACAAAAATTGGCAAAACCCCTTAGTCAAGAATTAAAACATTTTGACTACGAAGGTCTAAAGAATAGACCATTACCGAAATACTAAGGTATTAAGAATAATTTTAAGTTTACATAAAAAGGGCTTAACAATGCTCTAAATTTAAAACTGCTTCTATTCACCCGGTTTTATAACATTTCTAAAAGCTTGATGTGAATTGACATCTGGAATGAAAACTAAGCTCGGAACCTTAAGTCGCCTACCTTAGCCTTGACAAGTTGATATTCACTAATACCTCCCCATGAATCACAACAGTATTGACCAATGTCGCAAACAAGATTTCTAGGAAATGGTGAATTCTGTCTGAAACTTAAGCATCTTCCCAAAATACACGTTTTTTAATAAACTTGTCAAAGGCATTACAAAACATATATTTTTGTTTCCTCCGTTCTTTCTTATAAATAAAATATTTCAATTTTAAAACAAGGCATCAACATTTCTAAACTTCCAGTATATTGCATCCAGTATTGGGTGAGGTAAGCCAATATAGGTAACAGCAGCTGATTTACAACATCGAGATTGGTCAATGTAGAGCGATATTGCCCAAATTTGTCATGCTACTGGGGTCTTAGTAAAGGAAAGACGTTTTAAAATAAAAAAAATTTCCTTTCGCTTTTTAGTAGTAATTTCAGTTTTTATAAAAAACGAAAAAGAATAACATTTTTGTAAATGTTTACATAGATTTTTTGTTACAATGAATGTGGACAAAATTATTCCTTTTTTAAAAGATGTTGTGCAGCAAATTAGAATACGACTCAACGTTAATTGATAAAAAGAACATGAAAAATGGAAAAACACTGAAGGCTACAGGGGAAAACTGATGAAATTGCACACCGTGGGATTCTGCATCCGGTGCGTATTCTGCGCCAAGACGATTAATATGAAAAAATGGTAGCAGCACCATTTTTTACGAAAACAAGGGAAGTGTTATTTAATATTTTCAATTCTCTTCGTACAAAAAAAATATAAATAAATATATATATAATGACTCATTATACTGTATTGCGAGCTGGATTTTTATAGCAAAAGAGCCAAGATTTGCTAAGCTGCTATATTGAGAGATATTTAGTGTATAATTATAACTATTTAGTTTAAAAGATATTCCAGATATAATGGTGTTGTAAAGTGGATTGTTTTGAATACCTTTAATAAAATAACAAAGAATATATAACAATGGATCCTTTTCAGATTTTACATAAAGGATACTTTTTTAAAAGTTATACAACTCATAATCTCTACGGATTTTAATATCATAAATTCTACCTTACCAAGAAAGAAATTTATATAATGATAAGGGATTAGATTTCTCTCGACTTCTCTCTGCATACCTTTGCACTTTATAAATGATTAGACGTGATGACATTGTGAAAAACACACATTCGATTGAAGGTCTGTTCGCTAGGAGTGAGTTTTCGGGTTTGTCTCACATACCAGATTAATTGTTGCGATGTTTTGAAGCCGTACCGAAAATGGGGTGAATAGGAACAGCGGGGTGAATCGGAACGAAACTTTTTGAAATTACAAAGAAATTATTATTTTACACAAATAAAGCAGTTTTATTTATTCTATATATATTTTTCATTTGGTTAACATGTTTTTAATCTTGGAACTTGTTTTGTGGGGTTTTCAACACTGCCCTTTTTTTTTAAAAAATTCTGAAACAGCGTGCATACAATCCAATGAGTTTTAACCTCTCCAAAACTCATCCCTTAATTAATAACAAGTACCAGTTATAGACTTAACTAATATATTTTTAGATAAGTATAAACATCCACAACATCATGCCATACTTAATTTAGCTTGGTTTTAAAAACTTTTTATTTTGCGAATTTTTATGTTTTGCCTCGTCTCGATTTTGAGATTTGCGGGGTGAATCGGAACACTTGAAAATTGATATTAAAAAGCTGTTTTTGGCAAGATTATGTTCCACACAAGATTCAACGACTGAATAAGAGTCAAATTACTCCCTTCAAGACAGTAATCAAGATTGCAGGCTTGAATAAATGTCAGAAGAGGAGCCTAGTTTCCGCATGGCAGAAAACCCGATTGTTCCAGTGTTTTTTTTCTCTAAAGGACTTCGTTATCTTTAAGTTATATGGAAAATGTATGAAGACTCTATGTAAGCAAAGTTTTACACCCACAAGATTATTGCTATGTAAGTGTGTTTTACAAAAGCGCTTATGAACGAAGAGATTTTCTGAAACAAATGAGGATGCTTTTCTCCTTTCTCAAGATATTTTAAAGAATTTGCAGTCATACGACACGCAAACATAAAGTAGATTAAAAAGTATTTTTAATTTTAAAGACTATTTGGATAAGTTATTGGAGAGTTATATAAGAGTTGATACGCTTTCAAACATATGATTTGTTTTGACAATAATTGACAAACACAAATTTTATCCGTCATATTAAATTATTTTTTATGATAATTTTGAGTTCCTATTCACCACAATGCATTATTATTTGCTTTTTGCCACCCTGTAAACATTTAAATAAGATCAGACATAAATTGTAACGAGTGTTCCGATTCACCCCTTTCTGCGGGGTGAATCGGAACACCATGAAAAAATTCAAAATAAATTAAAGTCCTAGTTTTTACAAAATTTTTTGGGTTGATTCTCAAAGAAGAAGGTAAGACCCAAGTTTATATGTCAAAATATGTTCCTTAACGATCTTATTACAACCGATTATTCTTTGAAAGCTGAAAAGTGTTCCGATTCACCCCATTTTACGGTATTCGCTTGTTGCTTTTTGCCATCATCAAAAGATCCACAAATTTAAAAGCACAAATACTTAAACATTGTCAACTTAAAATCTCTTTGAATCGCTAACATTGCAAATAACTTTTATATAACACAATTTCAATAATTTCAATAGTTTGAAATTTTTTAATTTTTCTAGTTTCTAGTTATATATTTGAGCTGTCTTGCTTTTATATTTGCTCAAGAACTACACGGTGGCTGTGGAGAAACATCGTTGAAACATGATTCCGAATTAATTCTGCAAGGTCTTTAAAGAGGAAACGGCCCCATATTTGTGTCTCGAATAGGAATATACACCGAAAGCTTAACTAGCCAGATCAAAACTCTAGCTAGCATCACTCACGTCATACTAACTAGAGAGCTTTTCCCACTATAAAAAGGGAAAGAAAATCCAGATCGATCAATGACTGTCATTGAATGGGAATCGAGATGTAGTGTTGCATATGTTGGATTTGAAATTCAAAGATAGAAATTTTTTCGCAATACATTCGGGACAAATTATAGTTTCGGATGTTCTTAACTGTTGTAACTGTAAATAATAAAAATTGATTAATAAAACTAATTATAAATAAATTCGAATCTTCGAATTGATTATTTTGTATAAAATCCGTTCTGACATTGATATTATTATCGTTTGGTAATTTTGAGGTAGGCAACTTCAGTAAAAATCGTTTAATTTGTTTAATGTAGAATTCTGAAAATACAACTTTAGGAATAACGAATTTAATGTCAGTATCCTATCCCTATGAGTCTTAGTGTAGCTTTTGAGCTCCGTGATTTTATAAGTAAGTTCTTTTTAGTTTTCATGAAATTAGGGTTGTCAAAGTACTTCCTAGACATGGATAGAGTTTTCCTCTCCGAATCTTCTAACCTCCTTAGACATTAATCGCCTTGGCGCAGAAACCGACCCGGATGCGAATTCCCAAAAATGCAATATCGGGGTTTTTCCCCAGTACTCATCTGTCTCCCCCTGAAAACCACGAGTTTGCCACCGTCTAGAGTACATACACTTCACAAGCGTGGTATTTGATAAGTTACAATATGTACTTCATCGGTAGTTTCAATACTTGGAATACAATTGGTGGGACAGAGCACTGCCGCGTTTTTAGATATTCTGTGGTACAAATCAATTATGTTCACGAAAATCGAAAACGTTTAATTAAACGCATTTAAAATGTATGTACCGCATATAAGACGTCTACATGTGAAATGTATGCATTGTTGCTTATATGACACTAAAATTTCTTACTTTCGGAACCAGCTATTTACATCACATTTCCGATGTTTGATTTTCATATTACAAGCAAGGTTATTGTTTGCTATTGCTTATTGTCTACTTCGTACAAGTTTTAGTTTTGAAATACACCTCGATTCTTAACAATTAAAATCTGAAATTTGATAAATATGAGAATGACATAAAAGATTCTCGCATATATCTCGCTTTTGAACAAACACCAGAATCTCAAATATCATATAAGTCGATTTTAAATTTCATTGTATGCAATACATTTAGTTGTACGCATTTAATATCATATGTATATACTACATATAAAATATATGCATCTTAGGTCTTGCACTTCAAAGTTGGCGCAGCATTTCCCTAGTGAAGCCCTTGCGCCATAAAACCTCAACCAACCAACCTTGCCCGTCAAAAATTACAGTTGGATTACATTTAATTTGATTGAATTAAAAACCAGGTGTTTGCATTACTTTTCCCATATTTTCACTATATGCATGGAAGAGTGGTATCAGAATATTATAGGACCAACTCTATTAACCCTTTGATGCGCGAATTTTGGTAAGTAAGTGTTTTCTATGTGGAACCACTATGCTTGAAAGGGTTAAACCTTACCTCTACTCTATCCGCAACAGCCTCAATGCATGAATTCTGATCCAGCCCATGCAATATTCGATTAACCCCTGAGTATTTTTCCTGCGCTCCATTTCTACCTAAGCTCTTTCCAATCTGGTAGGCCTGCCTCAATCTCGAGCCAGTTTGGAATCTCATCCTAACTAATTCCATCCAGATTCCTTCCTTCTCCCCCCCCCCCCAAAAAAAAAGGAAAAGACCTTTTGTTTACTTACAACTACATCACCTCTCTTCTCTCCCCGCAAACATCCCTTGGATTATTTTTATGATATCCTTATCTTTCTTTTCTGCCTCTACCGTAGGATTCAATGATCTCCGTAAGAGCTCGAAACTGTAATACCTATACGAACAATCAGATGAGAAAGCAAGATTTTCTTCGTCCAACTACCTAAAAAAGCAAATAACTATGCATGAAAAAAATCTACAAAAATACGCGAGGCATTGAAAGCCATACTGGTATATGTAAAAAATTTCAGTTTTACAAATTATGAACTAGTGGGAAATATTTGTATTTTCATATATATGACGTTAAAATTAAACAAATCCCAGTATTTCCACCCCCTAAAATATTTAATCTTTGACTTTTATATTAACTTCTCCGATACTTTGTTTCTTAAATTTTAAATTAATGTTCACTAATTTGTTTGGCTCAGTTTTGCCCTTGCGCCAAAATTATGAAACCACTCAACCACAGCAGTTAAAGGTCTTTAAGATTAATATCCTGACCTAAACATCTAAAAACATATATTTCATACGAATATTAATTCAAAACACCTAAAATTTAAAGTAAGTGTTATAATATTTGTAGTCAATTTCAACAGATAAACATCTGTTAAAAATGACTACAAAAGGCATCAATACTATAAAAAAATCATTTAAATTCATTTTTTTAATTTTATTAAGTTAGAAAAAAATACAGATTTTATTCTAACACTTTAAATTTTGGGTGTTTTAAATTAATATTTATATGGATATATGTTATTAAGCGTATAGGTCAGGGATCCACAAAATATCAATATTTAAAGAAACACTGGGACTTCGTTAGTTTTTGCTTCATATATATGAAAATATTAATATTCCCCACACCAGTATGGTTTTCAACGTCTCGCATATTTCTTGTAAATTTTTTCGTCGTATGCAATTTTACTCAAATTCATTAGTGAAGCTTTTAATTATCAAAAATATAAAATCCACCTATATAACTTGTATAATTACAAGAAAGTAACAAAAAGAAGTAGAAAACTATTATTCGTAAAAAAAATATACCTAGTATCTATTTTTTCCATCAATATGAATAATAGAGAAATGAAAACTTTATTAGTCATTTTCCACAAGCGGTGCCCCTAGGCAGACGTCATTTTACCCAAACTTTTAAACATAAATAATCAAAAATTTATATGTTTTCATTCGAACTAATTTATTAATTAGTTCGACTGTTGTTCTAAATATTAAAATTATTCATAAGTTTTGCTATGGAAGAAAATAACCCTTAGATAAAATAACACAGAAATATAATGTAGGAGAATATAATCAAACCTAAAATATCAACAAAGTTACATTTTCTTTCCACGTCAGAATTGAAAATGTTTAGTCAGTTTCAACATTCGATGCAATTTTACTAAAAATCATTCATTGAACTTTTAACTATTTATGATACAAAAGCTTTGCATTATAAATAGTTAATATATTTATATTAACTATTTATAATACAAAAGGAACAATTTTCCATTAACCTTTTACAAATTAACTCGATTATTGTTAGAAATATTTTTTTTTAAATATCTAAGTAATATATCATATATAAGTATAAATAAATATATAAGTAATATATAATATAAAAATTTAAAATTCTGTTTTCTAAAAGTCCGATTAAAAGGCCAAAACTGCTTATGTTGAAAATTTCAGAGCTGTAGCCCTATTAGATATCGTTTTGTAACATATTTATTAACTAAAAAAATTAATTAAAAAAGAACTAGTTAAAATTTTAAAATTCTGTTTGTGATGCATAAAATTAGAAGGTCAAAACTACGTATGCTGAAAATTTCAGAGCTCTACTCCAATTTTAAGTAGGTTTCTATAGATCCACAGAGACACAGACAGACAGACACACAGCTTGTTTTATTATTATAGATAATACATACATATTAATTATGTATTTATTTATATACAAGTAATAGAAAAATAAATACATAAGTAATTATAATATATAAGTAGAAAAATAAATACATAAGTAATTATAATATATAAGTATAAAAATATATAAGTACAAATAAATATTTTATATATAAGTAATAATATATATAAGTATAAAAAATATGTATGCAATAAAATATATAAGTATAAAAAATATGTAAGTACAAAAATATATAAGTATAAAAATATATAAGTAATAATACATATAAGTAATAATACATATAAGTATACAAAACATATAAGTAATAATATATATAAGTATAAAAAATATATAAGTAATAATAATATATAAGTATAATGAAATATTTAAAAAAAATATATAATCTACGAAGCAACAATTTCTTTAATCAATACCAAGTATAGAGAACTAAAAACTTGAAAGCTTTGTTTTATCGGTATCGTGTACATTATGACATATACCAGTTTAGCTTTGATATATTTGTGTAGTATTGTGAATTGGTAACAATTGAATGGCAAACCAAAGTGGTACTTTTAGCGACGCAGTTTGTGTGTTTTCCCTTCTTTTTACTTGGAAGAGAGAAATGCATTCCTCTGGGAAATCATTACAGAAATAAAGTGCAACGAAGGGTTTTCTTTAAAATTTGGAATAGCAATATCTTAAAATTATGCATTTATTTAATATATAAAAATTTAAGGTATGCAGAATGCAAATAGCATTATTGGAGACTTCTTCTATATTATTAAGTTTAAGTTAGAGTAGAGAGAGATTGGAGATATATTTCAACCATGGCATATATTATCACGGGAAATTAGGTTCAAAATGGTAAGTCAGATATGCATATTATTTTTAAGTTGAAACCCAGTTAAGAATGAGCTTTAGATGTATTTTTAATGTTGTGTGAAGCAGAACTTGTATAATCTTCATATTTTGAAAAGAACTATCTTTTTAACTTTTGACATATTTTCGGGAATCGTATATACTTGTCACCGTGTTCAATAGTAATGAATTCCAAAAAAATCTATTTCTCATAGTAAAAAAAAAAAAAGGATCAACTGATTATAAGTCCTGCCTGTTAGTTAGATACGCAGTTTACGTTTTTTTTTTTTTTTCCCCTTTTCTTTTTTTTTCTTTCTTTCCTTTTGCATTTCACTTGAAATAAATGCCACTGGGAAATAATTATATCAATAATTTACCGAGAAGTTTCTCTTAACTAAAAAAGCATCTAAGAGCATACATTTATTTTTCTGTATAAATGTAAGGAATGTGGATTTCAATTTGTTTTATTAGATATTTCACACATGCAAAATATATACGTCATATTAAATTCAAGTGGTATATCAGAAATTGAAATTTAATTAATTTGAAAGCCTAGATTCTATATTTAAGGTGTATTAAAACTGCTAACTAAAATATATTCTTAATATTTTTCCACACGTCCTTTACATAAACACTCCCCAATTCCCATATTAACTTTTTTTCTTATATTAGCGTTAAAATCAAATATTTTTTTTAAATACCAAAATTAACATTATTTTCATTTAAAAAGAACTCGATAAAAATTATGTTATAAGCTTCATGAATACCATTCGTAAGTGCACACAATAATTGTAAATTTAAGGTAAGCAATAAAAACTTATCAATATTAAAAAGGCTAAACACGTAGTCCCTACTTAGATAAACCAAAATTATTTAGTCCTAAATTGACGAGTAATCCTCAACACAATGTACACATTCATCTTCACTGCATGTACATCACTTAATTTTACATTAAATTAAAAACAACAGCAACAAAATCTTTTCACGACACAATTTCTAGCGAATTTTCACCACAAAACACTTAAATCTCCTTTATGTTCTGAAGATGAATATCAGGAAAATAAGATGAAGTTTTACGAGCAACTTTTTTTTCCCTTCCAGTACTAAAGCAGAGTTTAATATCTTAGGTGAAAAATAAGTTCGGAGTAAATCAACTTGTAAGTACCCTACGACATAGTGAAAACGCAGCTGCTCAAAGGCACTTGATGTATTTGTCTCACTTTGAAACACACTTGCCGTTTATTAACGATAAAATAAAGATGATATTCAAGGGGAAATTCGGGAAAGTCCATAAATAGTCACCTTGTTTCAGAGAACATCATTTTGCTATTATTGCCTTGAGTGGTATATTCTTACTATACAAAAAAATAATTTACGGTTGAATCTTTTTAAAAAAACAATCAAGATAAAAAATAAAACTTATTTTAAGAACAGTAGACCGCCAATGCTGATATTAGATTATGAAGCAATCAGTAGCTTAAAGGCAATTTTTTTAGCTGTAAGTTGGATGCACGGTTTAGAAGAGAAATTAAAGTGATTATCTCTTTGTTTGGTTCTTTTGCAACTGATATGATGATATGGATTGAGAAAGACAATGAATTATTTGTATTACAATCTATTTTAGTTCTAAGACTTAGTTTTGAATCGTTTAGTTAATTCACTGTTAGCTTATAACATTATCAAATTTTCAGATGAATTTCTTTTCATTACATCATATTATTCGCAATGAGTTTTTACCATTTTGCCTTATCACTCTCTATGTTGCTTTTTCACTTTCCATATTGCCTTATCACTCTCCATTGTATTATTTTACTCTCATATTACTATCATACTGCCTCATCACTCCATATGTTACTTTATTACTTTACACATAACAGTACTGATATATCAACTGACATTAATTTTTTCTTATTCATATTGGTAACTTCAAAATCATGACATTTTTATATCAAAATACTATATTATTATAACTATACTCTATTTTAGGATATAATACTTCGTATGTTGTATTTAAATATTTCTGGAATTTGTAATATAGCAATCAAACATTATTTTTATACAGGATGTCCAAAAAAAGACTGATACATTTGAAAATCGAATTAAAAAAACGAAACACTGTAGAAATGAATCATTTGCTGCATTCTACTTGGGAAACTAATGAATTTTTTACCATCAATTTTCAAAAATGGTTACAAAGTTCACCAACAGATGGAACTAATGATTAAAAAAATTTGCATTGCTTCTTATATTGCATCTAAACATTTCGTGAATTTTTAACATACAGATAAATCAATATTTTTATACAAGACATCCAAACAAGGACTGACACATTTGAAAACGAATTAAAAAAAATGGAACACGGTAGAAATGTGCCATTTGCTGCATTCTCTTTGAGAAACTAAATAATTTTGTCCCTTCAATTTTCAAAAATGGTTACAAAGTTCACCTACAGATGGCAATAATGATTGCCAAAAAATCTCAGTGCTTCTTATGCTGTATTTAAATATTTTTGGAATATTTAACACATAGGTACAGAATTATTTTTATACAGGATATCCAAAAAGGGAATGACGCATTTAAAAAAAAATAGTAATAATAAAAACGGAACACGGTAGAAATGTACTATTTGCTGCATTCTACTTGTGAAATAAAGAATTTTGTCCCAGAAATTTCAAAAATGGTTGCAAAGTTCACCAAAAGATTCCACTCATGATTGAAAAATTTACAGTGCTTCTTATGTTGTATTTAAATATTTCTGGAATTTTTAATATACAGATACAGCATTATTTTTATATAGGATGTCCAAAATAGGGCTGATACATTTTAAAAAAGAATTTTAAAAAAATTGAACACTGTAGAAATGTACCATTTGCTGTATTCTACTAGGGAAGTTAAATAATTTTGACCCATCAATAAAAATGGTTACAAAGTTCCTCAACAGAGGGCACTAATGATTGAAAAAATAGTAAAAAAACATATCTGAACATATTGCACAAACAGCATAACGATCTTTTTCAAATAATTACTAATTCCAGCTATAACATGGCGCAATTAAACATCGTTTTGCAGGTTTTGCAGCATGTTCAAGTTTTTTTTTCCTAACTTTCCATTCAAAAGCGCCATATGTTCGTGAACTTTGCAACAATTTTGAAGGGACAATTTTTGTAAGTCTCCTAAGTAGAATGTAGAGAATTGTACATTTCTATCATTTTCTTTTTAATTTATTTTTCAAATGTGATAGTCCTTTTTGAGATACCTTGTATTTTGGACTTATAAATTTTAATTTAATTGTAAATAGTTTTTTACTTTAATTAATTTTAAATAGTTAGTTTTTTAATTCTAAATAATTTTAAATAGTTAGTTTTTTAATTCTAAATAATTTTAAATAGTTTATTTTTTAACTTTAAAGAATTTTGTATAGTAATGTAGAATAATAAATGTTATTCTACAATACTATACAAACTACGAAGTCAATTCATACCATATTCTATACTTAATAAATAAACATTTCTCAAAAATGCAGGATTTTGCATGTAAAGTCCCACTGGATAAAACATATAGATTTTAGCAGCATATTTTCTTCTATATGTTGACATTCATTTAAGGTAACTAACATTTTTAAAAATAAAATTTTATTTGGTTACATTGTTATTCATGAAAGGTGTTTTTTTTCTGGTTGATTTTTAAAAGCATCTGCAATTTTTATTCTAAATTGCAAAAATAAGCCTCAAGTTTCATTTTTCATAATTTTTATTTCTTCAGTCTTAGGTTTCTTTCTTTTTTTTTTTTTTTTTTTTTAATTCAAGAGGTTGTATTCCCTAAACTGTTTGATGCGATTATTTCGTGATACTCTTTTGACATATTTATCTGCATTTTTGCCTTTGCTTTGACGTGTTTTCCTCCAATTTCACAAAAAAGTCTAATTAGAATTCCGAATAAAAACAAGTGGCTCGCAGCATGGCTTTCACAAAGATTGCAAAGCTTTCCTTGTTTATTTTGAGAGCTATTCTTTATCACGTAATTAAAATGTATTTTTATATGTAAACACTTTAAACAATAAAGAGGCAACATCATGTACTAAATTCTAGTCAACCAATCAGAACCGACTTGAAGTACTACATCAGCGAAAGTAACTGATTTTTTAGCAGTTTTTGTACTGCGATTAATTATCTTTTATGTATCTTGCCGCTCAAAATAAGAGATTTTTTTCTTTCCAAATATGTTCACTATTTTTTAACTAGCATTAAACAAAATCTCAACTTTATGTTTCTTAAGTATATTTAAATTTATTATAGTCAAGTATTCTTATATGAGGCGTTGAGAGCCAGAACGTACTATCCCACAATGCTACCCAGTTTTTTCAAAACCCTTCATTCTAGAACGGACAAAATGTGGTTTATTTAATGGTCAACTTAGTTGGCCGTTGGATGGACACATGAGATAAACCACCTTTGGTACGTCCATTGTAATTGAATGATTTTTAAACAACGCTCAGTTGCAAATTTGAATACTTCCCTGCTTTACATGATACTTTATTTAATCGGAATAACTTTGAGAACAACTTATACTGGACTAACAAGTTTCTATACCAATAAAGAAACAACTAAATAATGAAAGATATCGGCCCTTGTTAGGCGGAAGGCTTTTTTATTTAAGGCGTTGAGCGGCAGAACAGACTATCCCATAATTTGATTTTTTTCTGTTTCTGCCCCATTTCTTCAAAACCCTTCATGCCTGAACAGACCAAATGTGTCCATTAGATAAACCATATTTGGTTCGTTCTAGAATGAATTGTTTTGAAAAAACAGGGTAGAAACAGAAAAAAACCATATTGTGGGATGGTCCTTTCTGACGCTCAACACTTCATTTGAAAGTATTCTTATAGTCGAACTTATTGTCGAAATCATTATTTAGATCTAGTCGGGGAAAATAGTTCACATTTCTTCGGGGACGTGACGATTGTAAAATGAGTATGTTGCACATTTAGACCATAATACGAATCTCCTTAATTTATAAGAAATGTGATTAAAGATAGTAGGCTCACGCATTGAATCCCTCGTTTCGCTCTGGAAAAACCCTTGTTTTGATATGATATTATGATATCGTGTTCCATAAAAATATTCCTTATCTAACGAATTCTAATGCTTAAACGAGAAACTCAAATTATTCGTATTACGGTCGTCTTTTTTCCAAACGACCGACGAGAAATATCGTACTCGAAGAGCGTATTTTAGAAAATTATATCTCAAAATTAACAAAATTATCTTCTAGTTTGTATATCCTTCTTTAACAAGGCTAATTTGACACATTTACTATTAATATCATTGTGCAAAAAGCAATTATTTACTGAAAATTCCACACACAAAAAATCAAGCCTATTTAGAACTAAGTCTTGAAAAATATCAAACCCAAAGAACATCGAGTGAATAAATAATACACAATCTTCATTTTTTGTTTTAAAAATTGATTACATTCCATAGCCATTTTTCCAGTTCAAGCAAACCTTGTTTGGAGACAGCAGTGCACTAAAGCAGACATTGCTTTAAGGCAATTGGATGAGTAAATACTTGAAATGCCGCATGCAGACGTAATCAAATGAGATCTACATTAATGAACGGGGTATCTCGGACATATTAATAATGGATATTTCAATCCATGTTTGATCATGGCTTTAACAGAGGATGTAGTTTATGTAAAGCAGGACAGCGTTGAACACAGCCGGATCGACAACAATGCTTCGAACCGCGTCAATTTGCTCTTCCAGAACCGAAGCACTGGTAGCATTTACCGTTGAAATTAGCTGCGTGTATTTGATAGTGGTTCGTCACGTTTCGCAATTATTGATGTCGATCATGCTATGTATTTGTCTGTTTGTGAACATCTGACCCCGTTGACTATTATTGAATCAGATACTACAATCCATACCTGATGAACCAGGCATATGTAAACAATGGTCAAATCATGCGGGGCAGTTAGCTGTATGAAGGTTTTCACTAAAAATTCTGAGATGCGGGATTGAAGTGTTAATGGAAATTCTGATATAGATTAAATTGAATTGGGTGTGATTTACTGTCCGATTTTAATTGAATTCTAATCAGATGAATACTGTAAAGTTAGAATGGTATAATTGAATTATATCTAATATGAATGCTTCATGGAAATAATTGTGTATTGAGAGGAGAGGGACATGTCGGGTGTGTTCGGTCGAAAGACCTTTTTCCGTATCGACTTTAGGGCAGAAAAATTGTGTAACTGTGCCAAACATCTTATCATATTTGATGAATATCCAGTCACGGCCTTATGTCTTTGAAGATGTCAAAAATGACGAAATTGAATTAGGTGTGATTTACTGTTGGATTTTAATTGAACCCTTATCAGAGGAATACTGTAAACTTAGGATGGTATAATTGAATTATATCGAATATGAAAGTTTCATGGAAATAATTGTGTATTGAGAAGAGAGGGACATGTTGGATATGTTCGGTTGAAAGACTTTTTTCGGATCAATCTAGATGCAGAAAGGTTGTGTAACGGTGCCAAACATTTTATCATATTTGATGACTATCCAGTTACGACCTTTGTCATTGAAGATGTCAAAAAATGATGAAAAACAAAATTTGATGACATTTTTTGGAGACCCTGTCATATGGAATATTCATAATTGGAAACTCATAAAAATTTAAAGTTTAGTTAATATCCCACCTAGCCCCTTCAATATCAAAAATAAAAGACAAAACTCAATAAAACTAACTTTAGCACCTTTTCATGAAAATCCTTTTTAAAAATTTGTTTTTGAAGAGTGTGGGAAAATTCAGTTATAACCCATAAACAATATTAAATTTCTAGCCGTATGAATCTAAATCCAAAACTTAGATATAAAAGTATCAAATCATTACAATCACAAAAATTAGAAATTTAATAAAACAAAATGGCTAGGAAGGTCGGTTGGGGTAACTGGGCTATATTCATAACGAGGTTAAGCATTTCTGATATTGATACTTATCTGAAAGTCAAACTATAAATTTTTACTAAACTGTAAGACTCGGTAACATAAGCTTAAATTGATACTATTTAAATATATGATACTTTCTTTTGATGTTGGCATTATTAGTAATAAAAAATAAATTCATAAATTTTATTTCCAGTGGGCCCAAATAACCATTAAAGCTGGGTAACTGCATAAAAACTTTTATGCGGGGTGTCTGGACCTGATCAAATACCTTTCATAATTTTATAAAAAATCACTAACATTCATCTAAATATAGCAATGTTAAGGCTGGAATCAATCTAAGAGCAACGTTCGTTGTTACTAAGTCGAGGTTTATACATAAATTAAACACAATTCATATGTAACTGATCATTCATTTGAAAAAAGAATTAAGCTTAATTACTTTTAGACAAAGCGTAAAAAAAGTAAGCAATTTTTCTATTTAATATCGTTAAAAGCTATTAGGATTGGGAGTGTATGTCGTAAAATAAAGTAGTAAACAAACTTTAATACAGTTAACAAAATAAGAGTTAAAAACCTTAGGGACAAACACTTTTTTCTCAGACTTCCCACAAATCTTTTAATTTGTTAATATGGAAAAAAAACTTTTTTGGAAATCATTTTTGGCTCTCCAATCACACCAATGATTGGACATGTACCTGACCCAGTTACCCCCCTTTCCCCTAATAGGGGTCACTTACCCCGTAAAAGCAAAAGCTCACGGGGTAACTAGATCATATATCATAACTTCAAAACTTGTAAAATGCATATACAAAACAAATTTAGAACATTGTTAATTATGTCCTGCATAGTAGTGCTAAAGTAACTGTTAAACATTCAAATACTCTTATGGGTTTTGAAAGTACAGCCAATGGTTCAGTTATCCCCTGTGTCATGTTACCCCAACCAACTTTACTAACACATGTTAAAGTTTGCACCAACTTTTAAAACAAATTCATATACAAATTTTACATTCGGATTTTTTCTTCTTTCCTTATACTTTTCATCCAGTATATGAATTATAACATTATATAAGTTTTTTATTGTGCAGTTTCATCATTTGATTGCATAATTGTTAAGGATTCAGGGCATTGACAATTGTGTTATATAGCATCAATAATTTGATGATATTAACATTAATTATTTTCAATTACCCATATGTTTACATAGGGCAATGAAAGTATAGCATTCGGTCAAAAAAAAAATTTTTTTTTTTTTTGGCTTTTTTCCACGTTTTGGAACACCCTAATATCAAATAAGTGGTCTAGAAAAAATGTCTGTCTGTGTATCTGTAGACAGTATAACTCCCGAAACAATTGACCTACGATTTTCAAATTTTGTGTACGGGTAAGCAGTGGCCACGGGATTTACCATTAAGGTTTTCGTGAAACTTTTGCATGTGCATAAGGTTGAAATCATGAAAAATAATGAAAAAAATCATGTTTATCAACAATTGCTAAAAAACGGCTCCATCGATTTTAAATAAAATCTCTGTGCCAATGCCTCTTAAGGTGTTCTAATCGTCACCACCTTCTAAATTCCTTTAGAAATGTGATGAAAGCTTAAAAAGTTGAAAAACGAGACCCTTTAACACAAAGCTCTCTACTCTTGAGCATCCCCCATCAGCGATTGATTTTTTTCTGTCTCAAGCACAAGAAGATACAATGTAATGTCTATCGAATAACATCGCCAATTTCATCATGTTGGATGGGTTTGTTCGTTTTTTGCCCATGTAAAAATTATTGCCAAAAATATCGCCAAACTGGCCATTTTTATTTAAGTGAGTGAAAATATGTAAATGGTAAATAATACCATACATCTTACTGCAATAACCAATTTTATAGTGTGATTGAAAGTTGTGCGATGTTCCTCACCCCTAGTGTTTCAGGATTCGCAAGGGATGTATGGAACCAATAATTCAGTAGAGAAAGTTGTCTTTAAAAGGAAATAATCTCGCAGATACTGGGGTTTCATCTTTATCTTGAACCACAATTGCTCCTAAACCATTATCGTAAATTTTAAAATATTTGGAAGATAATTGAACAGTTTGTGTCATTCAACTTGCATCTGAAAATTAAAAAAAATCAATTTAGCTAGGTTCCCTTATATCCACCGCCCATATACCCTTCTAACAATGTGTATATCACATTTTTGAATGCATTGTACTTAGTTTAATTTTAAATTTTAATATGTTTAGCAATAGTGTTAATTGACCTCAAGAACACATTTTTAAACATTATTGTTCTCTTATAGAAGCCCTCAAAAATTAGTTCGGTAGCTTTAAAAAAATTTTACCAAAGAAATATATTTTAATGATTTCTTACCTTATTTTAAACATTTTTTAATGTATTATCTCTAACAGCAAAAATTTAAAAAAAAAAAAAAAAAAATCGAAACAACCGTAATCAGGCTTTATGCTCTTGTTATAATTTCCATCAAAGGGAACAGAGTCACTGTAAAGGTATTGTATTCTAAATCATTACAGTAAAATCATGTTCATTTATTCTCTTAGTTACGTCCTCTAAAATCCCTTTGCATTATTGAAGAGCTACCTCCTCCTCCTTATTTTAAAAGCAAGTTGGCCTTTATTTCAACAACCACGTAAATAAAAGCGTTTGGTTTTTATCCATAGCTTCTCAGGTTTATTGACCAATCAACTTGACAGAATGGCATTCTAATAAGGTATGGAGCAGCGATTAAATTGCACTACAAATTTGAACTATTTACAGTGCTGACGTGAAAAACTGAAACAGGATCCCTAGGTATAGAGTTCCCCTTTGAATCTATTCAAATATATGGAAAAAGACCTGGCAATTTCCTAGCTTAATAAGCGAGGGTTGAAATTTAAAGCCGGTGGTTTAATGCAAAATCTAATATATACTGGTAATATTATTCCACATTTGAATAAGTGTTTACCTACCATTTTTATGCATACGAAACAAATCGCATCATTTCTTTTACTACATAAGAAAAAAGTTTTAGAAACTGGATAAAACTTATATCCAAAAAATACTCTTTGTTATACAATCCTAATTATAGGTCATATCATTAGTATATTAAGAGATATCTTAAAATAGACTTTTATTTTTGTTTTATGTTATAACTCTTCATGCAAAACAAATACAGGGAACATTTAATAAAAGTGTTTATTGGAGGATTTAACCATTTTACCAGAAAAGCAGCTATATGTTAAAAATTGATTATATTTTTAATCATAATAATTGTATTCTGAATCAGTCGAAATATTATTGCTTTTTTACAATATCACTATAATCCTTTTTAAGACAAATTTAACAAGCTATAAGTACAACAAACTATAAAAACGCTTGTATTCTCTTGTTCTTTTCATTCTTCTTAGGTTAAAGATTGGAGAAGAACATTTTTGATTCAGAGCAAATAGGGAAACGTTTATCATACGTTTCTGATTGTCTGATATCAGTGCACTCTCCTTGATGTTAAACAACCCTTTTAAATTCTTATGAAATGTGGTCTGTCCATCCAGTGACAGCCTAGTCCGTTCGAATCATTACTGAGTAGATAAGTGAGTACTAGTCAAGCTTCAAATTTACGCCAGATACTAAATCCAAACATACTTTATAGTTTCGAACTCGGTCATATGAAGAGGTGGGAACAAGACCCTTTTGGTTTTCTTCCATTCGCGACGTTAATTTGTAGCTATTTCCTTAAAAAAAATGTTCCTCCCTTTAGTTCCGTACAGCAATCAGTAGTTCATAAATCCTTATGATAGTTCGGAGCAGTACAACATTCCAGTACATCATGCATTCGCACGCAACCAACATGATTCTACATATCTTTAGAATATTTAATGTGCAGTATCACCAAATATTCTGGGCAAGTGCTCAAACTCGCAATCTTACGTTCACGAGTTCGCTACTCCTCAGCCAGCCCACCGTAAGGAAACCAAGTCTTACTGAATTAACAATGGTGTTGCATTTCGCGGATAAATTTTGCAAAGTAGATTTGCAAAACGATTCATACTTGATGTTTGAGACTTATACGGATTCGTTAGAGTAAAGCGGTTGTACAAAATAGGGCCATCTCAGGTGTTGGTATCACCAATCCACCTACATTAAAATTTAAAAGTGTACGTAACAATGATTGGTTGGTTGGTTGTTTTCAAATAATCTAGCACCGTCAGCAACACGAGGGCTATAATGCGCCGAAACATTCTTCATTAGACAAGCCAACATACATTTACAAACACCCATGCCTAATACGGGACTCGAACCCGCAACCTCGCGGTCTAGACGCTAGCACTTTAACCACTATATCGTTTGGTCGGCACGTAACCATGATCTCATGTAAATCCGCCTTCTGATGCCAAACAAAGTGGCACCACATATCTTATTTTCAAGAGTTACACATTCAGTATTTAAAACTCATAAATCATACGAACATTTTGATATTTATAACACTATATTGACCACCTTTATTTTTTTAAAGATTTATTCCAAAACATGCCTTAGTTGGAATGATCACATACAAGAATCCCGGAAATATTAAAGAAAACCTTTTTTCCAAACTCTTAAGTTTATAAGAAGAATTGGAGAAAAAAAGTTATCAAAATTGAAATCCGGACGTAAGTTCATATTTCCTTCCTGTTGCAAATAATAATGGAGTAAAATAGCACCAAGAGTATGCAAAGAGTCTGACACATAAAAACTCATTTATTTTTCACGAGTAGAAAATGTAACTTTTAATTTTGTAATAGAAAAGTGTATATTCTACTTATCGGCTAAGATAATCTAGATTTTCAGATTTACACACGAACTCATACTCTAGAAAAGCCGACCAAACGGTATAGTGGTTAGCGTGCTGGCCTCTAGACCGCGAGGTTGCGGGTTCGAGTCCCGTGTTGGCATGGATGTTTGTAAATGTATGTTGGTTTGTCTAATGACGAAATGTTTCGGCGCATTATAGCCCTCGTGTTGCTGACGGCGCCAGATAATCTGAATACAACCAACCAACCAACCATACTCTAGAAAAACTTTTTAATCTACCTTCAACTCAAAAATGCCTCGGATATTCCTGAGTACTTATCTTAGACTTTTTAATAATTTATATTTGAATGCACGTACAACCAAAAGCTACTCCAATCCCGAAGGAATTAATCTATTCAGTTCGAAATATTCTCCTGATACAAAATACCTCTTACGATGAAGAACCCTTCAAAGTGTAAAAATTCCTTCGCTGTTGATTTTAAAGCTCTGCAAAAACAGCTAACTTTGATTAAAGCCTATTTTCGTTACACAATTCCCAGAAGTGTTTCTTTAGCGCTCTACTTACCGCCCGATAAGCCGATAATACAAGGTTTAAGTTGAAAACTTGTTTTTCTTCAGTGGATAATTATGCTATCAAAAGCAATCTTAATATATGTCTAAGTCTGAAACTTTTAATGAGTATTTATTGTTAAACTTCGTTTACAGCACTTAGGGTATCTCAATCAATATCAGTTTTTTGCTCTCTAAATCGAGCTTGTTTTGCTTTTAGATCTCCACTGGGAACACTGAAAAAATTACTTTGCTATGCCCGTTTATAAATCAATTCAGTGCCTTATTCAGTAGCTAGAAGTGAAAAAATTGAAAAGTAAAAAAATCTAGCTTATTTAATTATTTAAGGGGATATGGTAACAAAAATTAAGAAAAACCTTACGTCTATTAAAATTTATGCGATATAAAATATATATATGTTGTCATTTTTTAAATAGTTTCATTAATATTTTAACACGTTGACTGCCACGGAATTTTGCACGATTCCGGTCGAAAGAGTCAGTTTGATTTAACCTTTAACTGCTGTCTAACAGACCGCAAGTCATTTTTTTGTGGAATGCTTCCACCCACGAAAATATTTCAACTTTGACTTTTATATTAATTTTTCCGATACTTTGTTTCTTAAATTTTAAATTGATGTTCATTAATTTCTTTGGCGCAATATTAACCATGTGTTGCCCTTGCGCAAAAATTATCAAACCACCCAACCACAGCACTCGTCGACACGTTGATAGGAGAAGAGATTGAACCTGTGGTGTGAGTTGAATGCAACTCATATAACAGTCAAAGTGTTAAAAAAGATAAACAAAGAAAAATTATTTACAGGTTTAGCGATGTTTATATAAGTCAAGGAATACAATATTTTTTTAAGTAAAACTACATTTTGATATTGATATAAATAAAATACTGTATTTCCAGAATAGTACCTAGATAGCACAGTGGTATAGGCCAATGTCTGAAACAGGGGTTCTGGGAAGAAAGATCAATTCATGCCGAAATTCGAGCATCATTCCAAAACACACGATTTTTTTTTAAATAAACTTGTTAAAACCATCACAAAATATATTTTTTACTTCTCCCGTTCATTTTTAAAAAAATATATTTCAATTTTAAAACTCTGCATCAACATTTCCAAAACACTGGGCGAGATTGCCCAAGATCCGTAGCAACGACATGTCCAAATAGGGATTCGCCGAATACTAGTGTGCATGATAATAGGGGATGGTGCACATAAAATAAGTCGTTTCCTCAATATCCTCTCGTTGGTGTGGCAGGGTTGAAAAGAAAGGTGTGCGCGATAAGGCTTCACCCTCGTAAACCTATCATAGTTCAAAATTACGAGGTGTATTATTTCGATGTGATAAGAATAGTGACAGAAATAGACAGCCGGATCTGTGCAAACTAAACTAAATGATATTACCATAGAAAATCCTAAAAATTAATTGATATATTAAATTATTATATATTATATATTGTTAAATTTTTACCCTTTATGAAGCATAATATTTATTAAAGCAAGATATGATTCGCAAACGCAGCCACGATTTGACAGACAGCTAGTTAACTTTTCAGGAACAGTCAGGGAGGTAATTTCCCAAGATTAATCAGCGAGTTTACTTCCCGCCGACCAAACGGTATAGTGGTTAGCGTGCTGGCTTCTAGACCGCGAGGTTGCGGGTTCGAGTCCCGTGTTGGCATGGGTGTTTGTAAATGTATGTTGGCTTGTCTAATGACGAAATGTTTCGGCGCATTATAGCCCTCGTGTTGCTGACGGCACCAGATAATCTGAATACAACCAACCAACGAGTTTACTTCCCAGAAACAACCAGCAAGTTTACTTACCAAGAATTCTCGACGCCCTTTTGGGACCAGTAGTGCCAAATGTCTTCAGTAAAATTTCTTTACCTATTGAATTTCCTCTTCGAAGTTTTCTTAAACCTCCCAAGTATTTGGAAATTGTTATTAAGGAATAAGTAAAGTGACGGCTTCGGATAATATCAATTGATAGATTATTTCTTTGAATTTTAACTGCATCTAAATAGAATCGGGTTGGAAAAGGAAAACAACGCTAGGGTGATGCACTCAGCGCCACCTGTTGATAAAATTGTTGTTTTGAGTGTTTGTTATCGTATTTCTTCTACATAAGTGAGTAATATATTTAGTTCTAGTGTGTCTAGTTTGATAATTACAGTTATATTAAAAAATTTCGGTTCTTTTGGATTATCCTATACATTACCCAACACTAAAACAAATAAATGAAATTTTCAGAAAAAAATCCTCCTTTCAGATATTCAAACTACCAACCATTCCTTATTTCTATAAGCAAAAATAACGTTTTCTGTTTTCCGCTCCCTTCTGTACATTTTCATCCCACGAAAATATTTGGTAGCTAGAAAAGCATTTAAGCTGCAGCAAAAAAAAAAATCTTATCACCGTAAACGGATGAAAAGTGCTTGAACCTCTTTAGTGCAGGGATCTATCCCTTCCCAGCCGGTTGAAAGAGAAGTGCATCAACAGGACCAAGAGAAATCCTGTTTTGGGATCGAAATGTTTGAATTGCTGTCAAAGTCAGAAAACTCTTTGAACTTTTTTCGCGGATCCTGTCATTTCGACAAGCAGGCTATTCTATAGGGTCTTCTCCAACACTTTGAATTTACCAGAAGAAATGGAAAATGCAGGTGTGTAAATTCGACGAAAATGATCCTTGTTTGAGGTCAGATAGTTATGACTGGTGTTATATATATATATATATAACACCAGTCTTAACTATCTGACCTCAAACAAGGATATATATATATCCTTGTTGGTTTGGTTTTAATATAAAAATTCTTATACTTCGGGATATTTCAACATCTACCTACCTTAAAATATTCATAATATGTATGGTAAAGTTGGCCAGATATATACGAATTAATTTTTTATTCAGACATTTATATATATAAGTATTTTAAGGTAGCAGTACACATTAGAAATGTTTTCTTTCATTTTCAAACGAGACTAAAATTTTTTCCCATTTAACCCGTGTTAAAAAACTAATGCAGCTGCATAAGAAAGTTTTTCATTCGATGATATTTAATTAATTAAAAAATTAATTACCTAATTAGGGTCTAATTGCACCAATCATAATTCAATTGGTAATTTATTTAGAATTTTAATTTTAAATGCAAAGGATTCACTACAAGGAGAATGCTAGAATTGTACAAATATAACTAAAAAAGCTTTTTTTTATTTTACATTTATATATATGTTTTTGAAAGCATTTACTAATGGTATCAAGACTAAAAATTAATTATTGCATGAATATATTACATCCTAGTAGATTCCCTGCACTGTATTATCTATTTTAAATTGCATTAAAATATGTTAATAGGTTGACTCAAATTGAAGTTGTATCTGATCAAAAAAAAAAAGTCTGACAAAAGCTAGTTCCTCACAAATCGAATGTAAAGTTTGCGGCAGTGGAATACTGTGCACATTCACTAAAATATACATAGTTTAAAAAGTACTTTGAATACCATAAAGACCATTTTAAAGCTAACAATCTCGAGATTATTTTAGAGTCAAACAAAAATAGCTATTTCCCCATTTCCAAAGTGTACTGGTACCTTTACAGACAATAGTCTTTCATAATGTGGAGATGAGAGTGGCAGCTTGTTCCATAATTCATAAGTTAACCCTTTGCACTCCAGTGGCGCCTCTCAGGCGCCACACGATTGGATGCCAAACCACGAGAGGACCATTAGGTGTGATGAGGAAATTCGATGCAAGGCCAATGACTGTTTAGTTTCTATGAAGCAAATCCATAAACACCAGCCGAACCTAAAATGTCTCGAGTTGCTGATTACTCCGCGCGAAAAAGGCCTAGAGTGCAAAGGGTTTGTAGTTAATAGGACGGCTACATAATAAAGTTACGACAGGTTTAAATTCATTCTTGAAATTTAATTAAATCTTAAAGTTTATATTTACAAATTTATATACAAATATTTACAGTTAAAGGCCAATTTAAATCAGTTCAACCAGCATCGCTTTTAAAGGCAGGCTTGAAGCTACTCTGCTGGGGCATCAGACCGATGGCGTCTGATCAATCTAGATTCTTGCTGTGGCTTTTATACCGTTCCACATTTACATATCTCGAAATTTGGGCACGCGATATTTTATCACGACCCATACGGCACACTGGTGAGAAACACTGTAGCACAGATCACGATGATTGAACTCAAACGTACTAGCTTCCTTTCGTTCGAGTGGCAACACTTTCTTTGGTGGGTGTTTCAAGGAATGAAGATTGACTTTGCCGCGTTGTAACTTGCATTTTGAACAGCAGAATTCTTGCGATTTGGTTTAGGCGGTTCTTCGCTTAGCATGCACTTAATTGTGCATGTTCATGCTTTGCGGTAGAACTTCCTGAACGCGTTTCGTGGAATTAAAAACGGTGAATTATTTTATTTATTTTTCGTGAATTGTAGTGCCGCTACAGGTTAAACTGTAAGGCCTCTTTCCCACAAGCGGTTTAGTTGATTCAACTAGGTTGTTTGGTAAACTCTCAACTAGTTGACTGCCGAGTGAAGACTCTTTCTTGGCACTTTCACACGTGGCAACTTGTGGAATCAACTTCTCTTCCGCAGTACGATGTTGAGAGATTGGATATGATAGAAAAAGATTGGAGAAGATTAATTTTTTAATGTTTGTTGTCTAATAAAGTTATCCAGTTCTTACCTCGCTTGTTTAATGCAGACATCTCTCTCGTATGAAAACTACTCCTGTAGGCATGATGGGATGTTGACTTTCGCGAATCTAGAAAGTTTTTTAAATAATGCTTAAATCTGCGTAATTAGGTGCTCCACATGTCTTTAAGTGTAACAGCCATCACCTGTACCAACCAATGTTTTACTATTTGATGGGTAATGTAAAGAGAGTGACGTATGTCACCATAGCAATATCAAATAAAATAACAATGACAAAGAATATATTTCGTAGAAATGACCAAATAAAGATATTTCTGCTCATTTTTTAATGACAATGCAGCTTGTAAATTTTTTTTTAAATCCTAAAAAAGTTAAAAATTGGGTATTATTTTTGCAGTTTTTAACCATTATTAACACCATTGACAAAATAACAAATGAACTTGTAAATTTGAACTGTACCGACTATTTTATTGAGCAGGCATCTGTATCAATAATTATTTAATGTCCTTAGTTTAATAGTAGCACATCACTGGACTAATACAATTTTTTCGATTAACTGTTCCACATTGAAACTTGAAATTGCAACGCTTTCCATAATGAACTGATTTGATTCAGCTAAGCATCCGGTGTGAAAGAACGAATTCAAGTAATGTCCTTGTGTGTTGAATCAACTAGTTAGGAGCTTGCTAGCTAGTTAGCTAGTGCCTGCAAACAAACCGCCTGAGCGGACGAGTTGACTGCGTGTGAAAGTGTTCAGGTGATTCCCTATCATTTCCTAAATGGCTAAACTCCTAATCACCCGCCTGATAAACTAGTTGAACCAACTAGTCGCCTCGTGTGAAAGAGGCCTAATGTTTTTATTGTCTAGTAAAATAAAAAAAAATCAGTAGAAACAAAAAACATTTGACTCCAAACAGACCATAAACTCCAACGAATAATTCGTGATTTTGCTTTTTTTTTTTCTTTTCTTTCATTTATTTTCTACTTTTTAAATGTATTTTGGCAACTGTCTCCTCATTTCATGCCAGTATTGGAATTGACGTCCAAAGGTAATTGACTACAGAATTTAAACTTTAATATATAAGAACTCTCTAAGTAAAGCAGACCTTAAAATAATAACATTTGAACCTAATGTTCTTTACAATAAAGGACAAGGCTTATAAATTCTATTTGTTGGGTCTCAGAGGACCACGAACGAAATAAAAATAATGCTTAGAAACTTTCAGAGACCTCCCGGAAGGCGTTCTAACATAACTCTTGGATTACTCTCTGTAGTCCAGATGCTACTCAAACAATGTTACGGCACAGTTTATCGCTCGTGTAACTCGCCCCAGAAAATTTCCAATACAACCATTCAAGTGCGCCTCTGAACCATCATCAGTTAGGCAAAACAGAAATTCAGAATCTAAATGTAAATGTTAAATACATATGATGAGATAAATTACTCAATCTATATATTTCTTATTAATTGCTTATCAAACTGCATTTATAATAATATAACCAATAAAGAAGTTTTTAATATAAATCCTGTATATGCATTGACAATTTTTATATTAATTAGCAAAGCGTCGTTTCTGTTGCAAGCGTACGGTTGGTGTTGGCATCAAATTTAAAAAACATCTCTATCAGTAAAATATGTGGGAACTACTTTTCAAAATTTATTCATTACAAATTAATGCGAATTTTTCCCTCGAACCCAATATTTTTATTTATTCTGATTAAAACAATTTTATTATTTATTAAAACATTTTTGGTAACAGGAAAAAGTTTCTTCAATAATCGGTTAAATGGTATTTCAGCGCGATTGGATGACGGCAAGTTGGTTTATTAGTATCCCGTAAAAGTTATCTTTTAGTGACTGTGACAACCCCCAAAATATGATAGAATGCATTGTCATCGACATCGAATTTACCTGCCGAGTTTCAGCCCGATTGGATGACATCAAGGGGGCTATTAGGCCTCTGCAAATTTCCCCCCATCGGCATTCCCAACCACACTCAAAATCGAAGTTAATATAAAGGACTTTAAAAATTGCTTCAAAAATACAGTTTATTTTAAATATAAACCTTCTTTTGTAACAGAAAAGAAGCAAAGTGTAAAAAAAAAATTCACGAAAAGGACCCTTTATTGATTATTTTTAAAACCTCTAAAATACAACTTTTACTGATTCTGGATTTTATTGCTTACTTTCTGACTCAAGAGCTCCACCAAGACTATACTGTGCTGAAACATAGTCACAAAAAGATTTCAACTATAAATATTAGCGCTATATTTAAGGTGGGAACGCACATTGGTCAGATCTTACAAAGTAAAATTCCTCAGCATTTGCGTTTTGAAAGGAGGAGAGCCGGAAAACTCTGAATGTTACTCGGAAGACAACAGGTAGACACACGAGTAATAAGCTCAAGTCTGTCGTTACAATGCCGACCAAACGGTATAGTGGTTAGCGTGCTAGCTTCTAGACCGCGAGGTTGCGGGTTCAAGTCCCGTGTTAGGGTGTTTGTAAATGTATGTTGGCATGGGTGCTTGTAAATGTATGTTGGCTTGTCTAATGACGAATGTGTCTGACGACGCATTATAGCCCTCGTATTGCTGACGGTGCCAGATAATCTGAAAACAACCAACTGCCGTTACAATAGTTCTGACCGCTTTTCGATATCCTTCATTAGGTTGTTGTATAGATGCTGATTTTAAATGTTCTTCCTTTAAGGACTAGAAATTAAACTCTCACTCTAGAAACCTCTTCAATGGCCAAACAATTTTTTTTTTTTCTTATTTCATTTTGAGCGTAACTTTTTTACGGCTTCAATTTCGAAAAGTTGTGTTTCTTAATAACAAATTCATTCGCTTATTAATAACTTATTTCACAAGCATCAACTTTTATTACACATCAAAGAGGAGGGTCGGTTAAGGCGAATTAAATTGTGTATGCTTTTGTAATTGCATTTGTAAAAATTTATATTTTAAATGTTATTGATTGTCTTTTGAAATTGAAATGCTCCCATAGATTCACAATTCATGGTTCTACATATAAATAAACATTTCATGGTTCATAAGCATTTCCAGTTAAAACTTATTCCACAAGCATCAACTTTCAATTCTCATAAGAAATGGGGATTTATTAAAAAATTAAATTTAGTTGGAATTAAATTGTGTATGTTTTAGCCACAAGTTTTGTATAAAAAGTGGAGATTCGTGAGAATATTGTTCCTCTCAAATATAAAATTATCTCTTCAAAAGCGCTTTTAATTTAGAGAACCCTTTACTGCCATAATAATCTTTAAATATTTCCTTTGAAACTATTAATTGATATGGAATTAACCCATTTAAATCTGCAATGTGCAGGTTCTCCTGAAAAAGTATATTAACGCTGGAAGAGTATAGTGATTAGAAATTACTCTTAAAAAACCTTTGTTATTAAATTATGTAGTATAATCATATAAGTATATATGGACATTCAGACTCAAATTGAGTTAAAAAAAAATTCTTATCAAGCATAATTAAATCATTAATCTAACTGAATAATATCGATATATCTGCTAAATCTGTGAACTTAACCTTAATTCTTTCTTTTGTTGGGGTATATTTTCTCCAAAACGTTTTTAAAATTTCTTCCCAAACAACTTCAGTTGGTTCACTTTTCCACGCTTAGTGTGAAATATGAGAGGTGAATCTTTTTATATTTCAAATAAATAAGGACATGCATTTATATTTTTTTATTCAATTCTGTCCATTCAATATGTTTCAGTTCAAGAATTAATTGCCAGGGATACACTTTTTATAGGGATTTCACAAACGTCTTTTAAACTCTCCTCCGAGCCGTTAATTTTTTTTTTGTAATAACAAACCGTGCCTTTGCCTAAAAAAAGGATTATTTAAAATCTATTTTAATTATTAATCTTAGAAAATATTATCTATTTTTAATTACGTAATTTCTTAGAGATAAAGGACTTACGTTTCGTTAAAAATTCCAAATGAGTTGTAGGGCTTTTAATATTTATCATCACATGCTTGAAGCATTCACAGACTAATTGGCTAATTGCTATTTTGTGCCTCGAGAATAGATTACAATTATTTTACACAAATTAGTGCTATATCAGAAAAAGTTAATTGGATTAAAAAGCTGTAATTTTGAAGTTCATTGATATAAAGCAGTAATCGCTTGAAGTGCCTGGAATTATTTATTTTACTTTATAAATTTAATTTTTAGAAATATTTAAGAGGATTATACTTCATTATGTTTCCCTTTCTAATCTACAAAGAAAATTATTTGTAAGAATAACTGTATAAATCTTCGGATTTTCCTGATGAAACTAGAAATTAGATTTTTTAAATAATTCCTGTTCAGTCATTTAAGTATTACAGATTTTGAATAATTAATAACATCTTGATCATAGAAAAATACAATCTTTAAAACGTTTCATCATCGTTTTCTTTGAAATAAAGAATGAAAAAAGGGGACAAATCTGAAAGTAACTTCCTACAAATTCAGATAATTGCCACAGATTTGTAATGTATGAGTCTACTAAATAATAAAATACTGCCCGTTAATACATTGTGGAAGATACTTTTATTACGCTGGAAAAATAATTAATGTTTGATTTATAAAATTTATTTTAATTGTTTGTGAAAAATGAAAAAGAAAAATTAAATTTGAAGGCTTTAAAACGCTACCTACATCTTGAAAGATTATTAATAATTAATAACTTCTTGGTCATGGAAAAATACAATCTTTAAACATTTCACATCATAGTTTTGTTTTTTTTAAATAAAGAAAGCAAAAATGTCACAAATCGGAAAGTAACTTTCTACAAATTCAGATAATTGCCTCAGACTTGTAATGTAGGAATTTATTAAATAATAAAATAGTGCCCGTTAATGCATTTTCGAAAAAACTTTTTATTATGCTAGAAAAAACTATTAATTTCTAATTTATAAAGTTTATTTTAATTGATTGTTATAAATATTTAGTATTGATACTGGTGGTGAAATTTCAATTACAATTTATAATTTTAACTATGCGAATTAATTTAGTAAAGTACGTCTCTATGCTGGTTAGTTTATTTGACTTTAAGAAGAGAAAAATGACATTTGAAATCTTTAAAACGCCATCTATCGACGAGACTTTTGATAATTTTGTTTTGGATGCTTTTCATCCCACCACCCTCCTCCCCAAATTAAGAGTATTTTTGCTAGATTTTTTTTAAATTACTCTATTTTTTAAATTTTGCTTAAAATATTACAATTTTATTTATAATTATGTCACCTAATTACCTTAATTAATTAGAGTATCAAAACCATGCGCATAGCCGTGGGTATAGGGATATATCCCCCTCCCCTCGAAATGTTTAGATTGTAAAAAAAAAGCAATAGAAAATCTTAAAACCAAAATAAATTAACCAAACCTCCCCCCCCCCCCTTTTTTTTCATGCTAAAATGCAGTGAAATTGTCCCCATCTATGTTGAGAACCCCTCGTTTTCAGGTAGACTTTCTAGGAATTGGAGCTGAAGAACCTCCTCCTTTTTGGCGGATAAATCCATTACTTCCTACCCTTTCCCCCCCTCTGTCTGTTGCCTACAGCCTATTAGTGGAACAATACCGTTTCTGACTGGGTTTGACACTTGGTATCATATTGACAAAAGTTCCTGACTGACAGTTGCATATTTTCCTATAGAAAGTGAAGTACTGCGAGTTGCGTATAATGAGTTGCATTGCCACTCGGGGATTTGCCAGGAAAACTAGCTATATTTTTAATGTTAAAGTTAGTACTAAATTTTTTTATTTTAAAAAAGAACGCGACACTGTGTTAATTAAATCTTTCATAAAAAATAATGATCCTTTTAAAATATGCACCATCGATTAAAATTTGATCAGCACTGTTTAAATATTGTTCGTAAGTACTGGGAAAATAGTATTGAACAGAACTAATATTTTTTTCAATATAATAAATTATTTTATACACTTGTGTGACTTCAATTTTTTTCACAGCTCTTTTTTAAATTATCATGAACATTATTGTTGTACAACAGGTTTTGTAGCATTGTGTAAACTCGATATAGCTTTTAGTCAAAGTTAAGTTTGCCTTGGGCCTCGCAAAATCTAAAACCACACTGTGACTATGAATTTAATTATATAGTTCTACTTATTCTTAATGCATATACCCTTCTCATAAAAAAAACGAATAGTAAACTGTTGTAATCGGCAACATTTTCTATTACAATTGCCACTGTGGAAGGGTCCTTCTAATCTTTAAAGCAATTGAAAAATTACCTGAGAAATTCTACTTCCCAAAATCGCTTAAATGTTTTGGATTTCATATCCATCCTTAGAGAAATTGACATTGACCAAGAAGTCCTTGATAAACTTTCCAAAAAGCCTCGACAGTTAGGTTTTCTATTATGAATTTCGAGGCAAAATATGTGCTTAACTTAATTTTCTGCAAATTTTGTAAGTAGAGTTAATTAATAAAATTTATATATTTTTATTTACTAAGAAATTATATGAGCTAAATAGTGCCGAAGATTTAATTGACCTAGTAATTAAGAGTATTTAATTTAAACAGACTATCTTCGAGTTTTGTGCATACCACTATTGGATGCAATTCTTGGTTACGGGTGAGCATATCCCCCCGAAAAAATATCCTGACTACGCGAATGGTATCAACAATATCTCAACTTATATGGCACTGATAAACTACTTTATAATATATTTTTAAAATTCACGCAAAAGTTTTATATTGGAGAGTGAGAGAAAGATTTCACTGTGTTATATACTTTTATAGATCAATGTTTTTACTTTCAATTACCCATATGTTTACATAGGATAATGAAAGTATCGCATTCGGTAAAAAAAAAATCGATTTTTGTTTGCATTTCTCCTTGTTTTGGAACATCCTGATTTCAAAAGATGGTCTAGAAAAAATATGTGTTTGTGTGTCTGTATGTATGTGTGTACGTGGAGCATAGCTCCCGAATAAAATGACCTACGATGTTCACATTTTTAGTGCGGGTTAGTGGTGGCCATGAAACCTACCATTTAGGTTTTCGTCTAAATCGCATATGCGCATAAGGTTGAAATCATAAAGAAATCATATTTTTCAACAATTACTAAAAAAAAACGGCTCTAACGATTTTGGTTAAAATTTCTGTGCTAATGCCTTTTAAGGTGTTCTAGTCGTCACCACCTTTGAAATTCCCGCAGGAATGCGATGAAAGCGTAAAAAGTTGAGAAACTAGTGTCCTTGACACAAAGCTGTTTGCCCTTGAGCATCATCCCTCAACGATTGATTTGTTCCTGTTTCACGCACAAGAAAGGACAATGTAATGTCTATCGAATAATATAGCCAATTTTGCCATTTTAGTATATATATATATATATATATATATATATATATATATATATATATATATATATATATATATATATATATATATATATATATATATATATATATATATATATATATATATATATATATATATATATATATATATATATATATATATATATATATATATATATATATATATATATATATATATATATATATATATATATATATATATATATATATATATATATATATATATATATATATATATATATATATATATATATATATATATATATATATATATATATATATATATATATATATATATATATATATATATATATATATATATATATATATATATATATATATATATATACATATATATATATATATACATATATATATATATATACATATATATATATATTTTTTTTTTTTGCCCATGTAAAAATTATTGCCAAAAATATTGCCAAACTTGTCATTTTTAGTTAAATGAGTGAAAATATAAAAACAGTAAATAACAGCAGAAATTTGAATGCAATGCCTAATAGTAGAGTGGAATTTAAAGTTGTGCTATGCTCTACACTCCTAGTTTTAATAAAACAGTCCCTTCGATTTAAAATATTTCTTATTTGTTCCCCATCTTTTCTGGCTCTCGGCTGTTACTCTTTTTCAATTTTTAAACTGGATTTCCATTTTTTCCTCTTAAGTAGAAGAATTTGAAATTTAGGGCAAGTCATTCTTTTATTTGACAAGTGGCAGAAGAAAACATGGCCCAGGTTTCCCTAAAGTTTTATACATTTTTCGAAAGAAACCAGCCAGGTTTGAGGTTAGCTTTCATCTCTAAATGGATATGCATGCTTAAAATACCCTGTCGTAGCTTCCTTTTATACTTTTTCTTCTTTAATTTTGTCTCTGCAATTTTTTTTCATTTTGCTTCTTTTTACATATTTTATCTACTAGTATATCTCGTATTTTTTTATTTTTTAATGTGGCATCTGCCAGATTTTACATTTTTTTTTCTTCAAAGTCTGGCTTTTCATTGATCAAAGTGTATTAATGGTTGATTGATTGTTTCTCTAAAATATTATTTTTTAATCATAAAATATGTTTTAATTTAAAATTAAAACTTAATTGTGAAAAGGTAGCAATACATATTGTTCTGTATGTGGTTGATAAATACCTCAATTCATGTTTTTTTTTTTTTTTTTTTTTTTTTTTTTGTAGAAATCTAATCTCTTATTGATTTACAACGTCTCAAATTTTAATATACATTTTTGTTTTCTTTTCAAGAATGTTTCTTGAGTAAACGAGAATCATTAACTTACCATTTTATAAATTTCAATGATATTCCGAATTCTTTTTCTATGATTATTTTTCATTAGTAAAGAAAACGTTTCATAAAGGTATTCACAAACTTTGATAAACAGTTCTTATTTAGAAACACAAAAACGTAAATCCTTTTCAAAATTCACAAGGTTTTTTTTTTTTTTTTTTTTCTTTAAATACATTGTGTATATAACATGAAATTCCGGCTACAAGTAAAAATATTTTAAAGATATCACAAGTTCAAATTTCACTATTTTTTTTATAGATATAAAACATAATTTATAAATAGGAAAACCCTTCCATCTCTATAGTCCTAAACTTACTACCTGAACATTATATTTGGTATCATTGTGGAACATTATATTTGGTATAAAAAATACATGCGGATTCAAAGAAATTAGTCTATGGCGATTGTATTGATGAAATCTGGTTAAATCCAATAATCAGCCAGAAAGGTTTTTGGTGCAGTTAAGACGTTTAATCACCACACAACACATGCTACTTTTAAAACAAAGAAGAATTTTGAAAAGAAAGAGCACAAGTTTTGCTGCACTATAGTTCAAGACAACTTATCCTTACGTCATTGAATACGCTACAGTGATGTGCGATCCGGATATTACGCGCTGATTGGCTGCGCAATAATCTAACATGTGAATTCTTGAACTAAGCTGAGACAAGGTTAGCCGTGTTAGCCAATAGTGATTCGCCAAGTTAGTGACGTCATGAAATAGCTCGGTCAAAGCCATATGATTCGTTAAAATTCTTTTAGTAACCGTGGTAAGAAAAGTAAAGCATCAAGTAAAATTAAAATTTAAAAGCGTTTACTTTCTTTTCTTTTTTTATTAATATATAATTAAGTTTAATACAAAACTATGTGCGAAGGTTATCTATATTACTATATAAGTAGTGATTTGCTCTGAACTATATCTTTTACGAAGAAGGGTCCATCCTACGTTCAATGAGGTCAGGATAAGTTGCCTTGGAATTAGAGGTCGGCGATATATCGATACGACGATATTTTTGTCGATATTTCTAAAAAATTATCGATATTAAAAATATCGATAAAAATCACCGATATATCGATATTTTCAGACAATTTTAATTTTTTGATGATCGTTTTGTAGTTCCATGTGTTTTTTCGATTTTCTTTATTCCCTTTTCAAAAACTTCAAAACTGAAGTTTGAACTTGGCTGAGAGACAGTTAAAATGTCACCAATATTCAATATTTTGCCAAACACTTAAAAGCTATTGAAAATTATCTAAATTTTTCTTAAAATCAGCACCAATAAGAGAAAATATAACTTTTTTTTTGTAATAGATCCATTTCATTTGAAAAAGTAGTCACCTTACAAAAAAGCAATCGTGAAAAGAAGAAATTTGCCCCAAAAAACTTTGTTTCTGGCAAAATTAAAAATCAAATAAAAAAAATCATGTATCGATGTATCGATATTTTATCGATATTTTTTTATCGATATTTCCGACCTCTATTTGGAATATAGAATCAGAGCTAGAAGTCTAGCGTGCTGGCTTCTAGACCACGAGGTTGCGGGTTCGAGTCCCGTGTTAGGCATGGGTGTTTGTAAATGTATGTTGGCTTGTCTAATGACGAAAGTTTCAGCGCATTATAGCCCTCGTATTGCTGACAGCGCCAGATAATCTGAATACAACCAACCAACCAGAACTAGAAGTCATGTCCTTTCCGTTCAGATCGCTGGGAGGAATGAATTAGCCACACTTCCTTGCTGCAATGATGGCTAAGTTAACTTTTCGAAATTCTTTCATTTGATATAGATTCTGAATTTATGAAATTGCTTGTAATAAGCTAAATAGCCTAAATAGTTGTGACTAAATAGCCTAGTATGTAAGCTATTTAGTCATTCCCAATGTGTCAAACTTGGCTTTCCCAAAATACCAGAAATGACAATGTTTTGTAGGGATGCTTGTTGAAATTTTTCCGGCTTTTCTCCAAATTTAGGTACAGCTCCCAGTTAAAGGCCTCCCAGAAGTCCATTCCTCTTTTTCACCACTCTATAGACTAGACATTGTCAAGATATTTCAAAACAATAGAGCCCGCATGTTACTTTTGCGCAAGAAATTATCCTATCCAATCTAAATTTATAATATTCACATAGAGGTCACAGTGGCTCAAGTGTTACATTATTTATTAAGGGGTCATACTACGTTTGAACTCACGAAATTATGAGTTATTTTTTTTTTATCAATTGAGTTAATTTGTACCTTGATGACTAGTTAATATATTTTTATGCTGTTTTTATCAAAAGATAAATTGAACTATTTTATTTATCTATACAAGTATTATTATATTATAGTATTTATATTTTTAACCAAGGTATTGTTAAAGTGGAAATAAAGACTAATTATTTGCATATAACACCGTTTTATGCAAGATTAATAAAATATTATCTAGTTTATTACATTTATTCTGCTTTAAAAGATAAAAATTAAAGCTCAAAAATATGAATAAAACATTTAAAAAGTATTTACATTTGTATATCAAAGTTGCTGAATATTTTCTAATGCCATGAACAAAAATTAAAACATAGAATGAAATTACAATCAAAAGAGAGATATGTAATACATACTCTAAAAAATTCAAGCAAAAGTGTTAAACGTTTCATTCAGAATCCTGAGTGCAAGATCAAGAAAACATGTTTCGAGAAAATTGAATTTGAAAATGTACTTCGTTTCACGAATGCTGTTGTGTTCCCTTTTTTTTTTTTTTTTTTTTTTTTTTTCTTTTTTTTTTTTTAAATAGCTCTGGAAAATTTTAGAATATTTATAACATTCTAAATCAAAAAGCTGAAATCAGTGAATAAAAATAATTTTTCCAAAAAAAAAAATTTTTTTAAAGTAGTGTGTTCCCATAAAACAGAGTATTCTAATTCTAATTTTTTGAAGCATTTAATGTTTCAAAAATGTCTACCTATCCAGAATATTACGTACACATCTAATTTACGATAAAACATCTAATTTACGAAAAATTTTGCTAATGAGTACTCGCACTTGAACGTAAAAAAAATAACGTGTGCTGCCTGACATTTGAAGGAGCAATTTGTTTTGTCGATTGATTCATACTAGAGAACAAAAAGTGTACGGTGATTTATATGATAATTTGAGCTTGCATATTTTTATTACAAACATTTCTACCACACAAATATATTTAGGAAGAAAGAAAAACAAAATGCGTATTGTTCAGTGGTTAATGATTAGTCTTATTTTCTTTTCTTTCGAACATTTTTAAATTCAATTTTCTATTATATTTCACGAGAGATATTTTCTTATTCAAAAATGTCTTCATTTAAAAATAGTTGTCCAATGAAATGCGATATCTAAATTTTTTTTCCTTCGTACTAATTTCCAAGCGTTTCTAGAACATTTAACGCATATTATTTTAACTTGAAAATAAAATGAAATATATAAATATCTTAATTATTGTCCCACGTGAATAAGAAGTTCGTTCGAATAATATCTTATATTTATTAAGACATCTTTACAAGTTGTGGCTTTCATTTCACCACACATAGCATTTGCAATTACAAACATGAAAAGAAATGATAATTTATGCCGGAAAGTTTAATCATTCAGTGAATAATAAAAATACTATCATGAATATCTGAAATTCAATCTAAACAGTTACAAAAGAAATTGTTGTTAGTTTTGATTATTTCGTCGGTTCTTAATTATAGTATTCATATCCCAAAAGGGCAAAAACTGAATAAAGATAGAATAATTTCAATGCATGCCTTATAGAAAAATTTGAAGTATAATTACCCAGGTACCAGTAAAGGCTATTTGAACAAACACTGCCAAAACCTTACTAAATAAAACCTCAAAAGGTTATATAAAATGAATCACAAATTTCGGTCTTTTCTCAGATGTTTCAAATAACCTCATTATTCAAATTACCGTAAACCTACTCTCAGACATTAAAACACTAAACTATTAATATCTTATACTTCCCTTTACCTGTGTTTCTTTCAAAATTAATCGAAATTAATTAATTATATAGTGATAACTTTATAATAAACAATAAAAGGGATAAAAATTTAAAATTAAATTTTATTTATAAGTCACGATTTTACATTATAGTATACGCGTCAAAAGTAAAATTTATTACTGGTAAACATGGAGCTTAACAAAGAATTAAATATGGTAAAGATTATCTCTTAAAAAAAATAAGTTACTTTAATAATACTATTTTTCTTAATTCAACCAAAAAATAATAATTTGATATTTACGTTTGATTAAAATATGCTTATGAAGACTTATTAGACATACAAAACAATCATTTTGAAATTTTTATCTCGTATAATTTGTATTGTTAAGTTGTGTATATTTAAAAGGTCTAAAACCTGTTCTAACAAACATATGTCCCTAAAATTTAGCACAAATAGTATTAAGGTCAAAAGAAAATGATACCTAAATAAAAAGAAGTAAATACATTAGTAAATATTTTCGCTACCAGGTGGAAATTGACACTTTAAGGATTTAGACATGGGAGCTAACTGTACCGGTGAAAGTATATTGTCAATGAAATTTTAGGTCAACAAGAGAGTAACCCAATAAAAGTTTGAATATATGTCCTGTAATTACATCCCAGAAGTATAATTTGCAATAATGTGAAAAATGTTTTAATTTTGTCTTGGGATCCTTTCATAGGCGCGTAGCCAGGTGGAGGAATATGGGAACTTCCCTCCCTCTCGAATTTTTTTTATTTTCTAATAGAACGCAAAAATCAAAGTATTTTTTTTGCTTAAAAAGGTAAATTATATTAAAAAAATTTTAATTTCTAAACATAAGCAAAATAGTATCTGTTAATAACAAAATAACTGATTGTGATTTGTTGAATTATAATTTCATATCCCCTATCGAAAAAAATCTCTGGCTGAGCCCCTGCCATGAAATTAGTTGCAAATTGATCACTAAAGGCTCTAAACGGGTGTACTGAATTAGAACTCACCATATGTCTGTAAGTAAAAGGGGTGTAGTAGGGTCGGTACGCTCCGGTGAGACGTAATGGTACTTTTCTGAGAACTGGTACGTCGTACCTCCCCCTTTTTTTTTAACTAATTGATAATAATTCAGAAATCTGCATGCATGTATTGTGATAGAAGTTAGTGAAAAATTAAATGCGTAAATTAAGAATATTTAGCTTATTTTGTATGGTAAATTATATAAAATATTGGGAATTTGCATTTTATAATTAAAAAATCCCAGCTACAATTGGCGTTACCGCCACAATCGGGAAGTTTGCGTACTGGTCAAATTTTTTTTAGCAGTACTACCCTAGTAAGTACAGAATTATGACAATCAACAAAATTTTGAAGAAAATAGTACTCAAAATTTAAATATTATTTAATAATTTTAACTATGAATTAAGAGATGTCTTATCTATCTAGTATAGAAAAGGTGTTCGTTGTTATTGAAACAGTTTCTATGAAATTTTAACTTTTGAAAAAACTCTTTTCGACGAATGAATGTATAAACCAAAAAATACTTCAAAGGAAAACAGTTTCACTTATGACAGAGAATATTGACGAAAAATTCGTCACTAATAACATGCCACATTAAAAAATTCAGATTTCCTTTTAAAAAACGGCAGAAACCTTATCATGGAAAGTTCTTCGCATTTCAAATCTCGTAATACAAGGTGGTCAAAAATTATTAAGCGCATCTCATGTTTGAAAAAGGGAAAAAATGAGATACGTACATGCTTATGGTTTTCTTTAAAAAACAATTTAAAACAGTTTTACAAAGCAAAATTCCAAGTAAACAATAGACATGTACGCACCTCATTTTTTTTTTTTTTTTTTTTTTTTTAAACATGAAATGCGGCCAATAATTTTGGAATACCCTGTATGTATTCAAACCCAGTGCAACACGTGTTCTCCAAAACCTAAGGAGTGGAAAGAAAACGCAAAAAAATATACAAGAAATCTTTCCGATTTCATAAATGAAGAAATAATGATCTATGCCTACAAGGGACGCAAACACACCGAGATTCAAAAGCAGAAATATGAAAATGTTTGGCTTAGTCCCAAACTGGAGGGAAATCTCTTGATATTAAAATGACTTCGTGTCACTTGAAATATGAAACAAAGATTTGTTGCTCTAATATCAAAGGTACTACATTCCATTTCGAATTCCTGATTCCGTTTTATCGTTGCGTCTTTGTTTTGCAATTTTCGAGCAGTTTCTCTTAGGTATTCTCTGGTCGCCTTACCCTCCATTGAAGAATGGACGCAGTGTGGTGTAATAAAGGGCTATTGCGAGGAGCCATAAATTTTACACCCCATAAACCGAACTCGGGCCGTTTAAGCGCTAAGTTTGTAACGTCTCAGATAGTTTTGGGCCCAAAAAACAACAATCGTTGCCGCTTTCATTTACGTTGGAATGTATTTCACGCCGTTTAACCCACCCTTTATCAAAGCGTTGTTATGACAGTCCGCCGTGATCTGAGGTTCAATAATAGCCATGTAAGCTTATATGAGGATTTTAACAGCAACAAATATGTATGTAGAGATGGTAGTACAAGAAGTGTGGACAATGCTTTTGTTTCAAATTAGACAATTTGAAAGTTCGCGAATATCTTTTACGTATGTCACGCAAATATTTTGGTTTACCTTTGGATTGGCCTTTAGGTTTCAATCATAGAATTTTATTGGCAATTTACTCCTTTTAAGTATATTTAAATGTTAACCAATTGGAATTTACAGTTCACTTGAATCAATCAATCAATAAGTATCAAATTCAAGAGAAAAAAAATTAGCTTTCCAAAATTCTCATGATATTTTTGTTATTTTGATAAAAGGTTGCCATCTAACTTCGATAAATACATTATATTTTTTAGTATTTAAATAAAAATAAGTAAAGCTAAAAAATTCAATATTTATTCTTATATGCTAAATATATTTTACAACGTAAATGATAAAATTGTTTACTCAATTCTAATCCAACAAGTAAAACTGCTAATCAAAAAATTATCAAGATCTTAAGGTATTATTGTAGATAAATTGATAGAATAGAATTTACCTCTAAATAAACAAGTATACGTTTTTTAATGAAACACACTGTTGTAGCTCGTATCAATATAATAGCCACCAAAAATCTTTTATAAAATTGCAGTTATTAAGGGGGTCCGGCACCTCCATAGGAGCCCATGTTAAATTCAACAACTTTGGGGGCATCTCATTTAATAACCGATTCTTCAATCATTATGAAACTTTCACAGTATAATATTTAGATACTTTTGAATACTTTAACACGAGATTTTTGTTATTTTTTAAAAATTAAAATAATTATGATTTTCTAAAAATATGTTTAAGAATTTTTTTTAAATTTTAGACTAATTATTTTTTTAAAAAGAAAGTATGCTACTTATTAATAATTCCTCGTGTTAAAGTACTTAAATTCATAAGATAAACATATATAAAAAATTTCAAGCATTTATGTCATATAAATTTTAAGCTATGTGCCCCCAAACACGAAAAAATTGCATTTTGAGATTTTCGACTTTGAAGTTAAAAAACATACATTAAATACTTACATTTTCTTTACTTCAAAAAATTATTAAAAATACTTTAAAATAAGATATAAATACAAATGTGGCATCATTTTAAAGAGAAAAATTCATATTTTGATAAACAATAATAAACTCAAAATTAATAATCTGAAAAATTTTCATGTGCCGGACCCCCTTAATATTTTACTAATGAGCACCAGATTACTTAATTGAAAATTTTGTTATCAAATCTAGCTAATTTCTAGTATGTTCCATTGTAACTATACAACAATAGTTAGAAAGAAAAAAATTATATTTATTATGTGTAACAATGAAATGCAAACAGTTCACTGAACTCTAATTTTCCTGATACATTAATAACTGATTTCAGAAAACTTAATAATCCCATCAGAACCACTGACCACAGTACTCAATCAAATTAACAATCACTCAATGAATAAGGGGTGACTAAGGGAGCCTTTTGGGAAATTCCCTAAAACTCTTTAGGCGAGAGTCACTTTCTGGTCATTAAAGCAAAAAAAAACCTATTACGATACAATGTTTGTTGCCTCAAACAAGAGATTTTTCAAACATTTCTTCTCACCCATCAAACAATTCAATTTCCGCAGCTCATTGAAAGAGTTGGTGTAGTAACTCAATTTCAGCATAGGTACGACCATAAATGCTCTTTGCAATCTGAAAAAGACTAACTGAATAAGCCGCAATTTCTTCTCGATTCTGTAAGCATTAAATTTCCTGGCCTCAGCGAGTAGTTTGTAAATTCTGAATGAATGGGAAATGGATTCATACACCCTCTTCAATTCCACTTTCGTTTCTGCAATCCTCGTCAACAGATTCTGCGTAAATGGGTAGTCTTTGTTGGGGGATCAAATTATCTGGAGATTGGCTTTCCTTTCAGATTCTTGGATCGCGAGTGCTTTAGCTTTTAATTAGCACCTGCAGTCGATAAAGGGAAAAAACAGGAACAATTTATTCGCGTCTGGAAAACTAATTGGTTTGGAAGGCAATTTCGAAACAATTCGTAACTCTTTTGATTTCCGAAAGCGAATTGCATATCCGTCCTTCTGTTCATTTATTCCGCTTTTGAAAGCTGCTTGCTTGTTGTTTTAAGCGATTACAAGTTAAGTCATTCGTTTTTCTATTCAGTTTAAGTGAGAGGCTTTCAAATAAACAGACAAAAAAGTGTTAGTGATTAGTATACAGTGAGAGTAATATAAACACTTAGTTTGACTGTTACGAGATCCATAAACTAAAGCAAATGTCACTCGCGACACTTAGTAAATCGCCATGTATCCAATTTTCTCTTCTTATGAGTAATTCAATATTTTATAAAAAAGTTAAGTCAGATATTTAATGTAGTATGGTTTATTGAAAACACTGTAAACAAACAAGCATAACCAAAAATATATCAATTGGTATATTTATGCATTCGCTATCGGTAATGGGTAAAAAACTTACCTATCTCCTCATCCTAAATCTAAACTCCTCGACTCACCCTGTTGGGCCTTGAGCCTGTGGTTAGTTTTTAAATATGTAATTATATTGGAGATGGGTAAGAAACTTACCCACCTCCTCGTCCTCAACCTAAACTCTTCGACTATCGCACAATTCAGAAGAAAATAAAAACCTTCAAATTAAACCAAACTGGGGATTTCCAAGTGAATACAGTAACGCCATCTAGAGAGTCTCTCTAAGTGTTGACTGCAGCCAGTTCCTGAAATTACGATCCGGCTGAGTCCGTCTCTACTATGAACTTTTCCCTCCACGTTCTAAATACGATGTTATAGCGCGGTTTACCCCTAAGGGATTTTACAATTTCTGCTGTATTTGAAAATTCGGGGAACTGATTGACTACGTGAACCGGCAAGGGTAGACGACAGGGACACTTTTAAGAATCTCTCCAAAACGGAAGTAGCTTTCGTGATGTTTATGACACTTATGTAGTCTTGTAATTTCTTAGGTTAACTATTTTGAAACAATTTGATTAAGTGCGCGTCTTGCTTGAAACTCATTTTAGAAAATAGAAAAAAGGTGATAAACGCCAATAACGTAAAGAAGATGAACCGACATAAAAACTGTCCATTCATTTAAAAAAAAAGAGAGAGAGAGATACGTCTCAGCATGTAAGTTCATAAGTTTCATTTATCTTGGTATGTGTTTTTCTCTTGGTTATGTGGTAGTTTCTACTTACAAAAAAATGTTTTGTTGACCATGTTTGGATAGTCAGAATTTAAAAAGGGTGTTTGGAATACTGCTCACACGAGGGCTCAATCAAACTTTCAAAAAAACTCTTATTGATAAGATAAAAAAAACTTTGAATTGATAAGAACTGAAACTCAAATAGCTGGCTCATTAAGAAAAACTCTCAACTTTATATTGTGGAATTTAACAAAAAGGTAGCTATCTGAATAGATACTTCATGCAATTACCCATCAAAGCAATATTTTTTCAAAGAACTTACATTTAGAGGCCAAAACGAGAGAGAATGTTTTTTAATCAAAGCTATAAAAAATTATTTGATTATTTTATAATGTTTTGTTATAAATGTCATTATTTTGTACATATTGAAAGGAAACTTCGATTTGAGTATTGAAGAATTTGCGTTCATTAATGATTGTGGAAAGTATGTGAATAATTGGGGAGGGAGGGGGAGGGGGGTAGAGAAGTCGCATATTTTCGGCTGCTCTAAGATTTTCGACCTCGGGCCGCCACCGCAGAAATGCACTGCAAATTCAAGATGTAGTTTAACCATTTCTCCATAAAGTGGGGAAATAATATCACTAGATTTAGATTAGATTGTCTTCCTAATAAATCCTAACATCCTATTAGCTTTTTTATTTGCTATTCCACAATAATGCCCAAACATAAAAGTTCCACCAATTGACACCCCTAGGTCGTTAATAAATTCCCCTCACTGATTTTACCTTCTTATAAATAATAGATATCATTCATATTCTTATGACCTAAGTGTATGACTTGGCATTTATCCTATATTAATAGGCATACTCCCATTTACCTGCCCAGTCTGATAACTGATTAAATCTACTTGCTGCTTTGCAATTTACAGTTCCAATTAGTCTCCAAGTTATCCATAAAAATACTGTCATTTTCCAATAAATTAATCCTTATATCATTGATGAAAATGAAAAACAGGATGAAGGAAAATAAATATAGTACTTTCTAGCTATTAAAATATAATCCTTGGGAACAGGTCAACAGCGCCATCTATTGAAGGGAGGGCGTACTTTAAATTGCAAGGTAGTTGTGCTTCTGATAAATAAAAAATACAACATTTTTTTTATATAAAATTAAATTTCAGAACGTAAGATAGTTAGAAAAATATTGCTTTAAAAGGGATAAACACTATTGTTAATGATGGATATTTAAAATAGTTATTGATTAGGGTTCACTTCCATTTAAGCATAAATTTTCACAACTATCACTTTAAAACATGTCTACGTATAATAGTCATATTTTAACATTGGATGCAATGTTTTGCTGAACTTAAAGAATAAATCTTTTAAACCAATCAATTTACATAGGGTAGCAACCAAAACTATGAGTTTAGGAGATAAAATGTATTTATTTTTGAAAAGGTATTTCCAGAGCTTTGATACAATTTTTTTTAATAATTTTTAAAAATAGCAAAATATTCCTTCATGTACGTGACTTACATATAGTTCACTTTTGTTACTGTAAAAGAAATTGAACAATGGTTGAAGTAGTTCGATAATATTTTTAAATCTTGCACTGATAGGGTTTCAAAAGTTGCTATACTAGACTAGACAATGCAGAGGCGTAACTGTTTGTGGTAGTCACCAGGGGCGTACTGGCCATAGGGTTGTCCGGTGCAATCACCGGGCTGGTCAGTGTGCGTAAAATATGGGCCGGTACAGAATTCTCTCTTTTTATTAAGTTTTTTTAATTTAATTTCCCGCCCCCCCCCCCCCTAATATAATTGGTTCCCTTTCTAAACGTTTTTTAAAAAGTTCAAGGCATTCAAATGTTAATCACTCCCACCAGATCTATTTACAATTGATGAATTATTACTTTAGTTTCAATTCATAATAAAAAATTATTCAATATAAAACATTACTTTAACTTTATAGATTATGTTGTATTTAAAAAATAGATGCACTAAGATTTATGTATCATTTAATAACTTTTAAGGTAAAATATATCAGGTTTCAATTCATAATAAAAAATTATTCAATATAAAACATTACTTTAGCTTTATAGATTATGTTGTATTTAAAAAATAGATGCACTAAGATTTATGTATCATTTAATAACTTTTAAGGTAAAATATATCAATGGTTTATGAAAATCAAGTTCACTTAAAGAAGGTATAAATAGTTGAGACAGAAAAAATTCGATCAATTTTAATAATTGAATTGTTTGAATAATAATTATTCAAACAATTCAATTATTAAAATTGATGAATAAATAACACTATTTAGTTATTTAAATTGATTATTAAATATAAGTACTTAAATAATGAAATATATTAATTATTTAAAATATTCAATTAGTAAAATATATTATTTAATAAATAGATAAATAATTAAAAATAATTATTAAAATAGTTATTGGAATATGTTATAATAAACAATAATTGTTAAAATTTCATTAATGATTGTATTGAAAATTTGGGCCGGAAGAGATAAAAAAAATCACCGGGCCGATTTAATGTCCCAGTACGCCCCTGGTAATCACCCCTAACTTTGTTTTTCTATTATCGCAAGAAGTTTCTGTAAGTATCAGTTGACAATATATTACTCAGAGCCGTTTAAGACATCACGATTCCGATCACGCATTCTTTCGCGTATAAATTAATGCACGTATTTCCAAAACTATACATTGTAAAACCTAGCTATTACGATTCTGATTTTTTATTATTTCGATAACCATCAAGAAGGGGAGCAGCATTGAGAGAAATACATAGAAAAAAGCTACAATATTCCAAATGTGGAATAATTATTAAAAAAAATAATAATTTATAACGACAACACTGAAACTAGGCGGAAATGTTCCATATACCAAATAAATTCAAACTAATACAATCAATAATATAAACCATATTACAAAGTTTTTAATATAAATCCTTTACATGCATTACCAATTTTTATATTCCTTAACATAACGCCGATTCTGTCATCAGAATGTGGCTTAGTGTCGGCATCTAATTTTAAATTTTAAAAACATCTCGATTAGCAAAATATACGATAAAATATTTAAAAAAATTATTAAGAAATAAATGTGAATTTATGCATTCACATCCAAATATCTTTTATTTATTTATTTATTTATTTATTTATTTATTTATTTATTTATTTATTTATTTATTTATTTATTTATTTATTTATTTATTTATTTATTTATTTATTTATTTATTTATTATCAACTATGATGGGTTAAAATTCTTTCACTTACAGCGTTATTACGCAACGCAAAGTTAAATTGACTGGACTTCACTCCGTAGTGAATTTTATGCATTCACGTCCAATTATCTTTTATTTATTCTAATTAAAGTTGGTTTATTAGTATTCAGTAAAAGTGGCCATTTAGTGACAGTGACAGCCCCCACAATTTGATAGAATGCATTGTCATCGACATCGAATCTATTTACCAAATTTCAACCCGATTGAATTACGGCAAGTGGGTTAATTGAACCACAGCAGATTTGCCCGTCAGTGACATACCCCCCCCCCCCCCACACACACACAAAATCGAAGTTAATATAAAGCTTTTAAAAATCGAAAAGATCTATCCTCAAAGGATATGTGAAAGTTCTAAATATTAAAGAATATAATGTCATACTTCTCATATAATCAAAGTGTTGAAAATAGGAAGAAATTATCCAAATGCTTAAAAGTAGATTGCCGAAGAAATGGCTATTTTTAATATCCATCCTATTGAGTTGAAAAGAAACACAGAGTTCTAAATTAAGAAGATTTCTAATATTCTAAAATCTACACACATATAGTGATAAATAGCTCTGTAAATTAGTACAAATGTTCTAAATTCATAACTATATTATCCTGCTTTCAATTTTAAAAAGTAAAATTAGGCTATTCTGATTTCACTGACCTCTTTTACTGAATCCTTGGGTAAATAAAATAGAAAAACTGTATAAAAATAGACTGTTCCATTTTTCTGGCAGCGATCGTGACAGATAGTCTCATGTCGATTGTTCGATTGCCTGTTCAGGTATTTTCTCATTTCAACAAGCAAATGCAGGGCACTTTGCCCTTGAAAGACCTCCCGGTGAGTGAAATCCACTGGTATTCAAAAGTTCAAAGACGTTTTGCACAGCATAGCCTTAAGCATAGTCTTGCATTTAGAATTGTCTAATCTACCAATCGAAAAAAGTTTCCGAATGATCATTCTTTTCGGCCATTATCTAATTATCATTTTCATCATTCGGCCATTCATTTCATATCAGTCATTTTTCTGATTATCACACACATTTTCTAATAATCATTTTATCACCAGTTCCAAAAAAATTATTAGAAATCTTTTCAATGACGTACATTGCAAAATTAAATTTAAATTTGTATTTATTCCCATAAAATAAGTTTATGTATGCTGTAAACCGAATAATGTGAGGAAAATATTCAACATAGATAAAAAATTATGTTAAATTTTCAATTCGCGTGAAGTTGTTTTTGGTAAAAATTGAAGTGCGAGCTTGTTCTGTATAACATTCTCAGGAAAGAGGCGTAGTTGTGGAAGTACTTCCTACCGAGATATAAAAATAAAAGTCATTAGTTAGGAGGCGCTACACTATACAAAGAATTTTACTCTGACTGCCATCACTCCATTTAAGGATTAACTAGGGGTGTGGAACATCGCACAACTACAACTACATCAATTACACTATAATATTGGTCATTACATAAAATTTATGATAGTGTTATTTACTTTTTTTCATATTGTCATTCATTTAAAAAAATGACCAGTTTGGCGATATTTTTGGCAATAATTTTTACATGGGCAAAAAACAAAACACCACCAAAATGGCGAAATTGGTGATTTATTCGATCAACCGTACTTGAAGGTGAAAGGGGAAAAATCAATCGTTGATGGGCGATGCTCAAGGGCAGAGAGCTCTGTATTAAAGGCATTCGTTTTTCAACTTTTTACGTTTTCATCGCATTTCTACTGGAATTTTGAAGGTGGGGACGATTAGAACACCTTCAGAGACATTGGCACAGAGATTTTAATCAAAATCATTCTAGCCACTTTTTAGCAATTGCTGAAAAACATGATTTTTACAACGGCACCTACCTTATGCGCAAACGCGATTTTAAGGGGTTTTTTTTTGTTTTTTTTTTGACCGAATGCGTTGGCCTTATACATATGTCCAGCTCAGAACAAAAAGACAAACGTAGATCTGTTCAATTTTTCTTCATAAAATATTAAGATATTTTACCCTTCAAATACATAACAAAAGCGATAACTTAAGATTCAATTTTTTTTTGTCTTTCTTAACTTCAACTGTCGAACACTGTTTCGTAAACGATTTATAATCAACTGAATTGCCTTGCGCCTCACATTTCTTAAAATAAATCTACTCTACTAGTTTCAACTGAAGAATTGTTTAGGTCAAGCCATACGGACAACAAACGTCAAACCAGGAATCATTAATTTATAAACTTAAACTCCCCAATCTCGCTACCATGGCAGGGGAAAGTAACCCTGCCAAATCACTTGATTCTAGGAAAGCCAAGTGATCTGTTATCCAATCTACCAAGCTCCTCAAAGAAATAAAAAGAATCTGAAATGAGTTATTTCCCAATAAATCCATAGCTACTTTTTTTCAGGGTTCGGGTTTTTATAAATAAGAGCTCCAGATTTTGGCAGTAATTGTTTCTACTTCAGGAAAGAGTTGCTGCCAGAATGGGGACTTCTAACAAACTTCCATCGACTATCAAATGCCACTCTATCTCAAGGTTCAGAGATGACAGGGAAAGTTCTCATATTTTTATTCGCTTTACTGTAATTATGACATTAACTGTTGGTTTCTATTAAACGCGTACATTTTATTGGAACCAGGTGACGTCAGATAACACTTAAAATGTTCTTGGTGCACAAAACCCTAAGACATTGAAACTGGTACGAAAACAACAATACATTTATTAGAAAAATTTGTAAAAAAAAATCGATAAAGACTTTGGGCAATTACCAAGTTCTAAATACTTTAAACGGTGTTTACACAAAATACCAATTTTCCAAGCAAAAAAATTTACATGATATTTTACTTTGAAACTCTTTATATATATGAATCACTAAATGTAAAAAAGGGTCATAATTTTTACAATTTTCTACCAATCCTTCGCTAAAATTACAATCTCTTAGTCTTAATATTTAAATCTAATAAGTCGTAATATTTAGATTTATTTTAAGTCGCCCATTCAGTATAGTGGTTTGCGCATCAGGCTACGGCTCGGTTCGAATTCGGAGTAAGACATGAATGTCCTAAGTCAGGGGTAACGATGGCCATCTCACTGGGTAACCCTTCAGAAGTGGCCATCGTTACCGGCCTTGTAGTGGCCAATTGACAGCGAGCACTAAAAGTGACTGTAAATACTTGGGCCCACCATTAGAAAAAAAAAGATTAATTTTAACATTAGATGTTTCTTTAAGAAAAAAAAGTCTTGTTTCAAATCATAAGTTTTGAGCAAAATTTATAATACAAAAATTCCAAATTAGCAGGAATGATGACTTACAAATTTGCAATGAATAGCTTTGTTTTCTCTTTCAAACTCCTTATTATTTGACTTTTAATTTTGGAACTAAAATTGCAGAAATTTGGAACAAAAATAGCACAAAACTTATAATATAAAAATTAAAAATTAGCAGGAATGGTGATTTACAAGTTTGCAATACATAGTTTGGTTTTCTCTTTCAAATTACCAATTATTTGACTTTTAACTTTGGAACTAAAATTGCAGTACATTTCCCTTAAAACACAGAATTAAAATCGCTTAAAAATCAAAATTTTCTTCTTCGAAATTAACGACTTCTATAAAAACATGTGTCAAAGCATAAGACATATTGCCTGTGCAAAATTTTCATATATTTACGATAAGTACATTCCAAGATGGACTTTAATGGAGTCTTATGATATTGAAATATTAAGACAAAGTCCATTCATTCATAAAGGAAGTTTATCAGGAAGTCAGTACGGTGCAAATATAGTAAAATAATAAACTAGAAACCTTTCACTTAATTTCTTATTTTACCTTTTCCTTAACTCATCTCAAGAAAAAACGATCATTGCCAAAAGAGACCTCACACTGTTTTTACTCACATGCAGTCAAGTGTAAATATTCGAAATCCGAGTATTCCATACTAGAACATATAGTATCAATCGTACATAAATGTCTCTTGTCCATAAGACTGTCAGGCAGTTTATAGAAGAGTTATTTTCAGTAATAAACTTATGTGCCAGGGATTCGAACCTCTCTTCTTGATTGATATTTCAACACTATACCAACTAAGCCAGTTTGCTGACAATTTAAAAGTTATATTTTTGAGCCATTTATGATTATAATCGAAAATTGAACACGTTACAATTTTTTTCCTGTAACATATTTTAATAAAATCAAAATCAAATATCTATAAAACTATTTATAGCTCTTCTACTTTCTTGGTGTTTTTCAGAAAGCGTAAGTTTCGAAATTTAGTTAAGGAGAAAGTTCTTTAGGTTAATTAGATATTTGGAAGGTAAAAATAATTTTTGAAATCCAATCATCAGTAGCTTTTTATTCGGTACCACTCACAATGTAATTAAGGAAAACGAAACTTTTTATTGGACTTGAAAAAATGCGTAAATTATCAGAAAATTACTTGAGTTTAACGAATTGCTTTAAGTTTACAAATTGAATTATTGTCATTCGTTTCGCATTCTAATAATTTCCAAGTTAGAGAAAATTTATTAAAATATTAATCTAAGATTTTGAAATAGCTGACACTGCACCATACGAAAACATGACATAATGATACGATCCGTTCAAAATTAGATTCACTCATGTTTTTAATTGTGCCATCTATACGAGAAATGTTGAACAGATTTTTATTTAAAGCAATTATTCTCTGTTGCATCTTCTACTGGAAACCTCAAATTTATACTTTGTCAATTTTTAATTTGTCTAGTATAAAGTTTTCTAAAAGTTGTGATAAAATAGCCGACTTGTGACGCATTCGGGTATAAAAGTTAAGAGATAAGCTTCTTTTATCAACTAACCTTGTACTATTCTAACTCGGAGCATAAAGAGCTTTTCATTTTGTAGCGGGCACAAATGTCAAATGGGGATAAATAATGGTTTCTCTTGTGTGAGTATTGAAACAGTACATATGAAATTCAACCCAGTGGTTTCTTCTGACACTGTAGGTCCATTTACTCATGGGTCTTTACTCATTTTGAACGGTAAATGCCATTCTTTGTAGAACCGAAAATGTGAAGATTTTAAGTGAAGTTTTCTCCACGTGGTTTATGTATTTTGAAAATTAGAATTTAAGTTTAGATATATGTGTTTTGAAAAAGTAACTTATAACACAAAGTATACTGTAAGTTTAGATCAATGAATGATGTGGCTTTAGAAAACATTTTGGAAGTCTCAGACAACTATAACTTGACTTGAAAAAAAATTCAAAAATTATGTATCGGAAGAAAATAATAAACTTATAGAACTATCTCTGGACGTATGTCAAATAGGATGAAATCTACATTCAAGGCAAGACCTGAGAACATTAAATTGAAATTATAGCAAAGAAATACATAATTAATGGAAAGAAACAACTGAAAAAAGGCATATTTGTCGATTATAGTAACTTCGTTAGGGGTTGACTACTATAATCAACATAAAAAAACGAGAACTTTTCTGTCTGTCATGGCAAAAGCCTAGAAATTGACATAAGTTTTATTATGTTTCAGTTTGCCTTTCTATTGTACTTTTAATGTTCTTGACTTTCAGTCCTTGTTGGAACGAAAATTTTGGGGTAACTTATGTCAATTTCCAGGCTTTTGCCATGACATAGATAGAAATATTCTCGTATTTTGGTATTGATTATAGTAGTCACCTCCTGACGAAGTTACTATGATCGACAAACATGCCTTTTTCCAGTTGTTTTTCCTATCCTATTTATTATATATTTATTTGCTGTAATTCCAATAACTATTAATGTTGTCTTGTTACTTTAGCGCCGATAGGAAGGGTTTAATTTAAATTTGTTTACAGGAGGTCATGTTTTTTATCTTTCAAGTCGAATTTAGATTAATTTGTTATAACATTATAATGATTAATACTTTATTGTAAATTGATAAATGAATGCGAATACCAATGGTGGAAGTGCTTTAACTAAAAATCCTTGGCAACTGAATTTTGTGATGGATACAGATGTTAAAACCTTATTAACGTGATATTCTTAATTTAAATATATTTTAAAAGTTGTAGAATTTTAATGTTTATACTTCCTTTGCAGGAAGAAAAAGGTTAGTTGCAAAAGTGTGGCCTGAGGTCAAATCACATTAATGTAAAAACAAATATTATATCTTTAAAATTAAAAGTAATAGAACGCCTTCAAAACATGACTAGGGTTGGTTGGTTGATTTTTTTTACGCTCAACGACCTATTTTTATTTCCAAAGACAGCTAATCAGGCTGAGAACTACAATTTAAAGTAGATTCCAAACCACAGTGAACATTCATACCTATCCCGGGACTCTAACCCGTCACCTTTTGCATACTAAGCCAGAGCGCTAACCACACAGCCATCAGTTCGGCAAAAACAGGACTAAGGAGAATGTGTCCTATTTTGGGACAGTATTGATGAAATATTTTTCCTGAAGCTGTAAAGTATCTACAGCTTGTTTTTTCCATCGTCTATTTACATAAATTACTTTTGAAAGTATTAGACCTTTTCATTTTAATGTGTCCAGATTAAAAACTACTTTTGTCCATTTTTTCGTGAAAGTGAACTGTTAGTGTCATATTGTCGCCCATGAGGTATTAATCATTTTCTCTGCAAAAAAATGATAGTTCATATAAAATTATCCCTCAAAAAAGCGTTAATAAACTTCTATCAGATGATAAAATTTTATTTGCGTTTTTCTCGAAATTTGACTAGCTTGGTATTAAAATGAAACCTCTGCAAAATCAGTAAAGTAACTCAAAAGTTACCAAGATTAAAGATGTGCCAACGTCACACGAAATAAATTGAATATCGGTCATTTTACTTGTTTTTGTAAACAGTAACGGAAAATCAGGCTGGAACCTACAACATAACATAGATTCCGAACCACAACGAGCATTCATATCTAACCCATGATTCAAACCCGGCACCTTTGGCAGGCGAGGCCAGAGCACCAATCACATAGCCATCAGGTGGACCGCAGTGAAAATTCTAATTGTCTAGATGTTAACTGGATATTTTACTCGAAATACGATCTTATATCATCTAATTCTTAAAATAATTTAACCCATAAAAACAAAGTGCTTCATATAAATCCTTCATATGAATTGCCAATTTTAATATTCATTAACATAGTACCGTATCTGTTGCCAGCGTGTGCTTATTTTTAATATTTAAAATTAGCTGCAAACACCAGCTCTATCAGAAAAATATGCACTAAACATCTTTTCAAAATTTATTCATTAAAAATTAATGTGAATTTATGCACTCACATCCAAATGTCTTTTATTGATTCTGATTAAAACAATTGTATTATTTATTTATTAAAACAATTTTGGCAACAGGAAAGATTTTCTTAAATGATCGGTTAAACGCTATTTCAGCGCGATTGGATGATGGCAAGTTGGTTTATTAGTATTCCGTAAAAAAGGACATTTTAATGACAGTGGCAGCAGCCAAAATTTGATAGAATGCATAGTCATCAACTATCTGCCAAGTTTGAGCCCGATTAGATGACGGCAAGGGGGTTAACTAGGCCTCCGCAGATTTGCCCGCCATTGACAAACGTACCCACAAACATACTTACACACAAAATCGAAGTTAAAATAAAGAATTTAAATAGTTGCTTTGGTGCCTGAATTCAGCACACTTATATTCTTAAGTTTTCAATTAACTTTCAAACGTATGTTTCAAATTAAGAACTATTTCAAAGATTAAAAACATTGCTAAATCATAACGTTTATACTTTTGTATAAAAAAATGCATAACTGTGTCTTCACATATTAAGTATAGAAAGAATTAGCCAATATTTCGTTTTGCCTTTTATGGAATCCTTAACAAAGAATGTAATTTAATATCAATATACAAATTATTCTTATTCAAAATTGGTAAAAATATTTCAAAACTTAAAAATTTCTTACGAGTCAATTTACAAACACGAAACTTCAAGACCATAAACTAGGTTGAATTACCATAATTCGGAAAAAATTTTACTAACTAATGAAAATCCATATTATGTCAATTATCATAATTATTTCAAGGATTAAACTTATTTGAAAAAAAAAAAAACTAAACTTTTAATGAATCGCAAAGTTTTAATGAATTTTTAGCTTTGTACTCCAATATTTATTCTCCGAGATTACTCTCCGTTGCAATTTAAAGTTGTGAAGTTAATTCTGGACTGAATAAATATTTCAATAATGAATAAGGTTCTAAGAGTAAAGAATCCGCAATTGATGCAGAGTGCCTATGTTATTCCATGAAATTATTAGGAGTGAAATTTTCAGTTCAATATTTACTATCTTAAGAAAGTGAAAGAATAATAATGGAGTTTGTATTTTGAAGAAGAATTACTTTCAATAGATTTTCCACGAAATGTAATTCAAAGAATATTTTAATTGGGTTAGTATTGTTGACTAGAAAGCAAGATTCCGCAGAAATAAAAAGTAATGCACCTGTTAAGCAACAATTTTGTAATCATTCTTGTAAAAATACAAAATAAATGAGAAATTAGTATAATGTACTGGATGATCAGAATTAAAATTCCACTTTCAAAAAGCTATAAATAAGAATCATTAGTCAGAATTACCTGAAACTTGACCTGGATATATGCGAAAAAAGGAGAAATAATATGGTATTAGGAAAAGAAATAGTCCTAAATATCTTTTTACCATACCATTATTTCAATGTTCTTCGAGTAAATTCAGGTTAAATAACAGGTCATTCTGACCAGTTATTATTTTATACAGTTTTTTAAAAGTTGAACTTTAATTGAAATCACCCTATATTTTTTTTATAAGAATTACGAATCCTAACCACCTTATGGGCATATGTTATTAAATTTGTTAAAAGATTAATACATTCTGTAATTTCAAATAGTAAAAATGAGGAGAGTACAGGATTGTTAGAAAAAAATAGGAGTGGCCATCATAGCGTAAATATTTTAAAATCTACAAATTTGCCAAATATATTTCATAAATAAGTAAAGAATGATACGTTGTAAAATAAACCGCCAAGTAAAATGGTCAGTCAGAAAAGTTATGAAATATAATGTTTTCTGCCAAGCAGCCAAGTTTAATTCCTTTGGGGTACTTGTACAAAATTAAATTAGTATTATTTGGAGGAACCTCCATTAGCAATCAGTACTTGGTAGGCAAGAGTTATTTACGAAATAATCTCTGAAAAACGTTAGATACCACAACTTTTTCTGGCTGACGAATTTAGTTGGCTCGTCGTTCTAGGCGCAAAATGGAGTGAGAGACAACAACGTTAGATTCACATATGACTCTTAGTATTGACATCAACAATAAATATCATGATGCAATATTGTAGCGAGATTTAAGTTGGCAATCAAAATCCAGATCGTTTCCTACAAGTAGAAATCCTCCTTACCACACAAAGAAAAAATCTTCATAGTTAATATGTAATATGTACAGTACGCAAAAAAAAAATCAGAACGTTGACTATATCTTCGATTCTAATTATCGTAGAATCTTACAGTTTGCACCAACATGTTTTGTTTACGATTTTCTATATGTCTGGTGCAATATTTTTTTCTTACGGGGCTATTTACTAAGAAAATGTAACTCTATCTTTAAAAATTTCAATATGAACCCCTAGTTTCTTATGTTTTCATACGATTTAGAATACTTCGTTTACCCTTGATACCAAAGTTCAATTCATTGTGTTGAGAAACACGTCACACTTATGAGCAAAAACGTTTTGGCCGACCTTGAAGAAAATCTCTTTAAATCGGGGAAGAATGGAACGTTTTGCGTGCTTCAAGACGTAATCTATTACACGTTCTCTTAAAATGAGATTTTTTACATTTTTACATACTAAAATATTGACAACCAAAAGTCAAAATGGAACGAAAAAATTTCTATAGAGGTTTTCGACCATGATAATTCTAATGGAAGCAACAACAAAATTACATGTTTCTATTTTTAAAAAAATTAAACTTAATTAATTATTTAAAAAACTGTTTAATACAAAAGTTGCATGTTACTTATGTTTGGCCTTTAACAAACTATTGTTTGAAACAAAAATTGCTGAAATATATTGACTATTTATGAATGCATGTCTAAAAAAACAAAAAATCTTTTTAACATTAATTTGCCATTTTTTTTTTTTTTTTACAACATCATTTAAATTGCTAAACCCTCATTGGAAAATTATGAAATTTTGTATTTAGCAGTTGTTTTTTTTTTTTTTTTTTTTTTTTTTAATTATTTATTCTAAATCTAAATATGGTATAATATCATGGGGTTGCCATTGAACTTTTTAAAGTTTGGTTTAGTTTTAGTATGTAGATGATAGATCATGATAAAAAGAACTACATATAATTAATAAAGACCTTTCACGGTTTACAACGGTACTTGATTTTTATTGTTTCATCGATTAGAATAGATGCAATACATCAAGATATGGCCATCATTCAGATTTTTTTTTTTTTCGTACTGCACCTACTAGTTTTAACTCAAGTACAAAAACATGCAAATACATGCTAAATATAATTAATAGTAAAAAGTAAGTATAAAATACTGAAAAAAAAGCAATTGCTTTATACATGGAATAATTGAATATTGCCATCTTTACATACAAATAAATATTTAAAAAAAAAAAATTTCTAAAGAACTTTCGCTTTTACTTTGAAAAATAGCTTTTCTTATCATTTGGAGAGAATTAAGCAATGTTTGGTGGTGCAGTCCTGAAAATGATAAGCTAGTGATCTGAATGTGCATTGTTCCAAACCATCCAGTCACCTTGATGTGTTAAAACTTTATTTTCAAATGAAGGTGGTTTTCTAAATCAAAGTTAAAACACGTGTTTTCTGAACTTTGATAAACAGATTAATTGAAAAATAAGTCAATTTTACTTATTTCCATTTGCACTATTTTAATAGTTCAAATTAGAGTATCCAAATAACTTTTTGAAATTGATCAAAAGAAGAATATCCAAAATTCGTTGACCCGTTTTAATCAGTCATTATCCTCACTAAAATTTTCAACTTTCGGGATTTCAACGATCATTTTGCGGAGATGCAGACTCTCATACGTATTAAATCGTCCAAAATGCACATCCTCTTATCTAACTGAGAATAATAAAAATAATGACGAAAAATTCATCAATTAGTTTGAGTTGTAGGCCTGACCAAAGTTTGGATCACAACCAGAAGAATAGGAAACAAAATCAGAAGAATATGAATCAAAATTTCCAGTGACTTCTTCGATTTTTCAAAGAAATTTTTTGCCATGTTCTGTTGTTCAATGTTAACAATTATGTGGCTATTTAGTCTACTCACCCAGGGTAACAGGATGGCAAAAAATCAGGGTTCTAGCTATAATAGAATTTGAGCTATAAAGGGTCGAAAAACGTCTAAAGATCAGTTTATATAATACAGGATGTCTATAAATTAGTTGGGCAATGGAGTTCAAATAGATCTGTATAATTCATAATAACTAGGCATACTAAACATGTTTTTTTTTTCTTTCTTTTTTTTCTTCTTTTTTTTGCATGCAGAATGGCTTGGTGAACATAAATTAGTGAGGGGGAAATAATGGTTATTAATCCCTAGTTTTTAAGAGTTATACAGATCTATTTGAGCTCCATTGCCTAACTAATTTATAGACACCCTGTATGCAAGTGTCGGTTCTGCAACTTTGATTATGGAATTGGCGGAATAACACTGCACAGATAAATCCTTATTACTATCAAATCGAAAGCAAATAACGTATAATTTATGTCTTAAAATATTAAGAATACTGCTTTGATCTTTTAGCTTAACTATTTTAGACAAATGTAAACTTATCTTAACCGTTTTAATTAGTAGAATTATAAAAATCCATTAATATTACACTCAAAATAGGAAAGGTTTTGAAACTAAACTCAAAGTTCAAGTGCTTGTACATGTCACGTCAAAAACGCAAAGCATGAATTACTTATTTGAATTTTTATCTAAAATGTTAATTCAATTTGTGTTTCAACAAGTGTGACAAATGATGAAATGAGACAGTATTTTTGGGGAGAAATGGGACTTTCGAAGAACATGGTAAGGATTAGAGGAATTATAAAATTATATAATTTATGGATAAAAGTAGCACTTAAAGCAGGGTAGATTATATGGTGCTCCGTAAAAAACAGGACTTCGTAAAAAGGGATAATTCATTTAAGAATAGAAAGGTGGGATTTGAATAAAAATACTCCAAAACAAATTGGAAATTTTTTAAACAAGAAAACAATACTTAGTCATAAGTAGATAGAGGAACTCTAAATTTTAGATGTAGAGCGCTAGCTATTATGATGTCATAAGGTCAAATTTTCATGTTATTGATTTTTCCAAATTTCTGTTACTTTTGGAGCATACAGAAATTAATCAAGGCATTCTAATAATTTGTATAATTGATTTACATAAAATCACACTTACTTATTGATTTGAGGCAAACTTCTTATTCTACTTTTAGATGACTGTATTTAGAAAGCATTTCACCTCAAGTACTCCTATAATATTATATAAACATGTTAAGAATTAATGTATGGAAATGCATAAGTCAATTTAAAGGCCCATGAAAACCTATTTTTCATTAATTATTAAAGCCAAAGAAGTTAAATGACTTGCAAGGTTTGTAAATAAATGCCTTGACATAACCATTGAATTTTTTATGACTTTCTGTTACCCATATATATATATCATAGGGTAATGAAAGTATAGCATTCAGTCGGGAAAGTTTTTTTTTTTTCAGTTTTTTTTTTTTTTTTTTTTTTTTTTCCCCCCTCTACGTTTTGAAACATCCTGATTTCAAAAAAGTGGTACAGAAATTTTTGTGTATGTATGTCTGTGTATACGTGGTCAGCATAGCTCAAGAACAAATTGGCCTACGATGTTGGAGTTTTGAGTGAGGGTGAGTGGTGGCCATGAGGCTTACTAATACTGTTTTCGTCAAAATCGCACATGCGCATAAGGTGGAAATCAAGAAAAAATCATGTTTTTCAGGAATTGCTAAAAAAAAATTCTAAAGATTTTGATTAAAATCTCTGTGCTAATGCCTCTTAAGGTGTTTTAATTTTTCCCACCTTCGAAATTCCCGTAGATTGGTTGGTTAGTTGTTTTCAGATTATCTGGCACCGTCAGCAACACGAGGGCTATAATGCGCCGAAACATTCGTCATCTGATAAGCCAACATACATGTACAAACACCCATGCCTTACACGGGACTCGAACCCGCAACCTCGCGGTCTACAAGCTACTACGCTAACCACTATGCCGTTTGGTTCGCTAAATACCCGTAGAAATGCGATAAAAGCGTAAAAAGTTGAAAAACGAGTGCCTTTAACACAGAGCTCTCTGCCCTTGAGCATCGCTCATCAACGGTTTTTTATTTTCTGTTTCACGCACAAGAAAGGACAATGTAATGTCTCTCAAATTACATTGCCTCCCTGTCGGGTTTTTTAGGTAAAAATTACTGTCAGAAATATCGCCAAACTGGCCATTTTTATTTAAATGAGTGAAATTATGAAAACGTTAAATAACACCATATAAAATTTTAATGCAATGACTAATATTATAATGTAATTGAAAGTTGTGAGATGTTCCATACGCCTAGTTTTTAATTCTTCCTATTATTTCCTAACTCTCTTAGATATTTTTTTTTCTGTACAACAACCACTAAAACACGCATTCGTTAAGAGAAAACTAATGAAATTTGATTAAAAATTAACAAAGACAAAGCATACTCCAAAATAACCAATTTAACGTGGATAGTCCCAATAGACAAGTTTGGCAGCCAGGTCTACTTAACCAACCATTTAATTTCCCTCTTTCTATCTTTTCTCGGACAACCGAGTGTCGAGTTGGTCGGGGAATTGGTCATTGGCTTTCCTCGTCCTATTTTATAGCATCTCCCTTTACAACTTAGCGATACTGGAATCTCATTTTCGGGAACTGACCATTCCAGTGATATATAGAAATCCTCATTTCTCTTCTATAGTCTTGGAAGAAGATAAGAACTTGTAACTGGAACTCTATTCCGATGTCTTCTCCGCTCGTATAAAAGAATACTTTAGGATTCGTTAGTCTCTAAAGTACTCTTCAAAAGATCTTTTTGAATAGCATTGGTCATACTTCAGAAAAGAATTGCAGTAAATCATCAGCTCGGTTAATTGGGATTATTATAATCATGTTTGATCGTCAATGTTAAGTGTTCAGGAAGAATTAAATATAAAGCACATTTATACAGAGTCAGTGCAATAGGTTCGAAAAATTCCAAAAATTGCAATAAGTGATAAAAAGCATTTCTTTTTAAAGTATTCCGTAATTCTTCTAGAGTTTTTGAATAAAACTGTTTCGTAGCCGTGACATTGTTTGTTTATTTCATGTGAGTAATGTTGTAGGTAACTGGGTAACTGTTGTAGACTAATCTCTAAAGCATTACGTATAATTTTTAAAAATCCATAACATAGTCATCAATAGAAAGTATAATCAGTCATCCTCTTTATTTTTAAAACAGCCTATAACATTGTATAATTTTCAAACAGTTTACTCAGTTTTAGAATTGTGCAATGAAATACGAGTTTGAGTCAATCAAATAAAATTGTCCTCAAAAACCCATTACAGGGTCATCAATATAAAGTTCAATGGTTCATTCTCGTTATTTTCAAAACTGCCAATTTTTAGTTACATTGCTACAATTATACAATGAAATACAAAAAATGAGCAATATCCACAATACGGTCATCAAATATCCATAACATGGTCATCAACAGAAAGTTCAGTTATTCATTCTCGTTATTCTCAAAACTGCCGATTTTTAATTACTGTTACAATTACACAATGAAATACGAAAATTGAGAAAATTAATAAAATGAAATATTTTAGGGTTTTACTGAAAATATTTAAAAATGCGGCTTAACTCTTTCTAAACCCCAGTTCCACATCTAAAAAGTCGTAAATAACTCGTTTAAACATCCGATTCAATGAAGTTAACTAAGCCTCTTGAAGGGATTAATGAAATGATCGAGACACCACTGCTCTTCAAACACCGCAGAGTAACGGCGATCCAACCGAAATGGTATTTAAGGGCAAGATTAAGAAAAACATCCCTATCTTCAACAAACTCCAGCTATATCAAACACGCAAAGATCCACATCGTGCTTTTAATATACTTAGTGTATTTAGAATGAACTTTTACAGGATAGGTTTCGTAATTCGAACCTTGAACTAATCCGATTAGAAGATTAAATTTGAAGACATCCGTGTTTTAGGTGCTAAGTGGTATCTGAAGACAAGCTCATAGCGGAGCTTGTAAATAATCATGAATGTTGTTTCTAGTTGCATTATTTAACAGGAATTAATCCTTTTAGAACGAGACAGTCTGCTGAGTTTGGAATTTTTGATGCAAATGACTCTTCGGTGGTAATAACAGCAACCAGACAACTTTCCCTCGCTCTCAAATTCCGATGTCACGTTCACCAAGTTATCTTTAGTTCCCTTTAAAGTGATGCTATTTACTGAATCACGCTGTCGTTAATTCCAGCGATACCCAGAGAACTAATGAAACTTTCATTAAAACGAGAAGACAGTTGAATTACACGGTTTTAGCTTGCGCTGATTACAAACCAACTTTAGAATTCAGGGAATTAGACAGCCGAGCAACGCAGCATAATGTTCTTGATTGTCATGTTTCTACATAGCTGTCGCCTTTATGTTGCCTCGACTGCGTCGTGTTTCTACCCTTTCTGAATTAAAAGAGAAATTAAAGATTCAAAGCATCCGCAGTTTTATACTGAATATAATCATAATACACTAATAAGATAAAAACAGTGGGTTTAGGGTTAAAATTAACCATAGTCCATTTTTCCCATGTAGTATTAAAGTGGGTTTGGTTTCATGGAAATATAATAAATTTCAAGGAGCTACTGAACAAAGTTGGTATATAAATTTGTATCTTCTAATAAACTAGATTTCTGGATTCCAATATGCAGCAGTGTAAAAAAAATTCTAAATTTCATAAGCCGCTTAGAATACCCTTCTAAGGAAACCAGTATCTTGGCAAAATATAAATTACCCGACACCAAATTACTTCCATTAACTGTTTGTTCAAAGACGATAATTGTCTCAAAACTTGTTTCTTGTTCAATTATTTTTGTTGTTATTGTTCACCGGATCCATTAAAAACATAGATCCAAGTTCCTTAGAAAAATCTCTAGGCTTTTTCATCCCGTGAAATAATTAAAAACCACTCCCATTATCACAACAAAAATTGACCTGACGACCTTTATCATAACAAATCTTGTAGTCAAAATTTCATAAACATTCCACATGAACCTAAAAATATTGTGGCATCAAGATTTATAAAAATGATTGAAAAAAAAGTTTTATTTTCTGATTCGCAAGATGTAAAATAACACACACAAAAACTGAATAATTGTTACTTTATGAAGTGAATGTAGAAAAATATAGTGTTCTTCATTATGCAATCTGTTCCCAAAAATGCAATTGTAAAAAAGGGTGTTTTTTTTTTAAATACTTCCCAAATATTTGCATATTTAACATTTAAGTGGCACTGACAAAAAAATATTTTTCACCTGTCCCCACCGCTCAAAATCTACCTTAAGTAACGTTAGGCAGTTACTCACAAACCTAAGCAAACATTTTCTTAAACCGTCTTTATTTCCTTTAATAAATATTTTTTTAAATGCAATTAAAATGTCGTTTATAATAATCGATTTGTATAGTAACTCCTCGTTTATACTCGCATACACATATATGGATGAGACATTAATCGTTATAAAAGGAAAAACAAAAAGAATTTAATGACATCGTGCATTGAACACTGATCTCCTAACTAAAACTTCTTGATAACTTATAAGCGGGTTCTGCTCTGCCAGCAGGTGTTTGTGCCATCTTTTAGAGTCGATGTACCTATCCCTCCCATGCAAGGAAAACGCAACTCCCAATTTCTTAGTTACGTCTTTATTGGTACATATCTAATACTCTTATGAATGATACAAAACAGTTATATTCTGATTACACAAAAGCGCCATCTATCGGGCGTATATTGCAAAACAATTCTTAACACTCCCCACCTGATTTTAGCAAAAAAAATCAAAATACAATTCAAACAATATTCAAAGTTAAAGCAAAATATGTAAATAATTAATATGCTGAAAATAAAAATAGATTGATTAAGCATGTTTAAAGGTAAACTAATAAGGGATATATAACTACAATAGAGAATTTAAAGTTCAAGAGGATATAATAGTTGTATAGGTCTCTTGTACTGTCCCTTAGCAGTTTGAACTATACATGAACGAACAAGTCCGTCGCGACCCATTATAATCTCTTCGACTCTCCCAAGAGTCCACAGAAACTTCGATTTGTTGGTTCCTGCTATTAAGACGACGTCACCCCTTTTTAAGTCTTTGTGAGGCGTAGGAGTTGAAAGTTTGTGGGCATTGTTCAGCTGAAGAAGATACTCTTCCTTCCACCTTCTCCAAAATTGACGTAGCAGAGTAGTCTGGTACAACTTCCTTCGAGCCAAATTTTCCTTGGTGGAACGTCCATTGCTCAGAATTTCAGCGAAATGTAACGGGTATTCGTTTAACTCCATTGATGGGAACAGGAAATGAGCTGGAGTCAATGGCTGTAGATCTGCTACATCATTTGACACATAAGTGAGTGGTCTGTTGTTTACCACTGTTTCGACTTCGGTTAACACTGTACACATTTCTTCAAAAGTCAACAGTGCTCGTCCGAGGATCTTTCTAAGAGGCTCCTTAATAGTTTTCATCAATCGTTCATAAAAGCCTACCCACCATGGCGCTAGTTCTACAATGTATTTCCAAGTTATTCCTTCTGATGATATGAAGTTTTTCAACTCAGGATCAACAATAATTTCAGTCAAACTTTTTAGAATATCGTTTGTTCTTTTAAATGTTTTGGCATTGTCTGAATAAACAACACGACAATTTGCTCTCCTGGCCAAGAATCTTCTGAAAGCCAAAATAAACTTCCTAGTGGACATGTCAGTTACCAACTCTAGATGAACAGCACGAGTAATGGCACATGTGAAAAGCGTTATATAGCTTTTTCGTTGGGTGTTGTTTTCAGCTTTAATGTACACTGGTCCTGTAAAATCTACACCGATGACAGTGAACGGTGGATTCTCGGTGACATGATCTTTCGGAAGTTGGGCAGTCAGTTGTTTAGCAGGTTTCGCTGAGTACTTTCGGCAAATAAGACAGGAACTCAGCACTCTTTTAACAGTCTGCCTACCCTTTGGAATCCAATACATTTTACGTATTCTTGCTAGAGTAGCACTGACTCCTCCATGGAATATTTTCTGATGTTCACGTTGAACAACCAATTCAGTAAATCTCGATTTACATGGAAGAAGAATTGGATGTTTTTCTTCTATAGTACAGGAACTCTCTTCTAAGCGTCCTTTGACGTGAAGAATGTCCCTTTCATCCAAATAAGGGGCTAAACTGTATAGACTAGAGTCCTTTGGCAGCAGCTTACCCTTTTTGAGAATGTCAACTTCAAGAGCGTATGCACTGTTTTGACCAGTCTTTATCCAGAACTCTTCTGCCTTTTGGAGTTCATCTGCTGTAATGTGACCGATTTGAGTCGGACATTTTTTGATTTTAGAGATGAATCGCATCACCCAAACAGTCACTCGCAACAGTCGTTTAACATTGCTGAATGAACCAACATCAATTATAGGTTGTGCTATAGTTGAAACGCATGTGGCAACGATGGATCTCCGTTCCAGTTGATCTTCTTTTAATGTCGTTGAGTGTTGAGTAGGCCAAAGTTCAGGTGAACACCTCAGCCATGGTGGACCCGAAAACCAGATGTTGTCGATGAGAAGAGATGCTGCTGGTATTCCACGTGTCAGTTTGTCTGCCGGATTCTCCAGTCCTGGACAATGTCCCCAATTTTCAGGACTAGTTGTACCCTGAATTTCCAACACTCGGTTTGAGACAAATTGCTTCCAATCCCTAGCAGAACCCTTAATCCAATGCAAACAAATTTCCGAATCTGACCAAAAGAAAACCTCTTCTAATAAATTCTCAAACAACCCTACTAAAAACTTACACATTCTTGCTGCTACCACTGCTCCCATCAACTCAAGCCTTGGAAGTGATAATTTCTTTAACGGCGACACCCTACTTTTCGACATGATGAAGGACGTAATCAACTCACCTCTATCATTCCGAAACCTAAAATACGAAACTGCACCATATGCTATAGGAGACGCGTCACAAAATATATGCACCTGAACCTTCAATTTATCCGTATTTACACAATTCGAAAAATACATCCTTGGTATTCCCAGATTTCTCAGACATTGGACCTCCCTACACCAATCACTCCACTTCTTTTCAAGATCATCCGGTAATTGCTGATCCCATTCTAGACCCCTTTGCCAAATTTGTTGCAACAGACACTTAATCCTAATTACAAATGGAGCTATAAACCCGACAGGATCAAAAACCATTGCAGCAAAATGTAAGACAAGTCTTTTAGTTGGTCTTCCACAACTCAAACCCTCTATCAACGAACCCAACTCCAACGACAAAATATCCCTATCCGGATTCCAATTCAAGCCCAAAACCTTTGATTGAAGTTTTGAGTTATCATCCGCTGAACCAATTCCCTTTTCTAACCATAATGAGTTTAACTCCTCCGAATTAGTTGTAAATTTTCTCAAATTAAAACCTCCATCTTTCAAAATAGAAACTGCATCCATGGACAACTGAAAGGCCTCTTCGACAGATTGTCCTCCAAAGTACAAATCATCAACATAAAGAGAAGAATTTAGCATTTCTACAGCTTTAGGTTTAATTTCCTCATATTGCTTAATGTGTTTCTTAATTGTCGCACTCAAAATAAAAGGCGATGTCGTACACCCGAATGGTAAACGAGTCATTTGCATAACTTTATAATTTTCATTTTCTTTATCGGAAACCCATAAAAATTTTAAGAATTTTCTGTCTTCCTCAGCGATACCTATCATTAAGAATGCCTTTTCTATATCACTACTAAATGCAATATCAAATTTCCTAAACTTTAAAATAACATTCAATATGTTGGGATTTAAATTCGGACCCGTTTCTAAACAATCATTTAACGACAAATTATCCTTCGTTTTAGAACTACAATTAAAAACACAACGAACGCGTGTAGTAGTCTTATTTTCTCTTACGACAGGTTTATGGGGCATAAAATAACCTTCACTACCGCTAGTAGCTTCTTCAATTATACCCGTATCAAACTGTTCTTTAATAATTTCCTTATATTCAGAAGCTACCCATTTATTATTTTTAAAACCTTCTATCAAATTATCAAACTGTCTTTTCGCCAAGCCAAAATTATTCATTAAATGAATTGGCGCAGATTTCCACAATAGTTTTGTTTGATATTTTCCATTTAAGAAATTTAGCCCATTTTCAAAATCGGTGATGAATTATTTATCTGCTATACTTAAACCCTCGTCGTCTTTCAAACCTAAGGTTTCCAAATCCCACAAAACTTCCATACTTTTTCCAATACTTAAGTTTGTTGATACTATCCCAACGCTAGTCTCATTAAAACTGCGATCTTGCTTTCCTTGAAGTGTAAACCCAAATAAAGTTGGAATGCAACTCAAAGTTTCAGTTAGAGAAACCACTCCGTCCGCACTTACGATTTTCCAAAACATATCGCCGCCGATGAGGCACTGCACATTCAAATCTGATGGATTGCAGGCGTCGGCCAACATCCATTCCTTTTCTTTAACGATGTTTTGACTTATTGCGTTTGGAATCGAGATTGGAGCAGCTGTTATAGTATCAGTAATTAATGCCTCTATTTCAATTGATTTCTCAGGGTTATGCCTATTCCTCAATTTCAGTTTCGCAACGCAATGTAGTTTTTCTGCGGGCTTTATGTTCCCAAAGGAAAAAATAGATAATCTTTCTTTACGAATCGATTTAACTTTTAAAGCTTCTGCTAAATTTTGAGTTATCCACTTTCTTTCAGATCCATTGTCAAGAAGAATTCTAACTAATTTTGATCTTTTCCCCGAACAAGCAATTACACTACATGTTTGCAATAAAATACTATTTGACTTACCAGTTGAGGAATTACATTAAGTTACTGCATTTGTTTCCTCTTCAACTGACTCCTTAGCAGCTACATCATTACTTTTATAACATAATGAATAATGATGAAACTTAGAATTACAATGTTTGCAAGGATCTATTTTAGCCTTGCAAAATCTAGCCATGTGAAACCCGAAACATAGAAAACATTTCTTATCCATTTTAATTTTGTTTTTTCTTTCCGACACATTAAGACTTTCACAAAACTCATGGTCTGGACTATTACAAAAGACGCAATTGTTTTTTACGTTAGTAGCGAAACTTGCGGTAGACTGCGGTTCATTAAATTTATTTCCAAACCGTTTATTACCTTCGAACCTTCTAGGACTACCCTTATATTCGTAACTACTATGTTGAAAATTACCAGACTTATAACTATATATTTGTGTCCTTTCCCTTGACTGAATTTCCTTATCTAAAAATTCCATCAAATCCCTAAAATTCCACGTTTCATAGGAATATGTTCTATTAAATTCTAACACTAGTTCCCTGGGAATTCTCGCTAACAAAATAGGACTTAACAAGTTTCCAAATGTTTCTGTTTTCACCCCCAATGACTCCAAATTCCTAATTTGTACTTCTGCACGATCAAACAATTTTCTTAACCCAATCGTATCATTTATGTTACGAACAACTTGAATTTTTAACAGATGATTTAAGTGAACTTGAATTAATGCATTTTTATTACCAAATCTATTTTTTAGCAAAACCAAAGCAGCATCATAATTTTCTCCTGTCAGTGCAAATCCATTAATACAATGGGCTGCAGCTCCACCCAGATAAGATTTCAAATAATTAAATTTATCTATCTTAGATAAAGTTTCATTAAGGTGTATAGCACTTTCAAATTGATTTATAAATTCTAAGTAATAAGCCGAATCTCCATAAAATGTTTTTATTACTAATTTTGGAAGTTGAACCGTTTTTGTTTCCCTACGGATATTACTAGCCAATTCAAAACCGCCTTCGGCATTCGCAATATTGTTATCAATCATTGGAACATTTAAACTATTACTTAACTTTTCTATAGCATTAATTATTCTATGTTTCCAAATAATTATCTTTTCCGAATATTCTTCAGATGTAATAACTTCCGACTCTAACTTATCGAGTTCTACGAGTTGTTCAATTTCTAAATTTAATTGTTTAATATTATTTTCTTTTACAGTTAATTGTTCATGATATTCTTTTAAAGAATTTAATTTCACCTCTACATCTAGTTCATTAGAAATAAATTCTTCTATTTTGTTGATTAGTTTGGTTGTACCAGATCTCAAAACAGTTCGTTTGGTAATTGCTCTCTGTAAAGTTGCCATTTTTATATAATTCAACAATGCCACAATAATTATATAACCTACAACTTAAACAAATCAAAACAAAAACCCCAACAAGCTAGTCACAAATACAACAATTGCCAACTATTACCACACAATTATTGAATGCATATACCAACAAGAAACCAAAACTAACTTTTGATACAACTTAAATCAACACTATCAATTAAATCAAATCCCATAATAATCATCAACAAAAATCATACTATATATTCTCAAAAAGAAACTTCTAATTTTCAAGCAAAACAAAATTCGAAAATTTACCACAACAAAACCAAACAATAAACATTCTACCTCACTAAATGCCAGACTTTAACACCCAGCACAACACATTCTCAACACGAAACTTTCAATTTTCTAATTCTCAAACAAACTTAATTCGAAAGTTTACCACAACAAAACCAAAACAATAAACATCCTACCTCATTAAATGCCATACCTTAAATACATCACACGACGTCCGGAGACTTTCAACATTGTCTCAATCAAAGCTTGCGGTGGTTCCTTTTTCATTGGCCATTACTTCCCGGCCGATGCACCATGTTTGTGCCATCTTTTAGAGTCGATGTACCTATCCCTCCCATGAAAGGGAAAACGCAACTCCCAATTTCTTAGTTACGTCTTTATTGGTACATATCTAATACTCTTATGAATGATACAAAACAGTTATATTCTGATTACACAAAAGCGCCATCTATCGGGCGTATATTGCAAACAATTCTTAACAGCAGGTGAAGTAAAGATGAAGACTTCTCCCCATCTATACTACGTTGCCCATGGTTATTGACACATTCTAACTAGTTTGGGGGAAAGTTGATGAGTTGAAAAGTTAATCTATATGACAATCATCATATAGATCTATATGATGATTGATTTCGTCTATAAGCATACACTATCCAGAAGTTGAAGTTAAGATCAGTGGCATTGAATGGCATACATGTTACTTTCAGTTAACGATCGAGATTATTTGAATACTACAGAGTGTTCGTAAATTCAAGAATATATGTATAACTTCTAATAATCAGGCATTATAAACCCTTTTTTCTTTCCAAACTAATTTAAGTTCACCGTGCCATTCTGCATGCAAATAAAATTATTTATTGTTTAATTATTAAGAGTTTTATTATTTTTAACCTAATTATTAAGAGTTTCACAGATCTATTTGAACTCAATTGGCCATCTACTTTGTAAACGCCTTGTGTTTTTATTTCCTTTTAGAATTTTAATTAAATTATGATATTTTTTCACAATAAGTTGAAGAAGAATATCTGATACGACTAATGTTTTTTCACATTTTTTTTCCGGAGTACGCGACGTATGAACGTTTGGAGGACAAGCTACATATTATCTTTAGTGATTCTTCTTCAGAACCAGGTCGCAGTTAAACACGGGGAACATAACCATCAGGAACCTATCATCTCGATCTGGAACCATCAGGAAAAGTTATCTCTCGTGGTCTCTTGTAGAGAAGTTTCTAGTTTTTAAAGTAACAGCCACATTACCATGCTAGCATAGAATCCTAAAAGGGTGGAAGTTAGAGTTCTCGTCTAGCGTGCAAACAGTCGCAGGTTCGATCTTTGCAGTCACTTCTAAAATTTCTCCTTTCAAAGTTAGTAAACTTGACCTTGACAAAATGGCTCGTGTTGGTTGTGGGCAGCCGGTGGAATTTTGTCAGATGTTCTTCCATTCGAGACACAAATGCGAAGTAGTTTTGCTCTTGATAGGAAAACCCTCTCCCCCCCCCCCCCCACCTGCTCCACACCTTTATTCAGAAGATCATCAAAAGATGTTCCTGAACAGAACAGAAATCATGTTTTAATTGCGCTATAGAAATTTATAACATCTACTAAATGGCAAGTGGGTCCAAACGGCGTCCAAAAAAGCGCCTATTTAAAAATTACTCAATTTCACCAGATAGGAGGATCGTTTTAAAATTTCTCAATTTTCCTAATGAGAAGGCTATATGGAGACAATGTTTACAAAAAAAGACTATAAAAACCATTTCTACTCCAAAACCACAACAGGGAGTGAATTGACCCATAAAAAATTTATATTTTTTTTTAATTCCTGAATTTTACTAAATGAGAGAGCTATAGGGGACAGTGGTGAAAAAAAAGGTCCTTTCTACTCCAAAACCAGAAATGGCAGCCATTCGAGCCAATTTCTGAAAAACTGATTTTTTCCTAAAAATTCGTAATTTCCCCATTGAAAAAGTTAAAAAAATTAAAAAATTCTCGAAAATTTCTTAGAAGCCACATTTGGTCAGAAAATGACTATAAAACACATTTGAAGTCCCTAACAACAATTTCAAGTCATTCGATCCAATATCTCGAAATTTCAAAATTTCAAATTGAAAATACAAGGAATTGCAGCTTACAAGAAATTTAGTTCATAACCTTACAGGAGCACGATGCTTGGATTTTGTCAGATAAAAGTTCTTATAAAAATAATCTAAAAACGAAATTTATAAAAAACAGGAAATATTAAGTGGGTTGAAACTTTCCATGTTTTCTTCAATAGTATCTACTTGATTTATTTTTAAAAAATCAAGAGTAAAATGTTGCGGATTGGCCACGTTTAAGATCATATTTCGGAGAATCTTAAAACGAAATTTACAACATCCACTAAATAGCAAGTGGGTCAAAACGGTGTCCGAAAAAGAGCAATTTTAAAAATTACTCAATTTCAGGAGTTAGAAGAACAAAATAGGAGGAAAGTTTGAAAATTTCTGAATTTTTCCTAACGGGAGGGCTGGATAATATACCTGGATTTACCAATAACTGGATTTTGAGCAGCAAAATTTCACTTTAATGACGATTTGAATGTGGAAATCGATTCGAGTGATGATTTCTGTTACCCTAGTTGCAAAAAGATTGTAAAATTTTGAAAATTTAGAAATGTGAAATTTTCAATACGATGAACATGGGGGAAATTAAAACTAAAAAAGTTTGAAAGTGCACATTTTGGGACCAACTTTGACCCACTATTATTTAATGAGTGTTATAAAATTGGAATTGGAGATTCTCCTACACATTATCTTCAATTTCACAAACGGGAAAAAAAAATTTAATTTTACTTTTTGAACAATTATTCATTGAATAGTCCCCCATGCATTTTCAATGGGAAAATAGTACTTTCGAGAGAATGATTCAAATGCTTTCAAATTGAGATTTTGAGTTGGAAATATGTTTTATATTCATTCTTGTACCAAATTTTAATTGAAAAGAAATATTCTAAAAATCAAAAAATTCAATTTTTCGAAAATCGTTAAATTTTTCACTTTCGAGTGTTTTTGAATGGAAAATTTCATTTTGGTCAAATGTTTCCAAATTGTGTAATTTTTTTCAAAAACACTTTATAAATCAAACTAAGTTCAAAATTTGGCCTAAAAACTTATTTTGAATAGGTATATGAGAAGTTGAAATTTTGAAACGAATTCCCTCAAAAACTTTTTTAATTTGCATTACTTCGATTTTGAGCGCTAAAGTAACATTTTATAAGCAAATTGATGATCAGAATAAAATCGGGTGATGACTTTTATGTTCTTAGGCAACAAATTAAGGCTAAATTTTGAAAATTGAGAATTTGAAAATTGCTTTAGGATTGACATGGTTAATATATTTACAAAGGGATATAAAAACTTTTTTTTTTTGCATTAACTGGATTTTGATTAGTAAAATTTCACTTTAATGACGATTTGAGTGTGAAAATCGATTCGAGTGAGGATTTCTGTTACCCTAGTTGCAAAAAGATTGTAAAATTTTGAAAATTTAGAAATGTGAAATTTTCCATACGATTATCATGGGGAAAATTAAAAATAAAAAAGTTTGAAAGTGCACATTTTGGGACCAACTTTAGACCCACTATTATTTAGTTAGTGTTATAAAATTGGAATTGGAGATTCTCCAATACATTAGCTTCAATTTCACAAGCGGCAAAAAAATTTTGAAAATTTTACTTTTTGAACAATTATTCATTGAATAGTCCCCCATGAGTTTACAATGGGGGAATAGTACTTTCGAGAAAATGGCTCAAATACTTTCAAATTGAGATTTTGAGTTGGAAATATGTTTTATGGTCCTTCGTGTAAAAAATTTTAATTGAAAAGAAATATTCTAAAAATCAAAAAATTCAATTTTTTGAAAATCTTTAAATTTTTCACTTTCAAGTATATTTGAATGGAAAACTTCATTTTAGTCAAATGTTTCCAAATTGTGTTATTTTTTTCAAAAACACTTTATAAATCAAACTAAGTTCAAAATTTGGCAAAAAACTTATTTTGAACAGGTATATGAGAAGTTGAAATTTTGAAAGGAAGGCGCTCAAAAACTGTTTTTTAACCGTTTGTTTACTTTGCATTACATCGATTTTGTTTGCTAAAATAATATTTTATAAGCAAATTAATGATCAGAATGAAATCGGGTAATGACTTTTATGATCCTAGGCAACAAATTCAGGCAAAATTTCGGGAATTGAGAATTTGAAAATTGCTTAAGGATTGACATGGTTAATATATTTTCAAAGGGTTATAGACTTTTTTTTTTTGCAATAACTGGATTTTGAGTCATAAAATTTGACTTTAATGGAGATTTGAATGTGGAAATAGATTCGAGTGATATTTCCGTTACCCTAGTTGCAAAAAGATTGTAAAATTTTGAAAATTTAGAACTGAATAGAAATTTAAAAATAAAAAAAGTTTGAAAGAGCACATTTTGGGACCAATTTTAGACTCACTATTATTTAGTGAGTGATATTAAATTGGAATTGGAGATTCTCCTGTACATAAGCTTCAATTTCACAAAAGGGAAAAAATTTTGAAAATTTTGCTTTTTGAACAATAATTCATTGAATTGTCCCCCATGCGTATTCAATGGGGAAATTGTATTTTCGAGAAAATGGCTCAAATGCTTTCGATTTGTGATTTTGAGTTGGAATTATGTTTTATAGTCATACTCTTACCAAATTTTAATTAAAAAAAAATTCTAAAAATCAAAAATTCAATTTTTCAAAAATGGTTAAATTTTTCACTTTTGAGTGTATTTGAAGGAAAAATTTCATTTTGGTCAAAAGTTTCCAAATATTGTTATTTTATTCAAAAACACTTTATAAATAAAACTAAGTTCAAAATTTGGCCAAAAAAGTTATTTTGAATAGGTATATGAGAAGTTGAATTTTTGAAAGGAAGGTGCTCAGAAACTGTTTTTTAGCCGTATGTTTACTTTGCATTACTTCGATTTTAAGAGCTAAAATAACATTTTATAAGAAATTGATGATCAGAATGAAATAGGGTGATGACTTTTATGATCCTAGGCAGCAAATTAAGGCTAAATTTCGAAAATTGAGAGTTTGAAAATTGCTTAAGGATTAACATGGTTAATATATTTTCAAAGGGATATAGACATTTTTTTTTTGCAATAACTGGATTTTGAGTAGTAAAATTTCCCTTTACTGACGATTTGAATGTGGAAATCGATTCGAGTGTTATTTCTGTTACCCTAGATGCAAAAAGATTGTAAAATTTTGAAAATATAGAAATGTGAAATTTTCGATACGATTAACATGATGAAAATTAAAACTAAATAAATTTGAAAGTGCACTGTTTTTGGCCAATTTTAGACTCACTAATATTTAGTGAGTGTTAAAAAATTTCAATTGGAGATTCTCCTTTACATAAGCTTCAATTTCACAAAAAGGAAAAAATTTTGAAAAATTAACTTTTTGAACAATAATTCATTGAATTGTCCCCATGCGTATTCAATGGGGAATTGTATTTACGAGAAAATGGCTCAAATGCTTTCGATTTGTGATTTTGAGTTGGAATTATGTTTTATAGTCATACTCGTACCAAATTTTAATTAAAAAAAATTCTAAAAATCAAAAATTCAATTTTTCAAAAATCGTTAAATTTTTCACTTTTGAGTGTATTTGAAGGAAAAATTTCATTTTGGTCAAAAGTTTCCAAATATTGTTATTTTATTCAAAAACACTTTATAAATAAAACTAAGTTCAAAATTTGGCCAAAAAAGTTATTTTGAATAGGTATATGAGAAGTTGAATTTTTGAAAGGAAGGTGCTCAGAAACTGTTTTTTAGCCGTATGTTTACTTTGCATTACTTCGATTTTGAGAGCTAAAATAACATTTTATAAGAAATTGATGATCAGAATGAAATAGGGTGATGACTTTTATGATCCTAGGCAGCAAATTAAGGCTAAATTTCGAAAATTGAGAGTTTGAAAATTGCTTAAGGATTAACATGGTTAATATATTTTCAAAGGGATATAGACATTTTTTTTTTGCAATAACTGGATTTTGAGTAGTAAAATTTCCCTTTACTGACGATTTGAATGTGGAAATCGATTCGAGTGTTATTTCTGTTACCCTAGATGCAAAAAGATTGTAAAATTTTGAAAATATAGAAATGTGAAATTTTCGATACGATTAACATGATGAAAATTAAAACTAAATAAATTTGAAAGTGCACTGTTTTTGGCCAATTTTAGACTCACTAATATTTAGTGAGTGTTAAAAAATTTCAATTGGAGATTCTCCTATACATAAGCTTCAATTTCACAAAAAGGAAAAAATTTTGAAAAATTAACTTTTTGAACAATAATTCATTGAATTGTCCCCATGCGTATTCAATGGGGAATTGTATTAACGAGAAAATGGCTCAAATGCTTTCGATTTGTGATTTTGAGTTGGAATTATGTTTTATAGTCATACTCGTACCAAATTTTAATTAAAAAAAATTCTAAAAATCAAAAATTCAATTTTTCAAAAATCGTTAAATTTTTCACTTTTGAGTGTATTTGAAGGAAAAATTTCATTTTGGTCAAAAGTTTCCAAATATTGTTATTTTATTCAAAAACACTTTATAAATAAAACTAAGTTCAAAATTTGGCCAAAAAAGTTATTTTGAATAGGTATATGAGAAGTTGAATTTTTGAAAGGAAGGTGCTCAGAAACTGTTTTTTAGCCGTATGTTTACTTTGCATTACTTCGATTTTGAGAGCTAAAATAACATTTTATAAGAAATTGATGATCAGAATGAAATAGGGTGATGACTTTTATGATCCTAGGCAGCAAATTAAGGCTAAATTTCGAAAATTGAGAGTTTGAAAATTGCTTAAGGATTAACATGGTTAATATATTTTCAAAGGGATATAGACATTTTTTTTTTGCAATAACTGGATTTTGAGTAGTAAAATTTCCCTTTACTGACGATTTGAATGTGGAAATCGATTCGAGTGTTATTTCTGTTACCCTAGATGCAAAAAGATTGTAAAATTTTGAAAATATAGAAATGTGAAATTTTCGATACGATTAACATGATGAAAATTAAAACTAAATAAATTTGAAAGTGCACTGTTTTTGGCCAATTTTAGACTCACTAATATTTAGTGAGTGTTATAAAATTTCAATTGGAGATTCTCCTATACATAAGCTTCAATTTCACAAAAAGGAAAAAATTTTGAAAAATTAACTTTTTGAACAATAATTCATTGAATTGTCCCCATGCGTATTCAATGGGGAATTGTATTTACGAGAAAATGGCTCAAATGCTTTCGATTTGTGATTTTGAGTTGGAATTATGTTTTATAGTCATACTCGTACCAAATTTTAATTAAAAAAAATTCTAAAAATCAAAAATTCAATTTTTCAAAAATCGTTAAATTTTTCACTTTTGAGTGTATTTGAAGGAAAAATTTCATTTTGGTCAAAAGTTTCCAAATATTGTTATTTTATTCAAAAACACTTCATAATTTAAACTAAGTTCAAAATTTGGACAAAAAAGTTATTTTGAATAGGTATATGAGAAGTTGAAATTTTGAAACGAAGACGCTTATAAACTGTTTTTAAGCCGTTTTTTTACTTTGCATACTTCGATTTTGAGTGCTAAAATATCATTTTATAAGCAAATTGATGATCAGAATAAAATCGGTTAGTGACTTTTATGATCCTAGACAACAAATTAAGGCAAAATTTTGAAAATTGCGAATTTAAAAATTGTATAAGGATTGACATGGTTAATATATTTTCAAAGGGATATAAAGACTTTTTTTTTTTGCATTAACTGGATTTTGGGTGGTAAAATTTCACTTTAATGACGATTTGAATGTTGAAATCGATTCGAGTGATGATTTCTGTTACACTAGTTGCAAGAAGATTGTAAAATTTTGAAAGTTTAGAAATGTAAAATTTTCGATACGATTAACATGGGGAAAATTAAAACTAAAAAAGTTTGAAAGTGCACTTTTTGAGACCAACTTTAGACCCACAGTTATTTAGTGACTGTTATAAAATTTGAATTGGAGATTCTCCTATACATTAGCTTCAATTTCACATAGGAGGGGGAAAATTTGAAAATTTTACTTTTTGAAAAATAATTTATTGAATAGTCCCTCATGCGTTTTCAATGGGGGAATATTATTTTCGAGAAAATGGCTCCAATGCTTTCAAATTGTGATTTTGAGTTGGAAATATGTTTATAGTCATTCTTGTACCAAATTTTAATTAAAACAAATATTCTAAAAATCAATAATTCAATAATCGTTAAATTTTTCACTTTCGAGTGTATTTGAATGAAAAATTTCATTTTGGTCAAAAATCCCAAATTGTGTTATTTTATTCAAAAACACTTTATAAATTAAACTAGGTTCAAAATTTGTCCAAAAAAAGTTATTTTGAATAGGTATATGAGTAGTTGAAATTTTGAAAGGAAGGTTTTATGATCCTAGGCAACAAATTAAGGCTAAATTTTGAAAATTGAGAATTTAAAATTGCTTTGGGATTGACATGGTTAATATATTTTCAAAGGGGTATATAAAGACATTTTTTTTTTTAAATAACTGGATTTTGAGTAGCAAAATTTCATTTTAATGATGATTTGAATGTGGAAATCGATTCGAGTGATGATTTCAAATACCCTAGTTGCAAAAAGATTGTAAAATTTTGAAAATTTAGAAATGTGAAATTTTCGATACGATTAACATGGGGAAAATTAAAACTAAAAAAGTTTGAAAGTGCCCTTTTTGGGAACAACTTTAAACAATATATATTATTTAGTGAGTGATATAAAATTGGAACTGGAGGTTCTCATATACATTTGCTTCAATTTTACAAACGGGAAAAAATTTTGAAAATTTATTTTTTGATCAATAATTCATTGAATAGTCCCCCATGCGTTTTAAATGGGGGAATTGTATTTTCGAGAAAATGGCTCAAATGCTTTCGATTTGTGATTTTGAGTTGGAATTATGTTTTATAGTCATACTCGTACCAAATTTTAATTAAAAAAAATTCTAAAAATCAAAAATTCAATTTTCAAAAATCGTTAAATTTTTCACTTTTGAGTGTATTTGAATGAAAAATTTGATTTCGGTCAAACATTTCCAAATTGTGTTATTTTATTAAAAAACACTTTATAAATTAAACTATGTACAAAATTTGGCCAAAAAAAGTTACTTTGAATAGGAATATGAGAAGTTGAAATTTTGAAACGAAGGCTCTTAGAAACTGTTTTAAGCCGTTTTTTTACTTTGCATTACATGGATTTTGAGCGCTAAAATAACATTTTATAAGCAAATTGATGATCAGATTGAAATCGGGAGATGACTTCTATGATCCTAGGCAACCAATTAAGGCTGAATTTCGAAAATTGAGAATTTGAAAATTGCTTTCGGGTTGACATGTTTAATATATTTTCAAAGAGTTATAAAGATTTTTTTTTTTTTAAATAACTGGATTTTGAATAGTAAAATTTCAGTTTAATTACGATTTGAATGTGGAAATCGATTCGAGTGATGATTTCTGTTAATCTAGTTGCAAAATGATTGTAAAATGTTGAAAATTTAGAAATGTGAAATTTTCGATACGATTAACATGGGGAAAATTAAAACTAAAAAAATTTGAAAGGGCACTTTTTGGGACAACTTTAGACCCACAATTATTTAGGGAGTGTTATAAAATTGGAATTGGAGATTCTCCTATACATTAGCTTCAATTTCACATACGGGAAAAAAATTTGAAAATTTTACTTTCTAAACAATAATTCATTGAATAGTCCCCTATGCGTTTTCAATGGGGGAATTGTATTTTCGAGAAAATGGCTCAAATGCTTTCAAATTTTGATTTTGAGTTGGAAATATGTTTTATAGTCATTGTTGTACCAAATTTTAATTAAAAAGAAATATTCTAAAAATCGAAAAATTCAATTTTTCGAAAATCATTAATTTTTTCATTTTCAAGTGTATTTGATTGGAAAATTTCATTTTGGTCAAATGTTTCCAAATTGTATTATTTTATTCAAAAACACTTTATAAATCAAACTAAGTTCAAAATTTGGCCAAAAAAACTTATTTTGAATAGGTATATGAGAAGTTGAAATTTTGAAAGGAAGACGCTTAGAAACTGTTTTTAAGCCGTTTTTTTACTTTGCATACTTCGATTTTGAGTGCTAAAATATCATTTTATAAGCAAATTGATGATCAGAATGAAATCGTGTGATGACTTTTATGATCCTAGGCAATAAATTAAGGCTAAATTTTGAAAATTGAGAATTTGAAAATTGCTTTAGGATTTACATGGTTAATATATTTTCAAAGGGATATAAAGACTTTTTTTTTTGCATTAACTCGATTTTGAGTAGTAAAATTTCACTTTAATGACGATTTGAATGTTGAAATCGATTCGATTGAGGATTTCTGGTATACTAGTTGCAAAAAGATTGTAAAATTTAGAAAATTTAGAAATGTGAAATTTTCGATGCGATTAACATGGGGCAAATTAAAACTAAAAAAGTTTGAAAGTGCACTTTTTGGGACCAACTTTAGACCCACAGTTATTTAGTGAGTGTTATAAAATTGGAATTGGAGATTCTCCTATACATTAGCTTTGATTTCGCGTAGGAGGGAAAAAATTTGAAAATTTTACTTTTTGAAGAATAATTTATCGAATTGTCCCTCATGCGTTTTCAATGGGGGAATATTATTTTCGAGAAAATGGCTCCAATGCTTTCAAATTGTGATTTTGCGTTGGAAATATGTTGTATAGTCATTCTTGTACCAAATTTTAATTAAAAAAAATATTCTAAACATTAAAAATTCAATTTTTCGCATCAATAATCCAATAATCGTTAAATTTTTCACTTTCGAGTGTATTTGAATGAAAAATTTCATTTCGGTCAAAAATTTCCAAATTGTGTTATTTTATTAAAAAACACTTTATAAATTAAACTACGTTCAAAATTTGGCCAAAAAAAGTTATTTTGAATAGGTATATGAGTAGTTGAAATTTTGAAAGGAAGGCGCTCAGAAACTGTTTTTTAACCGTTTGTTTACTTTGTATTACTTCGATTTTGTTTGCTAAAATAACATTTTATAAGCAAATTGATGATCAGAATGAAATAGGGTGATGACTTTTATGATATTAGGCAACAAATTAAGGCTAAATTTCGAAAATTGAGAATTTGAAAATTGCTTTGGGATTGACATGGTTAATATATTTTCAAAGGGGTATATAAAGACATTTTTTTTTTTGCAATAACTGGATTTTGAGTAGCAAAATTTCATTTTAATGATGATTTGAATGTGGAAATCGATTCGAGTGATTATTTCAAATACCCTAGTTGCAAAAAGATTGTAAAATTTTGAAAATTTAGAAATGTGAAATTTTCGATACGATTAACATGTTGAAAATTAAAACTTAAAAAGTTTGAAAGTGCCCTTTTTGGGAACAACTTTAAACAATATATATTATTTAGTGAGTGATATAAAATTGGAACTGGAGGTTCTCCTATACATTTGCTTCAATTTTACAAACGGGAAAAAATTTTGAAAATTTATTTTTTGATCAATAATTCATTGAATAGTCCCTTATGCGTTTTCAATGGGGGAATTGTATTTTCGAGAAAATAGCTCAAATGCTTTCGATTTGTGATTTTGAGTTGGAATTATGTTTTATAGTCATACTCGTACCAAATTTTAATTAAAAAAAAATCTAAAAAACAAAAATTCAATTTTTCAAAAATCGTTAAATTTTTCACTTTTGAGTGTATTTGAATGAAAAATTTGATTTTGGTCAAAAATTTCCAAATTGTGTTATTTTATTAAAAAACACTTTATAAATTAAACTATGTTCAAAATTTGGCCAAAAAAAGTTACTTTGAATAGGAATATGAGAAGTTGAAATTTTGAAACGAAGGCGCTTAGAAACTGTTTTAAGCCGTTTTTTTACTTTGCATTACTTGGATTTTGAGCGCTAAAATAACATTTTATAAGCAAATTGATGATCAGATTGAAATCGGGAAATGACTTTTATGATCCTAGGCAACCAATTAAGGCTGAATTTCGAAAATTGAGAATTTGAAAATTGCTTTCGGGTTGATGATCAGATTGAAATCGGGAGATGATTTTTATGATCCTAGGCAACCAATTAAGGCTGAATTTCGAAAATTGAGAATTTGAAAATTGCTTTCGGGTTGACATGTTTAATATATTTTCAAAAATCGTTAAATTTTTCACTTTTGAGTGTATTTGAATGAAAAATTTGATTTTGGTCAAAAATTTCCAAATTGTGTTATTTTATTAAAAAACACTTTATAAATTAAACTATGTTCAAAATTTGGCCAAAAAAAGTTACTTTGAATAGGAATATGAGAAGTTGAAATTTTGAAACGAAGGCGCTTAGAAACTGTTTTAAGCTGTTTTTTTACTTTGCATTACTTGGATTTTGAGCGCTAAAATAACATTTTATAAGCAAATTGATGATCAGATTGAAATCGGGAGATGACTTTTATGATCCTAGGCAACCAATTAAGGCTGAATTTCGAAAATTGAGAATTTGAAAATTGCTTTCGGGTTGACATGTTTAATATATTTTCAAAGGGTTATAAAGATTTTTTTTTTTTTTAAATAATTGGATTTTGAATAGTAAAATTTCAGTTTAATAACGATTTGAATGTGGAAATCGATTCGAGTGATGATTTCTGTTAATCTAGTTGCAAAATGATTGTAAAATTTTGAAAATTTAGAAATGTGAAATTTTCGATACGATTAACATGGGGAAAATTAAAACTAAAAAAATTTGAAAGTGCACTTTTTGGGACAACTTTATACCCACAATTATTTAGGGAGTGTTATAAAATTGGAATTGGAGATTCTCCTATACATTAGCTTCAATTTCACATACGGGAAAAAAATTTGAAAATTTTACTTTCTAAACAATAATTCATTGAATAGTCCCCTATGCGTTTTCAATGGGGGAATTGTATTTTCGAGAAAATGGCTCAAATGCTTTCAAATTTTGATTTTGAGTTGGAAATATGTTTTATAGTTATTGTTGTACCAAATTTTAATTAAAAAGAAATATTCTAAAAATCGAAAAATTCAATTTTTCGAAAATCATTAATTTTTTCATTTTCAAGTGTATTTGATTGGAAAATTTCATTTTGGTCAAATGTTTCCAAATTGTATTATTTTATTTAAAACACTTTATAAATCAAACTAAGTTCAAAATTTGGCCAAAAAAATTATTTTGAATAGGTATATGAGAAGTTGAAATTTTGAAAGGAAGACGCTTAGAAACTGTTTTTAAGCCGTTTTTTTACTTTGCATACTTCGATTTTGAGTGCTAAAATATCATTTTATAAGCAAATTGATGATCAGAATAAAATCGGTTAGTGACTTTTATGATCCTAGACAACAAATTAAGGCAAAATTTTGAAAATTGCGAATTTAAAAATTGTATAAGGATTGACATGGTTAATATATTTTCAAAGGGATATAGACTTTTTTTTTTGCAATAACTGGATTTTGAGTAGTAAAATTTCCCTTTAATAACAATTTGAATGCGGAAATCGATTCGAGTGATATTACTGTTACCCTAGTTGCAAAAACATTGTAAAATTTTGAAAATTTAGAAATGTGAAATTTTCCATAAGGTTAACATATGGAAAATTAAAAATAAAACAGTTTGAAATTGCACTTTTGGGGACCAATTTCAGACTCACTATTATTTACTGAGTGTAATAAAATTGGAATTGGGGATTCTCCTATATATAAGCTTCAATTTCACAAAAGGGAAAAAATTTTGAAAATTTTACTTTTTGAACAATTATTCATTGAATAGTCCCCCATGCGTTTTCAATGGGGGAATAGTACTTTTGAGAAAATGGCTCAAATGCTTTCAAATTGAGATTTTGAGTTGGAAATATGTTTTATATTCATTCTTGTACCAAATTTTAATTGAAAAAAAATATTCTAAAAATCAAAAAATTAAAATTTTCGAAAATCGTTAAATTTTTCACTTTCGAGTGTTTTTGAATGGAAAATTTCATTTTGGTCAAATGTTTCCAAATTGTGTTATTTTTTTCAAAAACACTTTATAAATCAAACTAAGTTCAAAATTTGGCCTAAAAACTTATTTTGAATAGGTATATGAGAAGTTGAAATTTTGAAACGAATTCCATCAAAAACTTTTTTAATTTGCATTACTTCGATTTTGAGCGCTAAAGTAACATTTTATAAGCAAATTGATGATCAGAATAAAATCGGGTAATGACTTTTATGATCCTAGGCAATAAATTCAGGCAAAATTTCGAAAATTGAGGATTTGAAAATTGCTTAAGGATTGACATGATTAATATATTTTCAAAGGGTTAGATATTTTTTTTTTTGCAATAACTGGATTTTGAGACATAAAATTTCCCTTTAATGGCGATTTGAATGTGGAAATCGATTCGAGTGATATTTCCGTTACCCTAGTTGCAAAAAGATTGTAAAATTTTGAAAATTTTGAAATGTGAAATTTTCCTTACGATTAACATGGGGAAAATTAAAATAAAAAAGTTTGAAAGTGCACTTTCTGGGACCAATTTTCGACTCACTATTATTTAGTGAGTGATATAAAATTGGAATTGGAGATTCTTCTGTACATAAGCTTCAATTTCACAAAAGGGAAAAAATTTTGAAAATGTTGCTTTTTGAACAATAATTCATTGAATAGTCCCCCATACGTTTTCAATGGGGGAATATTATTTTTGAGAAAATGGCTCAAATGCTTTCAAATTGAGATTTTGAGTTGGAAATATGTTTTATAGTCATTCTTGTATCAAATTTTAATTAAAAAAAAATATTCTAAAAATCAAAAATTCAATTTTTCGCAAATCGTTAAATTTTTCACTTTCGAGTGTATATGAATGGAAAATTTTATTTTTGTCAAAAATTTCCAAATTGTGTTATTTTATTCAAAAACACTTTATAAATTAAACTAAGTTAAAAAGTTTGGCCAAAAAAGTTATTTTTAATAGGTATATGAGATGTTGAAATTTGGAAACAAATTCGCTCAGAAACTGTTTTAAGCCGTTTTCTTACTTTGCATTACTTCGATTTTGAGCGCTAAAATAACATTTTATAAGCAAATTGATGATCAGAATGAAATCGTGTGATGACTTTTATGATCCTAGGCAATAAATTAAGGCTAAATTTTGAAAATTGAGAATTTGAAAATTGCTTTAGGATTTACATGGTTAATATATTTTCAAAGGGATATAAAGACTTTTTTTTTTGCATTAACTCGATTTTGAGTAGTAAAATTTCACTTTAATGACGATTTGAATGTTGAAATCGATTCGATTGAGGATTTCTGGTATACTAGTTGCAAAAAGATTGTAAAATTTAGAAAATTTAGAAATGTGAAATTTTCGATGCGATTAACATGGGGCAAATTAAAACTAAAAAAGTTTGAAAGTGCACTTTTTGGGACCAACTTTAGACCCACAGTTATTTAGTGAGTGTTATAAAATTGGAATTGGAGATTCTCCTATACATTAGCTTTGATTTCGCGTAGGAGGGAAAAAATTTGAAAATTTTACTTTTTGAAGAATAATTTATCGAATTGTCCCTCATGCGTTTTCAATGGGGGAATATTATTTTCGAGAAAATGGCTCCAATGCTTTCAAATTGTGATTTTGCGTTGGAAATATGTTGTATAGTCATTCTTGTACCAAATTTTAATTAAAAAAAATATTCTAAACATTAAAAATTCAATTTTTCGCATCAATAATCCAATAATCGTTAAATTTTTCACTTTCGAGTGTATTTGAATGAAAAATTTCATTTCGGTCAAAAATTTCCAAATTGTGTTATTTTATTAAAAAACACTTTATAAATTAAACTACGTTCAAAATTTGGCCAAAAAAAGTTATTTTGAATAGGTATATGAGTAGTTGAAATTTTGAAAGGAAGGCGCTCAGAAACTGTTTTTTAACCGTTTGTTTACTTTGTATTACTTCGATTTTGTTTGCTAAAATAACATTTTATAAGCAAATTGATGATCAGAATGAAATAGGGTGATGACTTTTATGATATTAGGCAACAAATTAAGGCTAAATTTCGAAAATTGAGAATTTGAAAATTGCTTTGGGATTGACATGGTTAATATATTTTCAAAGGGGTATATAAAGACATTTTTTTTTTTTGCAATAACTGGATTTTGAGTAGCAAAATTTCATTTTAATGATGATTTGAAAGTGGAAATCGATTCGAGTGATTATTTCAAATACCCTAGTTGCAAAAAGATTGTAAAATTTTGAAAATTTAGAAATGTGAAATTTTCGATACGATTAACATGTTGAAAATTAAAACTTAAAAAGTTTGAAAGTGCCCTTTTTGGGAACAACTTTAAACAATATATATTATTTAGTGAGTGATATAAAATTGGAACTGGAGGTTCTCCTATACATTTGCTTCAATTTTACAAACGGGAAAAAATTTTGAAAATTTATTTTTTGATCAATAATTCATTGAATAGTCCCTTATGCGTTTTCAATGGGGGAATTGTATTTTCGAGAAAATGGCTCAAATGCTTTCGATTTGTGATTTTGAGTTGGAATTATGTTTTATAGTCATACTCGTACCAAATTTTAATTAAAAAAAATTCTAAAAATCAAAAATTCAATTTTTCAAAAATCGTTAAATTTTTCACTTTTGAGTGTATTTGAATGAAAAATTTGATTTTGGTCAAAAATTTCCAAATTGTGTTATTTTATTAAAAAACACTTTATAAATTAAACTATGTTCAAAATTTGGCCAAAAAAAGTTACTTTGAATAGGAATATGAGAAGTTGAAATTTTGAAACGAAGGCGCTTAGAAACTGTTTTAAGCCTTTTTACTTTGCATTACTTGGATTTTGAGCGCTAAAATAACATTTTATAAGCAAATTGATGATCAGATTGAAATCGGGAAATGACTTTTATGATCCTAGGTAACCAATTAAGGCTGAATTTCGAAAATTGAGAATTTGAAAATTGCTTTCGGTTTGATGATCAGATTGAAATCGGGAGATGATTTTTATGATCCTAGGCAACCAATTAAGGCTGAATTTCGAAAATTGAGAATTTGAAAATTGCTTTCGGGTTGACATGTTTAATATATTTTCAAAAATCGTTAAATTTTTCACTTTTGAGTGTATTTGAATGAAAAATTTGATTTTGGTCAAAAATTTCCAAATTGTGTTATTTTATTAAAAAACACTTTATAAATTAAACTATGTTCAAAATTTGGCCAAAAAAAGTTACTTTGAATAGGAATATGAGAAGTTGAAATTTCGAAACGAAGGGGCTTAGAAACTGTTTTAAGCCGTTTTTTTACTTTGCATTACTTGGATTTTGAGCGCTAAAATAACATTTTATAAGCAAATTGATGATCAGATTGAAATCGGGAGATGACTTTTATGATCCTAGGCAACCAATTAAGGCTGAATTTCGAAAATTGAGAATTTGAAAATTGCTTTCGGGTTGACATGTTTAATATATTTTCAAAGGGTTATAAAGATTTTTTTTTTTTTTAAATAATTGGATTTTGAATAGTAAAATTTCAGTTTAATAACGATTTGAATGTGGAAATCGATTCGAGTGATGATTTCTGTTAATCTAGTTGCAAAATGATTGTAAAATTTTGAAAATTTAGAAATGTGAAATTTTCGATACGATTAACATGGGGAAAATTAAAACTAAAAAAATTTGAAAGTGCACTTTTTGGGACAACTTTATACCCACAATTATTTAGGGAGTGTTATAAAATTGGAATTGGAGATTCTCCTATACATTAGCTTCAATTTCACATACGGGAAAAAAATTTGAAAATTTTACTTTCTAAACAATAATTCATTGAATAGTCCCCTATGCGTTTTCAATGGGGGAATTGTATTTTCGAGAAAATGGCTCAAATGCTTTCAAATTTTGATTTTGAGTTGGAAATATGTTTTATAGTCATTGTTGTACCAAATTTTAATTAAAAAGAAATATTCTAAAAATCGAAAAATTCAATTTTTCGAAAATCATTAATTTTTTCATTTTCAAGTGTATTTGATTGGAAAATTTCATTTTGGTCAAATGTTTCCAAATTGTATTATTTTATTTAAAACACTTTATAAATCAAACTAAGTTCAAAATTTGGCCAAAAAAATTATTTTGAATAGGTATATGAGAAGTTGAAATTTTGAAAGGAAGACGCTTAGAAACTGTTTTTAAGCCGTTTTTTTACTTTGCATACTTCGATTTTGAGTGCTAAAATATCATTTTATAAGCAAATTGATGATCAGAATAAAATCGGTTAGTGACTTTTATGATCCTAGACAACAAATTAAGGCAAAATTTTGGAAATTGCGAATTTAAAAATTGTATAAGGATTGACATGGTTAATATATTTTCAAAGGGATATAGACTTTTTTTTTTGCAATAACTGGATTTTGAGTAGTAAAATTTCCCTTTAATAACAATTTGAATGCGGAAATCGATTCGAGTGATATTACTGTTACCCTAGTTGCAAAAACATTGTAAAATTTTGAAAATTTAGAAATGTGAAATTTTCCATAAGGTTAACATATGGAAAATTAAAAATAAAACAGTTTGAAATTGCACTTTTGGGGACCAATTTCAGACTCACTATTATTTACTGAGTGTAATAAAATTGGAATTGGGGATTCTCCTATATATAAGCTTCAATTTCACAAAAGGGAAAAAATTTTGAAAATTTTACTTATTGAACAATTATTCATTGAATAGTCCCCCATGCGTTTTCAATGGGGGAATAGTACTTTCGAGAAAATGGCTCAAATGCTTTCAAATTGAGATTTTGAGTTGGAAATATGTTTTATATTCATTCTTGTACCAAATTTTAATTGAAAAAAAATATTCTAAAAATCAAAAAATTAAAATTTTCGAAAATCGTTAAATTTTTCACTTTCGAGTGTTTTTGAATGGAAAATTTCATTTTGGTCAAATGTTTCCAAATTGTGTTATTTTTTTCAAAAACACTTTATAAATCAAACTAAGTTCAAAATTTGGCCTAAAAACTTATTTTGAATAGGTATATGAGAAGTTGAAATTTTGAAACGAATTCCATCAAAAACTTTTTTAATTTGCATTACTTCGATTTTGAGCGCTAAAGTAACATTTTATAAGCAAATTGATGATCAGAATAAAATCGGGTAATGACTTTTATGATCCTAGGCAATAAATTCAGGCAAAATTTCGAAAATTGAGGATTTGAAAATTGCTTAAGGATTGACATGATTAATATATTTTCAAAGGGTTAGATATTTTTTTTTTGCAATAACTGGATTTTGAGACATAAAATTTCCCTTTAATGGCGATTTGAATGTGGAAATCGATTCGAGTGATATTTCCGTTACCCTAGTTGCAAAAAGATTGTAAAATTTTGAAAATTTTGAAATGTGAAATTTTCCTTACGATTAACATGGGGAAAATTAAAATAAAAAAGTTTGAAAGTGCACTTTCTGGGACCAATTTTAGACTCACTATTATTTAGTGAGTGATATAAAATTGGAATTGGAGATTCTTCTGTACATAAGCTTCAATTTCACAAAAGGGAAAAAATTTTGAAATTGTTGCTTTTTGAACAATAATTCATTGAATAGTCCCCCATACGTTTTCAATGGGGGAATATTATTTTTGAGAAAATGGCTCAAATGCTTTCAAATTGAGATTTTGAGTTGGAAATATGTTTTATAGTCATTCTTGTATCAAATTTTAATTAAAAAAAAATATTCTAAAAATCAAAAATTCAATTTTTCGCAAATCGTTAAATTTTTCACTTTCGAGTGTATATGAATGGAAAATTTTATTTTTGTCAAAAATTTCCAAATTGTGTTATTTTATTCAAAAACACTTTATAAATTAAACTAAGTTAAAAAGTTTGGCCAAAAAAGTTATTTTTAATAGGTATATGAGATGTTGAAATTTGGAAACAAATTCGCTCAGAAACTGTTTTAAGCCGTTTTCTTACTTTGCATTACTTCGATTCTGAGCGCTAAAATAACATTTTATAAGCAAATTGATGATCAGAATGAAATCGTGTGATGACTTTTATGATCCTAGGCAATAAATTAAGGCTAAATTTTGAAAATTGAGAATTTGAAAATTGCTTTCGGGTTGACATGTTTAATATATTTTCAAAAATCGTTAAATTTTTCACTTTTGAGTGTATTTGAATGAAAAATTTGATTTTGGTCAAAAATTTCCAAATTGTGTTATTTTATTAAAAAACACTTTATAAATTAAACTATGTTCAAAATTTGGCCAAAAAAAGTTACTTTGAATAGGAATATGAGAAGTTGAAATTTCGAAACGAAGGGGCTTAGAAACTGTTTTAAGCCGTTTTTTTACTTTGCATTACTTGGATTTTGAGCGCTAAAATAACATTTTATAAGCAAATTGATGATCAGATTGAAATCGGGAGATGACTTTTATGATCCTAGGCAACCAATTAAGGCTGAATTTCGAAAATTGAGAATTTGAAAATTGCTTTCGGGTTGACATGTTTAATATATTTTCAAAGGGTTATAAAGATTTTTTTTTTTTTTAAATAATTGGATTTTGAATAGTAAAATTTCAGTTTAATAACGATTTGAATGTGGAAATCGATTCGAGTGATGATTTCTGTTAATCTAGTTGCAAAATGATTGTAAAATTTTGAAAATTTAGAAATGTGAAATTTTCGATACGATTAACATGGGGAAAATTAAAACTAAAAAAATTTGAAAGTGCACTTTTTGGGACAACTTTATACCCACAATTATTTATTGAGTGTTATAAAATTGGAATTGGAGATTCTCCTATACATTAGCTTCAATTTCACATACGGGAAAAAAATTTGAAAATTTTACTTTCTAAACAATAATTCATTGAATAGTCCCCTATGCGTTTTCAATGGGGGAATTGTATTTTCGAGAAAATGGCTCAAATGCTTTCAAATTTTGATTTTGAGTTGGAAATATGTTTTATAGTCATTGTTGTACCAAATTTTAATTAAAAAGAAATATTCTAAAAATCGAAAAATTCAATTTTTCGAAAATCATTAATTTTTTCATTTTCAAGTGTATTTGATTGGAAAATTTCATTTTGGTCAAATGTTTCCAAATTGTATTATTTTATTTAAAACACTTTATAAATCAAACTAAGTTCAAAATTTGGCCAAAAAAATTATTTTGAATAGGTATATGAGAAGTTGAAATTTTGAAAGGAAGACGCTTAGAAACTGTTTTTAAGCCGTTTTTTTACTTTGCATACTTCGATTTTGAGTGCTAAAATATCATTTTATAAGCAAATTGATGATCAGAATAAAATCGGTTAGTGACTTTTATGATCCTAGACAACAAATTAAGGCAAAATTTTGGAAATTGCGAATTTAAAAATTGTATAAGGATTGACATGGTTAATATATTTTCAAAGGGATATAGACTTTTTTTTTGCAATAACTGGATTTTGAGTAGTAAAATTTCCCTTTAATAACAATTTGAATGCGGAAATCGATTCGAGTGATATTACTGTTACCCTAGTTGCAAAAACATTGTAAAATTTTGAAAATTTAGAAATGTGAAATTTTCCATAAGGTTAACATATGGAAAATTAAAAATAAAACAGTTTGAAATTGCACTTTTGGGGACCAATTTCAGACTCACTATTATTTACTGAGTGTAATAAAATTGGAATTGGGGATTCTCCTATATATAAGCTTCAATTTCACAAAAGGGAAAAAATTTTGAAAATTTTACTTATTGAACAATTATTCATTGAATAGTCCCCCATGCGTTTTCAATGGGGGAATAGTACTTTCGAGAAAATGGCTCAAATGCTTTCAAATTGAGATTTTGAGTTGGAAATATGTTTTATATTCATTCTTGTACCAAATTTTAATTGAAAAAAAATATTCTAAAAATCAAAAAATTAAAATTTTCGAAAATCGTTAAATTTTTCACTTTCGAGTGTTTTTGAATGGAAAATTTCATTTTGGTCAAATGTTTCCAAATTGTGTTATTTTTTTCAAAAACACTTTATAAATCAAACTAAGTTCAAAATTTGGCCTAAAAACTTATTTTGAATAGGTATATGAGAAGTTGAAATTTTGAAACGAATTCCATCAAAAACTTTTTTAATTTGCATTACTTCGATTTTGAGCGCTAAAGTAACATTTTATAAGCAAATTGATGATCAGAATAAAATCGGGTAATGACTTTTATGATCCTAGGCAATAAATTCAGGCAAAATTTCGAAAATTGAGGATTTGAAAATTGCTTAAGGATTGACATGATTAATATATTTTCAAAGGGTTAGATATTTTTTTTTTGCAATAACTGGATTTTGAGACATAAAATTTCCCTTTAATGGCGATTTGAATGTGGAAATCGATTCGAGTGATATTTCCGTTACCCTAGTTGCAAAAAGATTGTAAAATTTTGAAAATTTTGAAATGTGAAATTTTCCTTACGATTAACATGGGGAAAATTAAAATAAAAAAGTTTGAAAGTGCACTTTCTGGGACCAATTTTAGACTCACTATTATTTAGTGAGTGATATAAAATTGGAATTGGAGATTCTTCTGTACATAAGCTTCAATTTCACAAAAGGGAAAAAATTTTGAAATTGTTGCTTTTTGAACAATAATTCATTGAATAGTCCCCCATACGTTTTCAATGGGGGAATATTATTTTTGAGAAAATGGCTCAAATGCTTTCAAATTGAGATTTTGAGTTGGAAATATGTTTTATAGTCATTCTTGTATCAAATTTTAATTAAAAAAAAATATTCTAAAAATCAAAAATTCAATTTTTCGCAAATCGTTAAATTTTTCACTTTCGAGTGTATATGAATGGAAAATTTTATTTTTGTCAAAAATTTCCAAATTGTGTTATTTTATTCAAAAACACTTTATAAATTAAACTAAGTTAAAAAGTTTGGCCAAAAAAGTTATTTTTAATAGGTATATGAGATGTTGAAATTTGGAAACAAATTCGCTCAGAAACTGTTTTAAGCCGTTTTCTTACTTTGCATTACTTCGATTCTGAGCGCTAAAATAACATTTTATAAGCAAATTGATGATCAGAATGAAATCGTGTGATGACTTTTATGATCCTAGGCAATAAATTAAGGCTAAATTTTGAAAATTGAGAATTTGAAAATTGCTTTCGGGTTGACATGTTTAATATATTTTCAAAAATCGTTAAATTTTTCACTTTTGAGTGTATTTGAATGAAAAATTTGATTTTGGTCAAAAATTTCCAAATTGTGTTATTTTATTAAAAAACACTTTATAAATTAAACTATGTTCAAAATTTGGCCAAAAAAAGTTACTTTGAATAGGAATATGAGAAGTTGAAATTTCGAAACGAAGGGGCTTAGAAACTGTTTTAAGCCGTTTTTTTACTTTGCATTACTTGGATTTTGAGCGCTAAAATAACATTTTATAAGCAAATTGATGATCAGATTGAAATCGGGAGATGACTTTTATGATCCTAGGCAACCAATTAAGGCTGAATTTCGAAAATTGAGAATTTGAAAATTGCTTTCGGGTTGACATGTTTAATATATTTTCAAAGGGTTATAAAGATTTTTTTTTTTTTAAATAATTGGATTTTGAATAGTAAAATTTCAGTTTAATAACGATTTGAATGTGGAAATCGATTCGAGTGATGATTTCTGTTAATCTAGTTGCAAAATGATTGTAAAATTTTGAAAATTTAGAAATGTGAAATTTTCGATACGATTAACATGGGGAAAATTAAAACTAAAAAAATTTGAAAGTGCACTTTTTGGGACAACTTTATACCCACAATTATTTATTGAGTGTTATAAAATTGGAATTGGAGATTCTCCTATACATTAGCTTCAATTTCACATACGGGAAAAAAATTTGAAAATTTTACTTTCTAAACAATAATTCATTGAATAGTCCCCTATGCGTTTTCAATGGGGGAATTGTATTTTCGAGAAAATGGCTCAAATGCTTTCAAATTTTGATTTTGAGTTGGAAATATGTTTTATAGTCATTGTTGTACCAAATTTTAATTAAAAAGAAATATTCTAAAAATCGAAAAATTCAATTTTTCGAAAATCATTAATTTTTTCATTTTCAAGTGTATTTGATTGGAAAATTTCATTTTGGTCAAATGTTTCCAAATTGTATTATTTTATTTAAAACACTTTATAAATCAAACTAAGTTCAAAATTTGGCCAAAAAAATTATTTTGAATAGGTATATGAGAAGTTGAAATTTTGAAAGGAAGACGCTTAGAAACTGTTTTTAAGCCGTTTTTTTACTTTGCATACTTCGATTTTGAGTGCTAAAATATCATTTTATAAGCAAATTGATGATCAGAATAAAATCGGTTAGTGACTTTTATGATCCTAGACAACAAATTAAGGCAAAATTTTGGAAATTGCGAATTTAAAAATTGTATAAGGATTGACATGGTTAATATATTTTCAAAGGGATATAGACTTTTTTTTTTGCAATAACTGGATTTTGAGTAGTAAAATTTCCCTTTAATAACAATTTGAATGCGGAAATCGATTCGAGTGATATTACTGTTACCCTAGTTGCAAAAACATTGTAAAATTTTGAAAATTTAGAAATGTGAAATTTTCCATAAGGTTAACATATGGAAAATTAAAAATAAAACAGTTTGAAATTGCACTTTTGGGGACCAATTTCAGACTCACTATTATTTACTGAGTGTAATAAAATTGGAATTGGGGATTCTCCTATATATAAGCTTCAATTTCACAAAAGGGAAAAAATTTTGAAAATTTTACTTATTGAACAATTATTCATTGAATAGTCCCCCATGCGTTTTCAATGGGGGAATAGTACTTTCGAGAAAATGGCTCAAATGCTTTCAAATTGAGATTTTGAGTTGGAAATATGTTTTATATTCATTCTTGTACCAAATTTTAATTGAAAAAAAATATTCTAAAAATCAAAAAATTAAAATTTTCGAAAATCGTTAAATTTTTCACTTTCGAGTGTTTTTGAATGGAAAATTTCATTTTGGTCAAATGTTTCCAAATTGTGTTATTTTTTTCAAAAACACTTTATAAATCAAACTAAGTTCAAAATTTGGCCTAAAAACTTATTTTGAATAGGTATATGAGAAGTTGAAATTTTGAAACGAATTCCATCAAAAACTTTTTTAATTTGCATTACTTCGATTTTGAGCGCTAAAGTAACATTTTATAAGCAAATTGATGATCAGAATAAAATCGGGTAATGACTTTTATGATCCTAGGCAATAAATTCAGGCAAAATTTCGAAAATTGAGGATTTGAAAATTGCTTAAGGATTGACATGATTAATATATTTTCAAAGGGTTAGATATTTTTTTTTTGCAATAACTGGATTTTGAGACATAAAATTTCCCTTTAATGGCGATTTGAATGTGGAAATCGATTCGAGTGATATTTCCGTTACCCTAGTTGCAAAAAGATTGTAAAATTTTGAAAATTTTGAAATGTGAAATTTTCCTTACGATTAACATGGGGAAAATTAAAATAAAAAAGTTTGAAAGTGCACTTTCTGGGACCAATTTTAGACTCACTATTATTTAGTGAGTGATATAAAATTGGAATTGGAGATTCTTCTGTACATAAGCTTCAATTTCACAAAAGGGAAAAAATTTTGAAAATGTTGCTTTTTGAACAATAATTCATTGAATAGTCCCCCATACGTTTTCAATGGGGGAATATTATTTTTGAGAAAATGGCTCAAATGCTTTCAAATTGAGATTTTGAGTTGGAAATATGTTTTATAGTCATTCTTGTATCAAATTTTAATTAAAAAAAAATATTCTAAAAATCAAAAATTCAATTTTTCGCAAATCGTTAAATTTTTCACTTTCGAGTGTATATGAATGGAAAATTTTATTTTTGTCAAAAATTTCCAAATTGTGTTATTTTATTCAAAAACACTTTATAAATTAAACTAAGTTAAAAAGTTTGGCCAAAAAAGTTATTTTTAATAGGTATATGAGATGTTGAAATTTGGAAACAAATTCGCTCAGAAACTGTTTTAAGCCGTTTTCTTACTTTGCATTACTTCGATTCTGAGCGCTAAAATAACATTTTATAAGCAAATTGATGATCAGAATGAAATCGTGTGATGACTTTTATGATCCTAGGCAATAAATTAAGGCTAAATTTTGAAAATTGAGAATTTGAAAATTGCTTTAGGATTTACATGGTTAATATATTTTCAAAGGGATATAAAGACTTTTTTTTTTGCATTAACTCGATTTTGAGTAGTAAAATTTCACTTTAATGACGATTTGATTGTTGAAATTGATTCGATTGAGGATTTCTGGTATACTAGTTGCAAAAAGATTGTAAAATTTAGAAAATTTAGAAATGTGAAATTTTCGATGCGATTAACATGGGGCAAATTAAAACTAAAAAAGTTTGAAAGTGCACTTTTTGGGACCAACTTTAGACCCACAGTTATTTAGTGAGTGTTATAAAATTGGAATTGGAGATTCTCCTATACATTAGCTTTGATTTCGCGTAGGAGGGAAAAAATTTGAAAATTTTACTTTTTGAAGAATAATTTATCGAATTGTCCCTCATGCGTTTTCAATGGGGGAATATTATTTTCGAGAAAATGGCTCCAATGCTTTCAAATTGTGATTTTGCGTTGGAAATATGTTGTATAGTCATTCTTGTACCAAATTTTAATTAAAAAAAATATTCTAAACATTAAAAATTCAATTTTTCGCATCAATAATCCAATAATCGTTAAATTTTTCACTTTCGAGTGTATTTGAATGAAAAATTTCATTTCGGTCAAAAATTTCCAAATTGTGTTATTTTATTCAAAAACACTTTATAAATTAAACTACGTTCAAAATTTGGCCAAAAAAAGTTATTTTGAATAGGTATATGAGTAGTTGAAATTTTGAAAGGAAGGCGCTCAGAAACTGTTTTTTAACCGTTTGTTTACTTTGTATTACTTCGATTTTGTTTGCTAAAATAACATTTTATAAGCAAATTGATGATCAGAATGAAATAGGGTGATGACTTTTATGATATTAGGCAACAAATTAAGGCTAAATTTCGAAAATTGAGAATTTGAAAATTGCTTTGGGATTGACATGGTTAATATATTTTCAAAGGGGTATATAAAGACATTTTTTTTTTTTGCAATAACTGGATTTTGACCCTAGTTGCAAAAAGATTGTAAAATTTTGAAAATTTAGAAATGTGAAATTTTCGATACGATTAACATGGGGAAAATTAAAACTTAAAAAGTTTGAAAGTGCCCTTTTTGGGAACAACTTTAAACAATATATATTATTTAGTGAGTGATATAAAATTGGAACTGGAGGTTCTCCTATACATTTGCTTCAATTTTACAAACGGGGAAAAAATTTTGAAAATTTATTTTTTGATCAATAATTCATTGAATAGTCCCTTATGCGTTTTCAATGGGGGAATTGTATTTTCGAGAAAATGGCTCAAATGCTTTCGATTTGTGATTTTGAGTTGGAATTATGTTTTATAGTCATACTCGTACCAAATTTTAATTAAAAAAAATTCTAAAAATCAAAAATTCAATTTTTCAAAAATCGTTAAATTTTTCACTTTTGAGTGTATTTGAATGAAAATTTTGATTTTGGTCAAAAATTTCCAAATTGTGTTATTTTATTAAAAAACACTTTATAAATTAAACTATGTTCAAAATTTGGCCAAAAAAAGTTATTTTGAATAGGTATATGAGTAGTTGAAATTTTGAAAGGAAAAGGCGCTCAGAAACTGTTTTTTAACCGTTTGTTTACTTTGTATTACTTCGATTTTGTTTGCTAAAATAACATTTTATAAGCAAATTGATGATCAGAATGAAATAGGGTGATGACTTTTATGATATTAGGCAACAAATTAAGGCTAAATTTCGAAAATTGAGAATTTGAAAATTGCTTTGGGATTGACATGGTTAATATATTTTCAAAGGGGTATATAAAGACATTTTTTTTTTGCAATAACTGGATTTTGACCCTAGTTGCAAAAAGATTGTAAAATTTTGAAAATTTAGAAATGTGAAATTTTCGATACGATTAACATGGGGAAAATTAAAACTTAAAAAGTTTGAAAGTGCCCTTTTTGGGAACAACTTTAAACAATATATATTATTTAGTGAGTGATATAAAATTGGAACTGGAGGTTCTCCTATACATTTGCTTCAATTTTACAAACGGGGAAAAAATTTTGAAAATTTATTTTTTGATCAATAATTCATTGAATAGTCCCTTATGCGTTTTCAATGGGGGAATTGTATTTTCGAGAAAATGGCTCAAATGCTTTCGATTTGTGATTTTGAGTTGGAATTATGTTTTATAGTCATACTCGTACCAAATTTTAATTAAAAAAAATTCTAAAAATCAAAAATTCAATTTTTCAAAAATCGTTAAATTTTTCACTTTTGAGTGTATTTGAATGACAATTTTGATTTTGGTCAAAAATTTCCAAATTGTGTTATTTTATTAAAAAACACTTTATAAATTAAACTATGTTCAAAATTTGGCCAAAAAAAGTTACTTTGAATAGGAATATGAGAAGTTGAAATTTTGAAACGAAGGCGCTTAAAAACTGTTTTAAGCCGTTTTTTTACTTTGCATTACTTGGATTTTGAGCGCTAAAATAACATTTTATAAGCAAATTGATGATCAGATTGAAATCGGGAGATGACTTTTATGATCCTAGGCAACCAATTAAGGCTGAATTTCGAAAATTGAGAATTTGAAAATTGCTTTCGGGTTGACATGTTTTATATATTTTCAAAGGGTTATAAAGATTTTTTTTTTTTTTTAAATAACTGGATTTTGAATAGTAAAATTTCAGTTTAATAACGATTTGAATGTGGAAATCGATTCGAGTGATGATTTCTGTTAATCTAGTTGCAAAATGATTGTAAAATTTTGAAAATTTAGAAATGTGAAATTTTCGATACGATTAACATGGGGAAAATTAAAACTAAAAAAATTTGAAAGTGCACTTTTTGGGACAACTTTATACCCACAATTATTTAGGGAGTGTTATAAAATTGGAATTGGAGATTCTCCTATACATTAGCTTCAATTTCACATACGGGAAAAAAATTTGAAAATTTTACTTTCTAAACAATAATTCATTGAATAGTCCCCTATGCGTTTTCAATGGGGGAATTGTATTTTCGAGAAAATGGCTCAAATGCTTTCAAATTTTGATTTTGAGTTGGAAATATGTTTTATAGTCATTGTTGTACCAAATTTTAATTAAAAAGAAATATTCTAAAAATCGAAAAATTCAATTTTTCGAAAATTATTAATTTTTTCATTTTCAAGTGTATTTGATTGGAAAATTTCATTTTGGTCAAATGTTTCCAAATTGTATTATTTTATTCAAAAACACTTTATAAATCAAACTAAGTTCAAAATTTGGCCAAAAAAATTATTTTGAATAGGTATATGAGAAGTTGAAATTTTGAAAGGAAGACGCTTAGAAACTGTTTTTAAGCCGTTTTTTTACTTTGCATACTTCGATTTTGAGTGCTAAAATATCATTTTATAAGCAAATTGATGATCAGAATAAAATCGGTTAGTGACTTTTATGATCCTAGACAACAAATTAAGGCAAAATTTTGAAAATTGCGAATTTAAAAATTGTATAAGGATTGATTGGTTGGTTGGTTGTATTCAGATTATCTGGCGCCGTCAGCAACACGAGGGCTATAATGCGCCGAAACATTCGTCATTAGACAAACCAACATACATTTACAAACACCCATGCCAAACACGGGACTCGAACCCGCAACCTCGCAGTCTAGAAGCTAACACGCTAACCACTATACCGTTTGGTCGGCATATAAGGATTGACATGGTTAATATATTTTCAAAGGGATATAGACTTTTTTTTTGCAATAACTGGATTTTGAGTAGTAAAATTTCCCTTTAATGACAATTTGAATGCGGAAATCGATTCGAGTGATATTACTGTTACCCTAGTTGCAAAAAGATTGTAAAATTTTGAAAATTTAGAAATGTGAAATTTTCCATAAGGTTAACATATGGAAAATTAAAAATAAAACAGTTTGAAATTGCACTTTTGGGGACCAATTTCAGACTCACTATTATTTACTGAGTGTAATAAAATTGGAATTGGGGATTCTCCTATATATAAGCTTCAATTTCACAAAAGGGAAAAAATTTTGAAAATTTTATTTTTGAACAATTATTCATTGATGCGTTGATTCCCCCATGCGTTTTCAATGGGGGAATAGTACTTTCGAGAAAATGGCTCAAATGCTTTCAAATTGAGATTTTGAGTTGGAAATATGTTTTATATTCATTCTTGTACCAAATTTTAATTGAAAAAAAATATTCTAAAAATCAAAAAATTAAAATTTTCGAAAATCGTTAAATTTTTCACTTTCGAGTGTTTTTGAATGGAAAATTTCATTTTGGTCAAATGTTTCCAAATTGTGTTATTTTTTTCAAAAACACTTTATAAATCAAACTAAGTTCAAAATTTGGCCTAAAAACTTATTTTGAATAGGTATATGAGAAGTTGAAATTTTGAAACGAATTCCCTCAAAAACTTTTTTAATTTGCATTACTTCGATTTTGAGCGCTAAAGTAACATTTTATAAGCAAATTGATGATCAGAATAAAATCGGGTAATGACTTTTATGATCCTAGGCAATAAATTCAGGCAAAATTTCGAAAATTGAGGATTTGAAAATTGCTTAAGGATTGACATGATTAATATATTTTCAAAGGGTTAGATATTTTTTTTTTGCAATAACTGGATTTTGAGACATAAAATTTCCCTTTAATGGCGATTTGAATGTGGAAATCGATTCGAGTGATATTTCCGTTACCCTAGTTGCAAAAAGATTGTAAAATTTTGAAAATTTTGAAATGTGAAATTTTCCTTACGATTAACATGGGGAAAATTAAAAATAAAAAAGTTTGAAAGTGCACTTTCTGGGACCAATTTTAGACTCACTATTATTTAGTGAGTGATATAAAATTGGAATTGGAGATTCTTCTGTACATAAGCTTCAATTTCACAAAAGGGAACAAATTTTGAAAATGTTGCTTTTTGAACAATAATTCATTGAATAGTCCCCCATACGTTTTCAATGGGGGAATATTATTTTTGAGAAAATGGCTCAAATGCTTTCAAATTGAGATTTTGAGTTGGAAATATGTTTTATAGTCATTCTTGTACCAAATTTTAATTAAAAAAAAATATTCTAAAAATCAAAAATTCAATTTTTCGCAAATCGTTAAATTTTTCACTTTCGAGTGTATATGAATGGAAAATTTTATTTTTGTCAAAAATTTCCAAATTGTGTTATTTTATTCAAAAACACTTTATAAATTAAACTAAGTTAAAAAGTTTGGCCAAAAAAGTTATTTTTAATAGGTATATGAGATGTTGAAATTTGGAAACAAATTCGCTCAGAAACTGTTTTAAGCCGTTTTCTTACTTTGCATTACTTCGATTTTGAGCGCTAAAATAACATTTTATAAGCAAATTGATGATCAGAATGAAATCGTGTGATGACTTTTATGATCCTAGGCAATAAATTAAGGCTAAATTTTGAAAATTGAGAATTTGAAAATTGCTTTAGGATTTACATGGTTAATATATTTTCAAAGGGATATAAAGACTTTTTTTTTTGCATTAACTCGATTTTGAGTAGTAAAATTTCACTTTAATGACGATTTGATTGTTGAAATCGATTCGATTGAGGATTTCTGGTATACTAGTTGCAAAAAGATTGTAAAATTTAGAAAATTTAGAAATGTGAAATTTTCGATGCGATTAACATGGGGCAAATTAAAACTAAAAAAGTTTGAAAGTGCACTTTTTGGGACCAACTTTAGACCCACAGTTATTTAGTGAGTGTTATAAAATTGGAATTGGAGATTCTCCTATACATTAGCTTTGATTTCGCGTAGGAGGGAAAAAATTTGAAAATTTTACTTTTTGAAGAATAATTTATCGAATTGTCCCTCATGCGTTTTCAATGGGGGAATATTATTTTCGAGAAAATGGCTCCAATGCTTTCAAATTGTGATTTTGCGTTGGAAATATGTTGTATAGTCATTCTTGTACCAAATTTTAATTAAAAAAAATATTCTAAACATTAAAAATTCAATTTTTCGCATCAATAATCCAATAATCGTTAAATTTTTCACTTTCGAGTGTATTTGAATGAAAAATTTCATTTCGGTCAAAAATTTCCAAATTGTGTTATTTTATTCAAAAACACTTTATAAATTAAACTACGTTCAAAATTTGGCCAAAAAAAGTTATTTTGAATAGGTATATGAGTAGTTGAAATTTTGAAAGGAAGGCGCTCAGAAACTGTTTTTTAACCGTTTGTTTACTTTGTATTACTTCGATTTTGTTTGCTAAAATAACATTTTATAAGCAAATTGATGATCAGAATGAAATAGGGTGATGACTTTTATGATATTAGGCAACAAATTAAGGCTAAATTTCGAAAATTGAGAATTTGAAAATTGCTTTGGGATTGACATGGTTAATATATTTTCAAAGGGGTATATAAAGACATTTTTTTTTTTGCAATAACTGGATTTTGACCCTAGTTGCAAAAAGATTGTAAAATTTTGAAAATTTAGAAATGTGAAATTTTCGATACGATTAACATGGGGAAAATTAAAACTTAAAAAGTTTGAAAGTGCCCTTTTTGGGAACAACTTTAAACAATATATATTATTTAGTGAGTGATATAAAATTGGAACTGGAGGTTCTCCTATACATTTGCTTCAATTTTACAAACGGGGAAAAAATTTTGAAAATTTATTTTTTGATCAATAATTCATTGAATAGTCCCTTATGCGTTTTCAATGGGGGAATTGTATTTTCGAGAAAATGGCTCAAATGCTTTCGATTTGTGATTTTGAGTTGGAATTATGTTTTATAGTCATACTCGTACCAAATTTTAATTAAAAAAAATTCTAAAAATCAAAAATTCAATTTTTCAAAAATCGTTAAATTTTTCACTTTTGAGTGTATTTGAATGAAAATTTTGATTTTGGTCAAAAATTTCCAAATTGTGTTATTTTATTAAAAAACACTTTATAAATTAAACTATGTTCAAAATTTGGCCAAAAAAAGTTATTTTGAATAGGTATATGAGTAGTTGAAATTTTGAAAGGAAAAGGCGCTCAGAAACTGTTTTTTAACCGTTTGTTTACTTTGTATTACTTCGATTTTGTTTGCTAAAATAACATTTTATAAGCAAATTGATGATCAGAATGAAATAGGGTGATGACTTTTATGATATTAGGCAACAAATTAAGGCTAAATTTCGAAAATTGAGAATTTGAAAATTGCTTTGGGATTGACATGGTTAATATATTTTCAAAGGGGTATATAAAGACATTTTTTTTTTGCAATAACTGGATTTTGACCCTAGTTGCAAAAAGATTGTAAAATTTTGAAAATTTAGAAATGTGAAATTTTCGATACGATTAACATGGGGAAAATTAAAACTTAAAAAGTTTGAAAGTGCCCTTTTTGGGAACAACTTTAAACAATATATATTATTTAGTGAGTGATATAAAATTGGAACTGGAGGTTCTCCTATACATTTGCTTCAATTTTACAAACGGGGAAAAAATTTTGAAAATTTATTTTTTGATCAATAATTCATTGAATAGTCCCTTATGCGTTTTCAATGGGGGAATTGTATTTTCGAGAAAATGGCTCAATGCTTTCGATTTGTGATTTTGAGTTGGAATTATGTTTTATAGTCATACTCGTACCAAATTTTAATTAAAAAAAATTCTAAAAATCAAAAATTCAATTTTTCAAAAATCGTTAAATTTTTCACTTTTGAGTGTATTTGAATGAAAATTTTGATTTTGGTCAAAAATTTCCAAATTGTGTTATTTTATTAAAAAACACTTTATAAATTAAACTATGTTCAAAATTTGGCCAAAAAAAGTTACTTTGAATAGGAATATGAGAAGTTGAAATTTTGAAACGAAGGCGCTTAAAAACTGTTTTAAGCCGTTTTTTTACTTTGCATTACTTGGATTTTGAGCGCTAAAATAACATTTTATAAGCAAATTGATGATCAGATTGAAATCGGGAGATGACTTTTATGATCCTAGGCAACCAATTAAGGCTGAATTTCGAAAATTGAGAATTTGAAAATTGCTTTCGGGTTGACATGTTTTATATATTTTCAAAGGGTTATAAAGATTTTTTTTTTTTTTTAAATAACTGGATTTTGAATAGTAAAATTTCAGTTTAATAACGATTTGAATGTGGAAATCGATTCGAGTGATGATTTCTGTTAATCTAGTTGCAAAATGATTGTAAAATTTTGAAAATTTAGAAATGTGAAATTTTCGATACGATTAACATGGGGAAAATTAAAACTAAAAAAATTTGAAAGTGCACTTTTTGGGACAACTTTAGACCCACAATTATTTAAGGAGTGTTATAAAATTGGAATTGGAGATTCTCCTATACATTAGCTTCAATTTCACATACGGGAAAAAAATTTGAAAATTTTACTTTCTAAACAATAATTCATTGAATAGTCCCCTCTGCGTTTTCAATGGAAGAATTGTATTTTCGAGAAAATGGCTCAAATGCTTTCAAATTTTGATTTTGAGTTGGAAATATGTTTTATAGTCATTGTTGTACCAAATTTTAATTAAAAAGAAATATTCTAAAAATCGAAAAATTCAATTTTTCGAAAATTATTAATTTTTTCATTTTCAAGTGTATTTGATTGGAAAATTTCATTTTGGTCAAATGTTTCCAAATTGTATTATTTTATTCAAAAACACTTTATAAATCAAACTAAGTTCAAAATTTGGCCAAAAAAATTATTTTGAATAGGTATATGAGAAGTTGAAATTTTGAAAGGAAGACGCTTAGAAACTGTTTTTAAGCCGTTTTTTTACTTTGCATACTTCGATTTTGAGTGCTAAAATATCATTTTATAAGCAAATTGATGATCAGAATAAAATCGGTTAGTGACTTTTATGATCCTAGACAACAAATTAAGTCAAAATTTTGAAAATTGCGAATTTAAAAATTGTATAAGGATTGATTGGTTGGTTGGTTGTATTCAGATTATCTGGCGCCGTCAGCAACACGAGGGCTATAATGCGCCGAAACATTCGTCATTAGACAAACCAACATACATTTACAAACACCCATGCCAAACACGGGACTCGAACCCGCAACCTCGCAGTCTAGAAGCTAACACGCTAACCACTATACCGTTTGGTCGGCATATAAGGATTGACATGGTTAATATATTTTCAAAGGGATATAGACTTTTTTTTTGCAATAACTGGATTTTGAGTAGTAAAATTTCCCTTTAATGACAATTTGAATGCGGAAATCGATTCGAGTGATATTACTGTTACCCTAGTTGCAAAAAGATTGTAAAATTTTGAAAATTTAGAAATGTGAAATTTTCCATAAGGTTAACATATGGAAAATTAAAAATAAAACAGTTTGAAATTGCACTTTTGGGGACCAATTTCAGACTCACTATTATTTACTGAGTGTAATAAAATTGGAATTGGGGATTCTCCTATATATAAGCTTCAATTTCACAAAAGGGAAAAAATTTTGAAAATTTTATTTTTGAACAATTATTCATTGATGCGTTGATTCCCCCATGCGTTTTCAATGGGGGAATAGTACTTTCGAGAAAATGGCTCAAATGCTTTCAAATTGAGATTTTGAGTTGGAAATATGTTTTATATTCATTCTTGTACCAAATTTTAATTGAAAAAAAATATTCTAAAAATCAAAAAATTAAAATTTTCGAAAATCGTTAAATTTTTCACTTTCGAGTGTTTTTGAATGGAAAATTTCATTTTGGTCAAATGTTTCCAAATTGTGTTATTTTTTTCAAAAACACTTTATAAATCAAACTAAGTTCAAAATTTGGCCTAAAAACTTATTTTGAATAGGTATATGAGAAGTTGAAATTTTGAAACGAATTCCCTCAAAAACTTTTTTAATTTGCATTACTTCGATTTTGAGCGCTAAAGTAACATTTTATAAGCAAATTGATGATCAGAATAAAATCGGGTAATGACTTTTATGATCCTAGGCAATAAATTCAGGCAAAATTTCGAAAATTGAGGATTTGAAAATTGCTTAAGGATTGACATGATTAATATATTTTCAAAGGGTTAGATATTTTTTTTTTGCAATAACTGGATTTTGAGACATAAAATTTCCCTTTAATGGCGATTTGAATGTGGAAATCGATTCGAGTGATATTTCCGTTACCCTAGTTGCAAAAAGATTGTAAAATTTTGAAAATTTTGAAATGTGAAATTTTCCTTACGATTAACATGGGGAAAATTAAAAATAAAAAAGTTTGAAAGTGCACTTTCTGGGACCAATTTTAGACTCACTATTATTTAGTGAGTGATATAAAATTGGAATTGGAGATTCTTCTGTACATAAGCTTCAATTTCACAAAAGGGAACAAATTTTGAAAATGTTGCTTTTTGAACAATAATTCATTGAATAGTCCCCCATACGTTTTCAATGGGGGAATATTATTTTTGAGAAAATGGCTCAAATGCTTTCAAATTGAGATTTTGAGTTGGAAATATGTTTTATAGTCATTCTTGTACCAAATTTTAATTAAAAAAAAATATTCTAAAAATCAAAAATTCAATTTTTCGCAAATCGTTAAATTTTTCACTTTCGAGTGTATATGAATGGAAAATTTTATTTTTGTCAAAAATTTCCAAATTGTGTTATTTTATTCAAAAACACTTTATAAATTAAACTAAGTTAAAAAGTTTGGCCAAAAAAGTTATTTTTAATAGGTATATGAGATGTTGAAATTTGGAAACAAATTCGCTCAGAAACTGTTTTAAGCCGTTTTCTTACTTTGCATTACTTCGATTTTGAGCGCTAAAATAACATTTTATAAGCAAATTGATGATCAGAATGAAATCGTGTGATGACTTTTATGATCCTAGGCAATAAATTAAGGCTAAATTTTGAAAATTGAGAATTTGAAAATTGCTTTAGGATTTACATGGTTAATATATTTTCAAAGGGATATAAAGACTTTTTTTTTTGCATTAACTCGATTTTGAGTAGTAAAATTTCACTTTAATGACGATTTGATTGTTGAAATCGATTCGATTGAGGATTTCTGGTATACTAGTTGCAAAAAGATTGTAAAATTTAGAAAATTTAGAAATGTGAAATTTTCGATGCGATTAACATGGGGCAAATTAAAACTAAAAAAGTTTGAAAGTGCACTTTTTGGGACCAACTTTAGACCCACAGTTATTTAGTGAGTGTTATAAAATTGGAATTGGAGATTCTCCTATACATTAGCTTTGATTTCGCGTAGGAGGGAAAAAATTTGAAAATTTTACTTTTTGAAGAATAATTTATCGAATTGTCCCTCATGCGTTTTCAATGGGGGAATATTATTTTCGAGAAAATGGCTCCAATGCTTTCAAATTGTGATTTTGCGTTGGAAATATGTTGTATAGTCATTCTTGTACCAAATTTTAATTAAAAAAAATATTCTAAACATTAAAAATTCAATTTTTCGCATCAATAATCCAATAATCGTTAAATTTTTCACTTTCGAGTGTATTTGAATGAAAAATTTCATTTCGGTCAAAAATTTCCAAATTGTGTTATTTTATTCAAAAACACTTTATAAATTAAACTACGTTCAAAATTTGGCCAAAAAAAGTTATTTTGAATAGGTATATGAGTAGTTGAAATTTTGAAAGGAAGGCGCTCAGAAACTGTTTTTTAACCGTTTGTTTACTTTGTATTACTTCGATTTTGTTTGCTAAAATAACATTTTATAAGCAAATTGATGATCAGAATGAAATAGGGTGATGACTTTTATGATATTAGGCAACAAATTAAGGCTAAATTTCGAAAATTGAGAATTTGAAAATTGCTTTGGGATTGACATGGTTAATATATTTTCAAAGGGGTATATAAAGACATTTTTTTTTTTGCAATAACTGGATTTTGACCCTAGTTGCAAAAAGATTGTAAAATTTTGAAAATTTAGAAATGTGAAATTTTCGATACGATTAACATGGGGAAAATTAAAACTTAAAAAGTTTGAAAGTGCCCTTTTTGGGAACAACTTTAAACAATATATATTATTTAGTGAGTGATATAAAATTGGAACTGGAGGTTCTCCTATACATTTGCTTCAATTTTACAAACGAGGAAAAAATTTTGAAAATTTATTTTTTGATCAATAATTCATTGAATAGTCCCTTATGCGTTTTCAATGGGGGAATTGTATTTTCGAGAAAATGGCTCAAATGCTTTCGATTTGTGATTTTGAGTTGGAATTATGTTTTATAGTCATACTCGTACCAAATTTTAATTAAAAAAAATTCTAAAAATCAAAAATTCAATTTTTCAAAAATCGTTAAATTTTTCACTTTTGAGTGTATTTGAATGAAAATTTTGATTTTGGTCAAAAATTTCCAAATTGTGTTATTTTATTAAAAAACACTTTATAAATTAAACTATGTTCAAAATTTGGCCAAAAAAAGTTATTTTGAATAGGTATATGAGTAGTTGAAATTTTGAAAGGAAAAGGCGCTCAGAAACTGTTTTTTAACCGTTTGTTTACTTTGTATTACTTCGATTTTGTTTGCTAAAATAACATTTTATAAGCAAATTGATGATCAGAATGAAATAGGGTGATGACTTTTATGATATTAGGCAACAAATTAAGGCTAAATTTCGAAAATTGAGAATTTGAAAATTGCTTTGGGATTGACATGTTTAATATATTTTCAAAGGGGTATATAAAGACATTTTTTTTTTGCAATAACTGGATTTTGACCCTAGTTGCAAAAAGATTGTAAAATTTTGAAAATTTAGAAATGTGAAATTTTCGATACGATTAACATGGGGAAAATTAAAACTTAAAAAGTTTGAAAGTGCCCTTTTTGGGAACAACTTTAAACAATATATATTATTTAGTGAGTGATATAAAATTGGAACTGGAGGTTCTCCTATACATTTGCTTCAATTTTACAAACGGGGAAAAAATTTTGAAAATTTATTTTTTGATCAATAATTCATTGAATAGTCCCTTATGCGTTTTCAATGGGGGAATTGTATTTTCGAGAAAATGGCTCAAATGCTTTCGATTTGTGATTTTGAGTTGGAATTATGTTTTATAGTCATACTCGTACCAAATTTTAATTAAAAAAAATTCTAAAAATCAAAAATTCAATTTTTCAAAAATCGTTAAATTTTTCACTTTTGAGTGTATTTGAATGAAAATTTTGATTTTGGTCAAAAATTTCCAAATTGTGTTATTTTATTAAAAAACACTTTATAAATTAAACTATGTTCAAAATTTGGCCAAAAAAAGTTACTTTGAATAGGAATATGAGAAGTTGAAATTTTGAAACGAAGGCGCTTAAAAACTGTTTTAAGCCGTTTTTTTACTTTGCATTACTTGGATTTTGAGCGCTAAAATAACATTTTATAAGCAAATTGATGATCAGATTGAAATCGGGAGATGACTTTTATGATCCTAGGCAACCAATTAAGGCTGAATTTCGAAAATTGAGAATTTGAAAATTGCTTTCGGGTTGACATGTTTTATATATTTTCAAAGGGTTATAAAGATTTTTTTTTTTTTTTAAATAACTGGATTTTGAATAGTAAAATTTCAGTTTAATAACGATTTGAATGTGGAAATCGATTCGAGTGATGATTTCTGTTAATCTAGTTGCAAAATGATTGTAAAATTTTGAAAATTTAGAAATGTGAAATTTTCGATACGATTAACATGGGGAAAATTAAAACTAAAAAAATTTGAAAGTGCACTTTTTGGGACAACTTTAGACCCACAATTATTTAAGGAGTGTTATAAAATTGGAATTGGAGATTCTCCTATACATTAGCTTCAATTTCACATACGGGAAAAAAATTTGAAAATTTTACTTTCTAAACAATAATTCATTGAATAGTCCCCTCTGCGTTTTCAATGGAAGAATTGTATTTTCGAGAAAATGGCTCAAATGCTTTCAAATTTTGATTTTGAGTTGGAAATATGTTTTATAGTCATTGTTGTACCAAATTTTAATTAAAAAGAAATATTCTAAAAATCGAAAAATTCAATTTTTCGAAAATTATTAATTTTTTCATTTTCAAGTGTATTTGATTGGAAAATTTCATTTTGGTCAAATGTTTCCAAATTGTATTATTTTATTCAAAAACACTTTATAAATCAAACTAAGTTCAAAATTTGGCCAAAAAAATTATTTTGAATAGGTATATGAGAAGTTGAAATTTTGAAAGGAAGACGCTTAGAAACTGTTTTTAAGCCGTTTTTTTACTTTGCATACTTCGATTTTGAGTGCTAAAATATCATTTTATAAGCAAATTGATGATCAGAATAAAATCGGTTAGTGACTTTTATGATCCTAGACAACAAATTAAGGCAAAATTTTGAAAATTGCGAATTTAAAAATTGTATAAGGATTGATTGGTTGGTTGGTTGTATTCAGATTATCTGGCGCCGTCAGCAACACGAGGGCTATAATGCGCCGAAACATTCGTCATTAGACAAACCAACATACATTTACAAACACCCATGCCAAACACGGGACTCGAACCCGCAACCTCGCAGTCTAGAAGCTAACACGCTAACCACTATACCGTTTGGTCGGCATATAAGGATTGACATGGTTAATATATTTTCAAAGGGATATAGACTTTTTTTTTGCAATAACTGGATTTTGAGTAGTAAAATTTCCCTTTAATGACAATTTGAATGCGGAAATCGATTCGAGTGATATTACTGTTACCCTAGTTGCAAAAAGATTGTAAAATTTTGAAAATTTAGAAATGTGAAATTTTCCATAAGGTTAACATATGGAAAATTAAAAATAAAACAGTTTGAAATTGCACTTTTGGGGACCAATTTCAGACTCACTATTATTTACTGAGTGTAATAAAATTGGAATTGGGGATTCTCCTATATATAAGCTTCAATTTCACAAAAGGGAAAAAATTTTGAAAATTTTATTTTTGAACAATTATTCATTGATGCGTTGATTCCCCCATGCGTTTTCAATGGGGGAATAGTACTTTCGAGAAAATGGCTCAAATGCTTTCAAATTGAGATTTTGAGTTGGAAATATGTTTTATATTCATTCTTGTACCAAATTTTAATTGAAAAAAAATATTCTAAAAATCAAAAAATTAAAATTTTCGAAAATCGTTAAATTTTTCACTTTCGAGTGTTTTTGAATGGAAAATTTCATTTTGGTCAAATGTTTCCAAATTGTGTTATTTTTTTCAAAAACACTTTATAAATCAAACTAAGTTCAAAATTTGGCCTAAAAACTTATTTTGAATAGGTATATGAGAAGTTGAAATTTTGAAACGAATTCCCTCAAAAACTTTTTTAATTTGCATTACTTCGATTTTGAGCGCTAAAGTAACATTTTATAAGCAAATTGATGATCAGAATAAAATCGGGTAATGACTTTTATGATCCTAGGCAATAAATTCAGGCAAAATTTCGAAAATTGAGGATTTGAAAATTGCTTAAGGATTGACATGATTAATATATTTTCAAAGGGTTAGATATTTTTTTTTTGCAATAACTGGATTTTGAGACATAAAATTTCCCTTTAATGGCGATTTGAATGTGGAAATCGATTCGAGTGATATTTCCGTTACCCTAGTTGCAAAAAGATTGTAAAATTTTGAAAATTTTGAAATGTGAAATTTTCCTTACGATTAACATGGGGAAAATTAAAAATAAAAAAGTTTGAAAGTGCACTTTCTGGGACCAATTTTAGACTCACTATTATTTAGTGAGTGATATAAAATTGGAATTGGAGATTCTTCTGTACATAAGCTTCAATTTCACAAAAGGGAACAAATTTTGAAAATGTTGCTTTTTGAACAATAATTCATTGAATAGTCCCCCATACGTTTTCAATGGGGGAATATTATTTTTGAGAAAATGGCTCAAATGCTTTCAAATTGAGATTTTGAGTTGGAAATATGTTTTATAGTCATTCTTGTACCAAATTTTAATTAAAAAAAAATATTCTAAAAATCAAAAATTCAATTTTTCGCAAATCGTTAAATTTTTCACTTTCGAGTGTATATGAATGGAAAATTTTATTTTTGTCAAAAATTTCCAAATTGTGTTATTTTATTCAAAAACACTTTATAAATTAAACTAAGTTAAAAAGTTTGGCCAAAAAAGTTATTTTTAATAGGTATATGAGATGTTGAAATTTGGAAACAAATTCGCTCAGAAACTGTTTTAAGCCGTTTTCTTACTTTGCATTACTTCGATTTTGAGCGCTAAAATAACATTTTATAAGCAAATTGATGATCAGAATGAAATCGTGTGATGACTTTTATGATCCTAGGCAATGAATTAAGGCTAAATTTTGAAAATTGAGAATTTGAAAATTGCTTTAGGATTTACATGGTTAATATATTTTCAAAGGGTTAGATTATTTTTTTTTTTGCAATAACTGGATTTTGAGACATAAAATTTCCCTTTAATGGCGATTTGAATGTGGAAATCGATTCGAGTGATATTTCCGTTACCCTAGTTGCAAAAAGATTGTAAAATTTTGAAATGTGAAATTTTCCTTACGATTAACATGGGGAAAATTAAAAATAAAAAAGTTTGAAAGTGCACTTTCTGGGACCAATTTTAGACTCACTATTATTTAGTGAGTGATATAAAATTGGAATTGGAGATTCTCCTGTACATAAGCTTCAATTTCACAAAAGGGAAAAAATTTTGAAAATTTTGCTTTTTGAACAATAGTTCATTGAATAGTCCCCCATACGTTTTCAATGGGGGAATATTATTTTTGAGAAAATGGCTCAAATGCTTTCAAATTGAGATTTTGAGTTGGAAATATGTTTTATAGTCATTCTTGTACCAAATTTTAATTAAAAAAAAATATTCTAAAAATCAAAAATTCAATTTTTCGCAAATCGTTAAATTTTTCACTTTCGAGTGTATATGAATGGAAAATTTTATTTTTGTCAAAAATTTCCAAATTGTGTTATTTTATTCAAAAACACTTTATAAATTAAACTAAGTTAAAAAGTTTGTCCAAAAAAGTTATTTTTAATAGGTATATGAGATGTTGAAATTTGGAAACAAATTCGCTCAGAAACTGTTTTAAGCCGTTTCCTTACTTTACATTACTTCGATTTTGAGCGCTAAAATAACATTTTATAAGCAAATTGATGATCAGAATGAAATCGTGTGATGACTTTTATGATCCTAGGCAATAAATTAAGGCTAAATTTTGAAAATTGCTTTAGGATTTACATGGTTAATATATTTTCAAAGGGATATAAAGACATTTTTTTTTGCATTAACTCCATTTTGAGTAGTAAAATTTCACTTTAATGACGATTTGAATGTTGAAATCGATTCGATTGAGGATTTCTGGTATACTAGTTGCAAAAAGATTGTAAAATTTAGAAAATTTAGAAATGTGAAATTTTCGATACGATTAACATTCGATACGAATAATTTATCGAATAGTCCCTCATGCGTTTTCAATGTGGGAATATTATTTTCGAGAAAATGGCTCCAATGCTTTCAAATTGTGATTTTGCGTTGGAAATATGTTGTATAGTCATTCTTGTACCAAATTTTAATTAAAAAAATATTCTAAACATTAAAAATTCAATTTTTCGCATCAATAATCCAATAATCGTTAAATTTTTCACTTTCGAGTGTATTTGAATGAAAAATTTCATTTCAGTCAAAAATTTCCAAATTGTGTTATTTTATTAAAAAACACTTTATAAATTAAACTATGTACAAAATTTGGCCAAAAAAAGTTACTTTGAATAGGAATATGAGAAGTTGAAATTTTGAAACGAAGGCGCTTAAAAACTGTTTTAAGCCGTTTTTTTACTTTGCATTACTTGGATTTTGAGCGCTAAAATAACATTTTATAAGCAAATTGATGATCAGATTGAAATCGGAAGATGACTTTTATGATCCTAGGCAACCAATTAAGGCTGAATTTCGAAAATTGAGAATTTGAAAATTGCTTTCGGGTTGACATGTTTTATATATTTTCAAAGGGTTATAAAGATTTTTTTTTTTTTTTAAATAACTGGATTTTGAATAGTAAAATTTCAGTTTAATAACGATTTGAATGTGGAAATCGATTCGAGTGATGATTTCTGTTAATCTAGTTGCAAAATGATTGTAAAATTTTGAAAATTTAGAAATGTGAAATTTTCGATACGATTAACATGGGGAAAATTAAAACTAAAAAAATTTGAAAGTGCACTTTTTGGGACAACTTTAGACCCACAATTATTTAAGGAGTGTTATAAAATTGGAATTGGAGATTCTCCTATACATTAGCTTCAATTTCACATACGGGAAAAAAATTTGAAAATTTTACTTTCTAAACAATAATTCATTGAATAGTCCCCTCTGCGTTTTCAATGGAAGAATTGTATTTTCGAGAAAATGGCTCAAATGCTTTCAAATTTTGATTTTGAGTTGGAAATATGTTTTATAGTCATTGTTGTACCAAATTTTAATTAAAAAGAAATATTCTAAAAATCGAAAAATTCAATTTTTCGAAAATTATTAATTTTTTCATTTTCAAGTGTATTTGATTGGAAAATTTCATTTTGGTCAAATGTTTCCAAATTGTATTATTTTATTCAAAAACACTTTATAAATCAAACTAAGTTCAAAATTTGGCCAAAAAAATTATTTTGAATAGGTATATGAGAAGTTGAAATTTTGAAAGGAAGACGCTTAGAAACTGTTTTTAAGCCGTTTTTTTACTTTGCATACTTCGATTTTGAGTGCTAAAATATCATTTTATAAGCAAATTGATGATCAGAATAAAATCGGTTAGTGACTTTTATGATCCTAGACAACAAATTAAGGCAAAATTTTGAAAATTGCGAATTTAAAAATTGTATAAGGATTGATTGGTTGGTTGGTTGTATTCAGATTATCTGGCGCCGTCAGCAACACGAGGGCTATAATGCGCCGAAACATTCGTCATTAGACAAACCAACATACATTTACAAACACCCATGCCAAACACGGGACTCGAACCCGCAACCTCGCAGTCTAGAAGCTAACACGCTAACCACTATACCGTTTGGTCGGCATATAAGGATTGACATGGTTAATATATTTTCAAAGGGATATAGACTTTTTTTTTGCAATAACTGGATTTTGAGTAGTAAAATTTCCCTTTAATGACAATTTGAATGCGGAAATCGATTCGAGTGATATTACTGTTACCCTAGTTGCAAAAAGATTGTAAAATTTTGAAAATTTAGAAATGTGAAATTTTCCATAAGGTTAACATATGGAAAATTAAAAATAAAACAGTTTGAAATTGCACTTTTGGGGACCAATTTCAGACTCACTATTATTTACTGAGTGTAATAAAATTGGAATTGGGGATTCTCCTATATATAAGCTTCAATTTCACAAAAGGGAAAAAATTTTGAAAATTTTATTTTTGAACAATTATTCATTGATGCGTTGATTCCCCCATGCGTTTTCAATGGGGGAATAGTACTTTCGAGAAAATGGCTCAAATGCTTTCAAATTGAGATTTTGAGTTGGAAATATGTTTTATATTCATTCTTGTACCAAATTTTAATTGAAAAAAAATATTCTAAAAATCAAAAAATTAAAATTTTCGAAAATCGTTAAATTTTTCACTTTCGAGTGTTTTTGAATGGAAAATTTCATTTTGGTCAAATGTTTCCAAATTGTGTTATTTTTTTCAAAAACACTTTATAAATCAAACTAAGTTCAAAATTTGGCCTAAAAACTTATTTTGAATAGGTATATGAGAAGTTGAAATTTTGAAACGAATTCCCTCAAAAACTTTTTTAATTTGCATTACTTCGATTTTGAGCGCTAAAGTAACATTTTATAAGCAAATTGATGATCAGAATAAAATCGGGTAATGACTTTTATGATCCTAGGCAATAAATTCAGGCAAAATTTCGAAAATTGAGGATTTGAAAATTGCTTAAGGATTGACATGATTAATATATTTTCAAAGGGTTAGATATTTTTTTTTTGCAATAACTGGATTTTGAGACATAAAATTTCCCTTTAATGGCGATTTGAATGTGGAAATCGATTCGAGTGATATTTCCGTTACCCTAGTTGCAAAAAGATTGTAAAATTTTGAAAATTTTGAAATGTGAAATTTTCCTTACGATTAACATGGGGAAAATTAAAAATAAAAAAGTTTGAAAGTGCACTTTCTGGGACCAATTTTAGACTCACTATTATTTAGTGAGTGATATAAAATTGGAATTGGAGATTCTTCTGTACATAAGCTTCAATTTCACAAAAGGGAACAAATTTTGAAAATGTTGCTTTTTGAACAATAATTCATTGAATAGTCCCCCATACGTTTTCAATGGGGGAATATTATTTTTGAGAAAATGGCTCAAATGCTTTCAAATTGAGATTTTGAGTTGGAAATATGTTTTATAGTCATTCTTGTACCAAATTTTAATTAAAAAAAAATATTCTAAAAATCAAAAATTCAATTTTTCGCAAATCGTTAAATTTTTCACTTTCGAGTGTATATGAATGGAAAATTTTATTTTTGTCAAAAATTTCCAAATTGTGTTATTTTATTCAAAAACACTTTATAAATTAAACTAAGTTAAAAAGTTTGGCCAAAAAAGTTATTTTTAATAGGTATATGAGATGTTGAAATTTGGAAACAAATTCGCTCAGAAACTGTTTTAAGCCGTTTTCTTACTTTGCATTACTTCGATTTTGAGCGCTAAAATAACATTTTATAAGCAAATTGATGATCAGAATGAAATCGTGTGATGACTTTTATGATCCTAGGCAATGAATTAAGGCTAAATTTTGAAAATTGAGAATTTGAAAATTGCTTTAGGATTTACATGGTTAATATATTTTCAAAGGGTTAGATTATTTTTTTTTTGCAATAACTGGATTTTGAGACATAAAATTTCCCTTTAATGGCGATTTGAATGTGGAAATCGATTCGAGTGATATTTCCGTTACCCTAGTTGCAAAAAGATTGTAAAATTTTGAAATGTGAAATTTTCCTTACGATTAACATGGGGAAAATTAAAAATAAAAAAGTTTGAAAGTGCACTTTCTGGGACCAATTTTAGACTCACTATTATTTAGTGAGTGATATAAAATTGGAATTGGAGATTCTCCTGTACATAAGCTTCAATTTCACAAAAGGGAAAAAATTTTGAAAATGTTGCTTTTTGAACAATAGTTCATTGAATAGTCCCCCATACGTTTTCAATGGGGGAATATTATTTTTGAGAAAATGGCTCAAATGCTTTCAAATTGAGATTTTGAGTTGGAAATATGTTTTATAGTCATTCTTGTACCAAATTTTAATTAAAAAAAAATATTCTAAAAATCAAAAATTCAATTTTTCGCAAATCGTTAAATTTTTCACTTTCGAGTGTATATGAATGGAAAATTTTATTTTTGTCAAAAATTTCCAAATTGTGTTATTTTATTCAAAAACACTTTATAAATTAAACTAAGTTAAAAAGTTTGTCCAAAAAAGTTATTTTTAATAGGTATATGAGATGTTGAAATTTGGAAACAAATTCGCTCAGAAACTGTTTTAAGCCGTTTTCTTACTTTACATTACTTCGATTTTGAGCGCTAAAATAACATTTTATAAGCAAATTGATGATCAGAATGAAATCGTGTGATGACTTTTATGATCCTAGGCAATAAATTAAGGCTAAATTTTGAAAATTGCTTTAGGATTTACATGGTTAATATATTTTCAAAGGGATATAAAGACATTTTTTTTTGCATTAACTCGATTTTGAGTAGTAAAATTTCACTTTAATGACGATTTGAATGTTGAAATCGATTCGATTGAGGATTTCTGGTATACTAGTTGCAAAAAGATTGTAAAATTTAGAAAATTTAGAAATGTGAAATTTTCGATACGATTAACATTCGATACGAATAATTTATCGAATAGTCCCTCATGCGTTTTCAATGTGGGAATATTATTTTCGAGAAAATGGCTCCAATGCTTTCAAATTGTGATTTTGCGTTGGAAATATGTTGTATAGTCATTCTTGTACCAAATTTTAATTAAAAAAATATTCTAAACATTAAAAATTCAATTTTTCGCATCAATAATCCAATAATCGTTAAATTTTTCACTTTCGAGTGTATTTGAATGAAAAATTTCATTTCAGTCAAAAATTTCCAAATTGTGTTATTTTATTCAAAAACACTTTATAAATTAAACTACGTTCAAAATTTGGCCAAAAAAAGTTATTTTGAATAGGTATATGAGTAGTTGAAATTTTGAAAGGAAGGCGCTCAGAAACTGTTTTTTAACCGTTTGTTTACTTTGTATTACTTCGATTTTGTTTGCTAAAATAACATTTTATAAGCAAATTGATGATCAGAATGAAATAGGGTGATGACTTTTATGATATTAGGCAACAAATTAAGGCTGAATTTCGAAAATTGAGAATTTGAAAATTGCTTTCGGGTTGACATGTTTAATATATTTTCAAAGGGTTATAAAGATTTTTTTTTTTTTTTAAATAACTGGATTTTAAATAGTAAAATTTCAGTTTAATAACGATTTGAATGTGGAAATCGATTCGAGTGATGATTTGAGTGATTGATTTCAAATACCCTAGTTGCAAAAAGATTGTAAAATTTTGAAAATTTAGAAATGTGAAATTTTCGATACGATTAACATAGGGAAAATTAAAACTTAAAAAGTTTGAAAGTGCCCTTTTTGGGAACAACTTTAAACAATATATATTATTTAGTGAGTGATATAAAATTGGAACTGGAGGTTCTCCTATACATTTGCTTCAATTTTACAAACGGGAAAAAATTTTGAAAATTTTATTTTTTGATCAATATTTCATTGAATTGACTATAAAACATATTTCCAAATGCATATTCAAAACAAACATATTCAAAAAATTCCCCATGCGTTTTCAATAGGGGAATATTATTTTCGAGAAAATGACTCCAAGTCTTTCAAATTGTGATTTTGAGTTGGAAATATGTTTTATATTCATTCTTGTACCAAATTTTAATTAAAAAAAATATTCTAAAAGTCAAAAATTCAATTTTTCGCAAATCGTTATATTTTTCACTTTCGAGTGTATTTGAATGAAAAATTTGATTTTGGTCAAAAATTTCCAAATTGTGTTATTTTATTCAAAAACACTTTATAAATTAAACTAGGTTCAAAATTTGGCCAAAAAAAGTTATTTTGAATAGGAATATGAGAAGTTGAAATTTTGAAACGAAGGCGCTCAGAAACTGTTTTAAGCCGTTCTTTTACTTTGCATTACATGGATTTTGATCGCTAAAAAACATTTTATAAGCAAATTGATGATCAGATTGAAATCGGGTGATGACTTTTATGATCCTAGGCAACAAATTAAGGCTGATTTTCGAAAATTGAGAATTTGAAAATTGCTTTAGGATTGACATGTTTAATATATTTTCAAAGGGTTATAAAGATTTTTTTTTTTTTTAAATAACTGGATTTTGAGTAGTAAAATTTCCCTTTAATAACGATTTGAATATGGAAATCCATTCGAGTGATGATTTCTGTTAATCTAGTTGCAAAATGATTGTAAAATTTTGAAAATTTAGAAATGTGAAATTTTCCATAAGGTTAACATATGGAAAATTAAAAATAAAAAAGTTTGAATTTGCACTTTTGAGGAAAAATATTAGACTCACTATTATTTAGTGAGTGTTATAGAATTGGAATTGGGGATTCTCCTATACATACGCTTCAATTTCCCAAAAGGGAAAAAAATTTGAAATTTTTTCTTTTTGAACAATAATTCATTGAATAGTCCCCCATGCGTTTTCAATGGGGGAATTATATTTTCGAGAAAATGGCTCAAATGCTTACAAATTGTGATTTTGAGTTGGAAATATGTTTTATAGTCATACTCGTACCAAACTTTAGTTAAAAAAAATATTCTAAACATCAAAAATTCAATTTTCTGAAAATCGTTAAAAATTTTCACTTTTGAGTGTATTTGAAGTGAAAATTTCATTTGGGTCAGAAGTTTTCAAATTGTGTTATTTTATTCAAAAACACTTTATAAATCAAACTAAGTTCAAAATTTGGCCAAAAAACTTATTTTGAATAGGTATATGAGAAGTTGAAATTTTGAAAGGAAGGCGATTAGAAACTGTTTTTAAGCAGTTTTTTTACTTACATTAATTCGATTTTGAGTGCTAAAATAACATTTTATAAGCAAATTGATGATCAGATTGAAATCGGGTGATTACTTTTATGATCCTAGCAACAAATTAAGGCTAAATTTCAAAAATTGAGGATTTGAAAATTGCTTTAGGATTGACATGGTTAATATATTTTCAAAGGGATATAAAGAGGTTTTTTTTGCAAAAACTGGATTTTGAGTAGTAAAATTTCACTTTAATAACGATTTGAATGTGGAAATTGATTCGAGGGATGATTTCTGATACCCTAGTTGCAAAATGATTGTAAAATATTGAAAATTTTGAAATGTGAAATTTTCGATACGATTAACACTGGGAAAATTAAAACTAAAAAAGTTTGAAAGTGCACTTTTTGGGACCAACTTTAGACCCACAGTTATTTAGTGAGTGTTATAAAATTGGAATTGGAGATTCTCCTATACATTAGCTTCAATTTCACAAACGGGAAAAAAATTTGAAAATTTTACTTTTTGAACAATAATTCATTGAATAGTCCCCCATGCGTTTTCAATGGGGGAATATTATTTTTGAGAAAATGGCTCCAATGCTTTCAAATTGTGATTTTGAGATGGAAATATGTTTTATAGTCATTCTTGTACCAAATTTTAATTAAAAAAAATATTCTAAAAATCAAAAATTCCTTATCATTAGTTTATATTGCTCCTTATAAAATTCAATATCCAAGCTCAGTGATTAGCTCAGTAATTAGAATATATTGTGAATTGGGTACATTAAATTAAAACAAACCAATTACTCAATCTCAAAGGTGGTGTGGAATAGGGTGCATTATCTTAATCAACTGCTTGGCATAAAAGGTAAATGATTGTTCTGAAAAATGTTAATTTTAACAATATGTATAAATTTTGTAATTATGCCTCCTATTTTTAAAAAAATACACCATACCCTATTAAAGTAAAATCTCTTAACATAAAATTACATTTATTGCGAATGAAAAGCAGTACTCCGTACTTAAAACTTAACGTTAATGTATTGGTTCAACACAAAATTTGGTTCAAGCGAACAATTTCAGCGGCCCGATCGACTTAGCATTAACAATTATGTACATTCCCCTATTTAAAAGGTCTGTCTTGTGCAATTATTGATTACTCAGAAAAGAGCAATGAATGGAAATTTTTGAAATATCTACAAAAATATATTTTGAATGCCTAACGTCATTTGTGTTAATTTAAACACACTATGCAAAGATGTTGTTTTTATAAAATAAAAATGTTTTGTTCATTTAAAGAAAAGACTTTCCATTTGAAAAGTAAACTAATATTGTAATCAAGTATTATTGTTAGCGCTATTCATAGTGCAATTTTCTGTCTTGGGGTGAAAAGTGTAATAGTTGTAGCCTTCCTTCCCTTGGCAGTAAAATGCCAGTATGGCCTTTCAATAGTTAATTTGTTATTCTGTTCAGTTTAAAATAAAGAAATATACTGTTGTAGGGTTCATTGATGGAAATGGAGAACCCGTAGAAGTAATTCCTTCATCTTGGTTCATCTCAGACAAAAGTGGTCTTTGGCCGTTTGCAATAAATGGGGTGGGGGGTGGGGGGAATGAACGTGATTAAAGAATATATGCCCTCAAGTACAGCATGGCAAACATTTAATTTAAAAATCTACTGTACATACAGTAAGTATATTACAATTTTGTGTAGGGTATACAAATAATTAAAGGTATCACAAATAATGTTTCATAAGTCATTGATCTACATTATCAATTCAAGTTTTAATAGTGTAGATTTATTAAATAGTGGACATGAATAACAGATATTTATTAACAGATTTAAATAATTTTCTATTTTAATTTTCCAAACTGAAGATTGGTTTTTAAGTTAATGATACTATAAGTGCGCTAAATAAGATATTTAATTGTATAAATAAATTGTATATGAAGTTTTGCAACTAGTTTGAGATAGCATATATCTATAATTTTCCTATTTAGATTCATTTTAACAGGCATAAGATAAAGCTGAGCTTGCTCGCTCAATATCTAGCATTGGGAGCGATTCTTCAGAAGATGAAAATTTATTAACCAAGAAAGGCCCAACTAATATTCCAGCCCGTTTCAAAGACGATCCCCCTTCTTTGGAATCCCACAAAGAAACGAGCAAAAACTTGTTTGTGAACCAAAAAGCGTTAAAACTTCCTCTGCCAGGTAAGAATATATGACAATCAATTAGGTAACGCTCCAAGCAATTTCGATTTGATGTTACAATAATTTATATTTTAAAATATAATAAGCAATGGAGAATCTCTGGTCTTTCAAATAAAAAAACTATCTGTTTCTTTAAACAATTTTGAAAAAATCACCTTTGCCATATGCTTATAATTGAGAAATTAGTTCAGTAGAAAAAACAACAAAAACACTATGTTCTAAATTAGTTCCTATAACTTTTCAAGTACAACAGTGTATTTTATATTTTATCACAGACTTTTCAACAACACTTTTTACTATTCATTTTGATTTTATTTGGTGGTTAATTTAACAGTTTAAAAGATATTTTTCTCTCTTATAAAATATTTATTAAAATTTTAAACGGCTAAGGAAAAATGAACAAGTTTATAAAAAAAAAAAAACAGCATTAGCATTTATTTCGAGATTGATATTTTTTTAGTGTGCTTGGTTGAGGTTGGTGCAAACGTATGTGCAGAGAACTTTATATAAATTGAATTCATACAAGCTCAATGTATGGAATTTAAATTTAAATACCAGTTTAAAATGATTTTCTTAAATGTTAGTAGAAAATGTTTTCTGATGTAACAATTTAACAAAATGTTAATAATCTTATGCTTTTGTGCAAAATTGTATTTTTCATTTTGCAATTCTTTTTTTTTTTTTTTTTTAATTTTTTTTTTATTGGCAGTAAATGCTGCACTGCATGATTTCTTTTATTGATAATAAATTTCAGTTCCGTTACAAAAAGAGCTTGGATGATATAAAAAGAGCTAAAGATTAGAAAAAGTTTGATGCAATAATTTGATTTTTAAATTTTAATGTAATCTTAATGAAAACAGAAATGAACAATTTTATATTTCAGGTTCGTTTTCTTCGCCGAGGTGGAAACTTCAAAGGAAGATAAAATATGTAAAATAAAATATGTATTATAATAAACAGCTTGTATTAAATTTATGTTTTTATTATATATATGCACTGCAGAAAGTGACAATTAATTTAAGAGTACATGGTTTTTAAGCCATAAAATAGCAATTAAATGATATTGGGTTTCAATTATCGGTCATTAAAAAGCAATTAAAATAGGAATGAAAGTATGAAAAATTATTCATGTGGATTTTTAAAAATAATAGATGTTTTTGTCAAATAATTTTTGGATGAAAACTTTTTCAATGGGGGGAAGGGGGAGGGGTCTGCAATTTTAATTCACTTTATTGCTTTTACATTTTTACAATATTATAATTGAATAGAATGAACTAAAGCATTAAAATGAGATTTATTTACTATCTATTTGATTCTTAATGCATAGAGAAAAATGATGTTTTAAAAATGAAAAGTGACATCATAAATGAAGTTGATCTGTGCAGAAAAAATATACTTCACAAGTTCAAAATTCGACCTTCTATTTTTATGAAACCTTAGCATAAAAAGTTTAATGAGTATTGATTGACCAATAGGGACTTTAAATTCTACTGTTAGTTTTCTAGTTTAAAATTGCATGTATCTTCCTAAATCCTTGAATGTTAGACATTTTGTTATCTAAATATGTTTTTTTGGTAAGGGAGGTGAAAACATTATTTTACAAATGTTTAAGTATAATTTAACAAATTATTAATGGTTTTTGGGCAACAATGTGTTACTAAACATTGAACAGCTCAAAATTGAATCTAAACGCATATTATAAGAATTATCATTTGCAACCACTTCTTCTACCAAAAAGAAAGTTCAGATATGTTGAGTGGCAAATCTACCCTAAACTGCTCTGTGATATAATGAAAAAATAGTAGCTAAAACTGCTCATCCAGGGTTGGAAAAAAACATGGGTTTTTTTTTTATTTAAACCGTTTTTTTTTTTTTTTTTTTTTTTTTTTTTCCTTTTTTTTTCCCCCCTTTTCTAATTACATGTATACATATTTATAAATAAAATTTGACATAAACAAGAATAATTTGTGTTTTATAAACAATGAATATTCCTTTTGAAAGTAATTTAAATTAAGTAAATAAACAATTGTTGCTACTTATGGGGACATTCAAATCATATTAAATTTTAATATTTTATTTAGAGGTACTATTTTTTAAATTCAATGCTCTTGCAATGAATATTGCTCTTCGATTCATTTGATACTTATAAAAACTTCAATAGTTTTTAATTGGAAGATTTATTTTAAAATACATTAGAACATATTGTATTTCAGCTAAAAATAGAAGTCATTTACAACATCAAGTAATTTAAAAAATCTAATTATAAATAAAAATACAATTTTAAATTATTCTTTAAAAAAAAAAAACAGTTCGTTTTTTTGAGAAAAAAAAAATTTGGTTTAAACCATGCTCATCGATATTGCCCAAGATTGCACATCAATACTGGCCAAAACTACGCATCGAGATCGGCCAAAACTGTTCCTCGAGATCGACCAAAACCGCACTGCGATATTGACCAATATTGTAAAAATGTTAGCCGTTCGGTGCTGGCCGTTCCGATATTACCCAGGATTGGCCAATCTTCCAGAGCTCCGGTTTCCGACATTGGCCAATACTGCTGTGCTACCTGGGATGGGTATGTCTGCCAATATTATTGCCATCCTTCGAAGATTACAATAACAGAAAACTTAGAATAGAAAAAAGTCGTAATAAATACATATCCAAGTGCAATTAATTTACACTTCAAACATAAAATAAAAGTTTCTGACTGCAATTATGCAAAAGATTACATGCATCATGAGCGTGCAAAATTTAATCGATTGAACATGAAGTCGGTTCGATTGGATAAAATTGTAGAAGCTTTGCGCAAAAAAAAGTAACAAAAAACATTATTTTTTAAAAAAATCATTAGTTAGTAATTATCTTACTTTTTACTAATTAATTATTTACTAACTTTCCCCCATTTTTTTTTTTTTTTATTTAGATTTAAATGGATTTTTAGATTCTTGGATAAGTGTTCCGAAGGCCAGCCGCCATGGCCAGCCGCATTTTTAAAAGTCAATAACCGTATTTATCCAAGAAAATACATATATAATTGAAACGATCTTGTATTTGTAATTATATGGAGAAGCATAGCATATAGCTTGAAAAATATAATTAAGAGTTTACTCATTTGAAATTAAGTGTCGCCATCTACAAGACAAAACATGAAGCTTAAAAATAGTCAAAATAAACTATCTAGATTAATACAGTAGTGACTACCCATAACTTTTCCTCCATAGGAGAATGTTGTACTAATGTATTACGAAATGTCGGGGTTAAAGTAAATATGTATTGTCAATCTCTCTCCCCCCTTCCCCGTCTCCCGAAGTTATATTTTAATTTTTTAAAAATAAGGATGTATTGTTGGAAGGAAGAGTTTTACACTGAAAGTAGATTCAAATACTTAGAAAAAATCCCTTAGTGACTAATAACCAATATCCCTTCCAAATTCCCATACTAAAATGTAGTGAAATTATCCATTTCTATGATACCCACTGCCAGTGGCGGCTCGTGGGCAGGAAAAGTGGGGGGCCCGATGAAAAAAAAATTAAAAAATTGGAGTTTGCGAAGTAATATATATATATATATATATATATATTGAACCATAGTACGTAATTTAAAGTGTAAAAATGTATCTTTATAAGTAAAAAAAAAAAAAGGTTACAAAGACTCTGTAATTTGAATATTGAGCTTCTAAGAAAGTATATTAAGAAAGTGGGAAAAAGTATTTTTTAGGTCCCTAAAAATATTAATACGAAACATTTGCACATTTTTTTTTTTTTTTTTTTTTTGGCAATAAATGCAAAATGTTTTTATTTCTACTAGAAAATTTAGCAAGCACGATCAAATTTTTTTTCCAAGTAAAAAGAAACCTCTGTAAGGAATATTAGTCCTTAACTGTGAAAATCTTTTCAAAGTCATTTGCTTAGAAAAAAAACCTGCTTATGCTCCAGAAAGATAAGAAGTTTCCTTTCAATCTCTTCTTTTATATATAAAAATGTGCTTATAGTATTTGACAAAAGTTCACTCTACTTTCAATTGGCTGCCTGTATACTTTTTATTTGTTTTGCCTACAAAACCCATTTAAAAAAAAAAAAAAAAAAAAAAAATGAGGCAAGAAATGTTTCAATGAATTCTAAAATTAGAACTAAACCTTTTTCCAGAAATGAGAAAACAATCCTGGGAATAATTGCTCAGCAAAATTAAGAAATATTTCATTCGCTATCCAATGTTCATACTATATGACCAATCGAGCGATGCAACTTATAACATGCAACTATGTAGCAATATAACTTAAAATAAGGATTTTGTTTTTTACGAAAATTGCAAGAAGGTCAAAAAATAGGGGGGGGGGGGGGGGCGGAATTTTTGAGGTCAAACAATAGCAGTGCGATTATGTGAGATTGCTTACAGAGGCGGACATTGTTTGCAACTTTACTTGGAGAAAAGGGGGTGGGGCTTAATTATATTCCGGGATTCAAAGATAAAAGAACAGACAGATAAAAGAACAGACGTATGGAGCATAACTTTTTGTCTCCATATAACCTAATCGCATTAAAAATGCAATAAAATTTTTTTATAAATATTTAATATTTTTATTAGATTAAGAATACTTAAGAACATTTTAAAATGAGTTAAAATGTTAATCGGGCGAAATGTTTAAGTTCAACAACTTTGAAGCTGAAATTATTTTAATGTAAGATAAATTATCAATATTTTCAACATCCCACATCATTTTATGCACAGTAAAGCTGATAGGGGTCAGATTTTTTTAGTACTTTTAGCTAGCATTGTAGGAATTTGAAACTACCTAATTATAAGGTTCTTAATGAGTTAAGCAATGCTTTAAAATTCTGTTTGACATTATAATAGCAAATTAAAATACCAAATTTCGTTAATCTGTAGGTCCCGGCCTGATTAGCTGTCATTGGACATAAAAATATCGTTGAGCGTACAAACCAACTAACCAAAATACCAATTACATAACATATGTGAAACTATAAAAACCGATATTGCTCAATCACTATTCTGTACAAAAGAAAAAGAAAATAAAGATTTACGAGTTACAAACTATACAAATCTAATAACTCGATTAAAAATTCTGCAGCATATGCACAGAAAAAAAATTTCGTTAAATATTACATGAATTTAAGAATTAAAATACAAATCACATATACATGAAAGACAAAAAACTATTAAAAAAACTTGCTTACAACAGCAAATAAGTTTTAAAAGTAATTGAAATATATATATATATATATATATATATTTTAAAGTCATCAGTAATGCTACTAATATTTCAGTCACTGATATTTTAATTATTAATTCATGCAAAATAAATTTGGTTTATATAACAGTTAATAAAATGTGACAAAACCTTTGAAAGTACAATATTTACAATTTTGTAAACAAAATTGAAGGTATTGTTATATTGACCAGTTCAACAGTTTTAAATTGAATTACTTGATATTCTTTGAATAGTAAAATATATCTCGTTGTGTATTTTTTTTGGCGCAAGAGCTAAGGGAGAGTTATACTGTAACGGAATATCCTTCAATCAAATTTTTTTTCAGTACTGTACATTTACTTATTTATTACAGAATTTTTTCTAAAATTATATCCTCTCTCTTTTATTTTTACTACCCAATAAAAGGATAAATGTCGTTTCAATCCAATTCTAGTAAAACCATTTATTTTTATAAGGAATGTTTTGTTGTCTTTATAGAAACTCTTCTATTAATCGTATCGGAGAGTTACGTTAATGATTCCATACGATATCATATATCAGTGGGAGAGGTAGGACAAATCAACACTTCTGATTATTTGGACGAAATTTAAATACTCAGTTATTTTTTGAGACAAAGAGTAGATATCAAAACAAAAACCTATTATTAACTCATATTACCAAATAAAGAGTAAAATTTAAAACAAAAAACTTACCGTTGTTATTTATTGGTGTAAATTCTTTCGCAGTCGTACAAGTTAAAGACACTAAAGATAAACGTCCGATCCCTGACTTCAAAGTAAGAATTGACCATTTCCTTGCAAATCCCAGGACCAGGAGGTGTCTTGGTAATTTGAAACTCATGTTATGACAAAAAACCAGGATGTCACGTGAAAGGGAAGGAATGGCCCTCTTCACATTACAGAATTTTCTGTCTTATCTCTTTAGGTTTCAAATTCAAGGTCGTCCAAAGTAGGGGGATATTTTGTTCCCCCAAGCACAGTCTAGGGAAACTAACATCCTTTGAAGAGGGCAAGTTAGAATTTTAATCGGAATTGTGGGTTCTTATAATATTCTGTGGAATTGCAATAATACTACAGTACGATTATTCAAGGTTTTTTTTTTTTTTTTTTTTTTTTTAAATTATGAATTAGGCTTTTATTTTTGTAATTTATTTACGTGCGTTATTTTTTATATCAAATAAATTTTAAGGGGTATCCTAACGCTATTACAGTAAAACAAATTGGCATCTCATCAAGAGGAAGATTGCACAATGCTATCTGATGTAAAAATTTTACTCACTCTTTTCGACCAGATTTGTAGAAAAATTTGAATAGTCAGTTACAGCTACATTGGAAATTACTTTCAAAAGAACACTTTCAGTTTTCAGAAACAAAAGGATTCTTCTTTAGAGTGAGGTCTTCTCTCTTTCGACAAGACCATCCTATTTTTTGTGTGAAATAAATTATTTACTTTCATTCAACTTATTTTTTCAAACACAGATGTGCATAAATATATCGTAGTTGGGGATTTCAAATCCATTCTTTCAGCAATAAATTCTAGTGTGACTTACAGCATTAAACTTTATGAGCCTAGTAACAAAATAAAAAATATCGATGCGTAACATTAATATTGGGTCTTTGATCTAATAAGATTAACTTTTATTTCGGTTGGGGATCTCCTTATCCTAACCCTTGGCTACGAGCCTGCCTCCCACTCATAGATCAGAAAACCGTGTCAAAACACGAAACTCGGGAATTTTGTAATTTGAGAACCACACAAGGGGTACAGACTCGCAGGATATTGCAGGTGGCGAAAATCAGTCCCCCCGTCTTTTTTCCATTCCGTTTCTTCTACGGGCAAAGAAAAAGAAGCTCGATCAGGCGACTTAAATATCCATCCATAAGGACATTTATTAGTTGAGTGAAAGTGAACAGTTTCAAGATTAAAAAACCAGTTAAATCAGTATATTAACTAATAACTACAAAATTTATTAAAAAAAAAAAAGAGAGAGAGAGAGATAGAGAGGGAAACGACCAAAAAAAGTGAGAGGGCCCGGGCCCCCCCTGGCCCCCTGCACCAGCCGCCACTGCCCACTGCAATGAGAACCCCTCGTTGTTGGGTTAACTGTCTAGGTATTGGAACTGAAAAACCTCTTTTTGTGCATACTGTTCTAAGAGGGTGAAGGCAGTAAATTTATTAATGAATATAAAGACGACTTTTAAATGAATAAATAGTCCTTGTTTTTAACTTTTACCTTGTTCATTTAGATTATTTGAGGTAAATTTAGAATTTTTCAGATTTTTTGGAAAAATATTTTTATGATTTTTAAGAAACACTAAGTGGAATCCCAATCGCAATTTATTAGCAAAGAAATGAACCAAAATTTCTATATTTCTATTGGGAAGTTTTCTTGCCAACCATCGTTAATGGGTAAAGTTGGCCGCATTACGTATAATGGCACTGTCAGGGCCGTCGCTAAGAATTTCGATTGGGGGGGCGTTAGACATACATTTGCCGACTAAAATCAAGACAAGTACGGTGTAAATGTAGAAAATATCTATTAAGGTGTCAATCTATTATTAATTAAATTTTATTAATGCAAAATTAATGCATATTTTTTAATTATTATTTAATTATTTGTTAATTAATGCGTAATTAATTGTTAATGAGTTTATAATTAATTGGGTTTTTTTTTTTTTTTTTTTAATTGTGAATTATTTTATTTAATGTGTGATTAATTTTAATTAGTGTTTTTAATATTTTATGGCATTTTATTAATACTTAATTAATGTCAAATTTTAAGTAAATTCCCTTCACATTTTAGTTAAAGTTCCGTCAAATTCATTTGATTTTTCATTTTTGTTTAATAAATATTATATCTCTTTCCCGAATAAAGGGGATAATTTTTCGAAGTGCTTTTATGAGGGGAGGGAAGGCATTTATCACTTGCAGATAGAATGCATTCTCACAGTCTTGAACCAATTCAGTAACATGAGTAGTACAAAGGTTCCATTTCAATACAATTTTTTTTAATTTTCAAATTGAAGTTTCGAAGAAATTAATTAAACGTGTAAAAGTGGATAAAAATCGCACTACAACACGAAATAAAATAAATGAAAAATATTGATCATATAGGCGACTCTAATTAAGCGTTGTAAAAAAAGTTAATCAAACAAATTCTGGAAAAAAATTTCTTTGTAAAATCCTGGCAGATTATTGCTATCACACAAAATTATCTATGGGAAACACTGCGATTTTTATACTAGAGACAATGTCAGGGACATATAAGAAACATGCACTTTTACACTCCCTCCAGCCTTTCGAAAAATAAAGTAATGTGGAAGAAGTAATTCACAAGAACAAAATATATTGGTAGTAAATTATCAATTCGAGCAAAAAATTATGTACAGCTATTAACTAACATCAAATTAGGAAGTCCGATTCCCATTTTCGAAAAAACTAAGATTATACAAAGATTTTTGTAGCTTTATACCTCCCTGTTAGCGATCTGCACCTCCCTGCATATAATCCTGTCGGAGCTCTTGGACAACATAATTGCATTTCAAAATACAATAATTTTTATAAACATTTTGTTAATTAATTTTTAAATACTTTTTAACATATTTTCCTAACCAAAAAAGAAAAGAGGATTTTACTTTCTCTTGAAAAGTATATTAATAGTAAAACTTAATTTTTTTTAGCAATTTAACAGAGGAATTTACTTCTTAAAAATATTTACTTCGTGTACGTATTTTTGACAAAACTGCTGGATAGAATTTAATATTTTTTTTGAGGTTTTCAAGCAATAATTTCTGCAAATATTACTCGTTTTATTAATAATAATCATTTGTTCCAGATGGAAAGTATAATGCTAGTTTTCTCTAAGCAGGACTAAAAATGAAATGTTTACTTTATCATTAAACCAAACTATAATATTATTTATATGTAAAAAATTATATATATATATATATATATATATATGAACCTCTATCCTAATGAAGCAGAAATCAAGTTTTACAAAGTAAATTATTATCAACTAACTCACTACCCTTATGAACTTCAAATTTAGCAACAAAATATTCAGATCTATAAAAAAGCAGACCATAATTTTCGGCACAAAAATCCAAACTAAGTAAGGAATAGTACCTGCAGAGGTTTTTTTGGGGGAGGGAGGTATTCAAATCGCCAATACTATTTTCTTGAGGAAGGAGAAGTTGCGCATATGATCTAAGAAGAGAAACGTCACAGTCAACCGGAGATTTCTAAAAATGAACGACCTCCACACTACCACCTCAGCATCTCTGGCGACTCACTGCCACACAGCAAGCAACCTCTGTCGCTCTGTTCACTGCCACACGCAACGCAATCAACTCACACGCAAGCAACTCAATCGTTCACCCCTTCGCAACTTACTGGGAAGGGGCTATGTGGTGGTCTCGTGTACAAATGACAGATACAACACCTAGGCACTAGTGATCACTTTTGCCTAGTGGTTAGCGTGCCTGTCTTCTGATCTAGGAGCCCCGTGTTCGACTCTCCATTACAGTACACCGTTACACTTTTTTAATAAATGAAGTATAACATCATTTATAGAGTTCTACTTGACATTAATTGCAATAATTTGGCAAAATGTAATAGAAATATTTTTTAACAGAATTGCACGCTACTTCCATTTCACTCAACTTCACGTTCGTAATAAGTAAAAATAAACCTCGTTGAATAACCTTATAAAATGTATTTTTTATTTTTATCTTACAAAAAATAAGCAAGTTTTATTCGAAATTGAAACTTCTCGCCAGGTATGTATTTGATAAAAGAGGGCTCATTTTTCGGATGTTAAAATTTAGATGTTTTGAAATGTTCTGTAAGACTTTCAATTCATATGACGTACAATACACACTTTATGTAAATGACGTTTAATGGGCATATCATATGGTTTTTGAGGCGTTACCTGACGTACTAAAAATATGTCACCTACTGTAACACATCAGAGTTATCTATTAATTGGAAGAATAAGTAATTATTGTCAGTTTCTTCCTGAGAATATAGTGCGTACTTATCAGGTGACTGAATTTAAAAACTTACGACAGTCGACTTGACGATTTATACAATTAAATGTACTGATTTGAAATTGAAGGAAAATTATTCATTCTGTAGAGAATTTGTGGAAATTGATACTTGTGCAACAGTACGGGGTACGGGAAATATGTTCATATTTAATTTCATTTAGAAGCTGTCAGTGACGATATCAACTTAAATGTTCCTGCAAAATAAGGATATACTTACTCCAATTTCAAATTGCCGACCGCCAACTTGGGCTGAATTGTGATTAGGATTTTTTAATACTATTGACGATTTTAATTATTTATATTTTTTTCTATTCAATATATTTTAAAACATCCATAACTTGACACTTTTAAAGGAATTGATGAAATTTTGGAAATTTGCCGACTGCCGTCTTTCTTTTCTGGTTGGTTGGTTGTTTTCAATTTATCTGGCGCCGTCAGCAACACGAGGACTATAATGCGCCGAAACATTCGTCATTAGACAAGCCAACATACATTTACAAACACCCATGCCTAACACGGGACTCGAACCCGCAACCTCGCGGTTTAGAAGCTAGCACGCTAACCACTATACCGTTTGGTCGGCCGTCTTTCTTTTCTAAAAACTTTGGCGGGGTGAGATAATGAAGATATCTATGATTTGTGTTCGCAAGATACCTATTATATTTGTGCACGCAGTCCACCAATGTAGACGGGGGGAAAGGCCACCGACTCCCTTATAATAGACTTTTAGTGTAAAAATGCCGATAAGTGAAACTTGGGTGGGTATTTTTAATATTTTTGTTCGACATTTTTTTTTTTTTTTTTTTTTTTCATTCCATTCGATTTTATTGTGGATCAACTTTAAAAAAAGGACTAAAAAATTTCGAAAATTTGCCGACTGTTCAACTTTCTGAAAGTTTGGGGGGGGCGAGACGCTCCCCTCGCCCCCTGTTCGCGTCGTCCCTGCTTTTCAGTGAGATTTATTCACTTTATGCACATTATTTAACTACAGTTTTTTCTAACCATCTAACCAACTTCTACACCAAACTTCTTGTTTGAATTTCTGGTGAGAAAAGCAACTAGCAAATCTTGTAATCAATCTAATTCTGCACCAACTCTTTCTAGTAATGCAAGCCCATATAAATTACATACTAATGCATACTAAATTACATACTAAATTACATAGTAATGCAAGCCCATATAAATTACATGCCCTTTTGCTTCTTAATTTTCTTAGGGGTGTTTGATTTAACAATTTGTTACTCAGGGTTCGTACGGATTTTTCGAAAGCAAAGTCAATGAGTTTTTAAGGACTCTTCAAGTACCTTCCAATCAAAAAATAAGGATAAAATTAAACTAAAAAAAAAAATCTTAAAAAATAAAAAATGTTCGACGACGTTAAAATATAACATATAATTTGCGAAAATATTGCATTTCATTTCTTTCTTACTTAAGATGCAGTTTGTACCAAATAGTTCACCAGAGAAAAAAAAATTAAGAAAAAAGAAAAAACTTGTTTTGGAGTACGATCAGTAACTTTTCTAAACTAAAAATATTAAAGCGGCCGTGTTTTTTTATGTAGCAAAAATATCGGTAATTATAATCAAAATAACACCTTCGAATTTAATTTTAATCATTTTGACAGTTATATCGAATGCAACACCTTTCGTTACTGTATATGGAATGTTAATTTCATTGAATTGTGTTTCATCGGATGGTTTCAGATTCTGTACTTTATTAAATAAGCAAAATGGATTAAATCCAAGATGCGTAAATCGTATCTAAATAACGTGTACTCACTTCCAGATAACGCAAAAACATGTCATGTGAGACAAATATGATTAGGGAAAATAGAAAATAAGGTTACTTGAAGAGCAAGCATAAGCTATCACATACCTGATCTTGCAACAAATAACGTAAACTCACACTTTATATCGGAATTAAGCACATCCTATATAAATATTATTTACGCACCATAGATTAAGTCAATGAGAAAAGTTTAACGGATTCACCAACTTCAAATCGTAATTGAGCTACATTTCAGAAAAGGATTGGTCTTTCTTAAAAATTCAAACAAATACAATTCATAAAAACAAAGATGATGCATTTAAACACAAAACTGGTAGGTTTGTTGGGATTTACTGGCGCAAGGGCAACGAGAGGGTCATGCTGCGCCGAACAAGAAGAGTTCAACCCAATAAATTTATAAAAGCATTCATATGGTATCGATGATTTAAGAAAAGGGGGGGGGGGATCATAATAGGGAAACAGGAGGTGTAACCTGAAGATTTCTCTTGAGATCAATGATGCCAAATGTTGATGGTTTCTGATCAAATAAATCACTGATTAACTTAAATGCATCCACTAACCAGAGCTGATAGGGTTAAAAATGGAAATTGGGTCATAATAGTCTTTATAACGATAACTTTTTTAGTTTCTAACATTGCATGACAACAAGGGTCCGAAAGTGACGAAATATGTACAGTGGGTAAAAAAAGTCTCCGTACGAAAGCCAAAGTTACAAATAAATTAGCATAATTTCTAATCTTTTGCTTCATATCTTCAGTAATTACTGAAATATGATTAATTTGATTCTTTAAAATAAGTTTATAATAAATGTATGTTTTTACAAAACGCAGGAAGTATTTAAATTGAAATATTTAGAAGATGTTGCCAAGCGCCATGCAAAATTTTTAAACGCCATATGAAAATTAATTCTGACGTCTTCCACAACAGACTTGCAGTAAATTTTAAAATTGAAGTGTACGCAAGTGTCATGAAGACATGATAGCAGAAATTGTTTAATTTTAGCTTGTAGCTGATTGTCTTAAAATGGAGCTCTTAAACCTATTCTTGAGTTGGTGATTCAGTTATGAAATGTTGGATTATCTATGAAAAAAATTGTCGAAATCTTTAATACATTGAAGTCTATAGTACAATATATTATTGAAAGACACCCTGAGCTTCAACCTTTTGAGGATAGAGTTTGATCCGGAAGATCTTCACAGCTAAAACGCTTGCATAAAAGAAATATCCCATTGTAAGGTTCCATATAATCCGCGAATAAGTGAACCTCAAGTCGAACATGGCTTAAGATTTGATAAAAACATTGAAGATAAATCCCAATTGACAATTTATATGCACTTGTTAAGACATTTTAAGTTAGAATTTCAAGATACACATACCTATGCTTATTTCCATCTACTTAACTTAAATTAGGGACAGCAGCAGCTATCATACACCCCCAAACCATAACGCCTCCTTCACCGTGTTTGACAGTTCCACATAAATTATAAGTTAACAATTGTAACTTCGTTTTCTCCTGATCATAACTCGATTATATGACCCTTGGATATTTAATTTTAATTCATCACTAAAAAGGACTTTGCAAAGTTGATGCTCTTTTTCTGTTACAGGTACTTATATAAGGCTTCTTACGGGCTGCAAGTGTATTCAAACCCGCTATTTTAATAACATTTCTTACCGTTTGAGATGTCACTTCAATGTTGTTTTTTCAATTTTTAAGCCATGTGCGACTTAAAGTGCACTTATTCGCAGATTATCTTGAACCTTACTATAGGATATTTCTTTTATGCAAGCGTTTTAGCTTTGAAAATTTTCCTGGTCGATCTCTATCCTCAAAAATTTGAAGCACATCGGTGTCTTTCAATAATATAATGTTCTAGACTTCAATTTACTAAAGATTTCTCCAATTTTTTTCATAGCTAATCCAATATTTCATAACTGAATCACCAACTCACGAATAGATTTAGGAACTCCATTTTACGACGATTAGCTACAAGCTAAAATTAAACAATTGCTGCTAATATGTCTTCTTGACACTTGCGTACACTTCTGTTTTGAAAATTTACTGCAAGTCTGTTGTGGTAGACGTCAGAATTAATTTTCATCTGGCGTACGGAAACATTTTTTGCATGGCACTTAACAACATCTCCAAAATATTTCAATTTAAATACTTTCTGCGTTTTGTAAAAATATACATTTATCATAAACTTATTTTAAAGAATCAGATTAAACATATTTCAGTAGTGTTACTGAAGATATAAAGTAAAAGATTAGAAATTATGATAATTTATTTGTAACTTTGGCTTCCGTACGGAGACTTTATTTGCCCACTGTAAATCAAAAACACAAAAACACATAACACTTTCAGTTAATTACGTTTAATAAAATGTCCAAATTAAAGTACAAAAAAAATAATAATAATCAAGTACAGGATCTAACCCTTTTTGTTTATTAATGCCTATAGATTTGTTGCAAACCTATAAATCTACAACAGTGCTGTAAAGGGTTAATAAAAACAAAAAAATGATGGAATCAATTTCAAATATTAAGGAATTTAGGGTTCCAATATATTCTATTGAGAAAAAACACAAGACAAGAAGAAAAACAATCATGTCTGTAAAGGATGCAGTCAGATTTTAGTTTGAGGATTATTTTTTTTTTAACAATAAAGCGCCGGTGATCGCGAAGCCAATCTAACAGAAATAATGTGTAAGTAATTGTGTTCCAAGCATAACACAGTGATCTCTCTCTCTCTCACTCACACACACACACACACCACATTAATTTACTACGTTGGAGGAGCAAATCAGAAATTCAAGGCCGCATGCTATGGAAAAGTTCACATATTTACATTTTGCAACTCCGGTCGGTCCAGTAGAGTTGAGTTGTAAATTATGCAGCACGTGACGTCACAAGAGATAAAACGCCGCCATTACAAACATCGCTTTTATCAGGTCTTTTTCACCTACGATCGCGCCAAAGAATCCAAAATATAAAAAATGGCAACGAATGGCGCCGTTATTAAGAATTCGAAGAAAATATAGATCGAATCAATATAGAAATATAGGATATATAGGACAATTGTAAAATATAGGACAATATAGGACGTTTTTGCCAATTTTTTAAAAAATATAGGATTTATAGGACATATAGGACGTCTGCGACCCCTGCGCCTGTGGCAGCCCTGCCATAGTAGCCTTGTCTCGAAAATAGTCATTTTAGTTGCCTGTGGCAGCCTGCACGTCAGTATTATTGTGTAGTTGAAAGTTGTGCGATGTTCCACACCCTTAGTTTTTATTATTTTTTTATGCTAGAAGATCTGGATTCTTTTATTTCTCTGCGAAAGTTTCTGAAAAATTTGTGAAAGGAAAATAAAAGGAACAACAAAATGTTATTTTCAAGAACCCTCAAAAAGTAAAAAATTTCAAGGACATTCAGGATAAATATAAGGAGTTTTCAAGGGCCCTTAGAAACATTAAGTAAAAATAAGGAGTTCTTAAGGACTTTTAAGGACCGTACGAACCCTGTTACTGCATGCATGCTGAAATTATATTTTTAGTAAAAATTATTGGAATCTATATTCTGAATTAGTTGTTTATGTAGTAGTACATGAATTTGGTATTGTCAACAAAATCTCAAAGCTACAACGAAAACATTTTAGTTCTAACATAACACTTAAAATTGCAAGCAGAGTAAAATAGGAAGCTAAAGAAGCATAGAGGTGCTGAAATTTGTTGTAACTGATCGCAGATGGGGGGGGGGGGGATAGAATTAAACCCTCATACATATTTTTGGTAAGGATTAGTCATTGCGCGTACTAGTCGCAAGTATTTTTCCTTCTTTCATTGTGTCAATTTCCATTGGTGAGATGCTGATTATTTAATAGAAAATCCCTTTTAGAGACTTGGGTGCATAGCGTAACTCCCTCAAGCGAAATAGTTCAAGTTGCAGATACCTCTCAACAGAACGGAACCAGATCATTTACTACTGTGTCGACTGGTCATGAAAAAGAATACAGTCTGGCATACAAAAAAAAGAAGTCCAGTATAATGAAGCAATAAATTTATTTGTTATTCCATGACATCATAATTATTTTTAACATCTAGAAACCACACTCCTATCTATACAATTAATCACATTATATCTATAAATGGAGTTTAAGCATGAAATTATCTGTTCAGTCTATCACAAATGCCTATTGTTGACTGTGTAGATGGCATACAAAAGTTCCATTGCAGAATACAAGAGTCAGTATTAAAATGTTAAAAAAACTCTATGTTCACAAGTTACAAAATCCACATGTCAAAGGATCCTTAAATATAAATATTTTCAAATGATTTTCATGAATGAAAAATTATATTTAAATATGCAAATAGGATTTTTTTCCTAACAAAAAAAAATCATGTTTACTTAATAACACAAACTTTTTTTTTTTTGTAGAAAACTAACGCTTTGCAAAGGAATGCCGAGCTAGACTACATATCCGTTTATCTTTGAAGATACTTTGCAATTGAAATACAGGGGGTACAGTGAATTTTCTAAAAATATTAGGTAGGAATTTTAGGGATAGTTCCAAAATTTCAGGAACATTTTAGGGAAATGCCTAAAAAATTTAAGGGAAATTCAAAAAAAAAATTAGGAATGATTAAAAAATTTTAGGGATAGTTTAACAAAATTTTAGGAATAATTTTAAAAAATTTAGTGACATTTATTCAAAGCTGACATAGGCATTTAACAGACATTCTTTTCAAAACATTTTTTAATTCTGGGAAAAAACTGCCAATTTTCAAAAAATAGAATAATTAATAATTAAATCTAAAAAAAAAATTATCCTCTGGAGGATTATCTGGATTTTTTCGCGGGTTTTGAATGAAAATCGAATTCTTAAAGGTTTTTTTTTTTTTTTTTTAGGTATTATCGAAAAATTTAAGTACAATTTTAGGGAGAAATAAAAATGTAAGGAAAATTAGGGCGAATGCAATCCATGAAAATAGAAAGGGTTTTCAGAAAAAAATTTTACATGATAAATTTGTCATCTACTTTATGAATGAAAATTTTGACACTTTGATTAAATTTTACAAAACCCATTTTTTCAAATTAGAACAAATATTCAATGACAAAAATACTTTTCATTATAGTTGCATGAATAGCAATGCAAAGCTAAATGCGATAATTATTTTAATATTGTTTCGAATGTCTAAGTGTTTAATAAAACTACTGCAAGCACCATTCACAGATTGGATTTAGAGGTTGGCAAGGTGGTGAATGTGAACCATTATATATTTAATAATAATTATAATTACATAATACAATTTTGATTGGCGGTATATTTAGCCCAAAATTAACCATTAATTAAATATAAGTTAATAAAATTGTAATACAGTAAGTTCCTTAATTTTTAACATATTTTCTCAACTTTGCTATAGTTAATAGACAATTTATCAGTTTAAATGTAATAAAAATTTTGAGGTTTGAAACCTCTCACAACTTTCTTACACATTTTGGATTTACTAAAGGAACTGAATTAAGTTATAAAAATATTCGAATCTCAAGTTGGTACTTTATCATGTGTGTTTGACTGATTGGTGAACCATTATACATTTAATAATAATTATTATAATTACATAATACAATTTCGATTGGCTGTATATTTAGTCCAAAATTAACCATTAATTAAATGTAAGGTAATAAAATTGTAATACAGTAAGTTTCTTAAATTTTAACATTCTTTCTAAACTTTAAAATCATATTTTAAATTCAAGCAGGTATAATTTTAGGAAACTCTTGAAGTAGGTAGATAAAATTTTAATTATTTTTAATTATTGAAGTTTAAATGAGAAAAATATTAAATTGGAAATTCAATTAAAATTCAGTTATTAAATTAATCAAATATTAATGAGCTAAACAATTTAGCCAATTAAAAAAAAAATTAAAATTAAGAAGAAATGCACAAGAGCTTACCATTTGCAATTATGCGTTAAGTCTGCCAAACAACATAGCCTACATAATTAAAATAGAGCAGAAAAAAAAGAAGTATATAGTGAATTTAATATATGAAATAAATATTAATATGAAGCTTACTTTTTAAATTTTTAATAAATAAACTGTTTTATCTTTAAAATGCATACAAAACTATTCAACTTGAAATTTTAAAAATTCCACAATTTACTTACATTTAATGTACGATTTTGAACATAAACCATAAAAATTTGAGCTTAAACTCAAAAATCAAATTAACTTCATTTTAATTTAAGAATATGTTTTGTTACCACTTGTTAATAATTGGTTAAAGCCAATATACTATACTATAACAATTTACTTTGTTGCTTTCATATTTAGAAAACCTTGGTACTTAGAATAATTAAAAATATGTGAGAATATTAATAATAAATAAAATTAATAATATATAATATATATAGTTAAAATAATTTTAGTTTTATAATTAGATTTAGTAAAATTGATGGGAGTTAAGCTTAAAAAAAAACTTTCTTCTCAATATCAAAAGAACTTTAAGGCTTGGTTTACTAGCAAATCCATATTAACAAATGAAAAACTCCAGGTTGTTTTTTTTAAAATGTGTAGGTAAATCTTTTAAAGACATTTCTTTCAATTAAATCTTAAAAATGTATTTTAGTAATAAATGAAAATTATGCCATGCTTAAACTGTTCTAATTACTTATTCTTAATATAAAAATTTAAATTAAATTAACTATTAAAATTTCATCGATTGAATTTTGAATACTTTAAGTGCTTCATTAAATTAGATAAAATTTAACTAAGAAAATAAAGAAATTTAATTAGAAAGATAATGAAAATAAATTTAGAAAAATTAAAACTAAATTAGAAAAAAAATGAAATTAGAAAGTTAAGAAAATTTAGTGATTAAAAATTTTAGAAGTTAAAATAATATTTTTATTGCTTCTTTGAAGCCTTTCTTATGACATTTCTAGTCAACATCCGGGGGGAGATGGGGACCGCAGGAGGTTCTTCTTTCCCAAGACGCTTGTAAATGAAAGGTATCTTTTTGACCTAGAAGGAAAAATCTTTTTTCAAATGAAACTTTAAATTGGATTTATTAATAAAAATGAGCTCCATGATTAATTAATAAAAAGTGCATTAGGTTGGAATTTTTTTAACAAAGCAAAAGCTTTTGCCAACACTTTAAATATCCTAAAATCATATTTTGAGAGTATCAATAATGAAAGAACCAAAATGTGATTTTGAAGCATTGTCGAAGCTGTAAAAGCACTATACAGGGTTTCTGCCAAAATAAAATGTCACAAATCCATGACTTTCCAAGACTGAAGCAAATAATTTTCCATGACTCAAGAAATCAAATCGTAAAAAAAAAAAAAATCATAATTTTTATAAATTTTACTAACACGAACATAGTAATAAATTAATGTACCATAAAATGATTTTTATAAAGTTTTATTTTAAATTAAGTAAAAAATCCAAAAAATCAACAATTAGATGCTCAATATATAGAAAAATATACATTTTCTATTATTAAAAGCAGGCAAGAGAGCTAACCTAAGCTGGATGCACTAAGATTGCTTGTGTGAAAAATACAAGACCTGTATTTTATTTTTAGCACGGAGTCTTGGTAAAAAATAAAAATTCCAAAAAATAATCATGTATTCCATAAGTATAAAGAAAAATATTTATTTTCTATTATTAAAGCCAAGCAAGAAAACAGATTTAAACCCGATGCACAGATTTATGAACTACTTCTACAGATTGAAAACTTGAAACATAAAACTGAGAGATTGTATTTTCAAGTGCGCCAACCATTTCCCACACATTAACTGATGAGAAGCGCCCTTGAAGTGAAATCGCTTTGTTGGCGAAGTTCCATGATAATTTTGAGCCAAAATTTTCGCCAAGTAGTTTTTGAAGCCCAAAATGATCTTTAGTGCAATCTTGTCCTAAAAAAGGTTTTTGGCGCAGTTTGGAGCAGGGTAATCAGTTAACTGCACTTCAGCACAATTGGAGCAGCTTTCACATCCCTGGAATATATTTTTTCACTATCACCTAAATAGCCCTGTTCTCTTTCATGATTTTGTTTAAAATAATAATAATTTTTTCTTTTCATTTTAAATGCAGAAGTAGTGAAATATCATTTGGATGACATGTCACCATATAGAAAAACTAATTTTTGAACTACTTTTTCAGATAATTTGATGCCATCCTTAGAGAATTACATCTACATTAAAAACACCAATTGTGACAATTTATTTTTATTTTATTATTTTATAGCTTGAACTTTTAAGTTTCTAAAACTACCTTTACTTTTTCTCTACGTAAATTTTTTTCGAAGTTATATTATTTTTAATCGAATACAAAAAAATTCCAAACGAAACAGGAAATACTTTAAATGTATGGAAATAGGTTATATTTACTCTTAAATTCTATTTTTCATATTGATTTCATTGTTTACTGAGTATTATATTCAAGCTGAATCAAAGCCTCTACTAATTTCCAATCTCGAAGCTCATTTATAAAAAGTTGGCAACTAGCAACTCTCATTTGCATTTGCTAAGTTATATTTCTTTACTTCAAATTTCGATATTTTTCACTTAATAACTTGACTTTTTTGTTGAAAAATTATAGTTTATTGATCCTGGTATGGATCGTGGTAAGAATTACTGACCTAAAAAGTGCAAGTTTCATGGTAATTGGAGCAAATCTAAAGCCATGAAACATGTGGTTCCTGAAGTCATCACAGCTAGTTCATCAAAGATTGAAGGCAATTCATCTTTTTTTTAAAACCCTGGTATGGAATGTAAAAAACTGTTTGGAAATAGAATTACTGATATTCAAGTACGTATAACTGTGCTTGCTGCATTATCTTATCCTCTTTGCTTTGCACTGAACTAGGTTTAGAAGAAAATTCCCGATTTGGATTGTGTTCCAATTTAACTGTGGGATGTAAGGAATGCACCTTCAGAAAAGGGTTCACCTCAACTACCAAGGTAAACAACCAATATGCCATCAATATCTTAGCAGTTTATGCATTAAGGTTGATTGGGAAAGGCTACTTAGCAGGGAAAAGAATGTTCTACATGTTGGACTTGCACCTTTGCTCCAAATCAACGTTCAGAAGACATCAGTTTAATTTGTTACAAGCACATCTGAAGTTGCTAGAATAGCCTAGATAATGCAACCGGAGAAGAGGTTAAAGCCAGAAAATGTTCTCAAAAAAGGTGGTCGATTGTGGAGTGCCTCAGATGGTATCTGGCAGAAGCGAGGTTATTCTTCGTACAACGACTGCGTTACCTGCATATCTATCGACAATGGAAAGGTTTTAGATTATGAGGTACTGTTGATTTTCTGTCGGTTTTGTGCGAAGATAATCAAGCCATCAAGTACAGTCAAACCACATTCCTGCAAGAATCATAAGGGATCTGTTCAAGCATGGAAACAGTTGGAGCCTATAGGATGTTCAAACGCTCAGTGAAATTGAAGGGTTTGTGTTATACAAGTTATGGGGACGGAGAAAGCAAGGTGTGTGGAGACAGTAAAGAACATTTATGGTCCTTCCACTACAGTGATCAAGTGCAAATGTATTGGTCATATGCAGAAAAAACGTGTTGGGAGCCGCCTTCGTAAGTTAAAAAAGACGAAGAATGAACTAATTGGCAGAGGGGAATTGTCAGACCCCTGTATCAAAAAGCTTCAAAACTATTAAGGCACATCAATTTGGAAGCACAAAGGTGATATAGAATGAATGCAAAGTGCTGTGTTAGCTGCCTTCTACTGTTCCTGTTCTAGCCGCAAACACCCATGCACAAACAGTGTACGAAAGGTACAGACAGCTGATGCAAGTTCTGACAAGCTAATGCTTTGCACAAGAAGTATGTGGAGAAATCACCAGGCCTCCCATCAAAGATAACGAATATTATAAAGTCAATATATATGCAGTTGTGTAACCACAAGTTATTGGAAAAGTGCTTGCATGGTTTGACACAAAACCCGAAAGAGAGCCTTAACAACATCCTGAGGAGCATAGGTGTCAACTTTTCAAAAAACATAGGGGGGCGAGTTTTGACGGAAGATGAAATTTTTCGAAAAATTATCGAAATCTAGTAATTTTTCTAAAATCTAGGTATGACACAACTTCTCATATAATACCAACAATAAACAGTTATTATAATGGATTTCTTAGTCATAATAGTGCTAGTATTGTAAACCCTCTTAAGACTTTCAGTGTAAAGGCAGTTAACGAATCAGTTGCTAAAATACAAATAATCTATAAGGGAAAAACAGGTAAGTGACCTAATTAATAGGGAGCAATGAACAAAATAATTAAACAAATCAGGTAGTAGGCTAGGTTACAATTTAATTTTAGAAAATACAATTTTAAACAGACATATTTACATTTGAATGAAAAAACGACTTAAGAAGCTAGGCTTAAAAAAGATATCAGTTGGGGCCTGCCATTTCTATTTTAACCCTTTTTTGGCGAAAGTGTTCTCCCGAACAACAGCTCTATCAATCCATTCATTCAGCACCTTATCTAAATTTATTTCATCCACTTAATCAGGGTAGGCAGCCCCCCTCCCCCCCCAGAATTTAAAAGTGGGAGGGCCAGCCCCCCCCCCCCCCCTACTTTACGCCTATGCTGAGGAGTATACTCCCAAAACAAACCTTTATTGAGCTACAAACAGCCCAGTTAGGAGCTCATTAGTTTAAAGATGGGGCAAAAGATGTAATTAATGTATACAACAAATTGGGGTTCAACACTGGAAAATTTACCCTAGACGGTTTGAAGGTAAATGACACTCATAACATACGAGGCATTCACTACCCTCAGCCATATTACAAAGAAAAAACTCAGAGCACACAGAAAGAAAAAACTGTCCAAATTGAATTTTTGGAAGGTTCAACCTATGAAGCAGGAGGTTCATATGCTATTTTTTTAAAGTTACATTATACTTCGATTGCATTTTTCTCAGGATTAAGGGTTTTTTGTAAATAAAGTACCATTATCCTGATATCTCAGTAAATACTTTACATATCCTCACGAAATTTTCAGGATATGTTATACATATTGTTAGTTATAAATTGTACAAAAAGCTTCAGGAAAGTTCAACAGGTTTTCTAATTATAAAATTTTTTGTTGGATATGAGAGACAAAATTTGAGAAAAAATAGGTATGTTGAACATTTTTGTTTATATTTTCCTTACAATTAAAGATATTTCTTAGATTTTGGTTCAAATTAAAGATGATAGTTTAATATGTATTTTGCCCATTGGAAATTTAAAAAAAAGTTATAGAATTTTGTGTAGAATGTTAACTGTTTAGGTAAATATCTGTCAACTTTTACCGAAAAAAAAGACAATTTTGTAAAAAATAAAAATTAATTTTATAATTTTTTATTCAATTTGGTTCTTAAACATCCCAAATGTTATAAAAAGTCATAAAATGTTGTAAAAAAATGTTTTTTTTAAAAAGAAGTTCTCCCAATGTAGAGGGATCCCAAAAAATTTATATTTTAGCATAGTTATACATTTCAAAACTTTTTTTAGCCGTTTTATGCGTGTCGACGAATTATCTGTGAACTGAGCGACACCGATTGCCAAACATCTGAAATGGCCCTAGAATGCACTTTTGACTTCTATACTATATTTTTAGTACATTTTTGAACTGCTTATCAACAGTTAAGAGAATATTATTCACAAGTTCAAACTCGTTGGGCTGCAAATTTGTATTAAAAGGAAAATGCAAAATTCAAGCAAGATCTGTCAATCAACCGACACCTCATTAAAAAAAAATATTAAGATAAGTTTTTTCTATTTTTCATTTTTACTATCCTTATGCTAACCAAGTATAAATCAATGACAAAACAAGTGCAAGTTGTTGGTAACCTACAATAAGCTTTTCTTTACATTTTATCATTTGACAGACACCTTTGGAATTTTTAATTAAAAAATTATAAAGACCAGATAATCATTTACCATTAGTTTCATTAATTTTACAGAGTTCTTAAGGAAATTACCGATAAAAATCAAAAAAAAAAATTTTAATTGTATATAATTATTTCTTTCGTATATTTTATTTATACAATGCATAACTTTCACACTAACTGGAAAAAAAATTAAATCTATGATAACATGGCTTTTAAGCAGAATATCAAATAGTTTCATCCAAATGATATTTTTTTGCAATTACTATATATAAAAAATTTAAGTATGTTGCTATAAAAATACAGGTCCAAATCTAATGAAATATTATTTTTCATTAGATTTGGACCATTACATTGAAACAATTAGTTCATTCATTAAATAAATATCTTGATTTTTTTTAATTTTAAATTCTCATTTTGGCCTGTTTAAAAAAATCCACCCATTTGTCTATTAGACAAATTGAGGTACTTACATATTATCCTGTCAACCATCAGTTAACTTTTCGTTCGAGACAAAAAGTTCAAACCATCTGGCTTTCTCGGAGGATTGGTTAATTTTGGACTAGCACCAGGGACTTCCCATGAGAAATGCTGCTCAACGGCTTGCCTTTCAGAACCAATTGTTTCAATGTACAAAGGGAATTCATTTTTTCTCGCCAACAGTTGATAGGGTAATTCATAAATACCCAAATTTTTATAGGAGAGACAAAGAGTGTCCAAAAAGAAAGCAATTCCCTTACAGGAGAAACGCAAACAATAGATGTGTGTGTTATGAATAAATTAGAAACACAGGAAATATTGAAAGAATAAATTTGATTTACTAACATTCAGACAGAATAAACTTATTGTATTGTATTAAAGCAGCTGATAGGTTAAAAAACTTTGAATAAATAATGGATTTGTAAATCTCATAGCATGAACAAATCATTCTACCTTTCTTTTGATCTAAATAAACTGTCATTTAACAAAAAATTAAAACTAGCATGTGTCCACTTTTCAAAACTTGTTGCAGTGTTGCATGGTTCTTGAAAGTTATGCATCAGACGTCCTTTTTTATGCAGAGAAATAGAGGAGAAAACTTGGGGCTTAATTGAAACCCTCTCCCCACACACACAAACCCCAGAAAGAAAAAATCAAAATTTTGCAGCAAATATCTATACAAAAAAAATTCTGGTTCTTTTTCAATCCTTCATATTTACGATGTTTTTAAAACTTTTGTATAAAAATTTATTTTGTTTGTGGTGGGTAAAATCTTAAATGGGTTAATCAATCCAGTAGCTGTCGATCAATCGAACTGAAGGATAAGACTTGTTGTTGTTGACAATGAACTCAATCAAATCTTGAAGAAAAAAACAGACATCACAGATTGGATGTTTCCTCCATACTGGCCAAACACTATGAAAACTCTATCCGAGCCCAAATAAATTGCAGTTGCCAGGGATGAGTTTGGCAAAAAATCAAAAAGCTGAAAACAAACGTTTTATGCGTAAAACACACTTTAAGCTATACGTTAAAAAATTGTGGTTTTCCATGTGCGTTTATAACACTGCACCTTCTCTGTCTGTCCATGAGAAAAATGGTTCAAAATAGAGGCACCTAGATGTAGGGATACACTTTGTGCTGTCATCAAGCATGGTATAGCTTCAAAAAAAAAAAAAAAAAAAAATTATTTAAAAGCGATGGAATCCAGCAAAACTTCAAATGTACAAACAGGCCGAATATAATTAAACCTAGTTTTCTAAATTTTTAAGCAACATTTTAAGTACTAAAATCTTTATATTTAAATTTTTATTCCTACCGTTCAGTTTGTTCGATAAAATAAAAAGCAACAAACAATTGTACAGTTAAAATATCAACTTTCAACACAGCTTCTATAGAATTTTTTTAATTGGGACTAATTTTCAGAATATTTTTTTATTATTTTTATACAAAATGATAAAAAATGTCAGTATAGATTCACATGAAACGGCGAAATCGATCCTTAAACAGGCACTAATCACGGATATAGCGGCTATAGCATTTACAGAAGTAATGGCTACAAAACGGTGGCGAATGGCTACAAAACTGTGTTGAAAATCTCGGTGATAGCCGGTATTGTATTAGTGTAAACCTCGGCGAAAATTACCATCACTCTAACCAAAGAGAGCTTGCAATACCGGCGAAAGTCTAAATATCAGCCGAAATGAAAATCGCAACAACGTGCTTATCGGCGATAGTGTCCACGATATCTGCACAAATTTCGGCAATATCGACATTTTCTTGGTAATACTAGTGCGAATTTCGGTAGTATCGGATGTTATCAAAGTACGGCATTCCACGAAAACAACTCTCACGCCAACTGAAATATCAAAGTTAGAACCTAAGAAATCGGAGCAACTCTCAACAATAACGTTATTGTATGGGCGTAACACTCGACGAAAATTACCATCACAAAATCTCGGCGATAGCGCAAATCACGGTAATATCAACATTCTTTCGGTAACATCGGTGCAAATCTCAGATTTTATAACAGGGCAGCACTCAACGAAAATGCCCATCACAAAAACGTAAATATCAGCGTTAGCGCCGAAGATACCGGAACAATTCTCAACAATAACGCTGTTACATCGGAGTAATACTACGGGAAAATGGTAACAGCAACCTAAATCACAGCGATAACGCACGTCCTAGTCACACAAATCTCGGCAGTAGCTGGACATTTCATCAGCGTAACGCTTAACGAAAACAAGCAACACATACAAACGTAAATAAACGATAGTTCCGTGGATGTCAGACTTCGAAGCAAGCGCATTATTAGTCTATGTTAATTGCGTGAAATCGTAAGAAGGAATTTACATTTTGAGCAGAGAAAAAAATTACACAAAAGGATCAAATTTCGGCGCAGTTGGAAATGTACAAAATGTGAGTTTGAGCGCCAATCTGATTTAAAAAAATGCATTTCAGTGGATTTTTATACTTGGAGCAGAAATAAGGCAGGAATGTGATGCGACTTCTGAGCGATAGGTTTCCCGATCTTTCGGAAATGAAGCTGCTTCGCGGTTTAGCCATAGAAAAAAAGTTATTTTTCCGTGGGATAGAAAAAGCGGGAAAACACGGATTTTTTTTCAGGAATTAGAAAAGCGGAACTTTCTTTGAAAAAGCGGAATTCTTTTTTTTCTAAAAAATTAAAAAAGCGGAATTCCGCCATATGGCAGAAGAAACTCATCCCTGAGTTGCACAGAATGCATATAAAAGATTTAGTAAAAACTTACTTTTTCTGGAAAAAAGTTTATTTTTATTAGTTTGTTTTAATACGTTGATCAGTTCTCCTGTAAAATTATGGGAACAGAATTAAGTGCTTCTACTGAAAGTAACAATAGAAATTAACTCTTACTTTTGGATGTGGTCGAAACTTGACAAGATTAAGTTTTTTCTCTAGGGACCATCTTTCTTCAGCAGTGGCGAGAGGCCTAGTAGGTGGTGGTGGAGGTGGTTTAATGGCTCTTGGTCCAGTCTTTCCTCTTTTCAAATATATGCGTGCCTTGGGTCGTCCCCTTTTTCTCTTTGGCAAGATCTGAACGCTGTTGAATGAAAAGATTTAAATTGCATAGATGTTATATACGTTAAATTATGCATGCTATGACATAGTTTCAGAGCCACTTACAAAAGCAGCAATAAAGAGGAGAGCATAGGGATGCAGACACACCTTAAAAGTTCTTTGTGATAAAATAACAAAGACTTGAAACTTTTTAGGCAAATTCCAAATTTTTAACCCCCTTAAAGTTCTATCAATAAGAATAACAAAAACTGGACTATTTCACAATTAAGATGCAGCAATTTAAAATTCAAGTGGCCAATTTTGTGTTAATCATTATTTTTAAAGTAGATGTCTGGCCCGCTTCGCTGAGGACTCATTTAAGGACATACAAGTTTGCATTTGAGAAAACAATTTGTATTCTTTGAAATTCATTACAATGGGATTTAAAAAAAAAAACATGATGTTCCCTTAATGACATTTAAAATAAAGCGCCAAGAAAATGAAATCTCAAATTGGATATTAATTTTAACTTAACACGTGTACTATACCTGGCACTCAATTGTACACTTGTTGGTATTCTTAGCGTTGGAGTTTTCACCTTTGTTGGCGTTTTCATCCTCGTAAGCATTTTTACCGTTGGATTCTTCACGCTTGTTGGTATTTTTACCATTGGAATCTGTACCTTCGTTGGAGTTTCCACACGCGTTGGCGTTTTAATCGATGGATTCTTTATCCTCGTCGGCATTTTTACCGTTGGAATCTGTACCCTCATTGGAGTTTCCACCCGCGTTGGTGTTTTTGCAGTTGGAATCTGTACCCTCGTTGGAGTTTCCACCCGCGTTGGCAGTTTAACCGATGGATTCTTTATCCTCGTCGACATTTTTACCGTTGGAATCTGTACCCTCATTGGAGTTTCCACCCACGTTGGTGTTTTTGCCGTTGGATTCTTCATCCTCGTTGGAGTTTCCACCCGCGTTGGCGCTTTTGCCGTTTGATTCTTCATCTTCGTCGGCATTTCTACCGTTTGAGTCTGCACCCTCGTTGGGGTTCTTACCGTTGGAGTTTCCACCCTCGTTTGCGTTTTTACCTTTGGATTTTTCATCCTCTTCGGCGTTTTTGCCGTTGGAGTTTTCACCCTCGATGGCGTTTTTACCGTAGTATTTTTCGTCCTCGTCGGCAATTTTACTGTTGGAGTCTTTACCCTCGTTGGCGTTTTTACTTTTGGAGTTTTCACCTTCGTCGGCATTTTTACCGTTGGACTTTTCATCCTCGTCGGCATTTTTACCTTTGGAGTTTTTACCGTTTGAGTTTTTTTTACACTCGAAGGCGTTTTTACCCTCGGTGGCATATTTACAGAACTATCAAAATGATTCAAACGTAATTGTCGCCGAATCCGTTAAAATGTGATACCCAGCGGTTTTCAAATTTTGCTTTCAAGCACATTATGTAAATAACGACGACACCGACAGTGTTGCCAAACCGAAAGTTACTAATTACCATCCAATAATGGAGGTTAAAAGAGGGAGAAGATGCGAGCCCGTTTGGTGGGAACAAGTACTTTTTCAACCCTACTGTCATTAAAAGCAAGCCCAAATAGGTTGACTTTTTAGTACACTCGTCTACGGAGGAGAGCGTTGGTTGAATTTGAAATGAAACTAAATTTTTTTATATAATTTTTAAAATGGCAATTTGTACAATTGTAGGCTATAGATCAAGATCTTAATTATCAAATAGTATGCATGTTACTCTTCATAGCTAAGAATTAAGCAATATTTAGCTTAATTTTCAAATCCTTTATATTAACTTTGATTTTTAATATGGCGTACAAATCTACGGAGGACAAATTAACCAATTTGCCATCCTAAATCGTGCTAAAACTTGGTAGATTGGAATCATGTCAACGACAATACATTGCATCAAGTTTTGGGGCTATCATTGTCCCAAAAATTTTACTTTTTCTCTTACTTTTATTATTACTTCTGAATACTAATATTAAACGCACTTGCCGGTATCCAATTACACTAAATTTGAATAGATTCATTGTCAAAGTTTGGATTTTATTTTTTATATCAATGCATTTTATCAAAGTTTTGGGTATGTCACTGTAACTAAAAGAGAGCTTTTGCATACGATATTTATCATTTTGAATGAGTAAACAACACTGGCCTTCATCCAATCGCCTGAAACTTGGCAGATAGATTTTATATTGATTACAATTAATTCTTTCAAAATATGAGCTCTTTACTGACACTAAAACTTCGCTTTTACGCACGTTTCTATTACCTTAAGCCAGACTTATCAGCTTTTAATCATATTCTATTATTCAGATACAAAATTTCATTCAAACATCTACATTATAGATCTATGTAACGACTGAAACCAGCCTCTATTGAGGTTGACGAGGCAAATTCTTCGGCGAGCTAATTTACCCACTTGTGGTCAACCAATCAAGTCAAAATTTGGCAGATAGACTCGTTGTGAATAAAAATGTATTCAATCAAGTTTTGAAGTGAGTAATTAGTTCGGAATGAATGTTTTCTTGGTAGTGGTAAAACACTATGAAAACTCGATCTCATATCAATAAGTTGCAATTACAAGTAAAAATTGGCATGTAACAATGCATGTAAACGATGTACAGTAAAAACTTTTATTTTTATGAGTTATAGTATTTCTGAAGGGCAAATGCTATTTTTATGCACTCTTGCCTTGGTATCTAATGGTTTGGACTGTAACAAGGGGATTCCCTAGTAGCAATTTTACCTCGGCCGGTGATCGGAATTCCATCCCCAGGTGAATCGCCGATGATTGGCGATTCACCGGAAACTCACCCTAAACTCATCTTTCCCTTGGCAACTAATCCATTTTGTCCCCGTGGCCGGCCATTGGCCGATGTCCGGAAACTGATCGAATTCGAGCAGAAGCCGACAAGAATTAGTTCGAAGGCCGAGGAAAATTTTGCTCTCAAGAAATATCGAAACAATGGTCGTTATTTTGTCGAAAATATCAATTAATAAACATTAAATAATTATAAAGATGTAAGTATTGAATATTAAAAACGACAAGTTAAAATAATGCAAAACTAAAAGCCGGAGCGCGTAATTCTTACATGGTAGTATTTTCAATGACATTTTAAGAGTACAAATAAATCGAAGTTATAACACTACCAAATTCAGAATTGTCTAAATTACTTACCCTGGGATCGAACCGAGGACTGTTATCTCCGGAGTGCGTTGACATGGCCACTGGACTGTAGTTACTTGTCATACTTGGTATAACAATTGTATTGTAGTACAAAACTCTACTATCATACAGACTTTGCAAGGAAATTGATCGACATTTTTTTTTATATATGGGGTATTTTCGGAAAATAGCAAATCTTCCATAAATTTGGGAAAATGATATTAATTTATTTATTATAGCAAAAAAATAATAGTGTCAAATAAATAGTGTCGCCATCTATTTTGTAAAATTTTAACTAACTGATTTTATGATATTTTTTGAATTGCAATTTAAGAGTTTATTTAATAATTTTGACATTTAAAAAAATATATTTAGTTTTTAAATTTTTAAAAAAACTATATCCAATTTGATTAACTTTTTGAAACATATAAACATATTTTTATTTTACTTAAAAGATGTTTAAAAAACGGACCAAAATATGTTCAGCAAATTATAATGAAAACTATTTAAAAACAAGGACTATATTTTTATTTTATATTAAAATGAAATGAGAATTTATATTTAATTTTAGAAAATTGTTCCTATATTGTTTTACTCTATAAAAACTTTTATTTATGGATTTTATTGACGTATTAGGTAAGCAATATATAATTATGTGGTTTGTATTTTCTCAAAATATATATTTACATTTAAAATTTTTCGTACACTTAGTTTTAAAATATTTTTCACTTATTGCCAAAGCGAAATGTTTAGCAAATTGTATACTTGATTTAAATTTGAAATACATTCAAGGATCGCTTCTAATTCAGTGGAATTGCAAGAAAAAGAAACATAAGTTTTTTATCGCCTGTCGATGTGGTTCCGATATCTTGCCGATCAAAAAAACGATGATCAGAAATTCTAATCGGCCCCCGATGTTGGGAAGATATCTTTTCCCGATGAGTTTAGGGTCATCGGCAGACGAGGAAATAAGGGTGTGTTTATATATCAGTCTGGGGAATCGCCGATGACTTTGATGAATTCCGATCATTGGCCGACGAAACGCCATGCAGTGATTGCTACTAGGGTTTTCACCGATTCATGGTGATTTTTTAGCTGTTCGTGTAAAAGAAGAGATTTTTTATTGCGTGCTTATTCCAAATTCGAAGTGAGAAAAAAATAGTTGCGTATTAGAGAAAGCATGGCACCTAGAGGTCAGCTACGCTCCTCTATATACTCTCTGCCTTGAAACCTTAAGGGTTTCAATACAATGAAAATAATTACAAGAAAAAGAAGAAAAAAACATTGCAATTGCTCAAATAATACAATTGAAAACTAATGATCATTTACAGGTAAAACACAAATATCTCTCACATTTTTGTTTAACAAATTACCAGTAGGTAACAGAATGTTTACAACTCTAACTTTTCCTGGAATTATTTCGTAAATTCTATCTGTTAACCATTTCGTATTAGGCAGACACTCATCCTTAATTAATACAAGTGAACCCTTATTTACATTATTTTTGGAAAGCATCTATTTACTGCTTTGTTGTTAATTATTTAGATAATCTCTTTTCCACAATTTCCAAATTTATTGACTTTCTCTTATGATTTTTGCAAACGTGATTCAACATATCTTATGATTTTTCTATTGGGGTTCAACAACTAAAGTTAAAGATCTTCCTGTAAGGAAATGTCCGGTTGATAAGGTTCCAAAATTCGGAGGACAATAGAGTTAGATGAGTTGTAGAACTTATAACACTTTCAATTTCGAATATTATAGTAAGAAATTCCTCTAAAGTTAAATTAACATTTCCAACAATACGTTTAAAATGATCACTGATCTCTCCTATAGCCCCCGAAGTTTGGTGATTTTGGAGGCATAAACTTCCAATCAATATTGTCACCTGAAAGAAAGTTTGCTAATATTTCATCGGGGTACAACATCTTATGCAATTTTTTAAGTTCAGCACTTGCATCTTCAAAGTTTTTACCATTGTCACTAAATATCGTTGAACTTTTACCCCTACTACTGAAAAAAAGTTTTAAACAAGCAGTAAAAGCATCTGAGGTAAGATCTGTTACAAAATCCAAATGTATAGCTTTAGTGCACAAACATACAAATACACATATACATACATGTATGTGTGTTTGTATGTTTGTATACTTGTGTATACCACTTTGCTCAATATTCCCTTTCTCTGATTTTTAATTTTAATATAAAAAGGACCACAAAAGTCGATACCAACATTATACCTATCACCAACACGCACGATATCATTTTCATCAACAAAACAATTTAAAGATTTTAACCTTCTACTGTTGGGTAGTAATAGTTACCTCTTCGTAGATATTTTATTTCATCTACAAACTCGTCACCTTGTTGAACTGAATAAACTAAGAATATTTCAGCTTTGCTCAATTCCTGGAATTTCAAAGGTTGCTTTTAACGTTATGGATGAACCTAAATACATAGCACATAACATGAATTATAGTTAAATAATTACTACTAAAGGTAAGGACATCATCGATTATAGAAGTTTAATTAAATACAATAAAGGTAACTGGAAAATATTCACTTTGGCAATTATTTGTATTATTTAGCTCGCTAGAGATATCATCAAATGAAATAGAAGATTCATCACTGACAGTTTGAAAGCCATCTCTCAAAAATGGGGGTCCTGGCCACCAAAAAGTTCACTGTCTAATAAAATATCGATACCAACTCCTCAACTTAGAAGGTCGGCAGTGTTCTGTTTCCCAGGACAATGAGTCCAGGCACGGGTCACATAAACTCTGAATCTCATTCACACGATTGGCAACGAAGGACTTACATCGCTAACTTGACCCCTTAATCCATTGCAATGTGATCTTGCATTCTGTCCAAAAGAACTCTGTTGAGTTGAGGGCTTGACTTTGCCAAGGCCTATTCTAAGCAAAATTTACGACTGCATTTTTAATATACAGTAATTTATTTAAACTTTTGAAAACCATATATCACTTTTTCTCAGTGTCACTTCTTTTTTAGATTAATGTTATTTTTCTTTAGTAGTTTTTAGACGGATTGAGTGTTTTTAAAAGTGGGGGGGAGGGAGGGATTTCAGTAATTTCAGAAGTGGGGGGAGGGAAGCATGGGTATTTTCTTTAAAAGTGGGGAGACACGTCACCCCGCGTCTACTCACACTTCTAGCACTGAGAATGCTCATTCCAGGAGCCATTAGGTAGTTCTCTATAGTTCGTAAATTATACAATTAGATTTGTTAATTCAGCTGTTTTTAATCTACAAAATCTCTCAGCTTCAAAACTAATTACAATATCCTCTGATAATGTATCTTTGAATATAACAATAACTCAATTTTTAATACGTTAATTCCGTATTCTGCTATATATATATATTTCATATTTATTTAAAAATTGACATACCTTTTCAATGTAACGTTGCGAGAGACAATCGTACCAATTTTGAATTCAAGTTATTTTATTTCCCAAGCAAACATAAAAAAAAAGAATACTAGTCACTTCAGCCAGCCACACCTCTGTAGCAATTAAAATCTTCTCCTTTCGCCAACTATTTATTGCTGTTGGTCATTGCTGCTGAAAGCACACATTTAGACTGCTTCGTTTCTCTTCTTCACAACAACATGTGTTTGTCATTGTCACTAGCACTCTATAAATATACAGTGCAAAGTAGATAAAAAGAAGAGGAAAAAAAAAACCGTCCCAACCACCTTCCTGGGGGTGTGGAGTAGTTGACCAGAAATAGGGGGTTGGATCCAAGGACACAGGCAGGACGAGGAGATTTATGAGGAAGTTTGAAGAAAAGGAACATGGTTTTTGCGGTTTGTGAGAAGAGGAATCTCGGCTGATTATGTTCTGTAAAAGACACTCATCTTGTCCTGTAGTAATGCAAACGATTTTGCCACACTCGCGACGAAGTTTGCTGATTTCTTATCCAATAGTTTCTTGTCCTTAATTTCTATGAAAGATGAAACTTTTAACCCAAGCCATACAATTCACCCGAAAGCTTAAAATTATTAATAAACGGCCAGAAAATAAAGAATTATTATGAACAAAATTTCCTTAGTGATAATGACAATGTTACATTTGATTGGAAGTAGAGAAATGTTTTGACAAATTGCACAATTCTCTTTAAAATGGTGAGGCATAGCCAAAGGCGATAAATAATATGAAGCTTAATTTAAGAAAAGAAAAAAAAAAAGTTTGGGGCAATTATTATATAAAATTGATTACATTTATACCAAATTTGGGAAGAAATCTTAAACATTAAAGTTTCCTAAATCAGAAATTTTACTTAAAATTAATTCTTTTTGTGACACTCAATTATCTTATTTTGACACTAAATTATCTTATTTTGAAGTTTATTTGTTAAATGGTCAATATGGACACATCTGTATGCTATGTTATGGCCTTACTATGCTAAAAAAGATCCCAAAGAAATAAACGTTGTTAAATGAACAAGCAAAGGAAATATAAAATAGATTGAAAAAGCCCTCATACTATTAGAAAGTACAGTACAAGAGAATATTATTTTTAAATAAAAAAGAAGCATTTATTATCACTCTGGGAAAATAATTAATAAGAGACTAATAATATAATCCTAAATTTAAAAAAAAAAAAAAAAAAAGGGTTCTCGCAAAATGAATTTTTCTTCACTTCTTAAGAAAAAGAACTCGAGAAACACACATTCAAAGTAAAAATTTGAAAAACTTTTGAATGTTGATGCTAATAACGTAATGTCACAATATCTATATATGCAAGTAAGAGTGTCCTTATGTATGTATGTTTTTGTATATAAGAAGCTAACGTTTAATTCCAACCTTGATGAAATTTTTTGCAAATGATCTTTGAAACACAAGAGGAAAAGCCTATTTGAAATATCGAAAAACCCTCCTCTACCCTTTTCCCCCCTTTAACGAGTCTAATCATGAAATTTACAGTTTAATTCGGTTTTGATGAAATTTTGCAGTCTTGGTTTTCAAAACAAGAGGCAGATTTCTGGCTATTTGACATTTCTAAAAACCTCCTCCTCAACCTTTTTAGCCACTTCAGGAGAAAATAAAAACTTCAGATCCACTAAAATGAATTCTACTAATTTTTATTTCATCTCTATATTGACTAATTTATTGTAATTAAGGTGGTGAAATCGAGGAAAAGGAGTGAAAGTTGGTATGTTGAACCGGCTTTTTTTTTCTATATGTGTCTTGAATATTTTATTGGGAAAACAATTTTATTCCAATGTTTTTCTGCTGATAATAGGAGATACAAATACAAAAATGACAACCAACTACAGGCATAAAGCGATGGGACTAAAGTGGAAATGCTCATAACTTGTAATCGCCTGAACATTTTGAACTGTCATTTGTGAAATTTTAATAAGTTGATAAAAAAAAGCAAAAACGAAAAAAATTTAGAGAGAGGGGAAGAAAGAAAAAAAAATCATTAGTTTACAGTTTTATTTCTTTTTTCTAAATACTTTTTACTACTGCCCAATTTTAGATTTACGATTGCCCAAATGAGCCACGACTGCCCGTTAGAATAGTCCCTGGACTTTGTTGACTAATCGAGCAGCAAGCAAGGCACCAAGCAATTCCAGTCACGAGAAAGTGATTTACTTTAGAGGGATGACAATATTATATAAATTTTGCAACGATTCTCCTCCGATTCATACCCACTTTGACGATTGTCCCCACTGTCGGAATGACAAACCGAACTGGATAAAATTAAAAAACCAGGAATGTACTGTGCACAAAAGTAATATTTTATGAAGAAATTTTAAATCGTTGATGGATTTCAACTTTCCAATTGATATTCTTCTAGTTGTTAATTTCATTTTAATAATGAAGTAAATTTTGAAAAGGAGGGGAAGGGTTTATCAAGCAAGAGAAATTTCTCTACATTTTCATCTCGGGGGAAGGAGAAAACCATAAAATTCTGTACATATGTCTGCAACAATTGCAATCTTTTAAATTCATTTTGAAAACAGATTTCGTGGAGCGAGGGAATCTGGGAATTTATCAGAACCCATTGCTTGTAAGGCATCCATAAGATAAACATGTTAAATTTAGGCTCCGAAAACCGAGATCAGTCGATGACTCTGCTAGGGTACGTTCTAAGTCAAACATGTCTGAATCGAAACTCGATCTCTATGGAAATTTTTCCGAAAGAAAAATGTAAAAGGAAAAAGAAAAAAAAATCGTATGAATAATCTGTTTAAAATGTGTTGTAGGTGATCTGTTTAAAAATTTATAATAATGATATGTTTGAAAATATCTTATGATGCATTTTTAAAGTGTCAAACAATCTTTTCAAATGGGGTGTACAAAGCAATTCGTTTTAAAATCCTGATAACTTAATAGTTTAAAAAAAATTAATTTAAATAAAAAAGTTTAAAAACAATTTTTTCCCCTTTTAATTTTTGAAGTGCTCATTATCTGTTTTGAGATTATTAAAGTAATATTAATAAAGTTATTTATTCTTAGTTGTCATTTTCACTCCCCGTCCCCTAACAGAAAAAAAAAAATAATGCGTTCGTAAAATGGAGTAATCTGAAAGTATAGTTTTAATACTTTATTAAAACTATATTGTGTCAGCTTGTATATATTGCTTGCATTATATATTGCATTTTTCCAGTATAATTGTCAAACGTTGTGTCAACTTTGTATATTGCATTGTATTATGTGCATTGTATTGTATTGTATTGTATTATGTATATTGTATTGTATAATCCTGTAACTATTATATATTGTGCATGATCCTGTAACTAAGCTATATTGTATGTATGATCGTGTAACTATCGTATGCAAATTATTTTCTATTTCTATATACGTGCATATATATATTTACTCGACCAACCCTGTTGGGCCTTGAGCCTGTCGTTGGTCTTAAAATTTGTATTTGTATATTTGTATAAAGGTAAGGTCAAGTCGCATTGTCTCGTTGAAACAAAATATTAACTTCTTTTTTAGACAGATTTACTAATAATGAAAATCTTTATTTTTCAATTATTTAAAAAAAAAAAAAAAAAAAAAAAAAGAATCGAATATTAACTGTAATTTTATTAAGATAAAAACAATCAATATTTCTTTTCAGTTTAATAATAGTTAAAGATACGTATATTGGTGTGTCCGGCCCGCGAAAAGCTTCAGAATCGACTAGCCTCTATAAAAGTTAGTGGCGAACGTTGCTCAAATGATTTGACTGTGACGTCATGAAGCATAACTTTTATTTGCTTATCCCTGGTATTGAATACTGACACTAAAAGGTTCCCTTAAACATGAATGTATTTCTTTCATATTGTAAATTTAAAAAGGTGGCTGTACATTCTCGACAACATCTGTATTTGTATGTTTACAAATAACTACTTCAAGTAATTTATCGTTATATGTTATAATACGACCGTCTAATTCGCAAACAAGGTTTTTATGCGGAAAAGAATATTTGTTTCATGGTAAAATAAATTCCTCGCTTTTATTTTGACTTTTGTGGGCATTTGTATGCATTGTTTCATAACTACAATTATTTCATGCTCGTTTACTTGCAACTTTTTCAGATTTCCATTATTCCTATTTCAGCATTTGTTAAATTCAACTATAAGAATATGAATTATATTAAAGTTATGTTTCATGCTTTGAAAATTATGTTCGATGTGAATTTGTATGCTACTTATCAGAATTTTTTAGTCGAATAATTGAGATTTTTTAAAAATTACTATTAAATAGTATGTTATGTGTGCTTGTTTCCTATTAGTTTTTGATGAAGTTTTCTTGACTGTTTAGTATACACCCTTTGCAAAATTAAAATTGTTGCATTTCACAAAAACATAGGTACATGGGTCATTCTTCCAAAACAGGCAACTTTTCATTATTAAAACATTTTTTAAAAAAAGATGCCACAAATGTACGTTATATATATATTTTGTTATTATTAAAGCTTTATACAACAAGAAAAAAAATACCAGCAGCGCAAAAATGTGTTAATTGTAGAAAAGAAAAATGCTTAAAAAATTCTTACTCCAAAACAATTATTAAAATGATACATGATTTGATTGGAATTTTTTTTATTGATATATTTAGCAGAACATATATTTATTCTTTATTTGCGTAGCAGAAAACAGTAACTAAATAAAGCTGAAAAATGGAATTAGAAATAAAATAAAATTTTCAAAAGTACATAAATTCTCTGTTAATAATAAAATTCAATTACTTAAAAAAAATGCTTATTAAGATAAAAAAAATAAAATTTTCAAATTGCAATAGTTGTACTTTTAAACTTGTTTCCATTTTGATCATATTTTAAATAACAAGCATCATTAACCTAGTTTGCTGTCATTGTGTCCTTTATTTGCCAGGACAATGATGAAACTTACCTAATTAAAAGCTGGCAAATTCTGTGTAAAATTTTTAATTATCTGAAAAGGAACTTTGTTATGTATTCTATATTGTAATCTAAACAATTTTGTACTGATCTAAGTACTTTTTGTAGATGCCAGAAAAATTAATCTAATTAAACATAACAATGATGGCAAAGAACTTCACAATTCTGCATGAAAGAAAATGGTGCCAGTTGCGAATAATTATCCATACAGTTTACTAAAGAAGTAAAAGTTCTTGGAATAGGCTCAAAAAATAGAACGCTGTTATCATCTGTAGTTAAAATAATTAGTGTAATGTAATTTGCCAGGCAGAAGCATATTGGCCATAGGTTTGCCCGGTTCAATAACCTTGCCGGTCAGTTTCTCTAAAAAATGGGCTGATCTAGAATTTTGTATTTTTAAATTATTTTTTTTTCAATATATGTAATTACCTTCCTTAATGTTTTTTCTTCTTTTAAAGTCCAATGAATTCAAATCCCAAACACTCTCACTAACCCTCTATATTATTGTACTAGCTGTGTGGCCCCACTTTGCAGAGACCCGTCATTGTGTATAGGTTCCAGCTTTGATGCTTAGCAAACCAGGCTTACTGAAAGGTTCATTGCTACTCAAACTCAAGCTTGTTTAGCTCGCTAAAAGGTTAATTTCTACATAAACCCTTATTAATAAAACACTCTCCCCACCATCCAAAAACAAAAGATTTTTTCCCATTAATACAGCATTTACAACTACGTTGTCCAGGACTGATTTTTCTACGGCCCGACGGCACCACAGAAGATTAAAAAGAAATCAAATTTCAAACTACTGACTTTTTTTTTACGTATTTGTAATTTATCCAAAATGCTATGTGTTAACATGTAGAACAGAGTTCTCCACTACATGTCCGAAGAAACTCTATGAAGAAGCTTTAAGCAAGGTAGTTTTCATCAAGGTTAATACAGGAATAACTTTACTGAATCTCATTTAGACAATAAATTAAGATTGGCTGCAATAAATACTGTGACAGACACAGACTCTATTTTAAAATATTACTGAACGATTTCGACCGTCATCATCTCACAATTGATATTGACTAAACTGGAGTAACCTGGTAGTATAGTTTAAATACTTTTATTAAAGGTTAGGTCAAGTCGCATTGTCACGTTGAAACAAAATATTCACTTCTTTTTTAGACAGATTTACTAATAATGAAAATTATTATTTTTCAATTATTTAAAAAAAAATCGAATATTAATTGTAATTTTATTTAGATAAAAATAATCAATATTTCTTTTCAGTTTAATAATAATTAAAGATGCATATATTGGTGTATCAGGTACGTGAAAAAGCTCTAACATAAGTCATAAGGTCCGCCTCTAAAAGTTAGTGGCGAACAGTGCGTTAATACAACCCTATGAGAATAGATTAACATTCTTTTTGTGAAAAGCAAAATTAAAGGCCAGAACTACTTATGTTTGAAATTTTAGAGTTATATGCTTATTGGAAGTCACTTTGTAAAGAAATTTTTAGAGATTAAAAAAAAAAAACCTAGGGATGTGGAACATCTCACAACTTTCAGTTACACTTAATACTAGTTTGTTTTCATATTTTTATTATATTTAAAGAAATGCTCAGGTTGGCAATGTTTTCGGCTGTAATTATTACATAGGTATAAAAAAAAAAAAATGGGAAAAAAAAACACTGACAAAACGGCAAAATTATTGATATGTTTTTCGATAAATATTACATTATCCTTTCTTGTAAGGGAAACACAGTAAAATAGTCATTGTGTGAAGCTCTAGGAAAGAGAACTCTGTCTTAAAGACTTTCATATTTAAACTTTTTTCTTTATTGGGATGTTTAGAGCACCTTAAAGGGCATTACCACTGTGATTTTGATCAAAATCATTACATCCATTTTTTGGCAATTTCTGAAAAACATTAATTTTTTGTTGGCAGCTACATGCACAATTTTGATGAAAACCTTTACCTTAATGAAAGGTCCCATGGCCATCATTAACCTGTATAATTAACGTTGAATATCATAGACCAATCTGTTTGTAATTTATGCTGACCACAGATGCAAACATTTTTTCTCAATAACTTTTTTAAACTCATCATGTTTTAAAACATGCAGAAATGCCCAAAAATAGTTTTTTTTTTACTTAATGCATACTTTCATTACCCTATGTTAACATAAATTTGTAATTGAAAGTAATAATTAAAAAAACTAATTAAAATTTTAACATTTTGTTTGCCAAAAGGGCAATAAGGAGAAACTAACTATTATGTGAAAAATTTCAGAACTCTGACTATTGGAAGGCACTTTATAAAAAAACTATAAATTTTTTTTTAGTTAATTAAAATAACTCATTAAAATTTTTAAAATTCTGTTTTTCAAACGCACAATTAAAAGGCCAAATTTACTTTTGTTGAAAATTTCAAAGTTTTACAAATATTGGAAGTTATTTTCTATAAGGCCAGAAAGATAAACCACACACACAGACTCTTTGTTTTACATATATCACAACTTACTTTTTACTTATTTTACAACTTTTAAGTTAAATATATATTATAATTTCTGTTGTCATTTTCTAATAAACATACTAGTTCTATTCCTGGACATTCTTTATTTTGCAATTTAGATTTATTTTAGTTTTTGTAATAAACTTTTCAATGGTTTATGAAAACCAAGTTCACTCAAGGGTGCAATAAATAGTTGAGACAGAAAACACATTTGATATAATTAAACTAATTATTAAAACAATTCATTTATTAAAATTAGTAACAATACTATATTAATTATTAAAATTAGTTAATTAGAGGAATTATTTTACTGTTAACAATAATCATTAAAATTTGATTAAAGATTAGGTCATGACCCCAGTTATGGCTAACTTAAGCATTTTTAAAGAATGACGAATTTTTTTCAATACTAAAAAAGTGTCTCAATATTTTGTAAAAATATCCAATATATTTCAAAGTGTGCAGCATAATCGTGTATAATCAAAAATATTAAAAAAAAACTTTATTTTATATAATTTATTTAATATTTTTCCTACACTTTCTCCACTTATGGCTACTTTTCCTTATTTATGGTCACCTGTATTCTCCAATTATGGCTACTTCAAAAAATTTATAGAAAGTATACTTATGAAAAGCACAAGAAGAATATTTAATTATAAATGATTTTCATGAGAAACATATACAAATTTAGACATTATTATATTATTAGCTTTTTTTTGTTCATATTTTTCTTGGAACAAACTACATAGTCCTAGCCTATATCAAAAGTTAGCGATTATTATTATTATTTTTTCCAAAGATATTAACAGTTCCAGAAAACTTGTTCTGCTTAACAATGTCTTTTTTTCAATTAATATTGGTTTACTTAACCAACAATACCATGTTTATTGTTGCAATGTCATTTTCTATACAAGTAAAACTTGTTTTTCCAATTTTACGCTCTTCGAACACTGAATCTCAAATTCCTTCACCCAGAAAATTTCATAACTGCACCGCTGAGCCTATTTTTATATATAAGTTAACAATATTAAAAAAAGAAAAAACAGTTTTCCCTTTTTCTACAATCCAATTTCTTTACCACTCTTTCACTTAAAAACCATTTATAGGCCTATATAGCTATAAATATAATTGATAGTTGAAAAACACTCAAATATCAGTAGTCATTAATTTTATTTAATGTCTAGGATCTATAAAGAAATATAATTTTTTAACTGGATGTGCAATTTCTTGCACAGATAAAGTTTTTATTCTTTAACCCTATCCGTATCAGTTGAAATTTTCCTAACAAAATAAATATCTAGTAATTTAACCCTAATATTGACTTAAAAATGTTAATAGCCTACCATTTCTGAAAATAATCTTTTTTGTTGCAAGGAAATTTGATTATAAATCACATAAACACATAGTGGCCTTAACTAGTATATCATATAACCCAGTTATGGCCATAGAAGTGGCCGCAACTGGAAAAACAGTTTTAAAATTGACACCAGTTACGGCCGCTCGAATATTTTCTTGTAAAATTTATTTACCCTTATTATAACTGAAAATAGTGATACAACAAGGTTCTATCTCACTTTTAAATGATGTAAAACCTTCCAATTATATATAGATGTAATGGATTGAAGACTGGAAGTTGATGATGCTTAATGAAATTGTTAAGAAATCTCTCTCACAATGCTGACCAGCACAAAAAAATTCCCACTTTCTTGTCACATATCGGCCAATCTTACAGCCTATATAAAGTATGTAGTCTGTAGCTTGTTGAAGCATGAAATTTTAGTGGCTAACCTTCTTTCAAGCTTAGAAACATGATAAAATTTGTGAAAGTGGCCATAACTGGAGACTCCACCTATAAATTTTGTATTTTTTACCATGGAACCTTGTGTTTGGAATGCCCTTCATCTGTATATTTTTGCAGTTTGGCTTTCGCCCTAACAGTATACAGTTCACTTGCAATAACTCAAACTTCAATAATTAAATTTTTCTTTTTTTGATCAGTGGAATTTTTGTTATATCATCTCAGAATCTTTACACTTACCTTCGAGTTCGAAATTGTGAGAGTTAACTGTATAAATGGGGATAGCTCCTACTTGTACAAGGTTAAATATTCAAGTGATTGAAGGGTTCTATTTTTTTTTTCAAAATGTAAATATTTTCTTTCCTAATTTTTACTAAATAAAAATTAGCTTCCTTTTCAAACTTTACTGAACTCATTCTTGAAACATGTTCTTAAATGTAGAATGCAAAAAATACCCACATTTTTTAGATATATTCATGTTTGTCCCACAAAATAATAGAAATAAAATAATATTTAATGAATGAAATCTGATAAATTTTTTTAAAGAAAGCTTGGTTATAAATGAAATAAAAAAAAAAAAACACAGGAAGTATATACTAAAATATTTTATTGATTTCATTATGTGAACCTGGCATTTATATATATATATACTACTATTGCTTATACAGTGCGTCCCAAATGTTTATTGACGTTTTTTTATTTTATAATTTGAAAAGATGAGAAACAATTTCAAAATCATTTTTAATTATAAATAACATCAAGGCAATAATATTAATATATATACACAATAATACTATACAATCTCAGACTTTGTTAAAAATTAAAAATAAAACTTTACTGTCCCAAAAATTTTTAGACAACTCATTTCCCCCCCTTTAACGTTCAAATTTTTGAGCCGTTTTCCTAATCACTTCAAAACTGCATCAGGCATACTCAAAACAAGAGTTTGAAGAAATTCTGCTTTTAGAGAAAACCAACTTCGTTCAATTTGCAGTTTTTGATCTTGAACTGTTGAAAATTGATACCCATTAGCATATATGTCTCTAGCTAATATTCCCCAGAGATTCTCCTTAGGGCTCAGGTCAGGACCTTGGGTAGCCAGTCCATAATAGTTGCTTGGTTTTGTTTAAACCGTTCCCTCACCATGAGTGGACCCCCTTCTTGTTGTCTGCTGAAAAAAGTTCCTGGTTCCTTATGAATATCGTGCCAGTAATATGCCCAACTATCCAGGGCATCTGAAATTAAACTTCTTTTCATCACTGAACAGAACACTCAACCATTCATATGTCCAATTCATATGATTTCAGGCCCACTGAACACGATCATCTTTATCAGGGTTCCCACGGTCATTAAAAGTGCTTAATATTTTTTAACTTATTTTCTAGGCCTTGCAAATGCTTAGAGGACCTTAATTTTTGTGGATGTTGTGTGCCCAACTGCAAAATTTATAAAAATACCACTCAGACTTGCTATCCCTGCATGACTGCCACTTATCCGCTTCATATTGGAATTCTCTGACATATTTGTATTATGCATGCGCCAACTTGTAACTTTTTTGGTAGAATATATTAAAAATTTATATATAGACATGATGCCTGAAAACCAATTTTCAAAGGTCCTTAAAAACGTTATTTAGGTCCTTAAAAGTCATTGATTTTCATTTTTGAAAAACTGCATGTTGCGAGCTTTGCAATCAGTCGAAAAAGAAAGACAGATTAGCTTTTATCTCAGGAAACAATTGCATCTCAAGTACATGACCTTGGAATATGCAAATTTTGGCTATGAGTTCTTAAAACAGCTTTTAAGACCAGTTGTCTATTTATTTTTAGGACAGCATTTTTAATTTTTTTTATAATAAATCTATGACTTCTTAAAGTTGTTTGAGTATTTTATTATTTGTATTACCTCAATACGTATTTGCATAATTTATTTTGTCTTTCTTACTCTTTTAGTTAGCTCTTATATCTGAAAAAACGATTGTCCATAAACTTTTGGGACGCACTGTAAGAGTGTTTTGACATTAGAACTTCAGTATAATGATTGTAGTTAATCCTCTTAATTACTTATTCAAGTTCTACTTTTCTTATAGAATAATGTCGGATTTAGCATCATCTGATGTAAATCAAGATGCCTTGGTAAAATCCGAGCTTAGCAAGTTTATAATGGAGCACACTGGTTTGGATGCATTAAGGTACAGTAAAAACCCACTTTTTGAGACCATATATATGATTATATTTAAAGATAATTAAAGTGTAATTGAAGTAAATGGATGGAAACATTTCTTTTGTGTTTTATGAGGAGAAAAAAGGATTTTTTTTTTTTTTATCTTTACAAAGCAATGGAAACATAAAAAACACTTTACATTTTTTTGTGAGTAGAGGCAGATAGTTGCAAATGAATATCAAAGTGTGCAATAAATTTTGCAAAGTAAAAGTTTGGTAGGTGTGCATCTAATTTGTTCCTTATGTATTAGGTTCTGTGCTGCGATCGAAGCTAAAATTCTCAATTGGAGACAAAATACGTGCCTAACATGCGTGATGAGTCCACTTTAATTCCCAGCTTTGAAGCTGTGTAATATCCGCTTTTAAAAACTAGTTGGCAGCGAAGGAAATTGGTAAACTTTGCATGGTTAAGGATATCTTAATTCAAGACTTTTCTTATTCGAAACTAAAACGTAAAGAAGTTCTCTATAAAAAAAAAACCTTCCCTAAAAGGCAATTCTGTGGTAACTGATCCTAATATTAAAAATAAAATAATTTTGGAATAACGAAAAAAATCATATGCCTTCTCACTCAGTCCCTTTTTTCTGAAGATTATTTTTTTTCTTATCAAAATAGCTTCGTTTTTGTGACTCGATAAACAATTTCCTACTTGAGCCGTTGTGGTCAACTCAATGGTCCGGTGGTCCCCCTGTTCCTGCTGTCAAGCGCCCGCATTTAATTTCTTTAGAGTACTTGTATACAATGAACTTAACTGGGATTATTTGGAGGAATCCCCATAGGCAATCAAAACATGGCAGGCTACAGTTATTTTGGACTAATCTCATTTCATATGCTTGAGCTACTTTGTACCCATTGAACTAAATTGAGATTAATTTTGTAAAAACTCTACCAAGTACTGATTACCTATGGGGATCACTCCCAATAATTCCAATTTAATTCATTGTGTACAGCTACTAAAAAAAATCTAAACACGGCCGCTTGGTGGTAAACATTAGATTTCATATCTTTTTCTGGCTGACTTGGCGGATTGTTTTACAACATTTAGTTGTTTTTTGGAGGTATAAATTCATTTTCTTGTGTTACTTAATGAGTAAGATACGCTTGATGGATGTTTTAGCATGAATAATCAAATTGTCGCTCTAAGCACAAAATGGCGTAAGCAAAATTATCGTTAGATTCACATAAGACTCTTAGTATTGAGAGCGATAATAAATAACATAGTTAGGTATTGTACAGAGATTTAGGTTTACAATCCAAATCCTCTTCATTTCTTTCAAGTAGAAATCGTCTTTACAACACACACACACAAAAAATGCAATTAAACGTAATTAAAAATATGTACATTCTAGTTTTTACTTGAGTACAAAAACATGCAAATAATACTAAAAAATAAGTAATATTAAAAATTAGGACATAGAAAAAAAAAACCCTGCTTTATATATGAAATAGGAGATTACCAGCTTTATTTACGAATAGCAGCGCTGCCACAGGTGACTATTTTCGAGGTAAGGCTACTATGGCGACTTTTTTTGCCAAACTGACGTAAAAGCTACCTTTTCAGCTTATATTGTTACTTTTTGAAATATTCGGCGACTACTTTTGGAAAAAAATCATATTTTCATTTACTAGGAGAAACATAAGTTTGGTCACGACATCAAAAGTAGGCAGTCTCTATTCTTGAGGCAAAGGTGCCGATCCCCCCCAGGTCCATGAAGCACACCCCTCCCCAATTTCGAAACCCACAAATTTTAAATTTGCTGGATTTCAATACTTCCAAATTTTTTATACCAAAAGAGGTAATCATTATATTATGTTGGTCATCAAATGAAGTCAAATAATGAGATGAGGACTTTATTATATTCGTTGTTTATTGGGAATTTTTGCGACAAAATTTTTAGAGTCGAAAAAGTCACTATCGTAATTTCTGAAACAAAGGCTTATAAATTGAAACAAAATCTGCCCTGTATTGAATTGTCTTGTTTGCTGTACAAAATTTCAACAAATGTAGAAAATATGAAGTGAAACATATATTGTAAGAAAAAGATTTAAATAAATGTATTGTATTAAAATTTATAACAAAAAGAAATCTTTAATTTTTCAAGATATTTTTCTGTTCACACAATGACCAATTTAAAATCCAAAATTTCAGACGACCAGGGAAATTTGCCACTTTTCTACAGTTTTTAAATTTTTTTTAATAGATGAGTAGCAAGAGGGCAGGGACGATGCATGCGTATTTCCTATATATGTCTTCGGCTGGCTCCCGTGCCTTTTATTGATTGAATTGAAAAGCAAAGCTGCTTTGAATATATTCTGTCAAGTTCAAATAAGTTATGTTTTAGTTAGGCTTTTCAATATCTGGCAACTGGCAAATTTATATCAATGTAAAATTTGGTGATATTCAAGCAACTTAAAAGAGCCATTACAAAAATCAACGTTCTCACCCTAACATCTTGATAGTCCCAGCTAAAGCCAATTTTTTATCGGAATTAATTGCTTGTTTGCCTTTTTTAGATGTTCAAAAAACAAAATTTCTTTACTCATTCATTTCTTAGCAAGTCGAGAGGTTCACGATCAAGATCCTTTCAATTGGTGTTATAAAAATTACAAGTAAAAGAGAAGAACTGAAAATGCCAGAATACAATTTTTGTTTTTCAAAAATGTTATTTACAAGAGTTTTGGTTCGCATTTCATGAAGAACCATTCTAATATAACGTCTGGAAATCAACTATTACAAATTAACATTCTTGACTGCAGTTTTGGATGACTTACAATTAGCCACAAACTTGTATCACTTAAATTCTAATGAAGGATGTGTAAGAAAGAAGAAGCTAAGATGTCTTTAGTTCAACTATATGTTAGCGAGGAAAAGGGATGGGGTCTGATTTATGAGTTATATATTGAATTGTTGATAGGTGACTGCCAAGTGAAGTTTCTAGTAACAAGGGCGAATGCTGATCCTCCTCCGCTACACCCCTGGTTACTGCTGGAATTTTAATTGCGTCAAGATTTAAAAGTAGTTGGTAGCGATTTAAAATTCGTATTCATCCTCCCCTTCTGACTTTCATGGAATCATGTAATTAGGAGGACCTATCAGTAGTCGACTTAAATAAAAAAAATTAACTATCGAATTCTTCTCCCCGTCCAAAGGACGCAAGCCATGATTTGATACTTTTCTAATTATTTAATTTTTATATATTTGTTTACTTTAGAAGGATGGAGGGGTAAGGTTTGAGAGAGAGCAAAGCACCAAGAAGCCTGATGTCCCTCTTACAAAATTGTGATATACATTGTTACGTGATAAAATGTAGGACTCCCATTGTTACTGACCCCTCTGATATTGTTACATACTAACTGCTGGACCCCCCCCCCCTCAGTTTTCAAAGATACTGCTATATAGTAAAAGTACTACCACCCTAGAGTTAATGATGCGATTGCACAATAAACAGTAGACCCCCCCCCACCAAAAAGAACCTTAAAGAAACTGTTACATACTAAATTGCCTCCCCCCTATTTTTAAAGGTACAATTACATAATAATGGTAGGATCCCCCCTTCTCCCAGGTTTTAAAAATATAGCGTCACATACTAAATGGTAGCCTATTTACAAAATATTATTGTTTGGTTTCATTTAACTTGTTTTTTTTTTACTATAAATCCTAAAATTTACCATTTTCTTATCAACTCCCTCTAAAATTTTAATGACGCAGTTTGCATCACGAAACCCCCCTGTAGGCACCCCTGCTTTAAGTCTGTGGCTTCCACCAATGATGTCGCACTTACAGAGCTTGATTGAATCTGAACTGAAGAGGATTGAACGTTTTTCTTCAAGAGAACGTCTTTTGTTTTCTGCTGTTATTGGTTTTGTAGTAAATCACTAACTTTTGCGATGCATATTTCAGAAGTTACATAAACTGCGTTCAGATCAAACCAAAACCTAACAATCACATGACCCTCGAACGCCGACACACTCCTCTGGTGTTGGGAAGGATGTGACGTTTTTATGTAATTTCGAACTAGAAACCAGAACTGTGGGTCACGTCTTTTATTCTGACATCATATGGTATGTAGAGAGGTCTAGCTCTGCTTGTTTTTCTTTTTTTTTGAAGAACAAAAGATTTTGTTAAACTTCTTTTGTAAAGTTTGTTAATACATTTTTTTCTTACAAAGCGATTTCAAATAGGGGTACATTTCTGGAATATTCACCATAAGTAGTTTTGGCCTTCTAGTTGGACTTTTGGAGTTAAAATTTGAATTTATATTTGTAATTAATTTTTTTTTACAAAATGACTTTTAATATGGCTATAACTCTGAAACTTTTAACATAAGTAGTTTTGACCTTGTGGTTGAATTTTTAAAAAACGTAATGTTGAAATTTTGATTACTTTTTTTAATTAATTTGATATTTTCTTACTAAGTGACTTCCAAGAGGAATGGAGCTCTGAAATTTTCAACAAAAGTAGTTTTGGCTTTCTAAAAATGGATATTTGACAAACACACTGTTAAAATATTCTCAGAGGGGTGGGGGTGATTGTGTTATTGTATTAACAGGGAATATTTTTTTTTGTTTCTCGACAGGGAAGGGTTTCTAATATCAAGGGTTTATATAGCAATTAATCTTTTAGGGAGTGAAATGATCTTATGCTTGTGCAGCGATAACCCTTTAAGTGAACGAAGCGAGCATGCTATTGAATATTATTTGATTAATTTTTTGCAAAGCTACTTCTAGCAGGCCTAGAGTTCTGAAATTTTCAACATAAGTAGTTTTAGCCTGCTAATGAGACTTTTGATAGACAGAATGTAAAAAATTTATGTAGTTTTTTTTTTTTTTTTACTTTTGGTAATTAATTTTTTACAAAGCGACTCCTAATAGACATACAGCTCTGAAATTTTTACGAGAAGTGTCAAAAGCTGGGACCTATACACAATGACTGGTTTCTGCAATGTAGGGCCACACAGCTAGTTCAAAATATAGTTTTCCAGAATTATCATGCTATTAATTTTTGTATTTAAGGATATTATTTTGGCTTTTTTTTTACATCTGAGGCTACTAAAACAACTCTTTTCAATGCTATTAAGCTGTGGCAGCCCTGAAATAGATATAATGATGAAATTTTGCATAATATTATAGGATTGCCATTGAAATTTTTAAAGTTTGGTTTCGTTTTAATATGTAGATTACCAATCATGATAAAACTATAAACAATTATTAAAGATCTTCCACGAATTATAATGGTGCTCTTTATTTTTATTTCATCAGTTAGAACACAAGATGTGCCATTGTTCGGAAATTTTTTCTCTTACTGTACAGTGTACATATTGCAATTTAATTAAACAATAATTTTCTTGTTCTTTATTATGCATAAAATATGTCATGAAGCTAGCGAGGCTCCTTGGTTTGAAGCTTCTAGCGCCATCTGTCTTCCTCCCACAAACGAATGTTCTTGATTTCACCCCCATTCTAAGCTGGGGACGCCATGTTATGAAGACGTCTAGAGCTTTAGTCTCAGAAATGATTTTGTTTATGTATAATTTGTGTCGTCTTTCCGTTAATTAAAACCTATTAGCCAAGATCTAGAGAGGACTCTTGCCATTCATTTCATTAACTGCTATAAAAGATTTACGAAACGTTACGAACGAATGGGGAAGCCGCTCGTCTCACAGTGGTGTCAGAAGTGGGATAAACACATTCCTTATCTCCTTTGGGCATATCGTGAAGTTCCTAATGCGACCACCAGCGTCAGCCCCTTTCAGATGTTATATGGTAGACACCCAACTGGTCCTCTGTCAATTTTGAAGACAACATGGACTAACGAAACCCCAGTTCCTCTAGGCCAACTTAAGTCAGCTACGGAATATCTGAATGACTTAAAGATGAAGTTAGAAAAGGCAGCTGAATATGCAGGAATATCCGCTTCCAAAAAACAGAAGGCATATGCGTATTATTACAACAGGAAAGCGCGACATAAGGAATTCAAGGAAGGAGACAAGGTTATTGTCTTGATACCCGACAGTGACAACAAATTGTATGCAAGATGGACTGGACCCTCCACTATTGTTAAGAGGCATACTGCATACAGCTATATAGTACTGCTACCAGATGCTAGTACTAAACACGTACATGCTAACAAGATAAGAGAATTCAAGTCGTCAACCAACAATGTAGGAGTTATTTATGATGCAGATATCGATTTTGGGGATATCGAGAGTACCCCAAGAATAGTCACTATGAGTTCAAGCGAAAAGTGCCTTGACAAGCATTTGGACTTGGTGCACATTAGTCCATCCCAGAGGCACTCGCTTGTGACTCTTCTGAAAAAACACTCCAATCTTATATCCGGAACTCCTAGAATTGCAAAAGTTGGAGAACATGACATCAAGCTGAAACCTGGTAGTGAACCGAAGAGACAGAAGCCGTACAGGATCCCCGAGGTATTGAAAGATGGGGTAGATCGTCAGATAGAAGAACTGCTACAATTTGGATTAATTGTACACTCCGAAAGTGAATACTCACACTCAGTAGTATGCGTAGCGAAGAAGGATGGATCTGTTCGTTTATGCATAGACTTCAGATACCTCAATGCACAAACCGAAGTAGACGCTTTCCCTATGACAAATTCAACTGACTTAATATATAAAGTATCAAAAGCTAAGTAAATCATTTTAATCGATTTACTAAAAGATTATTGGCAGATTAGATTAAATCCTAATTGCCAGGCCCTAACATCATTTGTCACTCATAGAGGTCAATATTCTTTCACAGTTTTACCTTTTGGCTTGCGCAATGCAGCAGCAACTTTCCAACGCACCTTGAATAAGCTGTTGTTGAAACACAAAGATTATGCCGAGTCGTATATTGATGATGTCACGATATTCTTCGAAGAGTGAGACTCTCATGTAAAGCTTATCGACGCAGTTTTACATACACTAGAAGAAGCCAACTTCACGGTCAACTTTAAGAAATGCGACTTTTCAAAGCCTCGAATCAAGTTTCTTGGCCATATTGTAGCTTCAGGTATGCACGAACCAGATCCTGATAAAATTAAAGCTATTGAGAATTTAGAAGTACCAAGCACGAAAAAGGATGTACGAAGCGTTTTAGGACTTTTATCCTACTATCGATCATACGTCCCAAACTTTTCAGAGTTAGCTCGCCCTTTGACTAAGTTGACTGAAAGGAGAGTGCCCAATAATATAATATGGCAGAATGAAGAAAACAATGCTTTTTCACAGCTCAAACTTGCTATATGTAATGCCCCAAGATGTTACTCCCCAAATTTCAGATTGCTTTTCTTGATATATGCAGATGCTTCCTCATTTGCAGTCGGAGTTTGCTTGTCCCAACGAGACGAGAAGAATTTCGAACATCCAATAGCATTCGCCAGCAAGAAGTTATCTGAAGCACAAGAAAGGTATGCAGTAATCGAAAAGGAAGCTTTCGCTGTCATTTTTGCTATAAAGAAGTTCGAGACCTACATCTTTGGATCTGAGATAGTCATTGTCAGTGAGAGATAGTCATTGTCAGTGATCACAATCCACTAAAGTTTCTGACTGAATGCGCTTCACAGAGTCCCTGACTTCAACGATGGGCGTTAGCATTACAGCGCTTCCACTCTTCGATAACCTATCGCCGAGGAAAGGAACATTTAAATGCAGATTCACTATCACGTTTAGCCACTTCTCATTGGAAGAAATAATTCAGAGCTAAAGGAAGTTTAAACGGTTTATTTTTTTTAAGATGAAGGGCCGTAGTAGAATAGTTTATGCGATTTAATAAGAAAATACAATTTTATACTATGTTTTGTACCCTTTTATGGTGATTATTTCATGTCTTTTATTGAATGATTTTTTTAGTACAATTTATAATTTTAAGTTTTGAGATATTACTGGTTTTTATGGTGTGTGTTGATATGATATTTGACAGGTCTTTTGAAGACTCAGTCAAATCCTTTTTAGGGGGAAGGTGTCATGAAGCTAGCGAGGCTCCTTGGTTTGAAGCTGCTAGAGCCATCTGTCTTCCTCCCACACACGAATGTTCTTGATTTCACCCCCATTCTACGCTGCCTATTAGCCTATTCTACAACCTATTAGCCAAGTTCTAGAGAGGACTCTTGCCATTCATTTCATTAACTGCTATAAAAGATTTACGAAACGTTACGAACGAACGGGGAAGCCGCTCGTCTTACAAAATATTTGTAAAATTATTATTGAAGAACATATTTGTGACAAACCATCTAATATTTCTCGCAAAAGGTTATAATTTGTTCTGCATCTAACAATTTTTGGTGATGTCAGGATGATCTGTTCTATTATATACATGGAGAAAGAAAACATTGTTATTGTTTTGTTATTTACTTATAGATAAGTAGTGTTCATTTAGCAATGACTTTGACAACCTTATTTGTTTTTGCATAAATTGAATATTTTAAATTAGAATTATTTTACTAAATTCTTTTTTTTTATAACAGCTCTATTGATGAAATAGTGTTAAGCTACATTATTGGAGTTTTAGAATCATTGGGGAGTGCTAATTCAACAGAAGATGTATTTGATGTTGATGAATTTGCAGAAATGATGACTGCTTATTTACCAGCCTTTTCAACCATTCACAGGTAAGTAATTATATATGTTATTCATTATAACATTATAATTTGGCTTGTAAATAAATCAAACAATAGCATCTGATTAAAAAGTATTTATAATCTCGCCACATTATGCAACTTATTTTGAAAACAGTTCATTAGCATTTTGAGAATACTCATAATTTTCCATCTGATAAACCTATTTTTTTACAGGATGACAATGTATTCAATCAAGCTTTGGGGGTAAGAAAAAAGTTAGTAAATAGTTCGAAAGGAATTTTTTGTTCTTATGGCCTAACACTATGAAAACTCGATCTGAGCTCAAGAAGTTGCAATTGCACATAAAAATTGGAAATGCATATAAAGGATTTATTTAAAAAAAACTATGTTTTTATAGGTTATATTATTACATAGTAAAATAGGGGTGAAAGTTTCTCTTCTAAATTTCCTAAATTTTAATATGTTGCAAAGCCACAAGCGTTTAGCAAAATTGAAATAAAGCAATTTTTTCTAAAATGCAATGCTCACTAAAAATAATACAATCCTCAAAGTTTGCAAATGTGAAATAAAGGAAACTTTTTGATACAATTGATTTTACTTTTATTTTATGATCAAGAAGTATTTTTGAAGTACAATCATTTCTGCTTTAGCTGTGTCAGAATGGATGACCTATAAATATTTATATAAATTAAAAGCACATTGTGATTTAAGATGGAACATAATCTCACAATGCCATGTCTCTCTCACTGCTCACTCTTGTCTACATTAGAGGGAAAAAAAATTGTTATTTTTTTACATAGTATTGCTATCTATAAAACATATTTCCTTGAGTAAAACAATGCAATATGATTTTTAGATATATTTTATTGATCATTGTAAAAAGAAAAATCATGTTGTTGGTGAGTTTCCCTGTTACTCCACCGGTTACACATTTTATAAAATGTTGTTGCATTCTGGGAATATTCCATTGAGAGGCAAATTCCAAAAGTATACAAATGAGAGAGCCTACCTTGCTTTTTAATTTAGCATACACATTGAATCTTCTTATTTAAAACAAAAGGTTTTTTATTAGTTGATGCATCACTTATGTCTAGGTTTTTATAATCAGTGAGTTGTGTTTTGTTGATATTTACTGAATAGTAATGAACAAGTACAATTTTCAGTTCTCATACATATGCTTGGATGCTGAATCTTGCTGGGTGGCTTAGAGAAATTTCAAAAAAGAATGGTATGTAATTTATATTTTTGTAACTTTGTTTTTAATTTATAAGGTATAATGTTTTCAAATCATTTAGATCTATTTTATTATAGCGACCTTGAAGGGGGTAATAAATATTGATCCTAAAGCTAGTTTTCTTCAAATTTAACATTTTGAATAATCTTTTAGTTAGTGATGAAAATATTTTATGAAGGTACACTGGGCACTTTCAATTTCCCCAAATTATTTGACTTTATTTTATCTGAATAACCGAAAAAGCATTTTGGTTTGATATTAATTGCCATTATGTTTTAATTAGAGGGTGAACCAATGTCGCAATGCCGGGTGTTTTGTTTAAGAATAAAATGCTTGTAAATATTTAGATAATTTGATGTATTTTCATTAATGTTTTAATGAGTTAATTTTTTGTTTGTTTACTGTTGTACTAAATTTATTTTTATCAACATCGGCAAATATCTTCATTTCTTTTCAAATACAAATTATCTTGCATTCGCTTTGGCTTTAATTATTCGGGTGATTAACATGCATTTTTCTGTTTTGTTTTGACTGTTTAAATAAATAATTTAATTAATAAAATATCGAGAAATCAGGAAAGAAATTACTTGAAAAGTTTTCAGAGTTCTTCATTAAATTTTTTCTTTAAAGCATTCAATTTGTAATTTCATTGAATTTCCACGATGATCTTAGGGAAATGTGTTTCATCATAGTGATCATGAATTATCTTAAACAAAGCATTGTCCTAGTGGTCTGTTTATAAACAGAAAAGTTATATTTTGACCTCCATAGGGTTATTAGGAGTGGTGTCAGTTTTGGAAATTGGGGAGTTAACATAATCCCCTGGTCTTAGCAATATTTATGGAATATATGACTTTTTAAAGTAACTTTTTTCTTTTAGAACTTTGTTAACCTTCGACAAAACAAATTTCAATTTATAACCTCGTTTTACAATCGCCCTTTTTAAATTATAGAAAGTTCAGTGCATCTAAAAAAATTTGGTTAGTAAGTTTAACGTTTTCTGAATATTCTGAAATAGTCTTTGTACACAGTCAGGCTCATAGTCAGATATTTTTTATTGGATAAGTTATATGCTTAAAATTGTTCTGACAAGAATTTTAAAGCTCTCCAATGAGACATAAAGGGCACTCCCGCCATATTGACATATTCTGAGTTTACTTTTCATCATAATGTTTGATTTGATTACTAAAGTGAAATTATTTTAAACTGTAAAAAAACATCAGAGTGATGATGATTGAAATAAAATTATTTATTTAAATGTAGATTTAAATTTAGCTTAAGATTCTTTTCACGTTTGGCACCTAGTTTAAGAAGTCAATTTTTTTCAACAAAAAAAGGTTTCCCCTCTTTAGCACATTTTAAATTTGAACTAATTTTTAAAAAAATTGTCTTGGATCAAAGCTTTTTTTAAAATCTAAGTATAATAGTTTGTGTATTCTATTTCACAAAATAGTAAAGAACAAATTATAAAAATTCTTAATTAGTAATTAATAATTAAATAGTTAAACAAAATAATAATTAACATCTTATACAAGAGTTTATACTATTGTTACAGCTTATAAAAGAGTTTATGCTATTTGATCCAGTAAAAGAGAAGACCTTATTAAAATTTGCTGCCTAATTCTGTTACATACTTTTAACTGATGTTCAACTTCTAAAAATTGCTCTAGAGTAATTTTTGACTTTATGAAATATAATGATACTTAGAATGTATCATAAACTGTTCCTCCCCAAACCTCCAATTACTTTTTATTTGGCACATTTTGCATCAATATTTGGTCACTATTGTAGATTACTTTTTAAAGGAATCTTCAATATTTCATTGATACAATTGACACTACAACTTACTAATTCGCTAAAGGAAGCTCTTATATATTTTTATTACTTTTGTCATGAATAAACCCAAACCGTTTTGTAATATTTTAACTTTTACTTCTTTTGGCTATTGTTTTAGATTTATTTATAAAGGTATTTTTAACGTTGTACAAATTATGTTGTTGTAATTCTGTTATTGATAGCTGTCTGAAGCCTAAATAGATATTCATAGAAATGTATATACTTGCTACTCAGATCATGAAATAATCTTACGAAAACAATGAATAAATTAAGTTAAAAAAGTAATAATATATATATTTTTTAAAAATAATTATAATTTTTGCTAATGACACTTTGAACATAACATACAAAAATACAAATTTGAAGGAGCATGGAACATCGTACAACTTTCAATTATATTATAATAATGGTCATTGCATTCAAATTTGATATGGAATGGTGTTCTTTACTGTTTCCATATTTTCACTATAGTAATTTTTACATGGGCCAAAAAAACAAAAAACATGTCAAATCGCCGAAATTGGCGATGTTATTCGATAGATATTACATTATCCTTTCTTGTATGTAAAACAGAAGGAATTCAATCGTTGATGGGCGATGCTCAAGGGAAGTGAACTCTGTGTTAGGCCTTTGTATTTCAGCATTTTATGCTTTTATCACATTTCTACGGAAATTTCGAAGGTGGGATATGTTTTGAAAACCTTACGAGGCATTAAGAGCGATTCTAATCAAAATCGGTAGAGCAGTGTTTGAAATTTGGCTGAAATTGCTGAAAAGTATAATTTTTTCAGAATTTCAACCTTATGTGCTTGCACAATTTTGTAGAAAATCTTAATTGTTGATCCCATGACCACCACTAACCCATATACCAAATTTGAATATCGTGGATCAATTTGTTTGGCAGTTATGCTCTCAAGAAAAGTCCAAAATAGGGAGAAATGCAAAAAAATTCACTTTTTTTTTTACCAAAAGCAATAATATATGGGTAATTAAAAGTAAACAAATGAAATGTATTAAAAATTTTGTTTGATTGTTTTCTTTTTTGTCTCAAACTTCATAAACAATTTTCGTGGTAAAATTCAGCCTGTGAAGCTCCTTATTTGGAAATATTCATTGAAAATCATATTGTATACTTTAATTTATTGTTTTGTAAGAGCTATATATCATGACTGCATAAGTAAAAGCTATATTTCAGGACAATAAACCAGTCTCGAACATTATTGAAAACAATATTTAAGTTTTCAAATTTCTTACTAATTTTATTTTTATTAAGAAATAAAATTTATGGCAGAAGTGAGCAAAATTTACTTACAGAAGAAATCAATAAATGCCTGTTTAAAATTTTCCCCTTTTTTTCTGAAATTGTTGCATTACCTAATAGTTAATTATGAAGTTTAGAAAAAATCCTTAAATACTCTCTTTAAAAGTGTGAAGAAAGTTTGCGACAAATTTTACTTCAATCTTAGATAAACAGGGGTATACCTAACATCCTTTTCAGCCCTTTAAATTTGAAACAGCGTCTAGTATAATCAGGGAAGTAACATACACCTATAGTAAAGTGACTATGGTAAATATTTTGAGACAGCTTACAGTACTCCTAGCAGTGATTTATGTAGTTAAAAAAATAACTAAAAATCTAAAAGAGCTCTGCAAAAAATTCCAATTAGAAAAATGTTCACAATATCATGGTAAAAGCACAGGGAAAAGTTTCATAAAGTAATCTGTAAAATTGGCAAAAATATTCGTGATTGAAATTATGTAGTATTCAATACTTAAAAAGGGGCCCTCCTCAAATTAGAAAACTCGTTCTCTGGTGTTATCATACAGCCTTTCCGAGTTAAGCAACATCAAAATGTGCCTGTCAACATAGTTGTTCAATTACAAATGTGTATCACGGTTGATAGTGGCCTTTTTTAACACATCCACCATGTTTTTGGTTTAGCAATATACATTTATTGCTTAAGCTCATCTGCATCTCATAATTTTCTACTATGCCACACTTAACAAAACACATTGTTATTGAAATTTTTGCGTCTATATACATTGATACGGTTAAAATGATTAATTAGTCACACCTTTTCTGTGGCTGGTTGTTTTGTTTGTGTATTTTGATAGTTGTGTGATAAAGTGAATTGGGATCCTCAGATTTTTTTTGTTTTCCTGACTGCATATACTTATTTCATTACTAATTTTTTAATTTCATTATTAATTTTTTTTTATTATTAATTTAAAATTTTACTTTCTGCCTTGTTTGAATGTAACTTCGCGGTTGCATAAATTAGAAAATCTATATGAGAACATATTTTTCAATTTCAGGAAGGCCCAGTTAAACATATTAACACACATGGAAGAAATTTGCAATATTTCTAAAGGCCTCAGCACAATATTAATATTGAACACATTACCTCTTTTATCATATTGAAGTATTGATATATGTTTATTTTGGAAAGTTGTGTATTATTTAGATTAAGTATTAATGCTAAAAATCTTACAAAGAGTTTTCAATATTTGTTTAGAGAAAAATAAAAATTGCATGGCTGAAAGTGTCCTGTTCAAGGTCCATGAAAGACATCGCTGTGTGTCTGAAAATAGCATACATAGCAATGATAGTGGAAGCCAAGTCCATTGTCGTTCTAGACGAAAATCTTATCAGAGTTCTAACAGTTATAGTTCAAGTCAATCGGAAGATGAAGAAAAATGTATAACGGTAAGTGTGATAATAAACTGCATTTTTATTCTATTCTCTATTTGATAATATTTTTTCCCTAATTTTATTCATATAAACCAAATATTTTGTACTTTGGATACTTGAGAACCAAATATTTTGAATATTGAAAACTTTTTAGTCACAAAACATAGCATACTGTGCCACCTCTGTTACACCCATATTTGTTTCAAGAAAAATATGTATATTAAAAAAAAAAAATGACTTTATTCTGAAAACTATTTTGAGAGACTGAGAATTGAACCACTGTGCCAAAAATGTATATCCTTTCTTTGTCTCCACCTGGGTTGGCATGGTTTAAGCCAATTGGTTTAAACAGAGGTCGCAGACGTCCTATATGTCCTATAAATCCTATATTTTTTTAAAAATCGGCAAAAACGTCCTATATTGTCCTATATTTTACAATTGTCCTGTATATCCTATATTTCTATATTGATTCGATCTATATTTTCTTCGAATTCGTAATAACGGCGCCGTTCGTTGTCATTTTTTATATTTCGGATTCTTTGCCGCGATCGTAGGTGACAAACACCTGACACCATCCTATATTTCTATATTGATTCGATCTATATTTTCTTCGAATTCGTAATAACGGCGCCGTTCGTTGTCATTTTTTATATTTCGGATTCTTTGCCGCGATCGTAGGTGACAAACACCTGACAAAATCGATGTTTGTACGGCGGCGTTTTATCTCTTGTGACGTCCAGGGTTCCCACGGTCATTGAAAGTCATTAAAAGTGCTTAATATTTTTAAACCTGTTTTCAAGGCCTTGAAAGTACTTCAAAATGCTTAGAGGTGCATAAAAGTCCTTGAAAATGCTTAGAGGTGCTTAAAAGTCCTTGAAAATGCTTTGATAGGTCCTTAAAAGTCCTTAATTTTTGTGTATGTTGACCAACTTCCAAACTTTCTATCCCAGCGTGCCCGCCACTTATCCTCATTATATCGGAATTTTCTGACATATTTGTATTGCACATGCTCCAACTTGTAACTGTTTTGGTAGAATATACTTTATAAAAATATTTTATACAGACATGATGCCTGAATTTTTTTTTAAGGTCCTTAAAAACATTAATTAGGTCCTTAAAAGTCATTGATTTTCATTCTGTGATTTGAGTGGGAACCCTGGACGTCACGTGCTGCATAACCTGCAACTCAACTCCACTGGAACGGCGGGAGTTGTAAAACGTAAACATGTGAACTTTTCCATAGTACGCGGTCTTGAATTTCTAATTTGTTTTCTCCTCCAACGTAGTAAATTAATTGGTCATAATACAGAGAGAGAGAGATGCAGCAACATAACTCTGCCTCGAGAAAAACGGATAAAAACGACTTGTAATTAACTTGCAGGGCTACTAAAGAACATTTTGAGTGCTCAATCAATACTTGATGAAGGAAACAAAAGGGTTAAGATTTACTGCATGATGTCGGATGACGATTTTTTTATTCCAAATCCGATACGGATTCTGCGCCACGAATTGTTTACATCAAACGGCGCCTAATTAGGGCAACCATAGGTAGTTTTCTTGCTTTTAAAAAAGTGACGGGCTGCCATTTTTTGGCGAAAATCACCTTTGCGCAGAATCCGTACCGGATTCGGAATATTAGCCACGATATTTTCATAAAAGTCGCCAAAATTGAAAATGATGTCAATACGTTGTGATGTCAAATCCAAACGGTCATTAGGGTTTCCGGAAAACCAAGTCCCCGATTTGCTACATTCGGCGCTAAATCTTCCACTTTTCGCCGCCAATCCACCCGACACTGAACAGTAAATCTGAACCAACAAAAGACTGCAAACAGGGATAAAAAGAAAATACTTAAAGAAATTGGAGCAGTTCAAGCAGTTATAGATACTTTAAGCAAAATACTCAAGATTGCAAATAATATAATTAATAAAACTTGATTTAGGCATGGAATATTGAGGCAATAACGGATGACATATTCAGGATCAGGCGATTTCTTTTTTTAAAGGTGTGTTTTCTATTATCCTAAATACAATATAACGAGTTTATAAATGTATAACTAGTTAATTTTTAAGTTTAGTAGCAACTGTGTGCAGTTATTTGATGTTTTAAATTGTCCTATATTTTGTCACTTTGACCCCTGTTTAAACCACAGTTTTAAACCAAATGGTTTTTCTTAAGAATAATTTTTAATTGTATTTTATTTATTTATAAAATTAGATTTTTAAAATTATTTGATGTTATAAATAACTTCTACTTTTAACCAAAAATTTCCATTTCAAAGGTATCTTTTACGAAAGAATTTTACTGCAAAAGCAACTACAGCAAATGTTGAGAGAATTTTTTACTTTTGGAGTTGTACAGTCAAAATTGTGTAACAGCCTAGGTTAAGAAAAAGCAGAAAAACTTATTTTTTCTTGTTCAAAATGTTAAATCCTAAACTTGTTTTTAAATGGAATAAAAAAACCCAAAAGCATTTAGTTTTTCTTTTTATTAATTTTTAAGAAAATAATTCACTAAATGAAAGACCTACATTCTTGGTATTACATGAGGGAAGATTTTGTAAATGAAAAACTATACGAATATTATCGATAGAATAAGTTGTAACGTTTTTTAAATAAATCTTGTAATGAAAGACTATTGAAGTTTTTATAAGTATCCACTATAAGTTTTTATATTAATCTAGGATATATTAATGTTGTATAATTATTAATTAAAATTATACTATAGGCTGCATTTTAAATTTGTTTTTAAAATAGAGGTTTTGTGTTTTAACAACTTATTTCTAAACCTTAAAAATATTATTTTGAACAACTTATCACCATTACTGATGAATCTAAGAGCAATATTTCATGTATTATGCAGTAAGCAATTACTATTGTATTATATTGTATACACTGAATTTAAAAAATTGTATCTCTAAATATAATATTAAAATCTAATATGATTTGAATGTCCACATAAGTAGCAATTGTTTATTTACTTAGTTTAAATTATTTTCAGGAGGAATATTATTTGTTATTTAAACATTAATTATTCTAGTTAACATCAAATTTTATTTATAAATATGTGTACAAGTAATTAGAAAAGAATTAAAAAAAATCCTGGTTTAAACCAAAAAACTTGGTTTAAACAAAAACAAAAACACTTTTGTTTTACAAAAAAAAAACAAAAAAAAAAAACACTTTTTTTCCCCAACCCTGGTCTCCACTACAGAAATATTACTCCACACTTTTTAGTTTATTTCGTCTTTTTTTTTTTTTTTTTTTCAAATATCATTTGACCAAAAATATATTTAAAAGGTTTTCAGTGTACAACTTTTTTTTCTGTAATCAAAGAAAATTTCGCAGCTGTTTTCAGTTATCATTTAGATTTCAGTCAATTCCTCTATGGTTTTTTTTCTTTCTATTTATTCATAGTGGGTGCTTTAGTTTACTCCAGTGTACTTGAAATTAATTTTTTTTGACAGTTAATTCTTAAATGATTCTTCTTTAAATAATTAATGATTTTTTTTACTATGGTTAGAGTTTAAGATATTTCATTATTTTATTTGTGTGTCAATTTTCTTTTTAAAGCTATAGTTTTGCTTGACACATGTTGCATTTGTTATTTTGCTTATTTTTAGGTGAATAGTTTTGAAAATGGAGAAATTGAAACTTTAACTGAAATGTTTCCTCACTTACATACTGTAGAAATAAAACAGTTTCTCAGTATGTCAGATGGTGATTGTGAAAAAGCTGTTCAACTTATATTGCAAAGAGAAGAAAGTATAGATTTCAACGAGCCTTTAAACTTGAAGAGCTCTGTACCAGGTTTTTTAAATTCTTCTAAGGAAAAGGTTGTTGAAGATAAAGAGTTGAGACAACAAATTCTAAAGAGGTAGATGGTTGAAATAGAATTTTAAATTTGGATATGATGTATATTTGTTCTTTATTACATTGGTTTGAGGAAAAAGAGAAAGATTTTTTCATGCCTTTTTCGGAAAAACATATTGAAATATTTAGTATTAAATTTTAAATCTAAAAGTAAAATGTTTATTGAAAAATCCATCCGCGTTAGCTACATTCGTTTTTTAACATAGTTAACTATTAGTAATTGATTTTTTTACTTAAGTTATTGTAAATAAAACTATTTGTGTAAGATTCTTGGAAATATTTCGTAATTTGAAGCAATTTACTTAGAAATCTAAAAATACTATTCCATAAGTACTAGCAAATAATCTGACCCTTGTTTCAGAAGGAATTTTTGTCCAAAATTGGGAATTTGCACATAATCCAATATAAACGTTCACAAAAATTGCGATCAAAATGTTAAAAGGTGGTCATTCATTCTGATTTTTAAGCTCTTGTTTAAGTTCTAAATTGAAAAGAATGTTTTCAGTTATTGAGGGTATTTTTAGTATTAATTATTTATTACGCTTAAAAGTATTGCTTTTTCTTTAAAAATTTACAATCTGTTAGTAAGTTCAGTGTGGTCAATAAGGGTTACATTCTGAATTGAAATATTTTTGCTTTAGCATAAATATTAAAAGAGACTGAAAAAACAAAATCTCAATAGATTGAATGGATAACCATTAACTTCAGTGAATAGATATTTGCTTTTTAAGGCTGATTATTCACAAACTGGCATGTCCAATCAAGCCTCCTGAATCCTTTATCAATATTTTTTTTCATATTGAAGCATCATTGCATACTCGAGTGCCTATATAGGGAGAGGGACGACAAGGTGATGCACCACTCTGATCGGCAATTGACCACCTGAGGGGATTTTCTGTTCTCATCCTGTAGGAAATGCATGGAGGAACTAAGAAGCTGTTTTTAAATTCAATTATCTAAAATATAAAGATAGATAAATATATATTTGTGAACATATTTCAATTTAAAAATGTGTTAATGTATGAATATATTGCAATATTTTTGTTTAGATGTAAAGATGCTTTTACTGGTTACATTTATCTCTGGCATCTTCTGTTTTGAGTTTGGCATGTATTGGCGACGTAAAAGGTGCCACAAAATTTGCAGATGGATCATTTCAGCAAATGCGTTTAGTTAGCTTCTGATTTGATATCCTAACTAATTTTTATGTCGGTATTTGAGTTATATAATTTAAAGATTAATTATCTTTTGAACTCTTGTCTTGTTCTTTTATATATAAATTAGATTCAGCTGATTTTAACACTAAACAGACTTTATATAACTTTTGAATTAATTACCATATATTCAGAAATATTGTTAGAGGGTTCAAATTCGGTTGCAGTCAGTATAAAAATTCAATTTTTCAATTTAATTTGTATTTAATGCTATTTTCTATCTATCTCTCTATATGTATTTATGATTTTGCGTGACTATATATATTTATGTTTTTGCGTGACTATTAAAAAAATCATTACGGTTAAGGACTAATTCAAAAAATTTTAACTATAATTTGAAAATGCTACTTTTAATCAAATCTTCAGGCAAATTAACTTCTGTGAAGCATGTAAAAACAATATTTTTTCACAATTTTGTAAGGTGATAGCTGTCAAAAATAAATACTAACAAATTTGTGAAATTGTAATATTTACTTACTTCAGTAAGTAAAGTAAGTTATTTTAGCATGTCATGTAATAAGAATGCTAAAGCACTAAAAAGTTACTGGGGGGAAAAAGAAATTGGAAAGTTATGCTAGCCAGTAATAGTTGTATTTAGCTTTAAAAAAATAGAGAGGTATACACTTCTGAGTAAAAAAAAGAGGATATTTTCAATTTATTTTAAGGTGTAGTGGGTAAAAAATTACTTATTTTAAATGTACATTGTAGTATAAATCATTTTATGAGCGCTATACCGCCAACTCTTATAGCGTGTCTCCACGTTGTAACTTTAACGAAACTCGCTAAACAATTTGGAAGTTCTTGCGTCTGCTCACTTGCAATTTTATGGCTTCCTGTGGTCATTCACTCTATTTAGGCACTATTTCATACTGATCCAAAAGACAGGTTCTTTGGATTTTTTTTTTTAAATTGCCAGTAGAAAACAATCCCTTGCAGAAAGAATTGAGTGCTTTTTCCCAAAATTAATTTAAAAAAATATCATTCACTTTCTGCTACAAACTGGGGCCACACAGTTAGCAATGAAGACGTAATAAAATCGTAAAAACTTAAGTTAAAAAGCTATTTTACACCAACCTTTAACTTGACTAGTACTTCCCACCATCGGCTTGTTCATTCTTCTTCATTACAAATTAGATTAATCTTCAGATTACAAAAATTGTGATTTTGCACTCATCACATTTTTCCATTTTAAATTTTTAAAAAATCTTTAAAATTTTGCTAAAAAAGCACCTACAGCTTAATCCCTGCTTTGAACTTTATATATAAACTTTATTGCTCCCCCAACTCCTCAATCTCATTTTTTAATTTGATTGACTCATTAGAATAATAAGGCCTTATTTTGATAATGCAACTCCAAATCGTCCATATTTTGTTGTTTTCTCAAGTCCCAAAGTGAAAATATTATAGAATTACTTTTTATGTTGTTGTCTATCTTCAAATGAATAAAAAAAAATTACCATTATAAACATTCAACCACTCTCTTATGTGTAGCAATACAATATTTTTGTAAGATTGTAATTGTAGTATTCACATGTTGGTCTTTGTTTTCTGATGCAAATTATTTTTAACATGCTTTTATTAGCTTTGTATGTATCTATGTAACGAAATCTTTGAACTCAATTTTCGACCACTTCAAAACGTTGGATTAATTTGAAATTTGGCACAGTTATCAGGGACCGCATCCAGTACAATAATTCAGTAAGTTTGTCACATTATCGCAAGGATTAGTCTGTGTTGCCCTTGTGCCGTTAAACTCCAATCAACCAACCTTCTTCGGAATCAAACCTTGGTGTTCCGTTACCCCTTACAACCCCAGTAGTCACAGAACCTACCATCAACAGTTGATAAGGCAGACATTTGAAAGAACTGTCGTGGGCACTACAGTTATGCTATCAGCAAAAATTTATTCAGATTTATCATATAATAATGATGGACAAGCCACTGATTGGTTTTGATCTAATATTAAAGCATTCCTTTCATCTGGTCAGAACTCTGGATTGCAAGGATTAGCTCTAGAAATACCACAGTTTTCCATGTAAATGTGGGCCGACCAAACGGTATAGTGGTTAGCGTGCTAGCTTCTGGACCGCGAGGTTGCGGGTTCGAGTCCCGTGTTGGCATGGGTGTTTGTAAATGTATGTTGGCTTGTCTAATGACGAATGTTTCGGCGCATTATAGCCCTCGTGTTGCTGACGGCGCCAGATAATCTGAATACAATCAACCATGTAAATGTGGACACTGTCTAAGGAGACATAACCAAATTAATGAGCTATTCACGGTTTTACCTTAATATGACGTGTACTAAGACATGAATGAGTTAATCATTGAGACAAGCATATGACTGCTGGCTGAATCAACTAATAGGGAGTTTCATTCACATTTCACAATTGAATAATTAATAGTTTAAAAAACTAAAAAACATGCTTTAATAGAAAGCGTGTTTTTTTAGTCGCATTTTCCTTACCAGGATCTTCAGGATTAGCGATTTTTCATATTCAGAGACACAGTAGTGTTTTGTGCCAAGTAATACAGTGTGTACTAAGATATACACGACTTAAATTTGAGACAAGCATGTGACTATTGGCAGGAACAACTGGAGAGTTTTGTACACTGAACTAAAAAAATTAAGTAAAAAAAAATTATAGTTTATAACAAAAATAATTAATAGTTTAAAAAACTAAAAAACATTCTTTAATAGAAAACCAAACTAAGAAGTAGAAAATAAGTAATAGTTTTAAAATCTAAAAACCTGCTTTAATAAAAAACTTAACTAAAAAGTAGAAAATAAATAATAATTTAAAAAACTAAAAAACACGCTTTAATAGAAAAGTGAACTAAAAAGTAGAAGGTAATTTTAAATAAGTTTGAAATAAGAATAGAGTGATTAACATGAAAAAGCGTGGGATGCTTTTTAAGATATTTTCATAATGGCTCTACTTTTACCAATCTTAATATATATAAATTACGTGTCACGTTGTTTGTTCCCGATGCACTCATAAACTGATTTTAATCAAATTTGGACACCGTGTGCAGTTTGATCTAACTTAAGAGATAGGATAGCTTACATCTCAATTTATAGCCGCAATATTATTTTATTGCAAATTATTTGTTTATTATTATCTGTTAGCTCCAAACGATTCTAACAGATGGCGCTGTGTTGAAAGTACCAACGTTTCACATAAGCTACAATTTAATGGCATGTGATTTATTACCGCAGTACTGAAAAATTTATTTTTGTGAAAGGGCTTAGTTCTTTATTTAAATATTAATACACGCTGCACCGAGGTAGTGAACAAAAATTCAAGTGTCTTGCTCAGGCCCAAAACAATTTTCAACATAAGAAGTTTTGGCTTTCGAATTTTATGTATGTCAAACAGAATGTTAAAATTTTAATTAGTTCTTTTTTTTATTAATTTTTTAATTAATCTATATTTTACAAAGTGACTTCAAATAGAGATACAGCTCTGAAATTTTAAACATAAGTAGTTTTAGCCATCTATTTAGACTTTTGAAAAACAGAACGTTAAAATTTTAAGTACTTATTTTTTAATTAATTTTCTTAATTAGCAAAATTTTTTTTTTACAAAACGATTTCTAATAGGACTACAGTTCTGAAATTTTCAACATAAGTAGTTTGGGCCTTCTAATTGGTCTTTTGAAAAACAGATTTTTAAATTTTTATTTAGTTCTTTTTCAATTAATTAATAAATATTTTACAAAACGATTTATAATAGGGCTACAGCTCTGAAATTTTCAACATAAGTAGTTTTAGCCTTCTAATTGGATTTTTGAAAAACAGAATTAAAATTTTTTTTTAGTTCTTTTTTAATTCACTTTTTTAATTAATTAATAAATATTTTACAAAATGATTTCTAATAAGGCTACAGCTCTAAAATTTTCAACACAAATAGTTTTGGCCTTCTAATTGGACTTTTGACAAAAAGAACGTTCTAATTTTTATTTACTTCTCTTTTGATTAATTTTTTAATTAATAAATATTTTACAAAACAATTCCTAATAGGGCTACAGCTCTGACATTTTGAACATAAGTAGTTTTGGCCTTCTAATTGGACTTTTGAAAAACAGAATTTTTAAAAAAAATTTTTTAATTAATTAACAAATATTTTACAAAACGATTTCTAATTGGGCTTTATTTCTAAAATTTTCAACACAAATAGTTTTGGCCTTCTGATTGGACTTTTGGCAAAAAGAACGTTATAATTTTATTTGGTTTTTTAATGAATTTTTAATTAATATTTTCACAAAAAGTGAGCTCTAATAGGCCTAGAGCTCTGAAAGTTTCATCATAAGTAGTTTTGACCTTCTAATTTTGCTTTTTACAAACATCACGTGTTAAAATATTCTTAAAGGAGTGTTGTGTTATAATTATTAACAGGGCTTTTTTTTTATTGTTTCTCGACAAGGGAGGAGCTTCTAATATTAAGGCTTTCCTTACAATTAGTTTTTAGTCTGTGAAGCGACCTTATGCTTACGCAGCAATGAACCTTTCATCGAGCAATAGCATAGCCGGCCATGTGTTATTTAGACTGAAGTATAAATTCAATTCATATTATAGTAAAAGTAATACAGTGGAATTCTTCTTGCTTTTTAATTATTAGTGCTTCATTGTTCAAAAATCTTTAATTAAAATATATACATGTAAGTATTATCACATAGTTCATACCTGGAATGCCACCACATAATCTTTGATTAAAGATTGGTTCACTTATTATTCTCCTGCGTAATTTGAATCCACCTCGATTATGCAACGGTACGCGTTTGGTCATCAAAAAGATCACCTGAAATATACTTGAAGCTACCATTTTAACTGGAAAGTTTAAAGGAGAAGTGGTCCTGTTGCCACGTATTCCGATGATACCATCAGAATCTACGATACCCTTCAAAAGGTTACAGTTTCCAATTCTTTTAGCTTTTGCCATGTCTATAAATAAGTCTCAAGGCCAAACAATGTCCATTGGTGGTTTAGATTTGGAAAATCCATGTTTTTCTCATGGGCAACTATATGTTGCATGTTCACGTGTAGGAAAACCGTCGAATCTATTTGTGTTAGCTAAAGACAGGTTAACCAAAAATATTGTGCACCGATTAGTGCTAAATTAAATTGAAATTAAAAGTATTTATAATTCAAAATAATAAACATTATTGTTAAAGATTTAAAACTATCTGCCTTACCTACCTCATTTATAAGTTTAAGTGTCACGTGTTATTTACTAACAACTTTGTAATGTATTCATTTGTTACAAACTTGAATACAAAAAATAAAAAAATTTAAATTTATTTCTTTTGTATTGATTTTTGCTCAATATCAACGGTAGTAGAAAATCAATCATGGAGGTCTCCATGTTTTTTTACAAATAGCATCTGTGTAAAAAAGCATGGTGGTCCTCATGACTGGTGTTCTCCTACTGTTTTCCTTGAATAATTTACTACTATGTAATATAACAAAAACCTTAGCCACAGCAACGCGTGGCCGGGTCTGCTAGTATCTTTTATTAAATATTTACAATAATTGACATCAAGCACCCCACGCTTTTTTACAATAAAATAAATATTTCTTGTTATCACTCTATTCTTATTTCAAACTTATTAAAAATTATTTTCTACTTTTTAGTTCACTTTTCTATTAAAGCGTGTTTTTTAGTTTTTTAAACTATTAATTATTATATAAAATTATTCAAGTTAATATTATAGATTTTATATATTTTCTTTACTATTAATATCTTTAACAGGTATGCTTATATTGATCAAGATGATGATGTGCGAGAACACAAGCCTATAACACCCAAAACAGTAAGAATTTTTAATTTAAGACTTGTCATCTTTTAATTTTTCAAGATTTCCTATTATTGCATAAACATTGTATATAAAAAAGTGTAAATGGATCAGTTTGAACGCAAATAAAATCTATCTAAAAAAAGTAGAAACTACTTATGCCAAAGCTTGTAAACAATTTACCAATTTGATTAAAATATAAATAAGTTTGAAGTTTACCTCCTTCGGCAAAGTTTCGATGTCAACAGAATTAAAACACAGATGAAATGGTGAAAACTCAGTTACTAATCACCATGCCAATTGCAGCAAACATAAAGGGTTGTCAGTTTCTGAAAATTATCGGAAGAATTTCTGTATCGCAAAACAACGGCTTACAAAATTAACTGCATTTAATTTAATTCTTAAGATAAGAAGTTTTAATTTTGATATCATCAGAAAAAAGGGATTTGCAAGGATCGCAGACTTCCTATTTTCCTTTTTTTAAATATTTTTTTAGCCAGCTATCACTGAAGCTCTAAATTGAGAGTAGATTTAGGTAACTCTGTTAACCAATGGCTATTTTGATGAACTGCGCATGCGCAGGAAACACCTGCTGACTTTTTCACTACTGACAGAGCACAAGAGATGCGTGCACATATTCATTATCACTGAAGGCATTTCTCCCGAGAGTCGTTGCTGAACCTTTCATCAATCGTGGAGCCTTATTGTTAAAAAAATTCCTCCAATTTCAATCTGACTACATCCTTTAAAACATGATTATTTTTCTTCTTGCCTTGCATTTTTTGTCAACAGAATATATTGGAACCCTCAATTCTTTAATATTTCAAATTGATTTCATGAGATTTTTTTGTTTTATAACCCTTGCAGCGCTGTGTTACAGAAGTGCAACAAATCTAAAGGCATCCTTAAGCGAGAAAGCTTAGATCCTGTTCTTGATTATTTTTTTTGTACTTTCGTTTAGATAATTTATTTAACACAATAAACTGAGTTATATGTGTTTTTGATTTATATATTTAATATATATTTATAGAAAAGAGTTTTTCCTCATTTAATACATAGTTTTGTGTTTTAAGATAATATTTTTATTGTACAAAATTTTATTTCTATGCATTTATGAGTAATGAATTTTATAAGAAGCTGCTAATTTCAGGCATTTTCTTTCATGCAATATACGTTATTTATCTTTTGTCAACTTCATAATCCAGAAGACATAATTTTTCATGAAATTTGTGACTGATTAGCGAAATGCTGATTATATAAGTTTCATGCTTATGCATGCTAAAGTTTAGTAAAATATTTAGGGCAGTGTTTTAAATTTAAGGTATGAACAGGATACAGTAGAAGTAAAGAAAGTAGTAGCATGTTTTTTTGCTGTTATTTTTGAAGTTAAAAAGAAAAGTATTGCTCTAGTTTTACTTTTCCTTGAAGTTAGCAAGTGTGGGTGTTGTTTGTGAATTTCGTATTTTTTAATTACAACTATACTTTATGCGTACAATTATACTTTGAATATTTAGAATAAATTTACTTATTAAATTTATATATTTTTAAATTGGCCATATTTTCTCTTTCGTTTTTGGAATGATAACATCGACAGAGATGCATATTGAGAAATTTTACAGAATTTTTTCTAGAAATCAGGGAAATGTTAAGGAATTTTGTTTCTCAAATTCTGTAGCCACCATGGCTGACCTCAGTTCATTCTGCTTAAGTGAAATGTAAGACATTGGAGCAGAAAGCTTTAGAAGAACTTAAGCAAGAGAGAGTGTTGGAGGACCAACAAAAAGAACAAACAAATTTGGCTAAAAAATGCAAAAAAGACAAAACTAAACAAATTGCAGAAATGGATATTGTCATAAAGTCGTTGCAAGAAAATTTGAATGCTCCCAAAGATTTTAGCAGAGAGTCGTGAAAGATTAAAAGCTGGAATGAACGGAAGGATTTCCATGATATGAGAATCTTTTCAACATTAATAGTAAATGCAACTACAAAAGAACAAACATTAACTAAGGCATTATCCAAGAAACTTGAAAAGAAAAAAAGCTGCAGTCTAGTTTATAAATGTGTATAATCTCTTTAATAGCATTAAAAAAAATTCCTATTTTTTTCATATTTTTTGTTTTTAGCATTCCTATTTTTACTACTATTTTTTCTTAAAATATGTCTGCTATACTTGGACTTAAGCAAACTTAACTATATATTTTTATGGTACAATAAAAATAATTTACTACAAATTACAGTTTGAAAAGCAAAAGGCAAAAAAGCCAAAATTACAAATAGTTTGTTAATTTTTTTAAATTATAACTTTCAAATTAATTAACTTTTTTTAAAACTCTAAATTCATAAATGATTTATATACCTGTTATATATCTGTAAACTATGACCTGTAAAAAGTATAAAGTTCTTCTATAAAATTGTTTGAGCAGCTCACTAATTTTTAAGGAATTTTATGAAATTTATTGTTAAATAACTTAAAACAAAATTAAAATAAAAAACAAAAAAATTGTCTGTCGTGCATCAAGTTGGAATAATTTGTAATTATCTTTAAAATTTCAGCCAAATCCATACTTTTTAAGATAGTTTTTGCAAGCAGAAAAGACGTACATATCTTTAAATGGGTTAACATTATTTCAAAATTTGAAATCTGATTTTGAAGTGTACATTTTGAGGTTGATAAGAACGTATGTTTAAAATTTTAGGCGAATCAGTGCTGTATAAGATGCTCTTAAGCGACCGTCAAAATTTCTGAGCTATTTTATTATTATAAATAGAGAGATAATATGCGTAATAACAGATATGTAACATTATTTAAAAATTATTAGAACAAACCTTCATACAATGTAAATTTTTTTATTTAAATTAGTAGTTTTAATTGTAGTTGGAAGAAATGCAAGAATGTGGTTTTTGATTTTTATTAAAAACTCTCTGCTATTTTAGTAAAAATAATAAGTGTGTCATTTCTGTGAAAATAAATTTAATTTCTTGTACTGAAATTAAGAATCGGAGACCAGCTTTTCAGCTCCAGAGGCTTAGCTCTTTAACAATCCTTGTTAGGGTTGGCATGCCTGCTCCAAACTGCACCAATTTAAAATACTGATACAATCTGATGCTAAATAGCTTTTTCTTAAAAAAAAATTGCCAAAAGCTGCGCCATTTTTTTTTTTTTAAATTTGATGTTTGTGTCTGTTGTTTGAAAACCGCCAACTATTTTGTGACGATTCGCCAATTGGCGGTTTTAAAAAAAATTTAGTTACAAAGTTAGTATAAAGTTTATAAAAATACAATTACAACTGATTTGAAATTGATACAAAATTGAATTTGGGCTGATACAAAATCTGATTTCAATTGATATGAAGTCGTTGGGACGTAAAGCTGTGCCATCCCTGCTTGTTTCATAGTGATAGCGCTTGCAAGGAATTAGCATAAACAATTGCTGTTTTCTGTTCAATTGCTTACACACATAGCATTTGGGTACAGAACACAAGGTGTCTGGGCATTGGTGCACGACTACGTATGGGCTTTTTATGTTTGTACTTCAATTCCTGTGCAATTTCTGCATTAGTTTTTTTTTTAATCAATGGTTGTATAAATACATCAGAACCGTCAAGTAGACATTTGTCAAAACATTTTATCTTTGAACGACTATAAAAAAATTTATACTTCATAATATGAAAATTACTGGCAAAGGCTTTCTCTTTTTGCTAGAAAATATATATGATTGTAAGATGATAGCAAGAATGAGCTACTTTTGTATCATAATAAGGTTGAGTATTTGTAGTTATATAATACAAAGTTAGTGTCTTGTAGAAAAACTGACTATATTTACCGATGATGCTAGCTGTTTAATATTTTCTCATTTTAGTTTTTCATGTTGTCTACTTCGATAATTGAAGAAAATATGGTTGATAAAATAAAGAATACTTAATAATATTTTTTATTTGCAGACTGTTCCTTGATTAGGATTTTAAGGTATAAAAAAAAAATGTTGATAAAAGTTTAAAATCAAAAAAACCTTTCTGATAGCAATCTTACAAACGAGTACTAATTAAATAATTCAAAAATAGTTTTCTCACCTATACTTGAAAGATTCTCCATCTGTAAATAATATTAACAATCAATCATATTTTTAGTCGAATTCAAGTGCAAAAAGCTTCTTTACAAATAGTATTTACTGGTGCTTGTATTTATTAAAGCCATATTATTTTCAGGAACCAAAAAAGCTAATCCGTTATCGAGATAACAAAATTGTCAGTATGAAAGGAGAGCGATATTGTGAGATAAAGAAGCCAGAAGATTCAGGTAAAACTAAAGTTACCATATATATATGTGTGTGTATATGTATATGTGCCATATACTAACATGCCCTCATCAACAAATACATACCATAAATAAAATGCAAAATCTTAGACCCAAAAGAAATAAGAAAGGAAGGTGTGAGACAGAAAGATGTAAAAGAAAATGTCGTTCCTGTATGTATAACATACATCTAATCGTTCCTGTATTTATAATAATATATATATATACTGGAACAACATTTTCTTTTACGTTTTTTTGCCCCATCCTATCCTTTATTATTTTTTTTGCGTCTAATGTTTGCCTATATGTATATTAATTGTTATATGTACACTGTGACTCATAATTATAAGGGCAACCGGTATTTTATTTTCATAATAAAACTTAATTAGATGAGATGAACTCAACAATATATTTATTGTTTAAATTGGAAATCAGAAACTTTTAAGCTATATTTATATAACTTGTCTTTGGAATGAAATAAAATAAGACAAAAAATAAGATTTTTATCGTGTGCATAAGTATAAGGACAGTTTAGTTTTTAGTGAATAATGAAAATTATTTGTGAAGTCAATATTTCTTTGGCATGTCTTTTCTTTCTAGATAGTCATTCTTTCTGGTATACAGCTGACCAGTTCATTCAAGTAATTAGAGTCAAGTTCACTTCATTCATTGTAAACTTTCTCTTCAAACTCTGCCAAAGAGTAGTATTGCTTTCCGTTTACATAAACCTTTCTTGCCAGATATCCCTAAACGTTTTTATAACGTATAAATCTTGAGAATACGTAGGCTATGTTAAGTGCTCGATTTTTATTTCTTTAAATCATTTTTTATGCATTAGAAGTGTGGTATAATGCACCATCTTGTAGAAATAGGAAGTTTTCACCACCCAAAGGTGAACAATATGCTAAAAGCTGTATGTCTAGGATTTAAAGATACATCTGTGTGTTCATAGTTGTAGTAACAAGCACTAAAACTGTCTTTCCATTTGAAAAAATAGTACATCAAAACATTAAAGACACACTTTTAAAACGCCTGCTTCATCTGAAAGTTTTCTCGGGCCTTAAATTATGCTAATAATATTTTGGACCATCAGGACCATCCAAATTGAACCTTTTTTTTTCAGAAAATATGAAATTTTTCCATTTCACATTATCTTTCATCCATCTTAATACTGCCTCTTATCCTAAAAGCTGATGTCGTTTAATCAAGTATGGTTTTTTATACATTTTTATATATTGCATTTATTCAAAACACGCAGAACAGTTGTATTTTAAACTTTCTTACTCAATTTGGCGAGCAAGCATTTTTTTTTAGCTGCCATGCGGACGATTCGTCTCCGATCTCTTTGAGACAACTTGGGTTTCGCTCTTGTTCGAACTATTGTACTGAACCATTTATTCCTCTTTTGATACGTTTTCAATAGAACCTTTCGATCTTTGAATAATGTTACTAATATAACTTATAGACTTTCTACTTTCAAGCAAATTCCATATATTTAGAATTTCAATTTCAGTAAGTTTTTTTCACGAGGCATTCTAAAACAAGTCAGGTCAAAAATGGTGCTGAACAAAGATAACAATCTCGGACCCACAGTATAAAAAAATCATTTTTGACTTGCAATTAAGCGTTTGCGTGGTAGCTATGTCAAAATACATCAGGTGTCCTTATAATTATGAGCCAATACTAATTGACAAAAATATATAACTGTATAAATATCAGAATAATTTAGTTATGTGTTTTGCTGAAAAGTATGCTAAAAGTGTTGCTATTTTGGGGGAAACTATGATTGTCTTTATACTGTATTAAATGCTTTATATGGCATATGTATTCCATACAAAACCGTTATATAAAATTCTTATACTAATATGTATTCTGTCTTATACATAATTGTTATATATATTCATTTTTAATCTTATGTTCCTAATAATCATTTACAATTAATGTTTTTTTTCTTTATATTTCTTTTGTAATGGATTTTAATGAGATTTGTTTCTTACAAAAAACATTAAATGTTTATACTTATAACAGAAATGATCAGTTCTATTTCATTTAACATTTAGTTGGTATCATAAGAGTAATAATTTATTTATTTTATTAGTGTTTGAGTTCACAAATAATGAAATATAGTTACAACACTAAGTGTCAAGAAAATTTAAAATAGTAAAAAATTGTCCACACTTTTTGGAAACTCAGGCCAAGTTTTCTGTGGTTATCCTTCTTATTGATTATGTGATATTGTGAATGGAACTGGTTTTGAAGCTATACACCTCATATAAAAAGGATTTGGGTTAAGAAGTTGGCTGAAAAAATGTAGTGTCGAAATCGTGTAGCAATTGCTTTTGAACCTCTAATTTACTCACCTTCCTTTCGTCCAGGCAGCATTTGCATCCCGGAGGCAAACTACTTGCCTAGCTCAGGGTTCCCACAATCCTTGAAAGTCATGGAAAGCACCTTGAAATTTTTTGATGAAATTTAGTCCTTGAAAGTCCTTGAATTTTTAAGCGACCACCGATAATCTACTCCATTTTTTTTCTGTATCCATTTTGTATTTTTATGTCTTAGAGTATGTAATTTTATAGTTCTTGAATTTTCTTAAAAAGGCCCTTGAAAGTCCTTGAATTTTTTACTTCAATAAGAGTGAGCCCTGTAGCTTGTAAAAGGTCAATCAATTCTCATGAAATTGTGCAAGTTTATTTTCAAGTGAGTAGACACGGAAGTGATTGTTGATTGTTAATGAATGAGTATTGATTGTTGCTCTGCTTGGTGGGAGTTTTCTCTGTAATCTCCCTTTCAAATTAATAGTGTGCGGCAGAAATTTGTATGAGAACTTATTCTACCCAGCCTGAAACAGACTCATGATAAGGCAGAACTTTGCCTTTTTTAACATTTTAAAGCAGTCTCGGGATTAATGCAAAAAGGCAATGAAATTATGAAACATATCGCCTTATTTTTTTCTCTATCAGAAAATGAGGTATTAAATACTTACACACAAAACAGTACAACCAATGCTATTAAAGAAAGATAAATAACACTGTTATACTCTTTAGTACTATTTTACATTTAAAAATTAATACTATTTCATGTTATAAATAAAAATAAGAATTATTACTTTTTTATGTCTGTCATAGTAAGAATTGAAAACTCTCTGAATTAATGTTTTGCTTATTTTGGTTATATGCTGGCACTTTTTATTGCTATTTATTAATTTTTTTTTATTGTTTTCAGAAAATTCCAAATGAATAAGACTTCATAAGAGCCATAATATCAAGACTGCATTCTTCAAAAGTCAGCCATCACATATATTTATATTTTTCATTAATTCATAATTTCGTTACCAGTTTATTTTAGTATTGTTTATATGTCCAGAATGAGTTTTTGTAGTTAACTCATCATATAATATATTTATCATACTATTACTATTAATTGATTATTTTAAAGTTGCGAAAGAAATTCAGACATGTTTATACCCTTTTTTTAAACTATTTTTCTTTAACTATTTTTAGTTGTGTATCTCCTATCAATTTTTGAAATGATTTCCATAAAAAGTTTATTTCATCAGACATCATGGACTTCCTTCATGGCTTCCTGATATACCCAGATATCATGAACTTCTTGATAAGTTAAAATTAAAACTTTCGCATCTGAAAAGAATTTAAGTTTTATTTTCGAAAATGTATAGTTGGTGTAAGAAATTTATATAAATACAGTAAGGGACCCTTTAACCGGCAAGCTCGTGGCCAACAACATCCCGTTTTTTGGAATTTGCCAGATTTCAGATCTGCTCAGGAAGAAACTGTAATAATGAAGCAGCTATTTTAGCATAGTGAAAATACTTGCTTCTCCCTCCCATCGGCACTCCTGATTCTGAAAGATGAATCATTATAAACATTCCCTATTCCGGATCATATGAAAAACATCACCTGCTTCCTCCGTGGTAGTCAAAACGTTCAGTTTGCTGAAAATAATTGTGGATGGCCAAAGATTGTGCCAACCATATTAAGAGTGTTCTGGGACACTAAACCCCTGGAATTAGCAGCCTTAAAGAAGGTATCTCCAGGTATTCCTTGTCCTTTGTGAATAAGCTTTTTAATTTTGGTGGTAACGTAAAAATACCATGCTGATATTGTCAGCATCGGATTTCCCCGGTGCAGTAAGAACTGTAACAGAACTAATGAAGATGAGCATCTTCCAAAAACCGGTTTGTGATGTCAGAGGAGGAGCGGAATGCACTATTTTGTTGAAGAAGTCAACTGACCGTGCCATCGATTTTAGAATGAGTGGTGGGGGGATTTCTTGTCTAGACTTGTGTATACAGAACTGAATGCGATGTAACGTCACAGAGTGGCGTAGTCGCTTACTTTCACATCGAATTTCTAAATAAATAAAAAATCCGTAAACGTGCCAGTTTTTGAGTCATTCTGGATTTCAGGATTGCCAATTAAAGGGTCCGTTACTGTATATGTTGTAATGAAATGTTCTCTGTTATGCAAGGTTTGTGATTAACTGGACAATTCTACCACCAAGTTACTGCTCTTGTTAGAATTGGTTCTGTCATTATTTTAACTAAAATTGAGTCACCCAGTTTCATGAAAAGTAATAAACTGGTAACAATTAAGTCAGCAGGGAAAACTACCAAAGCCAAGAGTTCAAGTTTCACATGCAGTCCCATCCCAGTCATTTTTGTATCAAACTTTGAAAACTCGGTCACAATAAGGTCTAACTTTTTCCCATTGAATTGAAAATTTTCGCAGTACAGTAGAACCTTGATTAACCATTCTTCTTTTATCTGAAACTCTCTATTAACCGACCATCCTAAGTCAACATCAAAATATTTTTCAAATGATTAATAATTTATTTGCCACTTTTAAAAGCGGAATCTTTTGCCCTACTATAACTTTTTAACTCTTGGGAATGTTCGTAATGAGGGGGAGGTTTTTGACTGTTTATCAAAAAGACTGGCATAGTTGGAATAACAATCAGTTTCGGATTATTGGTTTAAAAAAGATTTTGGGATAGAGCTACAAAACAACTCTTATCTATGCTTAATTCCAACTTAACATCACTAGATGGTAGATCTATACCGTCCTCATTGGCATTTCATCCATTTTGACGGCATCAAGGCATAATGCTCGGCAAACCTTATAGTCTTTTGTTCGACAATCAGGGATGCTATATCAACCCCCCCTTCCGTTTTCAACATTCTTCTCTCGTCCCTCGACAAGGTAAATTTCACACTGGGAAGCTTAGCCCAGAAACCCTATAGAGAACAAAAGGCTATAAGGTTGGACAAGCACTACATCTTCATGCTGCCAAAATGGATGAATTGTCTATGAGCACAGTGAAGATCTACCATCTAGTGATGTCAAATTAAGTTGGAGTTTAGTATAGACTACAACAACAAAACTCTAATTTCAAACAATTTTATAACCTTAAAAGCAAGTGCTGTATTTAAAGAAACAAAAAAGTCAATTACTTGTTACTATTTTTTTGGCAATTATCTATTTTCCTGAATTTTTTATTATTTGACCTACCTTGAGTCTGAATTAAGTTGGATAATCAAGTTTCTACTACATCTTTATTTAATGCCCTGAACAACATATTAAAAATTCCTATTATTACCTGCTGGCATCCTGGTTATTCAACTGCTGGATTGCAGAAAAAATGCTGGAACGTTGGTTATGCATGGCTGGCTACATTAACTTTAAACAAGGCTCAAATAGCAACTAATAAATGAACTTTACTTTTAACCTTAATTGGATATCAGTAGATGACTATTGAAAAAAGCCTGTTAAATTAAAAAAAAACATTTTTGCTATTCACTATTTTTCATTTTGGTACTGCCATATTCATCACATGCCTTTCACCACTTGATATCAAACTTTTCAGGTAGTTTTTAGCTTTTTAAGAATACTATTGTTTGTGTTAAATGCTGCAAAACTATAAAAGATTAAGTGAACACTATGCCATAGTGCAAGTATCATTCTAGAACAGTGCATGTTATCTTGCCTTGCTTAAGTTAGGCAATCACCCGTTTAGCTCTTTCGTTTGGATTTTGTTTTGCCCATTAGTACATGGATATGTGGTAAATGCAAGTGATATGGCATTTTTAAAATATGTATCTTTTTAAGTTTTAAATTCCAAAGAATAACATATATTGCAGATACAATCTTTTATAATATGCTATTTTTTAGTTGCCTGAAACAATATAATGACTGGTTAATTAGTTCGCTGCTAAAGCCGATATGATGCATTCTTTCACTTGTGCTAATATCCTATCTACAATTTAATGCTTTTAAATTACTTTCTGTTTTATTTTTCGAGTGTAGATATAAAAGATTACTTTTAACAATAAATTCACAGAACATACACAATTGGCATATGAAATAATATTTTTGCTCCTTGTTCAATTACAAGATAACTTTTAAAAAAATACACAAGATTTCTGTGTATGCATGTAAACCTCCTGTATGTGCAATTTAATTTTTACTGTTAATTTTATGTGATTGTATGCCCATTTATTTTTCCCAAGTGAATAAAATTATGTAAAAAAAAATTTACAGCGAAATTTGATATTTGATTTCCAGTGCTGAGGCCCACCGGCAGCACTGGAAATCAAATATCAAATTTCGCTGTAAATTTTTTTTTACATAATTTTAATTTATTCAAAATAGTATGTGCTTACTATCTGGAGCAGCGTTCTCCACTACCATGGCCTGAAGAAGCTGTCAAAAAGATGAATTTGATCAAGAATAAATACATGAATAACTTATCTGATGCTCATTTAAACTATTTATTACGATTGTTAACGATAAATAGTGCGAAGACATTACTCTACCATGAAAGAAACTGAACGATTTCTACTGTCGTTATCTCACCATTGATATCGACTAAGACGGGAAAATCTGGTGGTATTGTTTAAATATCTTCATTAAAAGTTAGGTAAAGTCACATAACAAAAAGTTAACTTCTTTTTTAGACTTTGATTTACATATTAATAATTAAATTATTTTTTAATTGAAAAAAATAAAATATCAACTGTATTTCGATTAAAAATTTTAATTTTCTTTCTTCAATTTTTAGAAATATCTTATTATATTGTTGAATCTATAGTAATTAAAAATGTATATTGGCGTATTCAATATAAATCTGCTGCTGCGAAAAGCTCTAACAGAAGTCATACGGCCTGTTTCTAAAAGTTAATGGCTAACGCTGATACATTTAGTTCCTTCCTGTATGCCAAACACCTAAACATAGCACACATTTGCTACAACAATGCATGTAATCACTTATTTAGATAAGATACAGAGTCAAAAAGTCACTGTATACATTTTATTCTAAATGGGAATTTTTGCAAGGTTTGACCAATTTTTTTTCCTGAAATGACTGGGTTAATGACATTAAACTTGATGTTATTCTAGGTTAAAAAAAGTTTTGGTAATAAAAAAGCAGATAGACAATTGTCCAGTTTTCCTTGGTATAATGTCAAATAATGTGGTATCATTTCTATCATAAGATAGTAAGTACACAAGTACAATAAATACCATGTATTGTATGCTAATAAAGCGACAAAAGGAACTATATCCAAATACTTATATTCCATTCTAGAATTTTATTTAAAAAAATATGAGTTTTTTCTACAATTATAAATTTATTTTAAAAATTAAAAGTTTTGTTTCTGAGGATATTGGCTTTAGGACATAATTCCTACTGCAACTAGATGCCTAAATTTATAGTTTCCATATCAATTCCAATCTCAAAACCCCACATGCATCTCAAAACCAAAATTATCCTTAGAATTATTAAATTCATTGTATTAGCTAAATTTTTCTGCAAGTTGTACAAAAAAGTAGTTTTAACATAGTGCAACAATAGCAAATCAAATATGTATTTTTTTTTATACTAGATATTTGTTCTTTAATTTAAAATTATGATAATTTGCAAACTACAGATGAACCTTGTTAAATGAATTCCAAGGAACCTCTAAAATTAAGTTGCATAAACGGTTGTTCGATTAATCCGAAAACCAATAAAATCATTTTTCAAAAAACAAAATGGAATTTCATGCGATTTTACAAAATATTGAAGTTTCAAATGTCATCAATTTTGATTTTGTCACTGCAAAAATACAATGTCTAGGTATAAAAAGCTTTCAAAGAAAAATTCAAAAGCTACAAAAGTTTATTAATGGAAATTACATTTCACAAGTAATTCTTTGCAAAAAAATAATCATAAGTTAACAGAATAAATTATATGTTTTATTGCTTCCTAAAATTGTGATGACACGTTTCCTGCTCTTTTTTGAGCAATTATTCCAGAGTCTTCAATTACATTTAAAATTTTCATATATTTGGATGTATCTTTTCCTAAGAGAAACTGGTACAAATTGTGGTGTTGAGGGCAACGGAAGGCTCTGACGAAGATGGTGTCGTTACTTCGGCTGTTTCCAATTTATTGTCGTAATTACCGGATTCAAATATTTGTTCTTCTATTTTACTCCATACTGCATCTGTTTTTGATTTGCAAGAAATAAATGTTTGGTACAGCATAGCCAACATTGGCTCTTGTACCGTAAAAAATCATTTAACCAACTAACTGTACTGCATCTACGATTTGGATTTCGTTAAACTTTCATTGTTATCCATTGGAACTTAGTCTTTGAATCTTGGACCTTTCTTGACAAACCCTTGTTGTTATGATGCTTCAATTTCTTCTCTGAAAATCTCATCATTTTCATTTGTTACGCTTTCTTCCATTGTTTCACCTTAAGTGAACCCTCCATGGAGGAAACAATTATTGAATTCTTTAAAAAAAAAAATATGATTTTGTTGGTGTTAAAAATTTTGTATGTATCATAATATTTTAGGATCGCAAGTGCATTCCAGAATTTGAGCAAGAAAAGTAACAAGGGAGGAGACAACTTTTGAACGAGACAAGAATTTTTTTTTTGTCTGTCACCTATGGACTCCCTTTTTGAACCCCTTGAGTTCTCTACCAGTTGAAGACATGTAATTAGAAGGGAAGGTCTGATACCATGCACATTTGCGTACTCACTGTTGCGCCTTCCCCTTATCATTAACATGAATTCTCTGGTTTCCTCTTCTTTCTCTATCCTTCCCTAGTAGTCAAACAGCCAGAGTGGTGACGAGTGAAAAATGACTTGTTCATTTTAGTGAATAGAAGTTGAAATTTAGGGACTTCAAATACAATTTTCCACTTATCTGTGTTCGTCTTAAAAAAGATAATGATTTTGTGCATACAATAGGACGGGGATCGCAAATGTAGTTCTTAAAAGTAATTCCTTTTAAGTGCGTTTGAATTAACAATGTTCGACTGTATTTGCAAGTTAAAAAAAAAAATTTGCATGAAATTTTCTTAACTTTAATCAGGAATTGACACCATCTATTGCTTTTGTTGAGCTGTTGATATGTTCCTTCTCGTTTTTAGATATTATTATCATCTGTGTTCTGTAAACTTCACAAGTAAGAGGGAGAAAACTTAATTTTATAGAAATAAAAGGTTTTCCGTGGAAAAAGATAAATGTTTACTAAGCTACGTAAGAAAAAAAACTAATAATCTAATCAAGTCACCTCATTTTGTGGTATTTAAAATTTTAAGTTTTAAATCTTAAAATGTGATTTAAAATTTCTTGAATCTAATATTTTACCGTAATAGGATATACATACATGCACACATACATATGCAAAAGCATTATAATTTTTAAAAAAATTCAAAATAGAAATATAATGTTTTAGATGGGACCAAAAATCTAGATACAAAATAAATATACAGTTTTTTTATTTCCTATTAAATTATGCAAGGTCCTTTTTTTAAGATGTAGGTCAATATACACTACTCGCATATTTAAATTTAGATAGCATGATTATACATGGTGATCCAAAATGTAACAAAAGATTTGAATTTTTTTATGAACTATGTACGATTATAGGTTTAACAATAACTTTGATAACTTTAACAATTTTTTTGTAACAGTATTGAATTTATTTTCTAAGGATAAAAAATGACCAAGTTAGCTTTTCGGGTGATTGATGGCATTGGTACAACTGCCTAGTTATGTCTTATGTATTATTTCTAGAATTTTTTTATAACAGTTTCTCTTTTTTTTTATTTGAATATAAATTTGAAATAATGAGGCTTTTTTTTTCATTTAACTAGTAGTGATAGTGTAATTAAGAAAAAAGACTTCAGTATATTATGCTTTCAAACGTTTTTAGTTATCTTTGCTGATCTTGTCATAACATTTCTGATCTTAAAATTGCATGAAAACATCAAAAAACAAATTACTCTTGTTACTCTTATACAAATTACCTATTGTGATACAACAAACACATTTAGTCTTATCCAATGATTGGTAGTGAAAGCATTGTTATTAAATTCATTCTCACTAACTTAAGGTTATTACATGCATTAAAAACTATAATAAGAATTTATAGATAACTTTTTTGCATTTTTCTGAGAATTGTACAAAAATTTGCTTAAGCCCAAGTTTCCTATTCCTGACAGAAAATTCTTCTTTAAATTGTGGATTGATTTATACTAGTTCATTTTATTTCCTTTTACTTTTAAATTGTGAAAATTTTAGTACAATCACTGATTTATGTTACACTAACATCCTATAATTTCCTGTAAATAAAAAATTTTGTTGCATTTTGAAATAATGTGTATTTTAGCTGTGATTTTTTTTGTTGCATTTCGAAATAATGTGTATTTAAGTTATGATTTTTTTAGCTTTGCTCAATTAGGAATACTTGATTCAAATCTGCCATTTTAATTTTGAAGAATCATTTCAATGTCTCGCTTATTCTAAGTTCAATTCGTTCCACTCCAAATCTATGTAATTTTATATCTGTCAATAAACCCTTGGAACTATATTTTTATTAAGCTAGATGATCAATCATTGTTATTAGGCTTTAGGTATTTTCATCTTTTCAGTTTGATTGCAAGAAATGCACCTTTTGTTTATTAGGTGCAGTTGTACAATTTTTATTGATAATAACCACTGTTCCAATATAAACATACTTTTCAAGTTCTGCTTGAAATTCATCAGTGATATGAACTATTGCTCAAGATTATCCATGCATGTAAATTTACCATTGTACAACTGATTATAAATGATTAGATTTGTTCTTGGGTATCATTCACCCAGAAATGCTTTTTGTGAAAGAGTATTGTCAGAGAGGCAATTCTATTAATTCATTTGTTTACATTGATTAAAGAAACAGTTTGGGAAAATTCAACTCATGCTCAGAATATGTATTTCGAGGACATATTTTTTTGTTTAATAAAGAATGGGAACATAATTTTGATACTTCTTCCCATGTACTGCATTTTTTACATAATTTTAAACATTATGTAAATGTTGTAGAATAATATTAACGTCATATGAAAATTGCTATTTTGAATGCAAATTAAAAATTATATTATTTGTTCCACACCTAGATGAAACTGTCCATATCTGTATTTTAAGAATATCAGTAACTCAATGCTGTAAAATCAGTGCCAGCTTTTAAAAATTAGAAAATTTAGGTTCCATAAAAACATCTTGGGCATTTAAACTAGATATTTTAAAAAACTATTTCAAAATGTTTCAGTGGTATTTTTATTGAAAGCTTATACTTTAATAACAATTTGTTACTCAAATTTTCATAAAATTCTTTTTAAAAAAAAGTTTTGTAGTTTATTTAGGATTCAAATTAATTTGTTAATATGATTAAAAATATCAATATTCTATAACTTGAATATACATTTTTTAATTCTGTAATTTGAAAGAATTTATTCCAAACTTAAAAATTTTAACATTTGTGGTATTTGGTGAACTCAAGTTGAATCATACATACCTTTTTTGCTTTGTACATTTTAAACCAAAAATATTCCATACTGTTATTTTTTTTTTTTTGCCAGTTTTTGTTTTCCACTTAGACTAAGGCATACTACCTAATTCTAAAAATCAAAAAGTATTTAAAAACATAAAATTCAAATAAACTTAAGAAAATAACTTTATAAAACATGTTTAAAACGTTGTGCCAGTGCCTTTGAAAGTGTCATCATGATAAAGAAAGAAAGAAGTTATTTCTTATTTTATTTTTTGTTCTAAAATAGTATTTCTTTTTTTTGCTGTCTATTTCAATAACTTTTGACAAAAATATTCTCAAGTCAAAAATTAGAAATGAGCTTTTCCTATTTAATCTATATTTCAAAGTTTTCATTTTAATCTTTGTATAGCTTTTCTACAAAAAGACATTGAACCTAATCTGTGTGTTTCAAATAATTATTGAATAAGTTTTAAGATTGAATTTGTTGCTTTTATTTAGTTTATTCTTGGTTCACTTTTTAGTAAAGTCAAAGTATTTTAGTTCAGTTATTTATTCATGCCATTTATAATTTATGAAAGAAAACATTTAAGTCACTCTATAAATGTTACTGTCCATTACTGCTGTATAAAAAAAAATATTTTTAGTGACATTGGTTTTGGATTTATTTATACTTTATTAGGTTGTGTGAGAACTATTTCATAATATCACATTCTAATAGTTGCTTCATACAATTTTTTTCATAAAAATGTTTATACTGTGAGCCAAGCTAAGTTTTATTAATTTAGATTTTGAAGAATTCACTTGATTTCTGATAGAGGAGACAAGCAATTTGAGCTACAATTTAAATATATTTTAATTAGTCTGGAAGATAATTTTTCTTTTTGAATAAGTGCTTTTATAATCCAACTAAATTTTTACAATCAAGATATTAGGAGATAAATTATCAAGTTTTTCAGTGTTATACATACTTCTAAAATGTTTTTAGTTTGATTTTAATACTACTTTATTTTAATATTTATATATTCTAGTATTTAGCTGGGTACAATATTGATTTTTGTGTTGTCCTTTTTGGATGAATTATTTAAAATCGTATATTCTTTTCTTCATATGTTTTAAGCATATATGTGTAAGAGTAGTTACCTGCAGAGAATCTTTTTGAAAGTCTTGACTTTTTTTTGTTAATGTACTGTATTAGATGTTAATGTTCATTTCATTATTTTACGACCTACTGTTGTATGGCTTATTTTGTTTATGGCACAACTTATTTCTGTGTGCTTCCTATGAGAAAATGTGATATTTTTGTGCTTACTTTTATTTGTTTTTTCTTTATATGCATTGTATTTCGCATTTATATGTTAGTTTTGACCTTTTTACCATTACTAGTAGGTACAAATGTATCTGAAGTAAAATATAAATAAAAGAAGTTTAGTTGACTTATTTTTGTCATTCATTGAGAATTGTAATTTATTTTTTCATAATAATTTTATTTAAATAAATTTGTGGAGGGGGTACCTTTATTTTATTATTTTAAAAATCATGTTTTAAATATCTGAAAATGAAAGTTCAAATCTTGTATAGATTTTATTACATAAGGACTGGTCTCTACACTGTGGTAGTATAAAATGGTATTTACTAGAATTTAATGGAAAAAACATCCATAGTTATTAAAAATATATACTAGCTGAATACAATAAGAGGTTTGCAATAAAAATTTGCTAAAATAGGTTAACATATTTTTTGAAGCTATATGTATTGCTGCCTATTTCTATCTCCAGTCTCATTTTGTGGTACAGATACAGTATTATAGGGATTCAGCGCTTTTTGTTAAAATTGTTCGGAGATAAAATAGAGCAGCTGAACTATGATTATGGTTGGTGTAAAACTGTATAAAGTGTGATTAAGGTGCTACAATTTCAATATATTTATCTTTTAAATAAAAGCAAGGTAAGTCATCAAAAAACACCAGGTCCTTTGGTATTCTATGCCCAAATAATTTTTATGTGCTTAAATTTATTGTGTTAAATATAGTTAGTTATCTTTTGCAGAACAGGAAAATGACTGTTGCCTTTCTTCATGGATTACCTAGAATTAGGAACATTGGACTAGTTGACAACAATTGGAGCAGGAATCTTACTTTTGGAAAACGGGGAGGGGGGGGGAGAGAGGAGTATTGATGGCATGCAGAATGAAATTGCTTTATACTGTAACAAATGCATGTTAGTCAATTTTTTCTGATTTTGGCAGTTTCTGAATAATTTAATATAATTATACGAAAAGCCAGATCTTTTGATGATTCCTTTATAGCAAAAAAATGCTTTTTGAAACTTGTAAGGTTGTAAAAATATGCTCTTTATTGGGAAAGTTATGCTAATTTCTGATGTCAGGTTGAAATTTCGCTCTTGGAAGTCATTTTTGGACACTTTCAGCCACGTTATTTCCAGCAGGTCAGGATATTCTGAAAGAACTAGTCTATATTCTTTAAAACATCAGAATGATTCATCATAACGCACCAAAACTTGCAGCTGCCTCTTGGACTATTACCTTTTTTGATCAATGCAGGAAGCATTGATTCCAAGTTTAAGTCCCACTTGTCCTTAATAGGCTGTCATTTGATTGATATCATGTACCCTTGTTATGCGATGGGGTTTCTTTACCTCTGATTGATTTTGTGTATGGAATATTGTTTCGAAATCTAGGTGTACAATCTAACGCTTGTATGCTGGGCTGAAAATGACCCCACATTTTTTCCCCCTGAAATCAATCGTGGCCTAGCGCAGAAACGCTCCCTAATGGATCAGTTAAAAACCTCGAAAATTTTTGTCAATTTTGTTCAATATCTAGCCGTGCCCCTCTGTCATTGAAAAAAATAAATTTTGAAGCCATTTGTAATTTTTGGAAATTATTTTTAAAAACGGGTATTGGCAAGGCCAGGAATGGTTGCCTAATGGGTTAGTTTAGAACACTTAAAAAATGTCGTCCATTTTTTTCAATTTCTATCTGCATCCCTCTTGCCAAATCGTAACACTCTCATACGGATTATTTAATAAATTATTGTACCTTCACAGCTACTTCTAATAATTAAAATTATGTAATTGTTATTTAATTTTCAAGTAAACTTTAAAACGGTTAAAAAAAATACTTAATTTGTACGGCGATTAAGTTTATAAATTTAAATATCCTATATTAAAAATCAAAAGTGTATTTCAATTACAGAAATATTTGGAACCCTCAAATTGCTTGAAAAATTCTGAATTATTATGCAAGTATTAGTAAGAGCACTTGATCAATGCCAAAAAATATTAAAATATATTTGAATTACTCTTATTATTAAATTATTAATATCTAGACATTAATTTAATCAAGATGGAAATCAAAATTGTCATTAATATATATATAACACCAACAATCGTCGACCGGAGAGAGGGCTCATCTGCTATATTGTGCCTATGGTAAACGGCATGGGGGCCGCTAGTAGAGTGAAAGGAGGGGCTTTTGCAAAAATGCACAAATTGGGGGGAAAAGCGTAAATTGTAAGGGTAAAAAAGCACATGCCATTTTGAAACTACGGTTCAAAGTGACACTGCACATTTTTGTAAAGTTTATTTCTTATTTCTGTGAATATTTTTGCAATTGAGAGGTAGCTTTCAGGTGCCAGCTGTCTAGTACTATTGGAGATAGAGTAAAAGACATATTTATTCCTTTTATTGTACGACCCTTTATAAATTGTTTTCCCGATTCGTGGAAAACGTTTTGATTTTAATTTATTAGTCATTAGATACAAGACTGATATTTATTTTTAGAATTCAATTGAGCATTTCTTATACTGCCATTGTGTTTCATTTTTGATTTTTTTGTTCATTAATCTGTAGGTAGATTTTGTATTGTTAAATCTTTTACATTAACATCGATTTTGTTTGTGTGTGGCTTCCAAATCTGCTGAGGGCTAATGAACCCATCCCATTTTCCGTCATCCAATCGAACTGTAACTTGACAGATAAACTCATTACGGTTGACAATCTATTCAATCAAGTTTTGAGGGAAACTAGTAAATAGTTTGGAATGGATGTAGGAACTATGAGTACTCGATCAGAGCTAAAAAAGTATGCGATTGCACATAAAAATTAGCTATGCATACATAGGATTTATATTAAAAACTTTGTTTTATGGGTTATTTATGGTGTCTCTTGGTTCTTCTGTTCGAAACACTTACTAAGAAACTACTTATAATATATATATATATATATATATATATATATATATATAAAGATTTTTATTATCCCATATCAATTGTTTACCGTACATTTCAATTTCCTCTTGTAAAGACAGATGGCACTGCAAGACGATGTTTTTTTTTTTTTTATTACGAATAAGTATTCGTACTCCGTGATTTTATTTTTTAAGCAGAAGCACACCGGATCACATTCGGGAACAAACACGCTGAACTCTGTCCGCCAATTTTGGGTGCACTCAACTCACTTCGCTAATTGGGTAATGTACTAATTAAACACTTAGTTTTCGTCGACTTGTGCTGCCATTTGGCTAGAAGTACTTAATACTTTTCCCCCCTTTGTTTTGTTTAAAAGTGATTGTGATGTTTCGTCTAATAAATTTAACTGTACTTTCCGTTTTCTGATTTGGAAGTTTATTTCTCTTTTATTTCATTTTTGCTTCCCTAAATAAATCCCCTAGACATTTAAAAAACCGAACCACTAACCCCCACATATTTTTGGGGTCCTCGACCGGGATTAGCGAAAAGGAATTTTTAAATGGGAATTGCTTCTAAATTTTTTTTTTAATTTCGAGTAATTTTTGGTTTTTGAATAAACCACGTCCCTGTAGCGATTCATTTTTTTTTGTTCATGTTCAAAGTTATTTGGTATAGTAACAAGTGTATGCCTAGTAACCTGTTTCGTTTTGGTAACATGAGTTCAATAATATTTTTTATGAGTGCACCCGTTTTAATCGAAAATCACCCTTATTCCTTCGAACCCATCGAAGATGAAATTTACAATTAAATTAATTTGAACTCGTCGTAAAGAAATTCTCAAAGTTCCAGTCGTCGTTCTTAGCCAGAAAGCATCCAGCTTCAAGCGAAATTCTTCGCCAACGAGTCTTCAACAAGTAACGTGCCATTTCCAACTGGTGTCTCAACGTCTCATGAGTGTTCGTCTTCATCAGTGTTCGTCTAAAATTTTCGAATCTTCAATCCCGAAGTGCTGAAATTTTATCCGAGGCCCTTACCGGATAATTTGCCAAGATTAGTGCTGTGTGTTCCGGAACTATCTACTACATTAATTTTGTGTTCTAAGCAGTGACAACCGACGTCTTCAAAGCCAGCAGTTTATTCCTTCAGATAAGTTCTGAATCATTGATACTTTATTTTTCTAAGAATTGCGTACTAGTTTTTTTTATTTACTTTTTTTTGAAAACCTCTTGCTTGGGTAAACTCTTCGCAACACAAATAAAGAGAAAGAATAAAAAAAAAAAAAAAGGTCTTATCTATAATCGGAAGTGATACCTTGAAGGATTTAATGTTGCAGTCTTTTATTTATATTTTCATTATTGTTCTAAGAATAGCTTACATTTAAATTGTTTTTATATTCCTTTTTATTCTTTTTGTCTGAATTAATACAAATAATATTATTCAATATACATTATTTTGACGGATAACTTTGGGTAATAATTCATTGTTTACTTTTCCAAATGCAGCTGTTATTTTGAGAAGTTAGGTGATTTAAGTGAGGTAAACTTATCGTGTTAAAGTGTTCTTTTTATAAAGTATCCTTGGGTAATATTTTGTTTTGAATACTTAATATATTATTCGCATCCTTATTCATAGTTTACTTTTCCAAATGCTGCTGTTATAATTTCTTATGCAATTAATTTTCTATGCAATACAAAGCATAACTTATGCAGTATTATGTTTTAAAATATTATGCAATACAAAGTAAGTACATTATTATAAGTTGGTATGTTTATCGTGTTCTTGTCCAAGTGAAAAAAAAAAAAAAATCTTTTCAGTAAAAAATTTCTGACGACTTGTTCTCATACAAAAGTTCATGAAATTCTAAAACCTTTTTCATACGGTAGTACTCTTTTACCTTTTTGTGAATTATCTGATTGACCGAGAGTTGATTAACTTCTGCAAAAATATATTTCTTCATTTTTAGAATGTATCTTCGTTAATTTCGTAGTGTTCTTAGCAGCATACTTCATTATTTTTTTTTAAAAGAGGAAAAGCACACAACATAAACCTACAAGCTTTTTCCTTTTAGTCGTTATTTTTTTTAATTTCATTTTTACGAATATCACAAAGTTCACTGGATTTCCACCAAATTTAAAGATCACCATGACTTTTCTTCTAAGAAGTAAAAAAGAGGATCTGTTGAACTTAGCCACGGAATTAGGCATAAAGATAACCGCTACCATGACCAAGCCGATCATCAAGGATTTAATCTTGGGAAATGAGAAGTATGACGAAGATGAAGTAAAAGCACTTCTCGAGAGCATCACCGAGGAGAGGTTGCAAGAGCGTCAAGAGGCCATCGCCATCGAGGAGCGAAAACGTCAAGAAGCCATCGAGGAACGGGAACGTCAAGAAGCCATCGAGGAACGGAAACGCCAAGAAGCCATCGAGGAACGGAGACGAGAAGCAGAGTTCGAGCTCGAGAAATTACGAATCCAAAACCAGAAGGATTCATCTTCGAAAAACGTCACAACAAACCAAGTACCAAGCAGACCTTCACGTGATACCTTCCACAAGTTCGATATGAAAGAAGATGTGAATCTTAACCTCATCCTGTTCGAGAGGCATGCAGAGCTGTCATCGATCCCTAAAGAAGAATGGGTTCAGCACCTCATAGGCCTACTTCCAGTCGACGTTGCACACTTAATTGCGCGGGAGTCCCCCGACAAGTCTCACGACTATGATCACGTAAAGCAGTTGCTGCTACGAAGGTTCAAAGTGTCTCCAGAAAGACTTCGCCAGATGTTTGTGTCACACCAAAAATCTCCTGAAGGAACTTGGTTGGATTTTCTCCATGAATTGCAAACTTACTTCGATGGATGGGTGGAAGGTCTTGAAGTGAAAACTTACGACCAGCTTCGTGACCTCATCATAGCAGATCAGATCAAGAAAAGAGCTCTGTACGAATTCAAAGAACATTTTCTAGATGAATGGACACTCATCAACTCGCCCAGAGAGCTGGCCCAAAAGTTCGAAAAATACGAAGATGTCCGCAGAACGTTAAAGTCAAAGCAGTTCGACTCCTTGCCCAAAGGAAAATATGGGGCTAAATCGTCAAATTATGGGAACCCTTCCCGAAGAACCGACAGTCACCGATACGAGGCCGGATCATCGAATAATCGTGGAAGCCCTCCCCGAAGAGCTGATAATCGCCGATATGGACCAAACCGGTCAGAAAGGAACCATTTCAACAGTAATCGAAATACCGACACTGTCAGGCCTAGACAGTCACTCTGCAGTTATTGTAAAGAACCAGGACACTTCTACGTTAACTGCGACAAGCGCCGAAAAGATGCAGAATCCAACAATCCTCCGAGCAATTATGTACCGACATGTACAATCATCCCATCAGAAGAGTTGAAATTTAAAGAAATCGTCATGGGAAACAAACTCATCACCGCACTCGTAGACACAGGCAGTTCACTCAGTCTCGTTCGAGAAGAAATAGCCAAAGAAATCCTCGATGAATCCAAGCTTTCGAAACAAAGAAGAACGCTCTCAGGCTTAGGAAATTCCCAAGTCACAACGAAAGGATCATTCGAAATGAGTTTCACCACATACGGAGAAGAATTTTCTCTAACATGGCATGTAGTGCCGCAATCACAGTTATCTTTCCAAGCAATTATCGGAATGGATGTTACGAATCAAGCTACGTTTACAACGTCCAGGAATGGTATGAAATTTCATAAAGATGAGCCCGCTGATTGGTTCATGCACATCTCCGAAACAAGTCCTAATGAAGAGATAGAGTTGGCCCACATAAGAGACATCAGGATACAGAACGAATTGAAGCAAGTTATCTCAACTTACAAGCCTGACAAAACTTTGTCAACAGACGTATCTATGCGAATCATCCTGAAAGACGACGTTCCAGTCTACCAACCTGCGAGACGATTATCGAGTTCAGAAAAGTTAGAGGTCAATCAGCAAATCGACGAATGGCTAGAACAAGGAATCATAAGACCAAGCTCCTCAGACTACGCCACTCCTATCGTACTAGTGAAGAAAAAAGACGGTTCCACTCGCCTCTGTGTGGATTATAGGAAATTGAATAGAAAATTAGTCAAGGATCGATTTCCTTTACCTCTGATAGAAGATGTTCTAGACAAGCTACAAGATGCTCAAGTATATACTACACTCGACCTCAAGAATGGATTTTTTCATGTTGAAGTAGATGAAGAGAGCCGCAAGCTAACCTCTTTCATTATCCCCGACGGACAATTTGAGTTCAACAAAGTACCCTTTGGCTTAAGTACCAGTCCCAGTGTATTTCAAAGGTACGTGTACAACATCTTCAATGATCTAATGAGAAAAGGCATCGTAATAATCTATATGGATGATTTGGTAATTCCCTCAAAGGATGAAGATGAAGGTCTAAGAAACTTACAGTCAGTACTAGAAGTTGCATCAAAATACGGCTTGGAGATAAAATGGAAGAAATGTCAATTCCTGCAACAGAAAATAGAATTTCTAGGACACATAGTGGAAAACGGTACAATACGACCATCGTTGGTTAAAACGCAAGCAGTAAAGAAATTTCCCGTACCCACAACCGTGAAGCAAGTACAAAGCTTTCTCGGACTCACCGGCTATTTCCGCAAGTTCATACCAGAATACTCCAAAATAGCAAAGCCACTAAGCGACCTGACTAAGAAAGAAACTCCATTTGCGTTCAATCTACCGCAAGTCGAAGCGTTCGAAAAACTCAAGAAACTCCTTACAGAAAGTCCAGTCTTAAGTATCTTCCGGCAAGGTCAGAGGACAGAATTACACACTGATGCCAGTTTACACGGCTATGGAGCTGTACTACTTCAAGAGTCCACCGACGGAAAGATGCATCCAGTCCAATACATGTCTAAGAAGACAACACCAGCTGAAATGAAATACAGCAGCTATGAGCTTGAAGTGCTAGCTATTGTAAGAGCATTAAAGAAATTCCGCGTCTATCTTCTGGGAAACTATTTTAAAATAGTCACCGATTGTTCGGCATTCCAGAAGACTATGGATAAAAAAGATCTAGTTACTCGCATAGCTAGATGGGCATTATCTTTAGAAGAATTTGACTATCAGATCGAGCATCGACCTGGAGAGAGGATGAAACATGTAGATGCTCTGAGCAGAAATCCAGTCTTTATAATTGAGAGCGATACAATCACAGCTAGATTGCGCAAAGCTCAAGAAGAAGATGAAAACATCAGTACTTTGAAGGCAGTCCTCAACATAGACGGGTCATCAGAATTTTGTGAAAGAAACGGAATCCTCTACAAATTCGTAAATGGTCGCGAATTAATTGTAGCACCGAAGGACATGCAGACGGAATTAATCAAGCTCGCGCATGAGAAAGGACACTTTTCGACCTCTAAGACGGAAGACGTCATAAAACAGGAACTCTTCATTCCAAATTTAAAGGTCTTAGTCCGCAATGTCATCAACAACTGCGTCCCATGCATCTTAGCTAACAAGAAGAGAGGAAAGAAAGAAGGATTTCTAAATCCAATTCCAAAAGAAGACGTTCCCTTAAGTACGTATCACGTAGATTTTATTGGTCCAATGCCCTCAACCAACAAAAAATATCAGCACATATTGACTGTTGTTGACGCATTTACCAAATTCACATGGCTGTATCCAGTGAAGTGTACTTCTGCGGAAGATTTAATAGACAAACTAAGGTTACAACAAAAAACTTTCGGAAATCCCAAAAGAATACTCACAGATCGAGGATCAGCATTTACTTCGAAAGCCTTCACTGATTTTTGCACTGAGGAAGGAATTCAACACTTGCAAATCGCTACCGGAGTACCTCGAGGAAACGGTCAAGTAGAAAGGATCCATCGCACTCTAATACCTGTCCTAACCAAGTTATCGTTAGACGACTCGACAAAATGGTACAAATATGTCGACCAACTACAACGAATACTCAACAGCACGACTAATAGAAGTACCAAATGGACACCTTTTGAACTCTTAACAGGTGTTACCATGAGGAATAAGGACGACTTGAAAATACGAGATCTACTCATGGAAGAAATAAAAGATGAGCTTCAGGAGCAAAGGAACTCACTGCGACAAGAAGCAAAGAGGAACATCCAAAAGATTCAAGCCGAAAACAAACGGACCTATAACAAGAAACGAAAGAAAGCTCCGAACTATAGGGAAGGTGATTTGGTGGCAATTCAGCGAACGCAGTTCGGTTCTGGGTTAAAACTAAGACCCAAATTCCTAGGACCCTATAAAATTACAAAAGTTAAACCCAAAGATAGGTATGATGTACAAAAAATAGGTAACCAGGAAGGGCCTAACATAACTTCTACATCCGCTGATCTAATGAAATTTTATTCTACTAAATAAATTAACTTAACATAAATACTCTTCAAAAATAATATGTAAACATTGCCATAATTGTCTTTCGCCCAACGTCATTATTCTTCATTTTATATGTCATTGTTCATTTTATATATCATTGTTTGATATTCAATTTACCATGCAACTCCAGCCATAGCATAGGACCCAGCCACTGATGCAGTTCCTACCATTTTCAAATAGACTTGATCCTGAATTTTTCGAACAATTACAAATGAACATTGTGATCGTCAACGAAATGTTTTCATTTTGTCTTAGTTTTATACTTTCTTTTACTTAAGTATTATCACATGTCTTGCCCATTTCCATGTGTTTCATCGATGAGGTCATCGATCTACAGGATGGCCGAATCTGTAGGATTTTTATTATCCCATATCAATTGTTTACCGTACATTTCAATTTCCTCTTGTAAAGACAGATGGCACTGCAAGACGATGTTTCTTTTTTTTTTTTATTACGAATAAGTATTCGTACTCCGTGATTTTATTTTTTAAGCAGAAGCACACCGGATCACATTCGGGAACAAACACGCTGAACTCTGTCCGCCAATTTTGGGTGCACTCAACTCACTTCGCTAATTGGGTAATGTACTAATTAAACACTTAGTTTTCGTCGACTTGTGCTGCCATTTGGCTAGTAGTACTTAATACTTTTCCCCCCTTTGTTTTGTTTAAAAGTGATTGTGATGTTTCGTCTAATAAATTTAACTGTACTTTCCGTTTTCTGATTTGGAAGTTTATTTCTCTTTTATTTCATTTTTGCTTCCCTAAATAAATCCCCTAGACATTTAAAAAACCGAACCACTAACCCCCACATATATATGTTTCTAGAACTTTTCTAGTACAATAATTTTTTTCTCACGTGGTTGCGTTGGATATCATAAAATCTACAGAAGAAAGGATTTCAAAAATACACACCGTGATTTTTTTTCTTTACTTTCAAAGTGAAAATTAACGCAAAATTGTTAATTAACATTTCATTAGGGGTTTTAATCGACATCTCAGAAAAATTAACGATTTAAACAACATTCCAACAGTTTTGCACCTTCCTGCAAAATGAGCCTGTTGGCAAAGGCGTAACGAGGAGGGGGGGGGGGGGTTGAGAAAAGTTAAGCAAATTTACTGCGTTTTCCCCCCAACCAACTCTTTGTTGATTATTACTCAAAGTATCCATTAAATTTCCTTACTAGTAATTGTTCAGTATTTTACTTGGGTAATCAAAAGCTATACCAAAGTGAAAGACATTCATTCAACTAAATGTATCATTGAAAGTCTTACAAACAGTATGCTGTTCGCAGACAACTATACGCGCTACACAAGCTGAAGAAATAGAGTCTTTATTGAGGGAACATAAGCGTTACAGCCTTGGCTTTAGTCATCGAACGTTGATGTAAGACCATATAAGAGTAACGAAGGAGGTTTTTTGGGGGCTCAACCCCCCTACCCCATTAAGTTGAGAAAGAATTAAGCAAATTTAATAAATTTTTTCTCCAACCAACTCTTTGTTGATTATTACTCAAATTATCCATTAAATTACATTGTTGAGTTTATTCAGTGATCAGTGTTTTACTAAGGCAATCAAAAGCTATACCAAACTGCAAGACTATACATGAATTTTTCACCAGAAGAGCAAACTTGCCATTTAATGAACCATTTGATCATAAATATGCTCTACACCCGTCCGAGGCTGAAGAAATGGATTCTCCATTGCTGGAAACTTAAGACATTGCGCTGTATAGAAAACCCAAACACTAAACAATAACTGAATGTAAACTAGGGGAGTGGAACATTGCATAACTCTAAAATACACTATAATACTGGTCAGCACATTTAAATTTGACGTGGAATAGTGTTATTACCATTTTCATTTATTTGAAATAATTGCCCATTTAGTGATTTTTATCGATAACTCTTACAAGGGCATCCAAAAAATATACTTTTCGATAATTCTTGCAATATCATTTCTTGTTAGTGAAACAGGGAAGAGGAGAAAAACGGTCGTTGATGAGCGATCCTCAAGGGAAGAGAACTCTGTGTTGAAGACACTCGTTTTTCATTTTTTTACACTTTTATAAATTTTTTATAGGAATTTCGGAGGTGGGGATGTTTAAAACATCTTAAGAAGCATTATCATAGAGATTTTGATCAAAACCGTTAGAGCCGCTTTTTAGTAATTGCTAAGAAACGTGATTTTTTTTTCATGTTTTCCGCATGAGCAATATTGACGAAAACCTTAATGACAGGTTCCATGGCCTCCACTTACCTGTACTCTAAATTTGAACATCGTAGGTCAAATCATTCGGAAGTTATGCTGACCATGAACACACGGGCAGACATTTCTCTATACCAATTTTTTTCAGTTGGATGTTTTAAAACGTGGAGAAATGCACAAAAAAAAAAAAAAAAATCAATTTTTTTTTTTTTTTTTGATCGAAAACGATACTCTCATTACCCTATGTTAACAAATGGGTAATTGAAAGTAAAAAATTCAAAAGAGCAGAAAAATATAGTATATAGAAACAATAATACAAAATGAACATTAAGAGACACATCTATTTAGGAAAAAAAAATATATTTAAATGTTTATGGAAGTTTCTTTAATGCTTAGTTTTGGCATTGTACGTTTGAAATATCTCGAGGGGAGATGCCGCCACTGATATTGATCCTATCTTGTTTGCTACGCCTGAAAAGTTTCTCCGAAAATATTGCATTCATGTATTTTACAATTATATCGACACTTTCAATTTCCAAGTGTTTAAGAACATTTTCCTGCTCTCTCTCTCTCTCTTTTTTTCTTTCTTTCTGTTTTTTATTTTTTAAGAAAATTATTCTTAAGAAATTTTTCTTATCCCGTAGATTTGGATAATAATTTGAAAACTTTTTCAATATTTTTTTTTTTTTTTTTTGTACTCTTTGTGTGGCGCTGCTAGATATTGAGCAAAATCGACGACATTTTTTATGTGTTCTAATTGACCCATTAAGCAACTTTTCCTCGCTATGCTTGGATTAATTTCCAAAAAAGAAGTTTTTCGGCCCACCCTATTATATATACAAACTGAATGTCTGAATGTAAAAAATGAAAAGTAGACTGTGGGATAATAACGCCCATTTTCATATCATCTCTCTAACCCTTCTACGATCCCCCTCATATTAGTAAATGGTACATTCCTCTTTAATTGGAGTGCGCATATGTACTGCGCATTGCACAATGTATATGTAATCCAAGTGTCAAGGTTCATTCGCGTAAGACATGCCAGAAATTTCATTTCTTTTTCATTCTACTGCTCCTGAATAAGCGCAACGATGACTCAACTGAACAATACTATTGAGAGACTGAATAAGTCAAATTATTCGACTTGGCGCATCCAAATAGAGGCAGTTCTGATCAAAAATGACCACTGGGGATATGTGAACGGTTCTATTGGATTACCGGATGTTGCAACTGAACAAACCAAATGGATTAAAACAGATTCTAAAGCGAAAGCTGACATTATCCTGTCGATGAGCCCAAGCGAGCTGTGCCACGTAAAACATTGCCAAACGTCAAATGAAGTGTGGACAAAGCTGCAATCCATCTATGAATCGAAGGGACCAGCTAAAAAGGCATCTTTACTGAAACAATTACTTTTCCGGAAGATGACTAATCAAAGCATGGCAGAGCATCTAAATAGTTTTTCTGAAACGGTTGATAAACTGAACGAGCTCGAAGTCAAAATTGCTGATGATTTGCTGACCATATTAATCTTATATAGTGTTCCTGCAACATACGACAACGCCATTGAAACAAGGGATGATCTTCCAACCCCTGATGCATTGAAAATCAAACTTCTTGAGGAATTTGAAGCAAGAAATTCTAAAGAAAATAATCCAATGATTCCGGAGGAGGCGTACTTCTCGAAAAACAGGAATCGTCAACAGAATAATGAAAACAAACCGAAATGGAATGCCGCATCTAACAACAACAAAAAATCCTTCCAAAAGAACTACAATTGTAGTTTCTGTAATCTCAAGGGCCATTCCTATCGTCAATTGATTGGGTGTTTGTTATTTTTATCTGTTGCTTCACGTCCTGATATAACCTATGCTGTTAATTTCCTAAGCCAGTTCAATTGTGCTCCTGGTAGATCACACTGGATAGCAGCTAAACATATTCTTAGATATCTTAAAGGTACTAGTAATTTAGGTATTGTTTATAAACGTACAGGAAAGCCAATTATTGCTTATGTTGATTCTGACTGGGCTTCTTGTGTAGATGATCGCAAATCACAGTCAGGATTTATTTTTCAACATGCTGGATCACCAATTAGTTGGGAATCGAAGAAACAGCGCAGTGTTGCTTTGTCTACCTGCGAAATCGAATTCATGGCTCTTTCTGAATGTGCAAAGGAGTGTATTCATCAAATAAATTTACTAGGTGAACTTTATCCTCATTTAATTAAATCGCCTATAACCGCATCATGTGTGATAATCAGTCCGCAATCAAACTTGTGAAAAATCCAATATTTCATTATAAAACGAAGCATATAGATATCAGATATCACTTTGTTCGCGATTTATATGAACAAAAAGACATTGAAATCTTGTATGTCAGTTCAGATAACAACTGTGCAGATTTACTAACTAAACCTTTAAATGGTCAAAAACATAACATGCTTTGTAAAATGATTGGACTTGATTGTGTTTAATTTGTTAAGTTGTGAATTCATGATGTGTTTAATTGATTTTATGTGAAATGTACTCAGTTGTAGAGGTGTTAACTTAGTGTTCTCTTAAATGAATTTTATTTGAAATGAAAATTATCGTTATAGGGGGCAATTGTGGGATAATAACGCTCATTTTCATATCATCTCTCTAACCCTTCTACGATCCCCCTCATATTAGTAAATGGTACATTCCTCTTTAATTGGAGTGCGCATATGTACTGCGCATTGCACAATGTATATGTAATCCAAGTGTCAAGGTTCATTCGCGTAAGACATGCCAGTCTGTTAGGAGTGTGTCTTTATATCTCCCCTTTTATGTTTTACCTAATTAAATAAATGCTACCTATAATCCTTTAATCATAATTAATAAACTTTCTATTTTCTCGAACCAGTGCATACCATTTCTTTAATACTCTGCAACATAGACTAAAATAAAGGTAATAAATTTGTTAAAAGTTTGTATGTTTATAAGACAATATGAATTTCTGTTGAGAGGTTTCGAATTATTAAATACAGTAGGTAAAAAAAGTCTCCGTACGGAAGCCATAGTTACAGATAAATTAGCATAATTTCTACTCTTTTGCTTCATATCTTCAGTAACTACTGAAATATGTTTAATTTGATTCTTAAAAAAAATTATATTAAGTGTCTTTTTGTAGAAAACGCAGCAAGTATTTAAATTGAAATATTTAGGAGATGTTGCTAAGTGCCATGCAAAAACAGTTTCTTTACGCAGTATGAAAATTAGTTCTGTCGTCTTCCATAACTGACTTGCAGTAAATTTTAAAAACTGAAGTGTACTCAAATGACATGATAGCAGCAATTTTTTAATTTAACTTGCAGCTGACCATCTTAAACCTATTCGTGAGTTGGTGATTCAGTTATGAAAAGATAGATTATCTGTGAAAAAATTGGTGAAATCTTTAATATATTGAAGTCTGTAGTACAATATATTGTTGAAAGACACCGTGAGCTTCAAACTTTTGAGGATAGAGATCAATCCGGAAAATCTTCAAAGCTAAAACGCTTGCATAAAAGAAATATCTTATTGTAAGGTTCAAGATAATCTGCGAATAAGTGCACCTTAAGTCGCACATGGTTTAAAAATTGATAAAATTTGAAGTAACATCTCAAACTATGAGAAATGCTATCAAAAAACGTATCTAAATGGACTTGCAGCCCGTGAGAAGCCTTATATAAGTACCTGTAACAGGAAAAAAGCGCATTGATTTTGCAAGGAAGCATGTAAGTAATCAGTTATCTTTCTGTGAATCAGTCCTTTTTAGTGATGAATTAAAATTAAATATCCAAGTGTCAGATAATTGAGTTATGGTCTGTAGAAAAACAAATCAACAAATGTTAACTAACAGTTTATGTGGAACTGTCAAACACGGTGGAAAAGGCGTTATGGTGTGGGATATATGAGGGCTGCTGGTGTCGGCAATTTATGTTAAGTAGAAGGAAAAAAGGATAGTACGTGTGTCTGAAATTCCAATGCAAGATGTCTTAAGCAGTGCACAAAAATTGTCATTTAGGAACTGTCGTCAATGTTTTTATCAATTCTTAAGCTATGTGTGACTTGAGGTGCACGCATTCGCGGATTATATTTAACCTTATACAATAGGATATTTCTTTTATGCAAGCGTTTTAGCTTTGAAGATCTTTAGGATCAAACTCTATTTTCAAAAGTTTGAAGCTCACGGTGTCTTTCAATAATATATTGTACTAAAGACTTCAATATATTAAAGATTTCACCAATTTTTTCACAGATAGTCCATCATTTCATAGCTGAATCACCAACTCACGAATAGGTACAGGAACTCGATTTTAAGACAGTCAGCTACAAGTTAAAATCTTGCGTACGCTTCAGTTTTTAAAATTTACTGCAAGTCAGTTGTGGAAGACGTCAGAATTAATTTTCATATTGCGTACGGAAACTTTTTTTGCATGGCACTTAGCAACATCAAAGATACTATAATAACCCTTCGGATTAAAGATGGCAAGCTTCCAATATAATGTAAAATAGTTGAGAGCACATGACGTCATTGCAGGGTTTCTACATTGGCAAGCTTATCGCTCTCTTTGGTTTCACTTGGCGATTACATTTTATGGTTTTCCAGAAATCTTTTATCCAAAAAAAGTTAAAATCTGCCTAGCTCATTAAAAAAATTTACACACCCAACCAAATTTATGTTAATTTATATTTTTAACTAAAATAATTGAATACTTTTTTAAACAATATTAATATTATATTGAACCCCTACAGCAAAAGTTCCATCCTGTAATGAAATACGAATCCTAATATTAGATTTTTTTTTTTTTTTACAGCATATTCCAATATTGGTGAACTTTTAGTAAGTTTTCGTAAGAAATATGAACATCAAGAATTAACAAAATTACTAATTACAAAATTATTGAAATACATTCTAGAAGAAAATGATTTCAATAAAGTTTCCATGCATTCTTCGAAGCAGTACATTAGGAAACTAAAAAATATATAGTTATTGAGTGCAAGAATTTAAAAATGACTTGCAACTGCAAAAACCAATATCATTTAGCATGTACTAGTTTAGAAGAATTTACTAACAGTTGACAATAATCATTTAGCTTTATTAATTCATAAAATAAAAAACCGCAATGGTAATTGAGATTGGCGTCAAATTTCAAAAAATCATAATAAACACATAGTAATTGAGTGCATTTATACAACTATCAAGTAATAAACATTCTTTTAAGCGATATCAAAGTAATAAAAAAAGAAAAGTTCATGAAAAAAAACAACTATATTTAACATAAAAACTAGCCTGCTGAATGAGACGAAAAAATAAAAACAAACGATTAAGAACACTAACCATCAAGTTTCATCACAACCATCAACACTGCAAAAAATGTCCTGTTAAAATTCTCTTACGAAAATTCTATAATCTTCAGAACATTACCGAAATTTATTGTGCACAAATGAAAACAATTTGAACAAGCTGGAATAAGTAATATGTTACTTTACAAAGTAGAATCCTCTATTTTTGTTCTGCTATTTGAATCTCCCACGAATTCGTCGAAATAAATCTGATGTTCTTATTTGTTTGTTTAAAAAGCACGATCGCCAAAGTAAGAACAAAGCTCTGCGCATGTCTGGAAATCGGAGCAATTTGGCGAAAGTTTTGTGCTCTCAACTTGGAAAATCCGCGAGATGGCAGCACTTACGTATCGGCGAAGCTTGCCTTAACATCTCCTAAATATTTCAATTTAAATACTTGCTGCATTTTGTAAAAACAGATATTTATTGTAAACTTATTTTAAAGAATAAAATTAACATATTTCAGTAGTTACTGAAGATAGAAGCAAAAGATTATTAGAATTATTAGAATCAAAAGATTATAAAAATTATGCTAATTTATTTGTAACTTTGGCTTCCGTACGGAGACTTTTTTTACCCACTGTATATTTGTAAATAAGTGAAAGAATCGTCAATCTTCAAACAATCGCTTAGAATTTGTTTTAATTAATTTAATTTTTACATTTTGTTTCCACTGTTTAACACTAATCTTATTCAGCTAAATTGTAACTAGTACTTGTTGCATTGCCAAGGCCAGACTTGCCCAAAAGATGGTAAGTGTTTGGGGCCCATAAAATTAAAGGGTAGGATCTGCTGCTATATTTATTGACAATGGCTGTTAGAAGGATTTATCTTCAAACATACGTGGTCTAAAACAACACATATAAAGCAAAACGTTTAAGAAATTTTAACATAAAGAGCAAAACAGTTATTTCGATAGAATCATTGTTACTGAAAAGAAACCTGTTAAAATTCTTTAAAACAGTTTGCATGTGTTTGAAAATTGGTTTTATTCAATATTTACAATTAAGATGTTATCGAATTTGGCTTTAAGCTAATCACTAGCTTATTTAACATTGCAAATATTTTTACAATTAGGTAAACGCACAAATAAGAAACTTGTAGATGATTTGCCAAGGTAGCTAATACGAAATAATTTTGTCTTTAGTCTGCAAGCTTACTGATAACCAGTTTTTAAAGCCGAAAATCACTAAAGCAGAAAATCAACCAAATGAAATTCTCTTGGATGATGTTTTTTTCCAAAATTTAGTTATTTAACAACTGTACTTAAAATCAGTTTAAATTAACAATTTATTTGAGTTCAAAATGTAATTGATTGGTTAATACGCTTAACGACCTATATTTGTGCACAATCAGGCCGGAAACTACAGCTTAAAGAGGATTCCGAACCAAAGCTAACATCCATTCCTAACCCGGATTCGAACCCGATACCTTAGGTATGCGTAGCCAGAGGTCTAACCACACAGCCATCAGGTGGGCCAAAATATAATTGAAAGTTATATAAAGGACAATGGTTAACCCTAGAACTACAAACTGGGGTAGATATCTATCCCAGGTAAACTTTGAACTACGTTTTTAAGTTAGTGACATTATCAACTAAAGACCTATACCATAATTTAGTTCAAGGTTCTAACAATAGGGCGAGGTCGCCAAACCCTTCAGTTTCTTATTTATTATGACGCAGTGAAGACGTGAATCTTCTGTGGGGTTGATATTTACCCCGGTTTGTAGTTCCCTTTAGTGTTTTGTGTAGGTAAGTTATTTTTCTCTTTCTCGCTAAATGAATTTAATTCACGTATTATAATCTTATTTTAGAATAAAACATTAGATACATAATTTTTGGCAATGATTTTCATATTTTAAGTACCCATACACTGGGAATATCAAAAGAAATTGACATGCATTTTTTTTTTTTTTTTTTGGCAGATGATGGCAAAAATATACAATTTAAGAAGCGCCGATTTACTGGTGAAAACTTTGACGGAATACGAGACTGTCTAGAAAAACCAATATTTCATTTGACTTTTCCATAGATCAGATTGCTAATTTTTTTGAATTTTCAAAGTCCCAAATAAATAGACGGTATAGTGGTTAGCGTGCTAGCTTCTAGACCGCGAAGTTGCGGGTTCGAGTCCCGTGTTAGATATGGGTGTTTTGTAAATGTATGTTGGCTTGTCTAATGACGAATGTTTCGGCGCATTATAGCCCTCGTGTTGCTGACGGCGCCAGATAATCTGAAAAACAAACAACCAACAGACAAGCCAACATACATTTGCAAACACCCATGCCTAACACGGGACTCGAACCCGCAACCTCGTGGTCTAGAAGCTAGCACGCTAACCACTATACCGTTTGGTTGGCACTGACAGTGCCAGATAATCTGAAAACAACCAACCAATCCAAACCAAGTATTGCATACAGACTGATCCATTAGTTTTTTCGTTCCTGGTAAGCATTTCTTGTTTGTATCTTGTAAGATTTGCTACTCTCTAACTAAATTCCATATGCAAATCTTTTAATAAAATTGGGACATTTTTACTTGGATGCGCAGTATTTAAAACAGATAACTAGTTAATCACTTTTTACTTTTGGCTGGGACATCCTCAGAATTTTGCAGTTTGTCCGGCTCCCACTTTTGGCATTTATTAGCTCCTAATCACCACCACTTCCCCTTCGGTGAACGTTCATTGGGGTCCTTTTTAGAGTTTACTAGCTGAGTGGCCCCGCGCTGCTGGGGACCCGTTGAAGGACATCTATCAGTTCTGTGTTACAAAGGCTCAGAATTTCTTCGGATTAATTGTTGTTGGTGATCAGCTTCTAATGTATTATAACAGATGCCTGTTTTCGTTCATTTTGTAAAAGCGCGCTCCGTCATTCTCTTGTCGATGCTGTTTTTGCAGCGGTGATGCCCTAGCGCTCTTAGCGCCAGATGCTCTATACTTAGCATTTACAGTCAGTCACAAAAGTCTACATACACCCACTAATTTTCGCAGATCTAGCACTTTACTCATATTTTTGAATATACAACTTTATTTTCGTTAACATCTTGGATAATAACTCATATCTAACAAAAAAATTATGAACAAATTCGTTAAAATATAAAAAAAATTAACAACATATTAAATTATATAGTCACAAAAGTCTACATACAGAGACAGAACGATACAAACTTTCAGAATTAAATGCCAAAAAATGTAACATTAATACTTTGTAGGACCTCCCTTTGAAGTAACAACTGCCTGAATTCGGTTTGGCATCGACATAACCAGATTTTTTGTCGTCTTAGGTGTAATTTGAGACCATGCAAGCTCTATTGCCTTCTTTAGGGTTTCCTTGCTTGTTACCGATTGCTCCCGAACTCTCCTATCAACTTCCTCCCAAAGATGCTCGATGGGATTAAGGTCTGGGGACTGTGGCGGCGAATGGAGCTGTTTAGGCGTTTTATAGAGTAGCCATTCCTTAACAATCTTAGCTGTATGTTTTGGGTCGTTGTCTTGCTGGAAGACAAAGTTGTTCCCAAGTCCCAATTTTCGAACCGATGGAAGTAGATTGTCTTGCAAAATCTTCAGGTTTTCAAATCGATTCATTATGTCATTGATAAACACTAAATTGCCCACTCCAGCGGCCGCCATTGCTCCCCGAACCATAACACTGCCACCGTGTTTCACAGTTGGAGTCAAATTCTCGGGATTCATTTCCGTGTTTTTTTTCCTCCAGATTTTTCCGCGACCATCACTCCCGAACAAGTTGAACTTACTCTCGTCTATAAAAACAACTGTTTTCCAAAAATTAAAATCTTGATCAATATGTGCAGAAGCAAAATCAAGTCTCTTTTGCTTGTTAGTAGATGAAATGAACGGCTTTCGTCTAGAAACTCTACCATTATAGCCGGCTGATCGAAGAATTCTACGAACAGTTTCTGGATGCACTTTCTTTCCACTAGTTGTTGCAATTTGATTCGCTAATTTTGGAGCACTAATTTTCGGATTTTTCTTCACTTTTCTTACTATGGTTCTTGTATCACAATCATTAAGCTTCCTTGGACGACCACATCGATATTTGTTAAGCACATTTCCACGCATAACATTATTTCTGTAGATTGTTTGAACAGTTGACTGACTTTTTTTTTTACAATTTTTGCAATTTCTGCATAAGATTTCTTTTCACATTTCATTCTTATCATATTTCGAAGTTCTAAAGATGTTTCCTTTCCCTGACTCATTTTTTTGAAGTTACAATGTCAAAAAATCTCGGGAAATGAAGATTAGAATAGATAACGAAACATGTAACCTCAAATTAAGACAATCTTCCAAAATAACTTCGTATGCAAATTTTTTTCCGTCCGCCAATCAGGTGTATGCAGACTTTTGCGACTTGATAATTACTATACAAATCACAAAATAACCTAGAAATTATTATTTCTGAATATTTTTATTATGGAAGACAAATTTTTTAGAGAAAACTGAAGGAGTGATATGATTTTTAAAATTGAAATTTAATTGCTTTTTGAGAAACCTTTATTTTGATCAGTGTATGTAGATTTTTGTTACTGACTGTATATTCGTTCTTATTTTTGGTGGCATATTAGCAAATGTCGAAATGATTTGAAAGTTTTCAATGAATTTCAATAGTCTTCGGTGAATCTACAATTGAGACTGCAAGTAATGAAGTCAAATTGAGTCTAAATAATCTGTTGCTATGCTAGATTCTATGTATATTTTAACTTACTCTCGTCAAATGAAGTTAGATACATAATTTAAATTAATCCAGCCAGAAAAATTTGACGATTTAAAATTTTGTATATATTTTTTTAATATGTACAAAACATCGTTAAGCATACTCAACAAAATATGTCAGGTGTCTATAGAGCAGCTCTAGCCTCCGTTTTAAAAATAATCAACAAAATATATTGTACCAAGTTTTTAATTTTTGTTTTAAAATAAAACAAAATCTATACAAAGCGAAAAATTAGCAGGCATTGAAACGATAGCGTTATCTACCAAATTATTCTCCAACAGAAAAATTATCGCCAAGTCGCATGGATATAGTACCAATATTGGTCAACGCGGTGCCACACAACACACCTAATGATATAAGTAGGTGTTTCACATTAGACGGCCTTCTTACATTTGATCTTGTAATGGACACGTCCTGGAAAAAAGATATAATAGATTTATTAAGTTGACCAAAATCCGACTGAAACCATTTCATAACGGCACTAACATATTAGTGATAAATTATGTTGGTAAACGAACTTTTAGATGTTAGATATTTATGACAACTGTAATACAGAAGATATTTGCTGATGAAATACAAAGGAATTTAACGAATTTATTTTGTTTAAATGTCATTAATACTCATTAAATAAAATCAAAATGTCAATACCCGCTGTTCACAATACATCTTTGACCACAACACAAAATGTAAACAAAAGTAGAATGAATTTTAATACCTAGAAAAACAAAACGATGCATAAAAAAATAGTGCTTTAAAACCGCACATGCGCAGAAGCTGTTAAAGGTATCGACTGACAGTAAATATATTGAAATATTACAATAAAATTGGAACTGTTAATCGGATAAACGATTGTAATACATAAAAATAATCAGAAAAATGAGGGGGATACATTAAAATAACTTTTGGTTTTATTCTCATGTAATAAAAAATATCGTTGCCATTCTAAGAATTTTTTTCATGACTTTAAATTTTAATGAAAGCAACTTTATACGAATTTAAAAGTTGTTCTCTACAATCTCCATGTACTAAAACTTTTATGTACCAAATTTCGTACCTCTAGGTGCAAAATTGTGGATTTGTGTAAGGTTCAGACGTACAGACAACTTAGTTTTATATGTATAGATTCTTGTTTTCGGTGTTTTTACAAATAACCGTTTCAAATATAACACAAAATGAATACAAAATTAATAAGTAGTCCCGATGTATAAAAAAGTGAAGCTTCCTTGGAAGAAACCCTTTTTTTTTTTTTTTTTTTTTTTTTAAACTCATCTCCAGTAACATATACAAAATCATGTCAGTGCGTACATATAATGAAAGATTTTAACATATTTTTTTAATTAAATAGGAATAAAAATAATCTTGAACCATTATATTGGAATTTTGATAAGAAGTTAGTACAAAAAACAATATTTAATATAAGATTATAATATAAATTTATTATATTTGTAGGGGTATTTTTAATAATATAATTTAGTATGTCATACAGAGGAAAATCTAAAACAATATTTAATATAAGATTATAATATAAATTTATTATATTTGTAGGGGTATTTTTAATAATATAATTTAGTATGTCATACAGAGGAAAATCTAAAACAATATTTAATATAAGATTATAATATAAATTTATTATATTTGTAGGGGTATTTTTAATAATATAATTTAGTATGTCATACAGAGGAAAATCTAAAACAATATTTAATATTAGATTATAATATAAATTTATTATATTTGTAGGGGTATTTTTAATAATATAATTTAGTATGTCATACAGAGGAAAATCTAAAACAATATTTAATATTAGATTATAATATAAATTTATTATATTTGTAGGGGTATTTTTAATAATATAATTTAGTATGTCATACAGAGGAAAATCTAATATACTACAAAAATGCTTACACATGAAAAAAAAAAAAGCTTTTGGGGCTTTTAAGCATTATGTTTTAGTTTCAATGAACTTTAATTTTTGACTCCTATAAACCTTTATTCCCATAAACATTTTTTTTTTTTTTGTAATTTGACACTTTAAGTACCATTTTCAAAGATTTTTTTATTTTGTAGTTTTTCTCGAAAATAAACTTATTAGAATTCATGTTCTGTATTATGATATACATTTTATAACTCAATGTAAAAGTCAAATATTTTCAAATTTATTGAAGATAAAATATTTGAAAAAAGCTCCTTGATGGAATAGGAATACCTTAAATATTAAATAGCAGTAGATTACAACTATCCCACCCTTGATGTTTTCCAATCAAATCTGTATCGATCGTAATTTTCGAAATCGAAAGAAGACTGTAACGCTTCACTGAAACGAATCATGCGAACCTTGATAGTTGATTCGATTGATAGCTTTATATCCTGCCCTCTAAGAAATTCAACATTTTTACTTTTTTAAGGGGGTATGGTACTGAAATTTCTTAAAAAATCCCGATTTTTTTTCTGATTTTAAAAAATAGTTCATACATTCCTGAAGAGAATGATGTTTTTATATTATTCCTCCGGTGATTAGAACGCCACAAAATTACCTGTGATTTAAACATCACTAATGGGCGTAACACCTTGAAGCGTCTGCTTAAAGTGCGTTTTCCGAGCACTAGTGTTTTTCACAGATGTTGCATATTCAAATCGATATATCTCCAGAACCATTAACAATTGGCTATTCAAATTTTTGGAGCATTTAATTTATATAGTTTTAAATATTTTGTCTTCACATAATTTTATTTTTTTAATTTTGTTTTAAAATATAATTTTTAGCGTAAAAGATAACATAAAAAAAAGCAAAAATTTCAATATTTAAACTTTGAGAATTTTTTTAATTTTTTTAGTTCACCTATCAAAATTCTGTGAAGACAAAATTTTCTTTATATAATTATGTATTACAGAAAGCTTTCAATTTGAAATTTTTTTTATTTTTTCTTGACTTATATCAAAATACGCAAACATCAATTATTATGGATTTTTCTTGGTTTTTAAATTTTTTTTAAATAACAAAACACAATATTTAAAAAAACATTTTCTCAAAGGTATATAAATAGTATCTCATACATAAAATAAATTTTTGACGTAAAAATGTACATAAATAAAGTTTTTTTTTATTTTCGGTACCTCACCCCTTAAATCCTTTATATTAACTTCGACTTTGTGTGTTATGTATGTTTGTGGGTATATTTGTCGATGGCGGGCAAATCGTCGGAGGCCTAATTAACCCTCTTGTTGTCATCCAACCGGGCTGAGACTTGGCAGATAGATTCGATGTCAATGACAATGTATTCTATCAAATTTTGGCGGCTGTCACTGTCACTAAGAGATCGCTTTTACGGAATACTAACAAACCAACCTGCCGTCATCCAATCGCGCTGAAATAGCATTTAGCTGATCATTGAATAAACTCTTTCCTGTTGCCAAAATTGTTTTAATAAACAAACAATAGAATTGTTTTAATGAGAATAAATAAAATATTTTTGGATGTGAGGGAATAAATTCACATTTATTTTTAATGAATAAATTTTGAAAAGACGTTTAGTGCATATTTTTCTGATAGAGATGGTGTTTGCATCTAATTTTAAATATTAAAAACAAGTACACGCTGGCAACAGAAACGCCGCTAGGTTAATGAAAATAAAAATTGGCAATACATATAAAGGATTAAAAATTGGCAATGCAAATTAAGGATTTATATTAAAAACTTTGCTTCTATGGGTTATATTATTAATGTATCTATTCTTTCAAGGGTTGGGTAAAAGGGATAGTTGGCTTATTGTGAGGTATGAAAATATTTACTAATTTGAGACGAAAGCTGAAGTTAGTATAACCCCATATTACAAGGAATTCTTACATATCTATGAAATTTTAATGGAATACAGAATAAGGAGAGACGGGCTGTGTCTTCTCATCCACTATTCTATTCAAAGTTCAAAATAATTATTAGTGCTTAAATAATAATTTCTTTAGCGTAACCTTTTCTATACAGGGTGTACACAAATTAGTTATTGGGCAATGAAGTTCAAATAGATCTGTATGACGTTTAATAACTAGACATTATAAACCATTCCTCTCCCCCAACTAATTCATGTTCACCGTGCAATTCTGTATGCAAAAAAAAAAAGTATTATCTCTAGTTATTTAGAATTATACAGATCTATTTTGAACCCCATTGTCCAACTAATTTGTGAATACTCTGTATGTACTGAGTGGATCATTTGTACATTTCACTACTAAAAATATACAAGTGAAATGAATCAACGCTTTTTTGTTCTTCATTTTAACCTTCACTCATTGCTCCTCGCGATATGTTGCGACTCTGACATGTAGATGGCGCGCAGATCCCAAGGATAAGGGTCAGCATAAATTGCAAGTTAAAATTCATTAATTTTCTGTCTTTTTTTAATTGTGTTGTGATGTTCAAATAAAACCAAGAAAATTGTCAATCAGACAAGGGCGGATCCAGAGTTTTATTACGGAGGGAGCGGGAGGCCCATCCCGAAATTTTTTTAGTTTTGGGCTGTTGAATAATTTAGGCATATTTTGTTGTTCTAAAGTTGTGGGACAACTGGATTATAAGGAATATGTTACAGAGAGGTAAAAAGTATCAATTTCATAAAGGCGCAACTATGATTTGCTACGTGTCAATTTACGACAGTAAATTAGAAGTAAATTATAATTAAAGTATGACAGAAAGGATAATCTAATAAAGAATACATACACAACAAAAACAATAATTTTCAATGTATTTAGTAAAACAAATTTACATCTAAACTACAAAAACATTACAATTATTTTAATTCTTTTATAACAGGCAACTTTTTAAAAACCGTTTATAGTGGAACATCAAACCGCCTTGGTTTCTTTGAAAATTGGTCAATCACTTTATTTGAATCAATATGAATATCTCTATGGATGTCTATTAATGATAGTCCTAAAATTCTCTTTTCTGTCATCCACATTTGAAGCCAAATTTTAAGACTAGTTCAATGACGAAATATTACGTTCTGTTGAAGTAACACTTACTGGGAAAAAATCTTGAAGGGCAAGAAGTTTGTAGTTTGTAGATAAATATATACGGATCGCATTTCTCTAAGAATTCGAACACATTTGTGGGGGGTTTATTTACCGAAACATTCTTTCAAAACTCATATCAAACTTCATATTCTCCTTAAAGTACACTTTGATACAGAAACTTGAAATTTTTCAATGGCAACGTCCACTTTTTGCCGTCTCAAAATTCTCAACGCATGTGAAAACCATAAAGAGCGTTGGAAGGGTACGTGTATCACAAAAAACGAAAGCGTTATGCACGCACAAAAAACAGATCGGCGAACGGCCTACAAAAACTCGATCGGGGCGCACGGGGGATGTCCAAAATTAGTGACAAGTAGACCCACCCCCCTCCCTCTTCCCCGTCAATGACAAATTTTATAATTTCGAATCGTATATTCGAAATTTTGGTACAAATGTAGTATGGGGGACATTTCTTTGGCACAATTTATTTGGCGTAATTTTTTTGCGGTTAAATGCAGTTTCTGGTAAAGGGTTTCGTAACTAGTTATATTTAATTTATTTTAATATTATTTATAGGCGCAGCTTGATCAAATTGGTCCGTGTGCCAGTAAATTCCAACGAACTAACTATTAATATTATTTATATTTTAACTTAAATTTATTATTATTTGTATTCTAATCATAGTTTTAATTTTATTTTATTTACCTTTTTTCTGGATTTTGGCAATTCTTCTGTTTGCCAAATGTCCTATTCTACATCTGGCGACTAAACGGTATAGTGGTTAGCATACTAGCTTCTAGACCACGAGGTTGCGGGTTCGAGTCCCGTGTAAGGCATGGATGTTTGTAAATGTATGTTGGCTTGTCAAATGATGAATGTTTCGGCGCATTATAGCCCTCGTGTTGCTGACGGCGCCAGATAATCTGAAAACAACCAACCATTTGATCGTAGTATTGCAATAGTAATAATATGCATAACTTTGACGTAAAATTACCCAAAATTTTAAATAAATGGTTTATTATTGTGTCGTTGATGAAACTTAGTATTAGGGTTAGTTGTCAGCCAAATCTTCAAATTATTTTTATAGAGATATTATTTGAAGGTTTATTTGTGAAATGATCTCTGAGAAACTATATTAAAAAAAAAAAAAAATTGTTAACAGAAATATGGCACCAGCATTGATTGGGTTGCCGACATTATCAGGTATGTAGTCGGGACACAATCGGGAAGCTTGCGCATCGGGATTTTTTTTTTAACACTATAACCCTTCACATTATCAATAATACTATTAAATATCTATTTTTTGCTGAATAAATACCTTTTTCAACTATCCTAATACAGGCGGGGTTTGGGCCATTACTGTTCCCAACTTCAGCTAGTTTAATCTTGAGAAATCCAACATCTAATAAAGATCTGTTTCCTTTAGCAGACTTCAGAATTTTAAGTCTCTTTTATCTTCATTTATAACAACCAGATTTATGTGGGTACATAAACATAATTATATTACTCTAAAATGCAAAGCTATTACAATAATTTTTCAAAATGTCATGTTTCATAAGCCATTAAAATTTCCACAGAGTAAAACCATAAGGTTTCAACACTGCACCACTGTCAATATTTCGACACTCAACCCCTATAAAATTTGTAGCTATATTAATTTTATCATCTACCCTCTAAAAAACAATTATACTTAATACTGGAATATAGAGGCTAATATAGACAATTTGGCTTTCTTAAGCAATTTACACCATCTCAACGTGATTTTTGTAAAACTTTTTTTAATTTTAGACTGAACATATGATATAATCGATTTTATGTGACTATTTCGGAAAACGATCAACACCCCAACTTTATAAGACTTTTATTGCTCGTTTGTAACTTATGCAAAGATTTCTAATTTTAATAATTTTTTTTAAATATCATGAAGATGCATTCAAACTCTTTCAAGTATTACGACTAAATGAGTGTGTTCATATGTTTAGGCATGCAGACAGTTTTAATACTGGTCTACACAATTTTTTTAAAGTTTTGAATGATTTACTTAACAGCAGAATACAAGAATTAGAACTTAATTATATATATATTCCTAATAAACCCCAAAAATATAAATTTAAATTAATAATTATGTGGCATTTATAAAAATTATTGCTTAGTTTAAATATTCTTCTCAATTTATGTTATTAAAAATTTGTATATATTTCATATGGCAAATATAGACAGCTAATTTTTTTTAACAGATAATAATTTCTAAAAGCAAAATTTAAAACTTAAAAATCCAGTAGGAAAAGAGAATTTATGCATTGAAATTTAATAGAATTTTTTCTACATAGTCTCCCAACTTTTTAACTTAATTGTTTCCGAAGTATCCAAGGTATTATTCAACTTCAACAACTTTTTTCCCCTTATATCACTTTTAAAAGTAAAATTATTTAAAAAATTTAATTTCCAAGCACATTATAGTACAAATACTTAAAATTATTAATTTAATATCTATAAATCCCTCAGATTGGAGGCCTTAACAATACGCATCACTAAAAATTGAAATAACAGATGTTCGTGAAAAAGTTTGTGTACAATCAAAAATAATTAAAGGCTTAAAAATTTACTTACTAAATACGATGAAAGATAAATTTCTTAAAATACTATATTCTGAAGTTATCTTCAGAAATTCTACTTCATTCGATGAAGAGAGCTTTACAGTGTACAAGGGCGGTCGAAGCAAATTTTTAATTATAAGCGAAGGCAATTTTGTCCCCCTCCCCCTCCTCCCCAGCTAACCCTTCTAAAAAAACCTTTTATGTAAATGTTACCTCTAATTTTTAGGGTTTGGAATCCCATCATTTTTAAATGTTTATGTTCTTTAAAAGTTAAGTACAAATATGCTAACTATTTTTTAAATATGAAAGTTATTAAAAATATGTACTGAAAGTTTAATTTAAGTACAATGAGATTACATAAGTAAAAAAAATTCAAATTCTTAAAAATATGATTCTTTTCTCTAAAATAAGATAAATAATTATTAGTCGGTAAAAATTGGGTGCAATTAAAATTTGTACATGCAACTAAAAATTAAATCGAAAATTTCAATGAAATCATTAAATTCTTTGACATGATTCCCTCAATTACAAGTGTATATCCAAAGTCTTTTTTTAATCTGTCAATTAAATAAACATGAACAATCCTCATTTTGTTTTATTTATTAAAATGTTAAATTATTCTAGGTTTAGAGGATAAAACTCCCCCTTTACAATCGACATGTCATTTGATTATTCTTGGTTTAGTGCATAAAACTCCCCCCTTTTCAATCCACATATCATCTGCAGTAAATAACAAATATAGCGATATGTACCACTTTATATTTTTGCACCATTTATTTTTTAACTTAACAAGCTATGAAATTCAAAAGTTAATCCTAGGACTGGCAATCAGGACAAAAAAATATTAAAGTAAAATGTCAACAACAGTTATAATAAAGGTGGATCATGATCGTGTACCCACACGATTAAAGTTGGCCCATTTATTAGAGTACATACATTTTCCAAATGGTTCACAAAAATGATTTTTAATGTGCCTTTAATCAAATTATAAGCAATAAGATTTTTTTTAAACGGCATTTTAATATTTTTATAAAAGTGAAAAGAAATATATATATATATATAATTATAACCATTTAGAAACATTGCAATTTACTTGAATTAATGTTTAACAGCCAAATTAAAATCAATAAAATAAAATGTTTAGGACAAATTAAAACATACAATATTTCTACTTGCATATTAACGTTTGGCAAAATAAAATTTCAAATTTAGTTGTTGAATAAAACACGTAGGAAAGTCATTATTTATTAAAAAATTGACGGCTTTGTTTTAAATATTAAATGTATATAAAAAATTAAATTATTAAATATTAGAGGATTCTCATTTCCTTCGCTGCAAAACAGTGTTTTCAAACTTTTGTTCAGAAAGCAATATTAAAATAAATTATATATCTTACAAAGGATAAAATACTGATACATTATTTTTATTTAGTTACTTAATTAGTAATTTAAGCAAATATCTAATCAAAAAATACTTCATTATCAGAGTTTAGTTAGTAATTACAAATAGATATACAATAATAAATATTTTGTTAAATACTATTTTTCATTCTTCATTGGATTATGAAAATTTAGCTAGTTCCAAATAAAACATATTTTGCTTCATTTCAAGTTTATCGTCAAGTCAAAATCTCGATGGGGATTCAACAGAATTGATGGTAGCTACAAATTTATATATATATATAAATATATAAAAATAATCTGAACTTTATCACTTACCACAATTATCACCAATACTGCCAAAATACCGTAGACAAGGAATTACTCAAATGGTTGGGGAAGAAAAGTATCGCAGAACCACGAAGCGTATTAAGTATAGTACTGACGCAACAATAGTTAAAATTGTGAATTGTATCCATATAACTTCTATCAGGCTGTCATGTATTTGTCAGTCTGTGTCTGTTGCAATTTCCTATTGGACCACCCAATCCAATCCTTCAAACGAAATGTAACACCCCCAAGCAATGGTTTGGAGAATGGCCGTTTTGAAGCTTTTCATGGAAAGCGTCAATAGCAAACCCCCTGCTTTTAAAATTCCAACTCGAGATGCAATTAGTTTATGGCCAACCCCTGGGTCCTGTCTATTGTAGAATTTGTGACATAGCCATCGAGAAACATAGATAACATCTAACATCGCTTTGTAATTTCTCCCCCGTTTCACTCTGAGGCAAAGTTTTTTTTAGGAGAGTGTTTACTACTGGGAGGTAAAGTGGTATTGGTGACATCTAGAGAAAAGAACCCTATTTTCTTACCCGATCTTAAGATCATGTCTACTATTTTCCCTCAAATGCCTACTATTCTCTCGAGAAACTTGGAAAGGCAATATTACACTTTATATATTGTGTTTTCCATTATGAGCAAAATCTAAAATGTTCTACAAAAATGGTTAATGTAACTTTTTTGAACGAAGCAATTACTTAAGAAAAAATTAGGAAAATGTTATTTTAAAATGTGTTATTTTAAACTTTGATGTGCAACAAATGAACTTGTATTAGTTGAAAAATCAATAGTATAAATAAAATTGGAAAATATTTTAAATATTCCGGACGTTTTATTCGTGAATTAAAAAAAAGTTGTGAAAAACAAGCTTATTGTTTAACAAGTCTTTATTTTACCGACTCTGAATAGATAAGAATTAAATAATGGCACTAAGTTGAAGAAAAAAAAAAGTATGTTCAATACCACAGAACTTTGTTGAACAATTTTCACAAGTCGCAAGTCTTTATAAAATTTTAAATACATTGAAATGTCCATATTTTTTTAATTAATGTATTATATTACATTTAAATTAGAAAAAAATTTCCAAAAGTTTGATGAAATTGAATACATTTTGAATTTTATTGAAATATTCTTTCTCCTAAATGCTTGAAATAAAGGAAAAGAAAAGTTAAGAAATTTTTTTATCTTTTAATATTAATAGGAATTCGTAAAAGTAATTAATAGAGACTGCAAATACAAAAAAAAAAAAAGAAAAAAAAGAATGAGGGGCAAAATGCGAATTATTAAAAAAATATGCAATTTTTTTTAAACTAAAAATCCTCCCTTAATATATTCTAAGAAATATTTCCCCTTGAATACAATTGTACAAATGTATAGCGACAGAATCTTAAAATCTCGGGCTGAACTTTTTGGCAAATAATAATAATAATAATAATAATAATAATAATAATAAATAAATTATATTTGTTCTCGTGAGGGACCGTGGCGTCCAAGCAGGGCCTGACCATGACAAGTTGGGGCCCAAGGTCCAGACACATTTTGGGGCCCCTCTTATGCTCTTATTTAAACGAGTGATTTATTGGAAATGGGCTTGACACAAAGTCAAATGAATTAACATTAATTATAGAAAAAGTTGATAAATTAATGTTAATATTTGTTTCTAAAAGTTTTTTTTTTTATCACAAATTAAGAAACAAATTTCAAACAGTCAAATTTATAAATCAAAAAAGGAAAAACTTTGTTATGTATAGCATTACATTTCACTATCACAATGTGTAGTAATATCCGTGACTACAATATCTGCAGCATTATTCCCAACTTCAGAGTCGACATTTGATGATATCTCAATAAATTCGTCAATACTTCCTTTTAATTTTGTCACCCTCTATCTTTCAAGAAAGCTTTTTTATTACACTTTTAAATTAGTTTGGTTTATCTCAATAAATACATTCTGGGATACTAAAAATGGTTCAAGATCAATACAGAATGATTTTTTTTTAATAAAAATTCGTTTATATTGATTATAAACGATATTCACATAGCTTTTGTGAAACAAAAGTTATAGGTCTACAGACAATTTCGGGCCCCCTAAAATCATGGGCCCAAGGCCAGGGCCTTATGTCCCTAAGCGATGATCAGGGCCTACGTCCATGAGCATGTGGCGAGCACATAAACGAAACATTTAATTTAAAATTAATACACTTGCTTATTTTTAGTGTATATATGATTATGTAGTTTAAATTTAAATATAATATATTTATTCTGTTGGGACAACAATCAACGGAGCCCTTTCGAAGCTCAATGCTTGATGTTTAATTCTTGTTTGTTTAGATGTTTTTAACGTTGCAAGACGTACTTGTAAAGGGTCCCCACAGAAAATTATTTATTCCTAGTACGTATACACAGTTTGGGTGGAAATTAACATACTAAATTTATTGTTTACTATATTTTATTATTACGTTGTATTTTGGGTTCCGGGTCTCCTCGGGCATATTTGATGCTTATTACGTGTTTGTTTATTCCTCAAAAAAATTACAATGAACTCTCGTCTATGAAATGGCAATTAATAACTTTTGCATGTACTTTAATAAAGTTTCACGTTTAAGAATAAATATCGTATTTTATATGGCACGGGGCCCTCAAAAAGATCTTTAAGGCACGGGTCATCAAAGGCCACTTTGTAGATTAATTCTTACTTCATTCTAAACCTTTGTCTACGAAATAACACTGCAATTTTTTCAATAAATATTGCTTGCCTTTGAGGTCAGAGCTCGTTAGGGGCCCCTTATAGGTTTATCACTATTCACTAGAAGCAAAAAGATTATTTACTAAGCATCAAAAGAACAACAAAAAGTAAAAATCGGATAATTCCCACTTTTATAGAGCAGACATCCATTAGACACCATATGTATGGTTAATTAAAAACTTGCCTTAGTCTACAATCTGTTGGTAGTTAAAGGTTCTCTTGACAACTGTAACCCGTAGTCTCTCCCTCTACTTGTGGTTTGCGTCTGTTAGACGGTGTAGCAAAAAAAAAAAAAAAAAAAAGCAAAAAAAAAAAAAAAATTAAAAAAAAAGACTGGAACTGGTCGTATATTGTAGGCCATACTTGACAAAGGCCCTACTTGGCCCCTATCATTTGCACTGCTTCCCCTCCCCCCACCTGCCGACCAAACGGTATAGTGGTTAGCGTGCTAGCTTCTAGACCGCGAGGTTGCGGGTTCGAGTCCCGTGTTTGGCATGGATGTTTGTAAATGTATGTTGGCTTGTCTAATGACGAATGTTTCGGCGCATTATAGCCCTCGTGTTGCTGACGGCGCCAGATAATCTGAACCCCCCCCCCCCCCTGTCGGCGGCCCTGATTCCCATAACAACACACCAGCGCGAGCTCTCGCGGGCTAGTTGCATAATAAAGCCCTGTTTACACGGGGAGAGTTCCGTGGCGAGTCTGCCCGTGTAAAAGCTCTTGGTAGCGTAGAATGGAGAGTTGTGGGAAGAGTAAAACGAGTTTTGGGAAGAGTAAAGGGGATATCCACCTGTTTACTTGCTTACACGGGGAGAGTTACAAAGCGAGTCGTCGTAAAGAGGCCTGACTCATCCCGTGTAAACGCACTTGGTAGCGTAGCGTGAAGAGTTAATCCGAGGAGTAAAATGGATTCGCACATGTGCGTAAATACGCTACCAATTTTTTCTTCCAGCCAATCCCGTTCAACGTCTCTTCACTATCGCCATCTGCTGGAAGTGGAAACCTGATTGGATTCACTTATACATCATTAAACCTGAGAGGATTAATTATGAGTAAGTGATTCAGTCAGTGAGGGGACACCTTTGCTTTATATTATATATTTAGAGATTAAGTTACACATTCATCCAACTTACCATGTATATTGTATGAACTCTTGAAGAGATTTACCAAGCAAAATTTTAAAATTTGTCTTTACTCCAAATTTTTTTTTATTTATTTAAAACGAGAAAAAAAAAAAAAAATAAGAACTTTTATAGTTAAAATTTTTTATAATATAATTGAAAATCCGCTATAAATATCAAAATTGTGCTTGGTAAATACTCTTACTTGATATTTGTGATCACAGATATATCGCTTTTCAATTTGTTAAAATCTTTTTTACTAACCCTTTGCACTCCAAACTATTCTGGACGGCTACCAGCAGCTCAGCCCTAGAGCTGCCCTTGCGCCAGTAAATTTCAACAAATCAAACCACCGATAAACTCTCCTTATCGCTCCTTTCAAGTGGCGCAGATAAGTGTTGGAAACCGTCGTGAACCAACGCTTCTCACGTTCTCTTTTGACACAAAACCCCGCTGAATTTTTTTTATTATAAATCTTTGTAATTTTACCATATTTTGATTTGATTTCTTGTGCCATTTCAAGAGAAAACTTCAGAGAAACATGTATTTCTCAAAAAGTTTTGCTGAAAAAAGTAAATTCTCCGTAATCACTAATAAACTTTAATGTCCCCTGAGAGGGGACATCCGAGTGTTATACTAGAATTACGGTGCCCCCTGAGAGGGGACAGTGGAGTGCAAAGGGTTAAATAACAACAAAAGATTTAATGCATTTTTTATAGTAATTATAAAGGCTATTTTTACTTTCAGTTACCTACATGTTTACATAAAGTACAACATGCGGTAAAAAGTACCGATTTTTTTTAGGGGGGGGGGGGACTTTTTTCCATGTTTTGGAACACCCTGATTCAAAAAAGTGGTCTAGAAAAATGCATGTCTGTATGTACGTGGTCAGCATACCTCCCGAACAAATTGACCTATGATGTTCAAATTTGGTGTGCGGGTTAGTGGTGGCCATGAGACCTACCTCTAAAGCTTTTGTCAAAATCGTGGATGCACATAAGGTTGAAATCATGAAAAAATCATGCTTTTCAACAATTGTCCAAAAACGGCTCTAACGATTTTGATTAAAATCTCTGTGCTAATGCCACTTAACCTTTAACTGCTGTGGTTGGGTAGTTAGAAGTTTCTGGTGCAAGAGCAACAAACACATGGTCCAAACGGCACCAAAAAAATTGGTGAACAGTTTAAACTTTAAGAAACATAGTATCAGAAAAATTAATATAAAGGTCAAGGATGAAATATTTTAGGGGGTGGAAGGATTCCACAAAAATACTTTTGAATGATACTTTTTGAATGCATCTTTTTATTTTTAACTTGCGTCGTGTTGACATCATTTTCTCGCGTAATTTTGCTTACATATAAAGAGCGATAGTAGAGTACGTGTAAATACCCATCAATTCTACTAGTGAAATCTGCCAAAAGTAGGAGAGTTAAGACAAGCTCCGCCCCTTCAACTCGCTCCGTTTTAGTCTAGCCGCGTAAACAGGGCTCATACAGCAAAAGGCTGAGTTTCGTCAAAAACTTGTGATTTTGCTCTAAATTCTTAATCTTTGCTCTTAAATGGTATGAGATTGAGGGAAAATACAACCTACGTTTTTGTAGGGAATTTTCTGAAGAATAATGACTCACAAGTTTATTTATGTGATGCTTAGTAGATGGACTAATAAAGAAAACTGGCTTTGGAAAATGGCTCTGTACTTTACAAGTTTAGGCCAATGGTGAGTTTTATATAAATCTGATATAATATAAATCTTCATATAAATCGGACTACAGATAGTGACACTTTTAGCATATAATTAACTTAAATTTAATTGCATAATATGAATAAGATGAAAACTTTCTGCTCGGTTATAATTGCAATAAATATTGCGCCTCCCCTCTTTTTTAAAAAGTAGGTGAGGATTGTTTTTTTAAACGCTTTGTGTGAGTTTTCCTTTTAAAACATATTCACTTTCAGGTGTTTATTGGAAAATATAAGTCTTTTTTTTGTCTGAACGCGTCTGCTTAAATCTTATAATTCACTTCGTAAATATGATATTTGACGAAATTTATCCATTGTTGTGTTACTTTCCTGTTCTGGATGAAATATGCATCTGCATTTCATTGCTAAATGTGTATTAAATGGAATGAAGCAATTTTTTTTAATAGAAAGAACTGCATCACAGGTGCATCTATTTATTATTTAATTCAAATTTCCATTTCCTTCTTTGATTGTTAGGATAATTACTATCGTCATTATCGATTAGACACGCTCGTACAAATAAGAACCGGCTGCACTCAATTCGAGCATAAAATATAGGAAAAGCGTTATGTTCGGTTTTGATCATGAGCAAATTGTTTCTACCCTTGGTTTTCTGTTTGCTCGGTTACCTGTTCTCTGGGATTCTTTTTGCTAGTGTTGATGGCCAATATAATAGCGCAGTGAAACATGTGAAGCATGAAGGTCCTATTTCGTTGACCACCAAGACCACTCAATATTCTAACGGTGGGATGACTCCTGACGTCAGAAGCAGAAGCTACTCGACTAATGGTGTGATCTCCACTCGTACCATAAATAAAACGGTAATCTCTGGTGGTAATAGTCACTCTAGTGGTGCTGTAATCACTAGCGGTAATGGTTACCCTTATGGTTCTGTGATTTCTGGAGGTAGTGGCTATCCTAATGTCCTCGTAATTTCTGGTGGTAACGGTTACTCTGGTTGTGCTGGAAATAATGGCGGTACTCCGGGAAGTAATTATTACTCCAATCCTGCAGTCATTCCTGGTAATAACAGGAATCCTTATGTCATGGTAATACCTGGTGGTAATAGTTACTTTAATCCTGCAGTGAATACTAACGGTAACGGTCATCCTAATGCTGTGGTAGTCTCTAGAGATAATGGTTACTCTAATAATGCTCTGAATCCAGTTGGTAGCAGTCAACCCACTATCGTTACAGTACTTGATAGCAATAATAATGCTAATCTTGATGCCGCTCCTGGTTATTCGAAATCTGGTGGTTATAAAATTGCTAATGGTGTTTTGACCCCTAGCTTTAATGGTTACTCTAATGTTGGTGTTGTCCCAAACGGAAATGTGTACCCAAACGGGAATTTGCCTCTAGGCGGTAATTCTAACTTTGTAATGAATCCAAGTTCAGGATTAGGATACAATGGTTTTCCATTGGGGTCTTATCCAGGAATGTATAGCTCTGCTCCTTATTCCATGCTTCCGATGGTGTCAGGTAGTTATCCCTCCAGTTACTACGCCGGGTCGCCAATGTTACCAGGGTCATCTGTATACCCATATCAACACTCTAAATCATCGAATCACCTCATGATGCAGAAAGGTACTTCAAATCCTTCTAATCAACCCTTCAACATCGTCACCACTATTGAGACTTGGAAATCAGAAGTTCCTGAAACCAAAATTATTACAGAACAGAAACCTATGGTTTATCCCACCACTATTGAGAAAACAATAGTTCCTACTGCCAACATTATTGAGAGACCAGTTCAGAAACCAGTAGTTACCAAAACAATTGAGACAATTGAGGAAACAAACATTGAAAAACATTTACAGCCTACTACTACCAACTATATTGAGAAACCAATAATTCATAAAATTAACATTGCAAAACCAGTAATTGCGACTAAGACCGTTGAGGAGACAATTGAGGAAATAGTTCCCCCAACAACCTACAATAAAGCTGTAATTCCTAGCAGTACCACTATTATCGAAAAACCAATAGTTCCTGCTACCACCATTGTAAAGCCAGTAGTTTCTAAGACCATTGAGACTATCGAGGAAATAGTTCAACCAACAACCTACAATAAAGCAGTAATTCCTAGCAGTACCACTATTATCGAGAAACCAATAATTCCTACTACTACCACCATTGTGAAGCCAGTAGTTGCTACTAAAACCACCACCATTGAGAAAATTGAGAAATCAGGAAGTCCTACTTCCACTACCATCACTGAAGTAGTATCTACTGGTACTCAAGAGGTAAGCTTTGATGATATTAATAAATAAGCTCTTAAGTAATCGTACTTTTTATAGTTTCGTAACTAAAATATGTTCTTTTATAAAAAAAAATTGTGTACTCAACTTGTACAGAAAAAAATTATGAACAAAATGCTGTACATGATTCAATTTTCAATTTTTTTTTTGGACAAATCAATTGTTCCCTTTTTTTGGAAATGGGCTGACCAATACTATCCTATTCTTATTATTAGCATAGTCAAATTTTAATTTAACCTTTCAAGAACGCCGACCAAACGGTATAGTGGTTAGCGTGCTAGCTTCTAGACCGAGAGGTTGCGGGTTCGAGTCCCGTGTTGGCATGGGTGTTTGTAAATGTATGTTGGCTTGTCTAATGACGAATGTTTCGGCGCATTATAGCCCTCGTGTTGCTGACGGCGCCAGATAATCTGAAACAACCAACCTTTCAAGAACTTAAATGATTCAATCCAAAAATAAAATGTTTGTAAATCAATAGATTTTCATATAATTTGTTTCTACATAAGGACATAATTGTGTTCAATGATTCAAATTAACGATTATTCACTAAGATTTTTTCAAAAATCGTTATTAAAAATAATTGATCCGAACTTGTTTTCACCCGGGAAACAATTTAGATAAGGTATCAAGAAGCAAAGTGTAATTAAATTCTAAGTAGCAGTATATTAATTTTACAGGACGTCTCATGAGTTTAAACTAAAAAAAAATTTTGGGATTTAAAAGTTAAAAAAATTATGCAACACACCCAAAATTATTTATATACATGTAATTAATCACAAGAGAATAAAAATTCAATACCCAAGTAATATTTAACACTCAAAGATTTTAGGTGAAAAATTAAAATTGATAACATACTGTCTCAATACCATATGGATTTTTCATACCTTTGCTTTTAATGTTCAAATTTGAACATTAAAAGCAAATATAGGCAAAGGAAACAATTTTCGTTAGTAATTTAGAAAATTCGATTAGTCATGCAAAAAAATAGAGAATTGAAAATTGCAATTTTATTAGTTTGTAGTTTCGAAAGCTTAAGTGGTGCGTAAGCATTTTGGTTGGTTGTTTTCAGATTATCTGGCGCCGTCAGCAACACGAGGGCTATAATGCGCCGAAACATTCGTCATTAAACAAGCCAACATACATTTACAAACACCCATGCCCAACACGGGACTCGAACCCGCAACCTCGCGGTCTAGAAGCTAGCACGCTAACCACTATACCTTTTCGTAAGCATTTTGGATAAACACCTTTTGAATTCTGAGAAAAAAAAAATTAAACAAAATTTCGTGTACTTTAAAATGGGCTAAAAAGAACAAATTGCTTTACATGGTGTCTTTTAATTTCCTAAATAGGTGACTAATCAATTAAAAAATGCAAAAAAAAAAAAAAAAAAAAAAAAAAAAATTACAAAAAAAAAAATTACAAGACAATTCATTATCTGTGCATCTATCTACACTCCAATAAAAATAGATACTAATTAGTACATATTGAAGGAAGTGACTATTGTAGTATATAATACAAATGTTGTAATCGGTACTAAATTACGGTATAGTGGTTAGCGTGCTTGCTTCTAGACCGCGAGGTTGCGGGTTCGAGTCCCGTGTTAGGCATGGGTGTTTGTAAATGTATGTTGGCTTGTCTAATGACGAATGTTTCGGCGCATTATAGCCCTCGTGTTGCTGACGGTGCCAGATAAATCTGAAAACAACCAGTACTAAATTATTCTTGTAGTTAACATGGCTCCTTCTATACACATGTAAAAATTTATGTGCGAAAACTTAATTTTTGCTCTTAAACGCATTTTTATATCATTTTTTTTTAATTATTTTTTTTTATGTAAAAGGCAAAACTATAAACTTAAATTGTTTCCAAGATTAGGTGTGATTAAATTAGACATCATACATTAATACAAAAGCTTCAAAGAAGCCTTTGAAATTGTTTAAATATTTTTCTCAATTCCGGAATGTGGCAGTGTTCTGCTGTCCATTGTCAAAGTTGCAGAACATGCAAGTGTTTATTATGTTGGCCGATCTTAAGCCGTTTTTCGATCTCTCACGGCTCAGCTTCTACTATGCTAGTGCCCTGATTTTTTTTGTAAACGTGTTTTTGTGTAATATTCCTTGAGAAATTATAAAATTTACGAACAGCTATTTATCATCGCGATTGTAGTTATGATCAGCTTTCAGTGTTGGTTACACTGGTCAATGATGTCGAAATATTAAACCTGAAGTTAAAGTTCACACGTATTGTGCAACTTATTAAGTCTTTATCGCTGTTAATATTTCATGCTGATTGATTTTGTTTAGATTTAATATGTGAGCGATTAAAGTTCCTATTGTTTGATTGGAAGTTAACCCTTTGCACTCCAGAGGTGACTCTCACTCACCGCATGATTTGATGCTGTAACTCGAGAGGGCCACTAGGTTTGATGCGGAAAATTGTGCAAGCCCAATGACTGTGTTTAGTTTCTTTGAAGCGGATCTGTAACCGCGAACCAACCAAAAATGGCGGGAAACGTCTCGAGTTGCTGGTCCCTCCGCGCGAAAAAGGCCTGGAGTGCAAAGAGTTAATATTCATATGATCATGGTAGCTTATTAAATGAAGCACCTTGATGAATGATTGAGGGAAGTATAGGTGGTTATCAGTATAATGGAAACACCTTTAAATAAAAGTGACACTTAAGAATGCGCTCCGTAAGCATTAAAATGTAATCCTAGTTACCAGGTTATTTTTAATATCAAAAGTACATATCAAGGTAGCTTTAGTGAAGTTGTATACGACATGAAATTTTTTTTATAAAAGCGTAAAAAGTCAGACTTCAAAGAGGTCAAATTATAAGAACCTGTCTAGCAGGAGCAACTGTGATCGAAACATCCCAACTTTTAAGCGTTTCTAGAGGTACGGTGTCTAAAGTCATGACAGTGTATACACAACGCGGCAAGACAAGCTCTGTAAAGCAAAACCATGGTCGGAAGGAGAAGCTGAGTGAAAAAGACCAACGGGTTTTGAAGCGGATTATAATGTTTAAAAAGAAAAGAACTGCACCCAAAGTGACCGCAGAGTTCAAACAGCATCTGGATTCTCCATTGTCAATAATTACAGTTAGGAGATAAACATAATATTTACGACAGAACAGCAATTCCCAAGTAGCTTGTCACAGAATGCCAAAGGTTGTCTATAGTGGTACCACTACCAGGGGCGTACTGGGACATAAAAACGGCCCTGTGATTTTAGATTTATGCAGGCCCAAATTTTAATTATAATCATTTATCAAATTTTAACTTTTTTTGTTAATAAAATTCCACTAATTAATTTTAATAATGAAATATTTTGAAAACTAATAAATTTTATTATTTAAATATTTAAAGAATAATTAATTTCGATGATTATATAAATTTATTTATAAATTTTTATAATTGAATTGTTTTAATAATTAGTTTAATTAACTAAATTTTTCTCTGTTTTTAATCCTTATATCCCCTTTGAGTAAACTTGGTTTAATAAACTATTGATAGTTTGTTACAAAATAAAACAATATCTAAATTGTAAAATAAAGAATGCTTAGGTTTATAAAAAATGTTTATAAGAAAATGACTTTCGAAATTATACTATATACTTAACTTTAAAAGGGTATAAAATAAGTAAAGAGTTGTAATACTAGAGATCTTTGTCATTTGAACAAATATCATTGCTGTTTGGTTCTGTATCTGCACACGTAGATGAAACTTCTAAAGTTTTGTTTAAATGATTATTAATCTCAGTAGTGTCGATTGCTACGTTATGATTTGTAACAATATTTTTATCCGTTGATCCAAAGAATATATCTTTTATAGATAAACATTGCTTTGCAAGACATTTTCTTTTTTTACCGTCCATTTTATCAAATTAGACAAAAATCTGAATAAATAAAAACTAACGTTAAAAAAAACTTTAAAATCCATTTTGTTGCAAAATTAATCGAAAACTTGGGACTTTGAAAAATTACGTGATAGCGTAAAGTTAGGCGTGTATTATTCAAAAATATTGAAGAGAACGGGGAAGGAAAGAAGAAGTTCAGAGTTCAGATATAGAAAAATATATGATGGATCATAACATGCACAAATTCGTGACAATACTGTTATAATTAAACGTATATATAAATTGAGGAACTTGCATATATAAATAGGTTTATCAAGTTTTAATGCTCTGACATTTCAGTTAGGTTTTTAGCAAACATATCTTAACTTTCTAATTTCTTCAACAGATAACTTTGATTTCTACGAAATATATTTTAACGTGTTATTGGTTAAACTCATGAATTTCTATTAAGATTTATCCTTTTTTAAATTTACCACTATTTAATTTCTTTTTTTAATAATTATTTTTAAACGGTTCATAATGGAAGATTGTTTGGCACATATCCAATTGTCATTCAATTCTATTTAAATAATTTTAGACAAAATGAAATTGCATTACAACACAAAATTAAATAATTACCCCTTGTCTATGGAGTGAATCAAATTATCTACATAAAATCGTATACTTATGATTATAATAAGAGATGTATCTCCTATTATTTATAAAAATGGTTTAATAATTTTTATTTACAATTAAATCACTTTCAATAACATCTTAATTAATAGTACATTTTTTTTTTTTTAAATATTATACGGACTTCAAAAAATAACTATGAATGGAAAATGTGTAATACAGAAAATTTAATGTTTCTGATTTCGAAAACATAACGTATAAAAAGCTTAGATTTTGAATTGTACTCTAAACCCACAATGTCAGGCAGATCACTAACACAATGCAATGTTAAATATGTGTTTACATTCGTATTAAAAAGTTATAAATCGACACAAACATGATCCAAATTGGTTCAGTTAATCTGGAGTTATAGGCTTAAATAAACATAGATAAACGTTGAATTTTATACGTATATGGAGAGATAAAATTTAAATAAAAATCTTTTCTCTAGTAAACGTAATTTTACGTATGAATTAGATTAATTCATTTCAAGTTTTTAAGAATTAAGAACCATTATATATAAATAATTTAAAATAAAGACACTTACTTGAAATGTATATTTGAAGTTTTATGTAATCAGTTGCAACATTTTCGTTTGGTATTGACTATAGTATGTAATTGCTACCAGCTTAGCTTCGCATGGAACCATACCAATTTGTGAAATGGAAATGGCCTCTAACAAAACAACGACCACTCTTTTCTTGGTGTTGTGACTTGTGTTCCATCATTTGTCAATTCCGTTCGACTAGTAATGTAATTAGAGCTAGAGTCTTTACCGCCTCGAAAAATTGACCCCCCCCCCCCCGAGAAGCTTTACTTAAAGTTTCTGCTTTTAAGATGTCCGAACAATATATACTCTGTCTCCAACGATTTTGGGGGGCCATTATAGTAATGAGTTAATAGCCCATCCACGACTGGACTATGCGGGTAGTCTCAGATCTCCTTGGTCCTTTCCTCACCTCGGGCGTTAAGTAGCAGTCATCGGCCGCTTCTCCACAATACCCCATACTTTTCCTAGAATACCTTATCTCCCAGACTAACCAAAAAAGGGAGCGAACGATGGAAACAATTAGGATTCAAATGCAATGGGTTAGAAAAAAGAAGACATTTTTTTTCAAGAAGACGATTACTTACATTGAAAAAAAGAACGAACTTCCATACCGGACCGGCCCATTTTTTTCAGACACTGACCGACCCGGTGATTGCACCGGACAACCCTATAGCCAGTACGCCCCTGACCACTACCATAAAAACTGGTCGATTGACAAGTAGAAGACAGTTATTTGGTCAGACCAATGCCACACTGGATTGTAACGAGGGCTAAGGCACTCTCCAGGCAGTGATAACTTAAACAGTGGAAACAGCCGCAGTAGACTAGTAGCGCTGCATTCCAACCAGTAGCAGCTATTTTCTTTTATTGGTCAAGGCTGCCAGGTGAGGCATTTTTTCGCCAATTTGGCAATTTTTGAGGGTTTGGCAATTAGCGATTTTTTGTTAACTTTAAACTTTTTTCTGTAGAATTTCAACTTTTTTTTTTGGTGATTTTCTGCTTTTCGAGTTCTGGTTATTTGTTATTTTTTATACTTTAATTTTTTTTTTTTTTTAAAGCAGATTTTTCTTGCAACTGCGTGGTGAATTTCGGTGTCTGTTGATTGAGGAATGGATAGAAGAAGACGTATTTATTGCACTATCATTTCCTTTTCCAATTGTAGTCATGTATGGAAAACGATTATTAAATTTTTATATTTTAATTACGAAAACCATTACGATACTAAGAGGACAAAATTACTTTATTTTTAAATAGCAAAAATAACTCGGCGAGTATTGCCAAACGACAATATTAACGAATTAAATAAATTTATACACAGTTCACGCTCAACAATTAATTACTCATATGTCATGCAATATGATGTCAGAAGTCATTCTTCCTGCCGCCCCGTTATCATTAACTTTAAAATTCTTTGCTTTTTGTTGATTATTAGGCATCAAATATGAGACTTTGATATCTATTTTTAGAATTAAGTTGTTTATTTACATTAAGGCCTAATTTTGAATTTTATTTTCATTATTCTTTATAGAAACAGAGTTTGAAATTGCATGTTTAAAAAAATATTAGAAATTATAAAAGTTAAATTATAAAGTCGCCGTTGGCAATTGTCATGATCTCAGAGTTGGAAGCCCTGGATATTTTTATTTTATCTGGCATTTCAAACTTATTTCATCGCATTTTTTTATTTAATTTTTTTAATTTCTAATAATTTTTGCAAATAGAATTGATGTCATACTCGCAGATTTACATTTATTAATTTATTTCATCATGAATTAAAACCAAACATGATTAACTGTTGTGTTCTACGCTGTACTTCGTATTCTGGAAAGAGAGCAGATGTTAAATTTCATGAATTCCCCTTGGATCCGGATCAACGAAAGGAATGGGTAAAAGAGATTTCCAGAACCAATCTACACATTAATGACAAGTCTCATTCTGCTGTAGTCTGTATTTTAAATCTGATGATTACTTTGAAGGCTTAAAGATAAAGAGACTAAAAAGGGGTATACATCCTAGGTGTTTTCCCAGACTACCCATTATACAACCCATGGCAAAGAAGCTGTTAGGGAAAAAAATTCAATATATATCTGAAAACGTAATTATCCGTGCTTATCAGAAGCTACAAAATATATCCTAACATTTAGAAAACTAAACTAAAAAGAATGTCTACTAGACATAAGCAGGTTCAAATCTAAACAAATTACACTAAACAACTTCTTTCACCAAGTCCTGGTTTCGAGTAATCCAAAAAAAGAGACAGAATAAACTTACTTTCGTAGTTCAATCCCTGTCAAAATTTCTGCAGAAATCGTGTAGAGTGTGCACTAATAAAGAGGCTGAATTCTTATATTCACAATTATATTTCAGCATATAACACACCTTTACAGAGCACAAACTTAAGAACAGGAACCACAAAAAACATAAACACATAGCAAATATCAACTAAAAAAGATCCCCTACAAACCATCTCTGTAGGCTTTTTATACCCTTTTCAAACATTCTAGAAAGAGCCTACATTATCTAGAAATTACAAGAAATATCAACAATTTCTTGCAAACAAAAACCATACATCGGCGTCTTTAAACAGTATTAAATTGATACGAAATAAACAAGAAATAATTCTATTATTTTACTCATGAATTACAAAAAATTTAAAACTAATTAAAAAGAATTAAATGCATTTAAATTTTTATAACCTTCAAAAATATACAAGTGCTGCCATCTATTGATCTATTAAAGAATTTCACAACAGAAGCAGATGAAACTCTCAGTATTATCAAGGATTTCAGTCATTAAATATCGCCAAATTAAGTATGTTTGAATATAAAGCTGTGTATCTGGATAACAGAAAGAGAATAAAAGATAAGTCTGAAGTAAGACAATAGAAACGTATGTAAAAGCGGTTTTTAGGGAGTGTGACATCCTCCAAATCTTGATGTAATGCAATCGACAACGGATCTATCTGTCAAATTTCAGTTCGATTGGATGACAGGAAGTAGGTTTATAAGTAATTCTAAGCTCCAATTAAGGCAAATATAAAAGAGAATTTTGTGAAAGTGATAGCCCCCAAAACTTGATAAAATGCAAATTTACCGACATCGAAGTTATCTGAAACAAATTTCAGCTCGAAACAAATTTCAGCTCGATTGGATGACTGTAAGTTGGTTTTTAAGTATTCTGAAGATAGAAGCGTGTGTAAAAGCGACTTTTTAATGACAGTGATACCTCCCAACACATGATATAATGCAACTTTATTGACAACGAATCTACCTGTTAAATTTCAGCGCGATTGGATGACTGCAAGTTTTTTTTTTTTTAGTATTTGAAGATTCAATCGTAAGTAAAAGCGACCTTTTAGAGACAGTGAAATTTGATAGAATGGACCCAAAATTTGATAGATTCGATGTCAATGACAATGCATTCTATCTGTCAAATTTCAGTCCGATTGACTTACGGCAAGGGTGTTAACCCTTTGCACTCCAGTGGCGCCTCTCAGGCGCCACACGATTGGATGCCAAACCACGAGAGGACCATTAGGTGTGATGCGGAAATTCGATGCAAGGCCAATGACTGTGTTTAGTTTCTATGAAGCAAATCCATAAACACCAGCCGAACCTAAAATGTCTCGAGTTGTTGATTCCTCCGCGCGAAAAAGGCCTGGAGTGCAATGGGTTAATATCACTATATTGCAATTTCAAATGGAACTAATAATTTGTTTCCATCGCACCCATAGACTTTTGAAAATTGTCACGGCCTGGAGAGTGCCTTAGAGCTAGTTACAATCCAGTGTGTCCTTGATCAGACGAATCATCTTTCACACTTTTCCCCCGCATCAGGACGAGTGTACGTTTTGAAGACGCCTTCACAAGCGCATGATCGTGATTGTCTCCACTGAGCTAAAGAACCAAGACTGGAGTGCGGACTCCGCGAGCTGACCGCATCACACCCTATTCCGAAGTGTGAGTGCGCAAATAGGCAAAAAAGAGAGAAATTTTCTTCGCGTTTTATCACCGTGAAGGGAAACCAAAGTTGAATTATTTTTCAATATTTATGAAATTTCAAGTTCAAACGCTTATATTTAGTTCTTCTAATATAAATGAATTTTGTTTAATAAGAAATGGGGCGTTTTAAATTAAGTGTAGATATCTTCTTAAGTACCTATTTAAGTAATGTTATTAAGTATAATATGTATAAAAGCGTCTTAAAATAGTGAGGCAATTTAAATAAGAGAAAAATATTATTGTATTACTACTGTAGTATTTATGTTGTAAGACATAAAACGTTATCCCCCTGGTTGTGCAAAATATTTTAAACTCCGAAACGGATAGCAATTGCAATTCAATCATGGTGTTTTTAATAATTCTTTTAGTTAGAGAAGTTTGAAAATAGCTAATTTGGAAGACATGCTTTTGAAAATTGTATATGTTACATTCTCGCTCAATAATTAAATAAAACTAAAATGTCCAGAACTTCACAATTTCATTAATATCCTGATTATCCCTTCAATGTGTCATATCTGAAATATTTATATTTCATGTGGTCTAATTGAAAAGCAACTATACCAGAGAGAATTTGTCAACTTCTATCTTTAAGTTAGATTATTTTCATTTATTACCTTTCAAGTAAAATTTTCACCATAATGTTTTAAACGCAGTCTTGATACCGATCTATAATTGCTTCGTCATCTGTGACTCGTAAAGGTCTTCAAAACACACTTCGTTTTATATTCGATGACAAAATTTAATTTTTGCAGTTAATAGAAATTCATTTATTATAATTCTTAATTTAAAATTGATATATATATAGTAGTTTGGCAGTTTTCCTTCAACATCATGAGCATGGCTCGTAAAATCCTAGTTTTATACACTCAATACATTCCTGTGTAGTTGCTCAATTATACATACAAGTGAAATTCAAAGTAAAGCTTAAGCGCATAGTATTTCGGCGATTGATTTTCGGTTCTAATATTATAACATATTTTTTCGCGAAACAGATTTTTGTTGAAAATTTTCATATCTAAAAAGCAGAATGCGGTTTCTTAATTATATCTAGCAATCGATTTATCGAAAAAAATTAGTAAACGAATGCATAAAAGAAGCATTCATGTATTTAACCAGTCATTAAAAGTATCTGAACAATAAATCGGTTTGAAACAATGAATGATAATTTCATCAAATCACTAAAAAAAAAAAAAAAACTATTACTTACAAGTGAGTTTTAATATCCAATATGTATATAAAAAAGACTAAAGAAAAGACACTACGTACTTAAACTTAAAGATATGAAATTGAAGTTCCGATCCATCCTCAAACAATTTTCCTCATCTGTTTCTGCAATTAAATGCTCAAAAAGAAATTACTATTCTAAAATAATAAAAAAAAAATAAAAAAAATAATAATAATAATAATGAATTTAGTTGCATAGCTTGAAAAGCGGAAAACCGCAGAATGTTTTAGTATAAAGTGCTAGACTACTGGGAGAAGGGACATGTTTTGCCTATTTGGCTGTCTGATGGTCTGAAATGGGCTTTTGTATGCTTCCGCGGAAGCTCGTTTGGTCGCTTGAGCGACCGGGAGTAGTTATTCCAGTTCAGAATTTTAGCTCAGTGATTGTCTCCTTCCAACTATCAAGCACGGAAGGATCACTGAGAAGAGGTATAGAGAAATTTTAGCTGACCAGGTCCGTTCTATGATGCAAACTTTGTTTCCTGAAGGAGATGTGATTTTCCAGTTTTGATAATGCTCTTATTCATACAGCTGGACTTCTCCAATCATGTTTGATGAACGCGAGAATGAAGTGAAATAATCTACCTTGGCCTGCACAGTCCCCTGACTTCAATACAATCGAACCGTTATGGTCTATTTTAGAGCGTTCAATCTTGAATCCATATCCTCCACCGGCATATCTCCCCTAACTTTCGCAATATCTTAATGAAGAATGGTACAATATTCCTCTAAACACTATTCAGCACTATATGATTCGATTCCCAGGTAAATCCAAGCTGTATTACTTGCCAAAGGTTGTCTTACGCCGTATTAGTAAAGGATTCCAAATAATTCTTGGGTGTTTTCATTATTTTGATAACCACCTGTACAGGGCCTATTCTAACGGGCAGTCGTGGCCTATTTGGGCAGTCGTAAGTCAGAAATTGGGCAGTCGTAAAAAAAAAGGAAAAATAAGGAAATTAAAAATATGATTTTATTAAAGGAGTGCAATTATTATTCATCTTTTTGAATTTGATTATAATAAAATCTAAAATTACTTTTTTATTTGTTTATGCAACCCTTCCTTCTTTGAAGTTTCAGCTTCACTGAATATACCTTTGTTCCAATCTTGAAACTTGGCTTATGGAGCATGCGCGTAGTCAAGGGTGCCAAAATTTTTAGATTGTAGAAAAAGCAGTAGAAATTAAAAACCAAAATAAAACTAACCGATCCCCCACCCCACCCCAATTTTCATACTGAAATGTAGTAAAATAGTCCGCTTCTATGTTGAGTACCCCTCGTTTTCGGGAAGACTTTCCAGGAATTGGAGTTGACAAATCTCTTCCCTCCACCTTTTTTTTTGGCGGGCAATTCCAGCCCTTCTTACCCGTTTTTTCCCCCCTCCTTCTGCCTGTTGCCTACAGGCTATTAGTGGTACAATACTGTTTCTGTCTGGGTTTGACACTAGTCACCATATTGACCTCTGACCTGATTTAGAAAATTCCTGACCGACAGTTGCATATTTTCGTACAGAAAGTGTAATACTGTGAGTTGCGTAATGTGTTGCATTGCATTCAAGGCTTTGCTTGGAAAACTAGTTATATTTTTTTTAATATTAAAGTAAGTACCAACTTTTTTATTTTAAAAATAACACGACACTGTGTTAGTAAAATTCTTCATATAAATAATGATTAATTTAAAATACGCATCGATTAGTATTTGTCAGTACTGCTTGAATATTGTTTGTAAGTACTGGGAAAATAGTATTGAATATTGACTTTAAGTATTAGCTTATTAGAAAAGAAAGCATAAATAATATTTGTTCAATATAAGAAATTATTTTATACACCTTTGGGGCTTCAATTTTTGTCACTGCTCTTTTTTTAAAGCATGCATGAACATTACTGTTGTACAACAGGTTTTGTAGCATTGTGTAAACTCGACATAGCTTTTGGTATCAACATTGTAAAATATATTGCATTCTTCACACGTGCTAAACTGTATCATACATTGTGTAAGAGACATTTAACTAATTACATTTTAATTAGCTAATTATCTAACTAAAATAACTCTATTGCTATAATTAGATTTTATTCACGTATAAAATACATTGATGCTTGACACTACTGTAATATTATGAACTTTAATAAACTGTCTAAATAGTAAGTAATTTGATGAAATATTTATTTCTAAACAATTTAAATTTTTTTTTTTTTTTTTTTTTTTTTTTTTTTTTTTTTTGTAGTTGTAATAAAAATATTAATTTTTTATGCACATTTTCTTTCGTATTTATGGTTGAAGTAAAAAAAAGAAAAAAAGGCGAAAGGAACTAAGTAACAAAAATTAGTATATTTTTCATAAATGTCTGTGTAGATGAATTTAAACGTAATCTACTATTTTTTTCTAAGTTGAAATATCTTTTAGATTTAGTTTTATTTAGTGCAAATAAAAATGAACTAATTTAATGATTATTTAATATTTGCGTTTCATTCCTGGTTAAACCTTTTAGTCATTTTGATATGAACACATTTTGACCACTCCAATTTAAGGTAGTAGTCTGGTAACTTGCGTTCAAAAAATCGAAAATGTTTTTTTGCTTAATTTGAAAGTACAATGTCTTGAGAATATACTGTGAAAATTTCAGACAGAAATTCGAAATATTTCGGGAGTTATAACGAGTTTCCTAGAGCTCCTCGGAGTCCAACCTTTAAGGTCGACCGGTAGCTGCAACCGCTTGGACCCTTCTATTGTTTGCGCTTTTAGTATATTTAAGTTAAAATTCACAGTACTCTGTTAGTATTTGATCGTACGTTGACACGTAAGCATCTAAGATGGATAGAAAAGGAAAAAAACGTGGTACGAAAAGTCCTGAAGATCCAGGCATTAAACGCGTTTTTCTCAAAACATTGTTTTTCTGGTCGGCCCGGGTCCTAACTTTTTTTCTACTGAACCGATTGCTTTCAAATTTTAACAGGCTTTTCTACACACTTATAGTTCTCGTCGGTACTAACGAGAATTTTTTTCACCCCTAACTTTTTATTTTACAACCCTTTCTTTGCTAAAATAAAAGGACTTTTTTTTTTCAAAGTCCGCCATTTTTTTTTATTTACCCTTGAAATTTAACTTCAGTAGTTCCGACCAGAATGACATGTCTATAGATTAAGAATAATCAAGAATATTTGATTTCAGATAACATCAAGATCCAAAATCACCCGGGCCACCCACGTGCCTTTTTTTTGTGGTTCCAACTTCGAGTGACAATAATAATAGTAATAAACTATTAAATTTTTTCAAATAATTTTTTTTTTATATTTTAAATATGTAAATAAAAACACTCTAAATATTCAAGATAATTCATTTTTATTTTCCTATAAAAAACCACCCTCCAAAGAAGTCATGAAAATAGGCATAAGTTACCAGACTACTACCTTAATGCGCAACTAATTTGGTCAAAGATAAGTTTGTCCTGAGCCTCGCAAACTCTAAAACCACACTGTGAATATGAATGAGTATATTTAATTATTTAGTTCTACCTATTCTTAATGCATATACCCTTTTCATCTAAAAAAATGGATAGTAAACGGTTGTAATCGGCAACATTGTATATTACAATTGCCACTGCGGAAGGGTCCTTCTAATTTTTAAAGCAATTGAAAAATTACCTGAGAAATTCTACTTCCCAAAATCGCTTAAATGTTTTGGATTTCATATCCATCCTTAGAGAAATTGACATTGACCAAGAAGTCCTTAATAAACTCTCCAAAAAGCTTCGACTATAAATTCTATTATAAATTACGAGGCAAAATATGTGCTTAATTTATTTTTCTGCAAATTTTGTGTGTGGAGTTGATTAGTAAATTTATATATTTTTTATTTACTAGGAAATTACAAAAAAAAAAAATGTGTCGAAATAGTGTCGAAGATTTAATTTACTAATTAATTGACTAAGTAATTAATCTTATTTAATTTGAAAGTACTATCTTCGAGTTTTATAAACACCACTATTGCAAGCAATTCTTGAATATGGGTGAGCATACCCCCCCCCCCCCTGAAAAAAAATCCTGGCTGCGCCCCTGTTTTGGAGTTTCATTTTCTCGAAGTTTTGTATTCAGCCATACCAAGGCTGCATCTCTTGCCTGCATACAATGAGGCCTCGTTGTAGCTGACCTTGAAGTTACAAAATTCGTTATTCGACAGTTTCTTGTAAACAGCCCCATGCTATCATCAACATTCAAGTCCACCCTTCCATTTCTTATCTGCCAAGATAGTCATAAAAGTGCGGGGGGAGGGGAATTGAATGGCGAGGTGGAAGATGACCCCCGGATATTCCACTCCCTTTTTTCCAGCTGGACTTGTGTAATTGGTCTCTTTCCACAGTGTAAAAAGAAATAGCCAAGGAGGAAGGCACCCCCTATCCTCTACAGAGTGTTGGGTAACACTTCCCGTCTTTAAAGGGGTTGTTAAGTCAACAATATTATCTTGCAGTCCAATTGTGGTCTCGAGGTCGCTTATATGAAATTTCTGGAATCGTCTTCTTCCCACAACCGAGTGGAAACGATGGGGCTCTTTTTTATTTTTTGCTCTTGCCCAGAGATCACAAAAAGAAATGTTAACTGGGATCAGGGGTGTCCTTGGACGTCAAAACCCATGGTGACAAGTGATTGAACAGTTGGAGACAGGCTTGTTCAAAGATTGTTTTTGCCATGCTAGTATCTATTGATGAGATTGAAAAGGTATGCCCAACTTTTTTTTATGTAAAAGTTATAGAATAAACCTAATGGTTTAAACAAATTATAGAAAAAATAATATAACTTTCAGGGGGATCATATAACGATGTATCAGAAATCATATTTCTAATTTTACCATAATTAGATTAGAAGATCAAGTGATAGTTCAGCTCCAGTGTACTAAGATACACTTCTAATATTTTAAATAAAACTTAATCGAATTATGTATTTAGTGAAACTACTGTTTCACGTCAAATTTAGATAGCCGACCAAACGGTATAGTGGTTAGCGTGCTAGCTTCTGGACCGCGAGGTTGCGGGTTCGAGTCCCGTGTTAGGCATGGGTGTTTGTAAATGTATGTTGGCTTGTCTAATGACGAATGTTTCGACGCGTTATAGCCCTCGTGTTGCTGACGGCGCCAGATAATCTGAATACAACCAACCAAATTTAGATACAAATTTAGTCAAATTTAGAATTTTAAATATCATCATTGATTCAATCATCTTTAAAAGGCATTTTAGGTACATTTACTGGTAAGGGTAACACGAAGTTTGAACAAATTATTAAAAAAAATTCTCGTTCATAATTAAAGATTGAGAGTTTTAGAAAAATTATTTTGTAAATAAGTAGTATTATCGAGATATATTCGTATTCCGAGAATCTACAGAAATAAATCATGCGGATCAAAAGCTTATGGGAATACTCATAAACCTCAATCACAAAAGTTATAGAACTGTGCTATTTACCAAGTTAAAGGTTTCGGCGAGGTAATTAAGTTGACAAAAAATTCTCTAAATGAACATGCTTAAAAATCTGTACCGAAGAAGTGTAGAGTATAACTATTTTAAGTTATATATCAGGCATAAAATAATGCTAGTAAAGTTTATAAACAGCGAAAATGGATTTGGTCGGTAGGTTTTAGATTTAATTTTCTTTAGAGCAAGTTATATACTGAGGTTATACTGCCGTCATAAGCAAGAAGTCCAAAATCCAAAAAAAAAAATTCAATTGCATATTTTGAAATTAATTGCATAGTTGTATATGGTTTGTACGGCCTAAAAACTTGAGCCATTCAATGAAATAAAAAGATTATTTTCTATGGGTTAATCGGAAAGTGTCAAAATATATGCAATTAAATTGTTTTGAGTTTAGGGCTTTTTTTAACTTATGACGGCAGGATACTTCTCCGAATGTATGTTCCAAATACGTTTCAAAGGGACTGCCTTTTCGAAAGGAAGCTTCCCCTCTTCCTCACATTTGTGTCTCGAACTGAGGAAAACAAGAAAAACTCTTACCAGGCAACACAATAATTGGCATATCTGACATAATCGAAGCTATTCCGACGGTGATTCGTTCCCTTAACGCCTCGAATTTGGTAACATTAAATTAAATAATTAAGTTTAAATTTTAACAACTCTGTGTTAAATTTAAAAACTAAGAAGACCTGAAATTATAAACGTATAAATGACTTATGAACATGGCGAATCACAATTTTAAATTCCATACATAGGAGGTGAAAATATCATCATGAGACTCCTTAATAAGCCAATTTTTTTTTTTTAATTCTTTGTTTAGCGTAATAATGTTTGTAATGAGAAGGGGGGGGGGAGGGGAGATCGGAAGTTTGGGCAGTCGTAAAAATTCCTTAGAATAGGCTTTGCCCCTGTATGTATTATACACAACACTTGCAACTATCTGAATATAATTTTAATCGATTCTTTTTGTTTAGGATGATGGAGGCTACTTTGGCATTGGTGGCGGAGATGAGGAAATAGGAGGAGGTGGAGGAAGATGGGTGGAAGGTGGAGGAGGAGATAGTACAGGTGGAAGATGGACAGAAGGCGAAGGAGGAGGAGCAGGTGGAAGATGGACAGAAGGAGGAGGTGGAGGAGGGAGATGGACTGAAGGCGGGGGTGGCGGAGGTGGAAGATGGGAGAGTGGCGGAGGAAGTTGGGAGGGTGGAGGAGCTGGAGGAAGTGGTGATAGAAGATGGATAGAAGGTGGTGGAGGAGGAGGAGGAAGTAGATGGGTGGAAGGCGAAGGAGGTGGAGGAGGTAATTGGGTAAATGGTGATGGAGGAGGGGGAGGTGGTAGTTTGTCCAGTGAAGGTGGCGATGGAAGTAGTTGGACCAGTGAAGGCGAGGGTGTACAATCTGCACGCAAAACGTTAGTTAAAAAGAGAAAAGTGATCCGCAAATCCGGAGATTAAATTTTTGAAGATCAGGTATGAAAAGTATTAATAAACAGTTATCTTTTTTACTTTAACAATGTTATTGCAAAGTATTATCAGAAGAAATGGTCGTTTCGCCGCCAGGGGTGTAGTGGAGCGGGAACGCGTGGGAACGGAGATCCTTTACCTTTTTAGAAAGAGGAACGGCGTTCCCTCACCTAAAATTTTTAAAATTTATATACATATTTTTTTTAACATTTTTTTTTGTAGGAAACTGAATGCAAAACTATGCTTTCGTTTTCTATCCACAACTTCAGAGCTGAGCAGGCAAGTTCAAGTATTTTCAAAGCACTTGAAAGAGGCGTGGCCACCCACACATGGCCATACCATCAACAATCCGACACATGCAATACTATCATTCATCCAATTTCAATTATCATCTTCGACGAATGATCTGTATTTGTGGATGAATTCCAGACGTCAAATTTATATGGCTCGTCATGAATACGGACTAAAACTATCATCGATATAGATGAAAACTATCGATGATTAAAACTCGCGTACACAAGTTCACGCCAATTATCTCCATTTTTTTTTTAAACAAAATTGTGGTCTGGCACACACAGTTCTTTGCTCCCTTTCCTTGAAGGTTTCTGCTACTCTAATTTTAACGGGAACGCTAACCGATTTATCAACAAAAGTGTTATAACGTTTTGTATTTTTAATTCTTATATCATTCACTTTATGTGACAAAGCGTTCCCACGCCTTTTTATTTTACACTACCCCACTGTTCGCCGCCAACCTTAAGAAGGCAGAAACGACAGTAAGTATCTATTCTCTGCACAACTTCCAACGAAAAATCCGAAATTGAGTATTTTCTTGGGTGTTTGCAAAACTTCTCATAATTATACAAAAATAACCATAGATTCGTCTCAGTGATATCTTTTAAAGAAAAAAAAATGAGTATCTGGATAAAAACAAAGGAGAAAAAAAATGAAATTTCCAAAAACATAAAACAGTCGAGTTCTAGCCCGTTTTTTATGTAAAATGTAAGACAAACGTCCAGACCTTACTAATCAATGGATCTTCAAACGGATTAGCTTGTATGATTAGGAAGGTTTCGACTTATAATCCTACAATGGTTTGAACTTCATTAAATAATTCTTTCCATTTTTAATTAATTTAAAACTACTTTTTTTTATTTCATAATTTGGCGATAGATAGAGGCGATCAGCTTGTAATTTAGGTTGAGATATTTCCGCCAAGTCGTTAATACAGGTTTACCGTCGTTTAAGTGTTAGTTTGCCCGACATGTTAGGGTTAACTGAGAATGATCGTAATGTTAGATATAGGCAGAATGAATTGGCGTATAATTATATGGCTTATAGCATCTTTAAAATTGAAAAAAAAATTAATTTTTGAAGAGACAGAATTAATGAGGAATATTTGTTCTACAAATTGAATGTGTTATTTGAACTGTATGACAATTTAGAGTAAGTTAACTTTCAAAAACATTTTAATTTCGGGAAATCTCCGTTGAAAAATGATGAATCTTATTTTGTTGCCAGATACTAGACTGAATACAAAGTATAAATGTTGAGGTTATGTGAGATGACGTCACAGTCAGTTCATTACAGCGGGACTAAATGAAACGGATTGCAATTGTATATTCAGCAAGAAAAAACTTCTTAATATTAAAAATAATTTAACTATCAGTATTGGGTAGTGGTACCTAAAATACATTTTATTGATATCTAATTTTAAACAATAGAGATACTAATTAGTCTTTTTGAGCATGATATAAATAACATATTATAATTTTTGTAAACTTTCCTTTAAAACCTCAACAGCTTGTGCAGTAGTGATAAACTTCTCTATTTACCTCTATTATATAATCTTTATTTACAGAAAACTTCCCCGATATACACCGGTATTTTTCTTTTAATAAATTAGAACAAAAGGTATGGCCTGAGTCCATATTTTTTTCCTACTGTACCATTACATTATAGGTTGAATTCAGCATTTTATGATAGAAATTTTAGTCTTCAATAAATTCCTCAAAAAGTTTTTAATTGTAATAAAATTATATATTTTTTCGCAAAAATGAATTTTGACGGTCTTTAAGGCTGGGTTTACACAATACAAGTTTTTATTTTTTCTTTAAAAAATATTTTATGAAATCGGATTGAAGAGATTGGCATTGGTAAAAAAAAATATTTTACAAAAAAATCTTCTTTTAGGAATAATATCGAAGAACTTTATAGTATTCCGACATAAGAGTCAAGAAATGCACTATAAAGTTCTTTGGCGAAATTTTCTTCAAAATATTTTAAAAAACATAGAAGGTAGGGAATTAAATATGAAGAAAAAAAGTAATCAGTAACAGCCTTTTGTTATAAAAGTTAAAAATGTGTTTGTCAAATAACTTTTATAATGTTATGCTGGCCGTAAGCTATTTTTTTAAATCAACATTAAGTAATAGAAAAAGGGCGCAACGCTTTAAATAAAGAAAAGTCTTTGGGAAAATACATTGTCTTATTTCCAGTTAGGACGCTGAAATTTTTTTTAATATTTCAACTAAGGTCATATGAAGAGTAAAATTTAGCTATAGTTATTTTAAATAACCAACCCTAATGGGGTGCAAAATAATTAACCATATAGCGCACATCCTCCCAGGGAGGTCCCTAGGAAGTCATTTGGAGACCTGGGGATATATGGGGACTTCCTATTCATGACTTGAAGTGAGAAGCGGTGCATAGATGGCGCTGTAAACCGGACGAGACCACAGAGACTTTTCGCAACTTCCGGTTGGTGTTTGATTGAGTGTCTTTCTGAGTCTTAGTATTTATCCATAGTTATAAATTTTAATCATAATGAATAAAGTGTAGTCAAGAAGGAAGTACGGGCGATGTTGCTTCGTTCCGCAATGAGGTACAAAATATAGGTATGAAATGTGGTATGAAATATAGACTGTGAGGCGACTGCAATTTTTGGACCCCATCGAACATCATTCTGATTTTTTTATAGAAATTAGAGAAAAGTGAGTAGATTACGAATCCACTGGTGGCAAAAATGGTCAAAACTGATCAAAAATCGGCTTTTAATGAGTTGAACTAAATCCAGTTGTCAAATGCGCCATAACTTGCCAAATAATGAGCATTTTTTTTTGGTGACCCTCACTCTTTAATTTTCAATTAAGAAGGTTGCAGACGATTCGGATGTGTGGCTATGGCTTACTAGCATCTTTCACAAATGAGCCAAATTGGCAATAAACATTACGTCACTGATGACGTAATTGATGTCGCTAATTTGGCTTACTTTTAAAGGATACAAGTTTTCCGAGGCAGAGATCAGAAATCATTTGCGCTTTTCTTCATTGAAAATCAAAATGCAGTGGGTTGACAGACGAAAAAGTTTGTTCTCTTTTTGGCATGTTATGACATATTTGTCAATCGGATTTTAGTTCAATTCATTCCAAGTCGATTTTTGATCAGTTTCGGCCATTTTTGCCACGTCAGACCAGTGGATTGTAATCTACTCACTTTTCTCCAAATTCTATAAAATATTCAGAATGATGTTCGATGGGGTCCAAAAATTGCAGTCGTCTCTCGGACTAATAGAATAAATTTTGTTTGTACACACTGAATGAATTAAAAATTTACCTTTTCATATTTTACCAGTTATATCAGCTTTTAAGATGGGTTTGCAAGAACACCACTATTGATATCAAAATATTGAAATCAATATTGGTACATAATATAAAATTAAAAATTTCTAAATTGATATCCTTAGGCTTGATTAGAAAAATTGTAAGTCTTTAATAACATTGCAACTTAAACTGACAACAAAGTACGTATCTATAACTAAGAAAAATTTATGCTAACAAATATGTGTTAATTTTTTTTTAATATCATCTGAAAGTAAACACATTTCTGGTAACATATGTTACCCAAAATTATCCTTTATAAAATCAATGAAATACTTGTTTCAATCATTTTTAATATTGAAGTAATATAGTAATTAAAAAATCCTTAATATAACCTGTTGGCAAAAAATAAATTATTTTATACGTTTTTTTAATCGCACCACCCACTTCCATCAAAATTGAACAAACTCTACCGGAATTCGAGTGTTGTTCACTTTTAGAAATTAATTTATTAAAAAAAGGAACTACCAGGAATGAACTTTGAATCTTTTTGTACAAAAAGTTCTATAAATTAGATTCTTTATTAAAATTTGTTCCTCTTTGCACGGAATGACCCTTAAATATTTTAGTAGACACATCATTTGAAGTTATAATACACCTTTTATAATGACCTAACACAAATAATTCACTCAAACACCTTTAAAAAAAAAAAAAAAAAAAAAAAAAACTATTAAAAACATGACATTTAATTTAAAGTACTGTATAAATTTGTGTAGCGTTACAAGAAATAGAGCCTAATCTCTAAAAATACAAACCTGTCAAGCAAATGAAGTTAATATTAAATATATTATTTATGTCTTAAAATGGTAAAATTATATCATATGAGCTGAAACTTTTGAGGAAAAAAAATCTTTATTTCATCAAATTGGGTATCTAAAACAAAATTTGGTACATATAAATGTATCCAAACGAGACTTCTGGCCTATGTCTGGTATCGTCAACAAACAGTTAGCTTTAAAAAACATCCAATGGATCGGATAAATCGATCCGTCCATCGATAATTAATTTCTCTTAGTATTTAGTATCTCATCTGAGCTAAAAGCTCCAATTTTTTAAAATAGTCGCTGTTCATTTGAGTTTTTAAATGCAAAACAAACCTTGAATCGAAATGACAAATGCATTGAAAACAGAGATACTCTGCCGGAAATGAGTAACTGGAAGACGCGGGAAGTCTGCCAATCAGAGACGGGATTTGTTTCCAAACATCAACCCATGAATAGACCTCCCTAGGAGGCTATATGGGACTGCTTTCTCATTGAGTCCCAGAATATCTTCTAAATAGGGTTCCCTCTCATAAAGTATGAAAAAAAATTGTTCTTCGATTTTGGAGCAAATAACACACTGTGGAATTGTAACTAAACTATTTGTCAGAAGCGGAATTCTTTCAACTGGTTTTACAAATTTTGGTTTTGTATACAGGAAGGAAAAGGCACAAAAAACACAAGGATACTTTCTAAGATTATGGCTGATAAAGGAGGACATACACAAAAATATAAAAGTAAAAACTTAAAGAGGTAATATTTCCAAAGTTAGTTTTGAATATATAACCCCATCATCCACTTAGCAATTCATTTGCTAAAATAGTCTCGTTAAATTTTCTTAACGAAGCACGGAGTATTCAGTTACTGAAATAGGTCCTCGTGTTTGAATGCATCATACAAGGTGATTATAAAATAACTATACATTGTTGTGATAAGCACATTTTATTGCATATGTTACATTTTTTATCAAATATATATCATATCAGGACACACCTTAAGTCCCGGAAAACATGGCGCTTCATATAGCTTGGTGTCATTTCCTCAATTACAGTTGCAATTTATTGTTTAAGCTGTTCAATATTGCGTATTTTCATCTGGTATGCTTTGAATTTTATAAATACCCATGCAAAGAAGCCGACCAAACGGTATAGTGGTTAGCGTGCTAGCTTCTGGACCGCGAGGTTGCGGTTTCGAGTCCCGTGTTAGGCATGGGTGTTTGTAAATGTATGTTGGCTTGTCTAATGACGAATGTTTCGGCGCATTATAGCCCTCGTGTTGCTGACGGCGCCAGATAATCTGAATACAACCTACCAACCCATGCAAAGAAATTTAGGGGGCTCAAATCTGGTGACCTTGAGACCACATTTTTGGTGAGTCTAGGTGGAATGCTGGGTGCTGTGCCGAGATGGGCAAGGGGAACACATTGAAATATACTAAAGGTGTGTCCTGGTATGATATATGTTGTATTAATAATATAATTTATGTAATAAAATGGGATTATCACAAGAATGTATAGTTACTTTATAATCACCCTGTATATGTCACAAGAACTAACAAGGCAAAACTATAAGAGAAAACTAAAATTCAATATATCGTAATTACAATTTAAAATTTTCAAACTCAAGTTGCATGTTTTGCATTATAAAAGTTTCGATAAAGGCTCGTAAAAGAAAAGATATAGATCTTTTTTATGCTTTACTTAAAGTGGACTGATTTATTTACTATTTTTTTCCGTTTTGTAATATCAATTTTCTTCGTTAATTTCCATATTAAGGTAACAAACAAGAGAAATAAAGCATTTGTCATGTTGATTTCAAAAATTTTATGTTGAATGATGCCCTTGATCTATTAGTGTTCTTGCTTTATATGTATATTCAGCAAGAAAAAACTTCTTAATATTAAAAATAATTTAATTATCAGTATTGGGAAGTAGTACCTAAAATACGTTTAATTGATATCTAATTTTAAACTAATATCCCATATAGCAGACATCCCCCAGGGAGATTCCATAGGGAATGAGTCTTCAGTCATCCCTGGGAATGACTTCCTAGGGTCCTCCCTGGGAGGATGTGTGCTGCATGAAATGAAGCGATGCATCTAGATTTTGATGTCGATTAAGTGGCCATTAAAATAAGAAACCCCGAACAACAATTCGAAATATTATTCTCCAGAGAGCCGAGTTCTATTGGATAGGTGGATTAATAATATTCCCACGAAGACTTTGCCCGCCACAAACAAAATCGAAGTTAATATAAAGGATTTAATAACATAAAAATGCGGGATTTTTATCTTATGTCACCAACCGAACCAGTGGAAGGTTTCCGTCGTTAAATACCGATTTCGTAAAATTTGATGAAATGCACTTTCATTGGCAATGAGTCTATCTAGCAGGTTTCAGATCGATTGGATGACGGAAAACCTGGTAAGTTAGTCTTACGAAAAGGCAGTTGAAACGTGTGTAAAAGCGGTCTTATAGTGACTGTTTAATTGAGAAAGAAAACTATAGTGGACTGTAAAACGAAAAAATTAACCTTAAGATTTAGAATTTGAAGAAAGAACGTCACTTACCAAGCTTTGAGAAAACCAAGAAATTTAATACAACAAACTGAAGAGATTTGGATTTTAAGCAAGTTCGTGACGATTCCGAATACAAAGCAAGAATGGTGAAAAAAGAAATGTCCTTTCCTTTTACGTTAACTCAGTTTTTTTTCTCTTTTTGTTTTTTGAGTCACACGGGGCCTCCTGGTGGCTGTCAAATTATCATTTCATACTTGAACAGTGACAGCTCTTAAAACATGATAAAATGCATTCTCTATAACGAGTCTATGCTTAGTTTCAGCTTGATTGGATGATAGCTAGTGGATTAATTATAATTAGCCCTCCGAAAATTTACCCGCCACTAACTCATAAAATCGAAGTTAATATAAATGATTTAAAAAGTTATTCCAGGTAACTAATGATGTGATAATCAAAAATGAATTTTTACATATGGTATCAAATGAGTTAGATTTGAATTATTTAAACTTTGAAGTGATTAGGTAATGCATTTACTAAATATTACTTAGAAAAAACTTCGATAAGTGTAGAAGGAGAAAAATAGAGGTGTGTATTGTGATTCTCTTGGAATCAAATAGAAAGAAATCATCCTAAGGATACGTGTGATTTTTTTTTTTCATTACTATTATTTTACATTTCAAAGTTTTTTAATTCTCATTTGAATTTTCTAAAAATCGTGCATGCAATATCTAAAAATTAGCCCAAGGTAATAGGAAAATAAAAAGAACAGATTTTGCAATTAGACACCCAAATGCAATTATTGCTTTTATATGAACTTGTTGTGAGTTACACAAGTTTTTAACAGTTGGCCAGAACTTCGATTCAGGCCTGTAGATATTATTACTTTATAAGAGCAGTTTTTAAATTCAAAGAATGAGCTTTTTTTTCCAGGAAAGTGTGAAGTTCTGGATGTTGAATAAAATGGACCACCTGTTCAGGCGCAATTTCAGTTCATAATTAGTATACTTTTTTTGTACTGTTTGATTTGGCAAAAAACATATTTGTTCAGTTTCATTGCCCTATAAATGATGAAAGATTCATCATCTGCAATATGCCTGTACAGAGATAACCACAAGAATACTTACTTATTTTCCTATAGTACAATATATTTCTATAACTAAAATATATTTATAAATTATTTTCATTTAATCCGCATAATTTAGTGCAGACCCAATTCCCTTGTATAAATGGTGTTTCATTCAAAATAATTTAAAGCGTTATATATTGATTTCATTCATTATTTTTCTGCAGGTGCACATATGAAAGAATAAAAAAAAACCTGGCCTAGCAGATGGAGTTCCAGTGACGGTTTAGGGTCATCAAAAGTTATTTCGTGTACTGACTAAGCAAATTATTTAGAAAAAGTATTATAAATTTATTAACAACTCTTGATGTACTCTTCAATATTAAACTGTTGACAAAAAGTGTTTGTATAAAATAATTATTACATGTACAGTCAATCAGGGTAACTTTGATCCATATTTTCTGTAATTTCTCTTGATCAACTTATGTTTTAATAGTATTTTCAGACCTAGTGGCAGAAAATGGAAGAATAAACCTTAACTTATAGTTATTTACACAAATTAGTAAATGCTGATAATGAAAACACTAAAAAATAGGAAAATAACCCGGTACAAAGTTACCCTGTCATTCAGGGTAACTTTGAACCCCGCCATCAGAAATTTCATTCAAATTACCTTTTTTATTCAATCTAGGAGTCGGAACAACTTTGAAACAGTAAAATTAAGTTTCTAAATATTTGAAACACCGTAAGCTGCAATTCTCAACATCATAAAGTTTGAGCATTTTAAATAACACCACAAAGAATATATTAGGAAAGAAGTTGATTAAGAATAACATGAATAGATTACAAAAAACTATTTATTATTCAATTTAAACATAAAAATATAGTGAAAAAAACAATCTTCAGTTCAATCACTTAAATATAGACTAATTTTATCAATTAAAAATTGAAAAGTTAAATAGAAAATAATAAAACTAATAGCCATATAAATAAATATTATATTTTTAATGGTAAAAATAGTATGACAAAATAATATAACCCATAAAAACAAAGTTCTGTAAACAGCGTGTTCTTGGGGTGTTTGCATCTAATTATAAATATCAAAAACATTTCTATTAGCAAACTATAATTCAAAATTTGCTGCAAACTACGTTTCAAATTGTATTTAATGAAAATGAACTTGAATTTATGCACTCACCTCCAAATATTATTTATTTCTTCTGATCAAAGTAATTTTATTGTTTAATTATTTAAAAAAAATTAGCAACAGGAGTTTCTTCAATGATAGGTTAAATGCCATTTTAGCACGATTGGATCACGACTAGTTGGTTTATTAGTGTTCCGTAAAAGCGACCTTTCAGTGACAGTTACAACACCAAAATTTGATAGAATGTATTGTCCTCGACATCGAATCTATCTGCCAAGTTGCAGCCCGATTGGATAACGGCAAGGAGGTTAATCATGCCTCCGCAGATTTGCCCGCCATCGACACAAATTCGAAGTTAATATTAAGGATTTAATAAAAACAAATTTTAAATTTCATCATATTTCACTTTGGTATTCCTTTGCTTTATAGTTTTACACCAAACAAAGAATCATTGATCTGAAAAACTCCATTTGTTTTAGCTGGAATAATAATTGCTGAGGATAATTATCTAAAGACGTCCGCATGAGGATAATTATTTAAAGACGTCCGCATGAGGATAATTATCTAAAGATTTTACATACCGCATCTGTTTTCATAGAAATTTTTCACTCCTTTAACTGAAACGCTTTTTCCAGCAATTACAGGTGTGAAGATTTTTTTAGCTCTGTGAACGACTGCTGGATCATTATTTGTAATATTTTTATTTCATTAGATCTTGCATATAAGGGAAGAATCCGTAAATTAAGTGGCATTCGTATGTATATAAATGTATTTAAAAGCAACTGCAAATAAATTGAAATAAAATATGGATTATACGTGCAGTGTATAGATTACCCACTGTTATCAGCTTAATTTTGAATCGGTTCAAAGTTATACTGAATATGTGGTAAAATGTTAGTGCCTTGGTTTTTTGCTTTTTACCAAATGTTGGCAAATAAATCACCATTAGCTACTAACGATTCCCCTATTTGCAGAAAATTATATAGCTTATAAAGTGATAAGTTGATACTTGCAGAAATTAACTGATTTGCATCAACTTCAAACAAGTATTAAAATGGAACTTGCAAACAGTACTTCAGAAAAACAACTGAATGACCAAATAAATTATGTACTATTTTGCCAATTTATTTTCTAAACTATAGAGCAAGAAGCCAATTTCACAATCTTGTCAGCAGTTTTCTGTAGAGGCATGCTATGTAAAAGCTAGCATGTAAAGCTTCATGAGCAGCTATGTAAAACCAAATATACTGAAAACTAGGAGGTAGCGCAAAGTTACACCTTATGGTTCAAAGATATCCTGAATGATCGTATATCTAATTTATGAATGCAAAAGTTACAAAATATTCAACAATTGCCCTATTGCAATCTTATTAATTGATTATTCTTTAATTATTTCAATTTAAATGCACCTGTCTTTAATAAACATCAGTTTATATGGTTTCTAGGTAGATTTTAAACTGAGGATTATTTAGGTATGACTTGCTTTGATATTTACTTTCTTATATAATTCTTTATGGAAAAATGGTGGATTCCAAATATACATTTTTAATCTTAAAATAACGTCCAGAGCTTTGCTTGCGGGTGTTAATATTACTTAAATATTCTCCTTACATTAAAATGAAACCAATCGATACTTCAGATGAATTTAGAAAATTTTATTCGAAGTTGAATTTTACAAAAGCAAAATTAAAAAAAAAAATATGGACAAATAGTATAATAAATCGCATTGCCCCTCCCCCCCCCCCCAAAAAAAAAGAAAAATTGTTAAAATCTAGATCTTTATTTCAATTAAGACCATTAATTGTTTGTTGTATAATTCGCTAATAGTCAAGTTCAGAAAATAATGTGCTGAAAATTTTATCTCCTGCGTTATACATTATAAAAATTAAAATTATTAAAATTTTCCATAACTGTCAAAAACACACCTCGAATTTGGTACGGTTTTATTTCTTTTCATATAGGTGCAATGGAGAAAAATAAAATAAAATCTTAACTTGATGATGATTATGAGAAAAAATTATTTTGGTTAAGTTCTAATGAACATTTCATTTGTCTTTTAATTTGCATAAGAATTGTTTTTAGCTTTAAAACAGCCCAGATCTGTGAATTTAAACCAAGGTGACCATCCGATCAACGTCAAAACTCAAAGGTCAAAAGATGGAATAATGTGTCTTTTTTTAATAACTCTAATTTGTACCTTAGTTGTAAATTTTGAACTCAGATAAATGTTTTAAAGTTAAAAAAAAAACTAATTTCATCCCCAAAGCCATTAACTAACTGACCTACCTTTTAGGTTTGCATCTACAATTATAAGTATCAACATCCAATGCACAAAGCTATTCACTAGTATTGAGAACGCTATCAATGCAATATTTCTGATCAGTTCCGATATTATTAAACCCTAAATTCCATACTTTGAAAAGGTTAACCGTGTGTAGCAGATGCTATTAGTGGCAGTGACTAATGCACAAAAACTTTTTGTTTTAATAAATGAGAGTATCTACATAAAATTTTTCTAAATCTTAACGTAAATTCTACAAATAGAGAAAAAGTGCTTGTAATAAAAAAAATATACATTTTTAATGTTTTTACAACAGAAAAGAGACCATTTGTTATTTTTTAATTCGCAAATAAATGAACCATAACCTGAAATGATTGCAAATACAGTTTTTGAACAAGCTAGATCGATGATATTCTGAGAATGCCATTTTTAACCAGTCCGCCGCAGCAAAGAATTCCGATTGCCATTTCTAGCTTCCAACAAGCATTTGAATAGACAAAGATGGAATACTTGACGCCTACTAGTCTTCAATTATCACTATTAAAAAGATAGATTATGAATCAGTGTTTATCATTATGAGTCTCGCATCAGAGGCTACTAGAATAGATCATTCAGGGTTCAATACTTTATCATGAGATAATTAGGTACCCCAAACTGTCATGAGAAGAGGAAAAGCAATTGTTAAACAGGGGCGAAAATGGATTCATACAGTTTATGGTGACTAGGTGAACACGTGCAGCAATTTCTAAAGCATTGATTTATATCTACAAGGGAGCTAATAAGGGATGTAGTGGAGGGGAAACGCGATAAGATTACAGTTTTATAAAAGGCTCAAATCAGCTAGTGAAAATGAATTTCAAAATAAAATGCTTAAGTTAAGGTTTTTCTTTTAAAGAGTAAATAATATAAGCCATAAAAACAAAGTTTTTAATATAAATGCTTTATATACATTGCCATTTTTTATATTCATTAACGTAACTCCGTTTCTATTTTCAGCGTGTGTTTGCATCTAATTTTAAATATTAAAAACATCTCTATCTGCAAAGTGTGCGGTAAACTATTTTTTAAAATTTATTCATTAAAAGTAAATGTTAATTTAAGTACTCACTTCCTTTCTCATCTTTTATTTATTATGATTAAAACAATTTTATTATTTATTCATTAACCCACTGACGGTCATGCCCGTATATATGCGTCATTTGATCCCCAGTTTTTCCAGCAATACACAACATTTTTAAATTCATAGATAAAATTTTAAATAAAATATTTTTTAAAATTTTTTATTAGAATTTTAGTTCTAATCTACCTAAAACAAAATAAATAAAAATATTTTTTTTTAAAATTATTTATTTAGATTAGAAATACAATTTAAAATTACTGCAGGGAAAACAACTATAGAATTTCACCCATTCCCTGGACCGTCAGTGGGTTAAAATAATTTTATCAACAGGAAAGAGTTTCTTCAATGATCGGTTAAATGCTATTACAGGGCGATGGGATGACGGCAAGTTAGTTTGTTAGTATTCCGCAAAAGCGACGGATTGGATGACGGCCAGGGGGTTGATTAGGCCTCCGCAAATTTGTCCGCAACGACATATACAGCCACCCACCCATACACACAAAATTGAAGTTACTATAAAAATGTAGTTCAAATTTTCACCTACATATGGCTCTGACTCTAAATCTAAATGCTTATATACAACTTCCATGCATTTTTCTTTTTTATGTTTTTGCTGCTCAACTCTGTCTATGGGAATGTTGCTGAAATTGACTGTGCTATTTGGTTCTGAAATTTTTAAATCTCTCCCATAACAAGCATTTTTCTACTAACAGCACTCGGGTTTTCATGAATTTATCAGCTTTATGTATGTAGGAGTTGTGATCCGGCGTTGCTTGGTACAGTACCCCCCCCCCCAAAAAAAAAATCAGAACGATGGCTATATCTTGTGCTCTAATTCTTGAAATAACAAACAAAAGGTACCGTTGTAAATCATGGAAGGTTTTTAATAATTGCATGTAGTTTTTTTTTGTCACGAGGGGTCGACTACATATTAACCCTTTGCACTCCAGGCCTTTTTCGCGCGGAGGAATCAGCAACTCGAGACATTTTAGGTTCGGCTAGTGTTTATGGATTTGCTTCATAGAAACTAAACACAGTCATTGGCCTTGCATCGAATTTCCGCATCACACCTAATGGTCCTCTCGTGGTTTGGCATCCAATCGTGTGGCGCCTGAGAGGCGCCACTGGAGTGCAAAGGGTTAAAACAGAACCAAACTTTAAAAAGTTCAATAGCAACCTCATAATATTATCCCATATTTGGATTCAGCATCCAAAAAAATGTCGAAATACAAAAATTCGTAATTTTCTAATGAACGGTTTGTAATTTAAATGATAAAAAGAAAATGATAAATTAATGTTAAATAAAAAAAGTTGTTTTTTTGGCCATAAATACTTAAATAATTAATATATTTCAGTAATTTTTTTTTTCAAAAGATAGTTTGTAAATGACCAAACATAAATAGCAAGCAACTTTTGCATCAATTTCTTTTTTAATAATTATTATTTAATAAAACTATTTTTAATTTTTTTTTAATAGAAACCTATATATTTTTTTGCTTTCATTAGATTGACCATGGTCTGAACCCCCCCCCCCCCTCCCCACAATTTTTTTCTTTTCGTTTTAGTTTTAGTTCTCGATTTTGTAGCGAAAATGTAAAAAACGCTCACTTTAAGGGACCGTATAGTAGACGACTTTTGAAAACTATCAAAGATTAATTCAAGGTAAACTAGAGGTGTGGAAAATCGCACAACGTTCAATTATCGTAAAATGGGGTGAATAGGAACAGCGGGGTGAATCGAAACAAAATTTCTTGAAATTACAAAAAAAAATATATTATTTTATACAAACAAAGATTTTATTTTTTGTATATATATTTTTAATCTGTCTAACGTGTTTGGAATCGTGGAACATATGTTTTGTGTGGTTTTCAACAGCGTCCTTTTTTTTTGAAAAAATTTACTTCCTTAAATTACACTTATTTGAAACAAAATTTTTTAAACAATTTCAATAAGTTATCCTTTAAAATTTTTACTGAATCATGTGATTTTTTCATTTTATAAATAATTTCTATGATCAAGTTACATTTGTGTTTACAGTGAAATGTTTCTGTAAAATAATCACGCTTTGCTGAATACTGTTTACTAATGCCTACATTATATATTTATTATTTTCTAATTATCAGTAGTATACGTTTTACTTCTGTAATTACAGCTTTCGATATTTTATTTATTTCGTGTGAAGAATGCACATCTTTAACGTTGTAAATAAATTATGTTACTTTTGCGTTTACTTGCTATTTTTGTATTAATCTTAAACATGACACTATAAATCCAAGTAGTTTCTATGCAATTTTAGACTAATATTTGTATTTTATAACGTCGTGAAACGCCGCACTGACCGTTCGATTTCTCCCGCTGTGAAGTAGAACCTTACAAATACCTTTCGTTTTATGGAAATTCTCCCTGAAGATCAGTCAAAAAATGGTAGAAACATTTTCGCTCGTAAGTGACGTGCTTTTCAACATAATGCATTGAAATTTGGTATATAGAGTAAAAATGATGAGTAATCGAATGAAATGATAAAAAATACGGATTCGTATTGAAATTTTCGAAGATAGTGTTACTTTTACTTAGTAAAAGGTCCCTCAAGAAAAAAAATTGCATCAGATATATAAAAAATCGTAAGCAAAACATTTTGGTGCAAACCGTAAGATTCTACGATAATTAGAACCGAAGATATAGCCATTGTTCTGATTTTTTTGGGGGTACTGTACAACCCAGTTAAAATTGGTTCTGTCGATCTCAAGTTATGAGCATTCCCCCTTTAATCCCCTACCCTTGATTTCACATCTTAATAATAATACTTCGCAACGAAATTGTGTTTCCGATACTCTGGATGAGTCAAAATATCTGTAGGAAAACACCGGATTTAAATTAGCTCAGTAGATCTCAAATTATGATCACATCTCCCACCTCCTCCTCCTCCCCCGCCCCCCCGTCTCCCCATATGAGATTACACCATTTTAGTTACAGAACATCAGAATGAAATTGTGTTCCAAATAATCTGAATTAGTTGAGAAACCTCTTGGAAAAAAAGAAAAAAAAACCCGGTTTAAATTGGTTCAGTAGATCTCAAGTTATTGTCATACCCCTTAAGGGTAGAAAAGTGTGGATAGGGAGGGTTTTCTAAAATTTCAAGTATTCTGAAATCTCTCTTATTTCTAATATCATGTGTGCACAATTTCACGAGGCAGGACAATCAATTTAGCCATTAGAGCTCATAAAAAAACCTCATGTAAAGTATGTGAATACAGTGCAAAGTGGTATGACAGAGAACTACAAAGTAAACACTTATGACAGGTGAAATCATATTATTATTAAATATAAACTCTTTGCATAAACTCTTTTCGTTGCATGATTTTTAATACGGATGCACCTGTACAACCAGTGGTAGAAGTGGGAAAAAAAAGGTGGGGGGACGGCCGAAAGTTGGTGACAAGTGCACCCCCTCAACGATAAATTTTATAATTTCGTTTCTAATAACAATAAATCTATAACAATTAAATAAATAGCAATTAACTAGTAGAAAGGAAACAATTTTCAACACGAACCAAATTTTATTGTTACGTCCAAAATTTATTGTTATTTTAATGAATATTCTACGACTTAGTTTTTTTTACTAGGAAGTAAGAGATGAAGTGAAGTAATAATTCAACATTATATACATAACTGTTTATTTAGATTTAAATAGTGCCTCTAAATAAGCATACTTTCATAAAATTAAATTAATAAGGAAATCTAATTTTTTTTTAAATACTTTGTCTTTATATTTTTTTCTAGTTCCTCCAAAGTTAAAATTTGACCAAGTGAAAATACCTATATCTTTATACAAAGTAGTATAATACATTTTTATAACCACTATGACATAAATAGGTTTTTTTTTTTTCAGTGACTTAAAACTTTTCTCAGTGTCATTACATTTCGCATTTCCCTACATGCTTGGTATATGTTTTAAGAAGAAAATCTATGCTTAATTAATTTTAGTACTATCTTATATCCCATGTCCAGTATTGCTTAATGTTCAAAGAAATTTATAAACAAAATTAGTGATAAAAACTGAAAAATATAGTCCGGAATAAATCAAAAAAATTATACAATTTTGAATTACATGACTCGGAAGACAGTGATAAGATGAATTTGTTTCAACAATTTCGGCATTGATAGTATATACAAGTATTAAATCGTGCATTCAAAAATTGAAAGTAAAGAAATTGCAAAATTATATTTTACCTTCTTAAAGGAAATGTTTGCATTTTTCAGCTTTCTCGTTTGGTTTCATGGATAATTTTTCCTGCACTTTTATGAGTTTTACTGGTTTTGTGTTTAAAACTCTGCTTTCTTAAGAATACTCGTTAGTCAAATTCCTTGTCTCCATGTGGCAAAATTTTACACCCTACCCATTCGTTAAAAAGTTTCAAATCTTGTTTTTTTCTGGTTCCAAGCTTTTTAGCAGCCTTTTGTATGTGTTGCATCCAAGTTTTTATTCTTCACAAGTAAGCCATGGATACTAGCTGTATTTTTGAAGGTGCGTATCATTTTGTGTCCGATACTTTGGATAATCATTACTGCAGTGCGTTTTTGCTTACTGTTGCTGCCACGTGCTAGATTCTCTCTCCACGTGGTCTCTTCAACTTGATGCACTTGCACATTTTCCACTGCTCCTTCCTCAACGTTCTGTAGTGTATTGGAGTCATTTTTCTTACAGTTTTGAAGCCAAATATATCAATCTCATCTTGTTTTGTACTAGATGGATTACGAATACAAATGCAGTTAAGAATCAGAAGTAAGTTGGAGGAATACACGGTTTTCTAATAATTATCAACAAAACGCAAAACATTTTAAAGTAAATGGTCGAGGACAAAACAGGAAATGATAGTGCAATAAATATGTCTTTTTATATTCACTCCTCAATAATCCCAGACAACGGGAGCCAAAACTCGCCGAGCATTTCCAAGAAAAATTGACTGAAACTGCTTTAAATAAAACAAAAACGAAAGTATAAAAAATAGCAAACAGCCAGAAAAAGCGGAAGTAATGAAAATGATTAATTCTATTTTTCCCCCTCCCTTTTAATTTTTAGACTGATTGAAAGTTTTTTAAAATTGGGAGAATAGATTTCGGTAGTTTTAGAAGTGGGGGGACGGATTTCAGTGTTTTTAGAAGTGGGGAGACGCAAGTGCATTTTCTGGACAAGTGGGGGGACGCGTCACCCCGCGTCTACCCACACTTCTAGCACTGTGTACAACTACACAGGCACTTCACTCTTTTACATATATCACCTTTGGATTTCGTTTTGCGACTGTGATGTTTTACTTATCACTAATGTGAATTTCATGTGTCTGTGCTGTTCCACTGAAAAGTTATTAAAGAAATATTTATACTCCTTTAAATTGTATCAGAAGAATGAATTATCATGTTAATGTAGATTTATTAGATCTATTAATCATATGATTTGCAGTATTTAAGCTAAAAAATTTGATGATATTTATTGATATTTGACAATACTATTCACTTTTAATTTCTATTATGGTTTCAAATTGGATAACGGATAATAGTTTTGGCAACTACTTTTGTCATAAATTGTTTCGTTAAACTCACCAACTCAGATAATTTTCTCCTCAAGTATTTCCAAAGGTGTTGCTGAAAACGCCAAATTGGAAATATTTTTGCCACGTTGACAAATGTCACTAGCATTCAGAAGTCTAGTACTATCGTTTGTGATTAAAGTATTCAACTTGCGGCCAAAGATGATCGCATTTTTTTTTTTTTTTTTTTTTAAATTTTGTTAATGTAATTGTCTGGCAATACCTGTATTAATTAGGTTGCCATATATATATTAAATGATTAACCAATAAAAATGAAAGATACCAGCATATAATGGAATAATTTTTATTTAATTTCCGGAACTAGATTAATAATTTTATTTCTTATTTAACAAGTGCTGAAAATCTAATAATCCTGCATAAATATTCATAAGTTCATATTTAGTTAATTGATTGAGATTAAACTATCTAATTAAATTATCATGGCATCTGTCAAAACTCGATTTGTAATTTATGTAGGCATTCAATTATAATTACAAATGCCACTCAATGATTCGATGCAAGGGACAAACTAGGATTATGGTTGGTTGTTTTCAGATTATCTGGTGCCGTCAGCAACACGAGGGCTATAATGTGCAGAAACATTCGTCATTAGACAAGCCAACATACATTTACAAACACCCATGCCTAACAGGAGACTCGAACCCGCAACCTCGCGGTCTAGAAGCTAGCACGCTAACCACTATACCGTTTGGTCGGCAAACTAGGATTATGAATCTAAGCCGAACAGCTTTTTTTTTATAGAATATTGTTTTGAAAGTTTCTCTAGATCTCTGTTAAATTATATAGCAGTGGTCTGTTAAAATGTTTACTAAGTATTTATTGAAGACATACAAGGCACACAGACATGCAGTTTTACTCACATGCACGAAAACATCTAGAATTATTAAATTTCAAATTAGTTGAACACTCGACTTCAAATTGAGACGAGTGTCTTCTATGAAGTTCAAAGCTATTACAAATACAAATAAATACAAATTTTAAAACGAACAACATGCTCAAAAGGCCCAACAGGGTTGGCCGAGAGAAAATATATTGTTGTGAATTTTTTGCAGAGACAATGATGACACAGTTTTTATTAGATAAAAACTATAGGTTATTCTTCCTTCGAAGGCTCACAATATTTCTTGCTCACAATATATATATATATATATATATATATATATATATATATATATATATATATATATATATATATATATATATATATATATATATATATATATATATATATATATATATATATATATATATAAATTTGCATAAACATGAAATACAGAAATTTCAGTATAACGTAATTGAAAATACAGAATTTACAGAATACAAAGTAGAATCCATCAAATTTGCAGGCTACGTAATAGACCAAGATAATTAATTTTACAAAGTTAACATAATTAAACTACTTACAATTTAGAAATTAAAAAGTAACGGGATCACACATACATTATAAATTATTTATGAGACCATACTTAATAATATAATACAATACAAAGTTGACAAAGTGTTTAACAATCATACTGTAAAAATGGAATTCATAATGTAAGCTGACAAAGTTTATAGAATCCAACAATACGCAAAAGTAAATACCCTTTTTATCACTAAATAGCTACAAATTTTTGCACTAAATAACCCAAATTAAATACATACTAATTTTGCAGCACAAAATCACTTACCTAGCTAGTGTTATTCAATCATTGCCCATTGATGATCCCCTAGAAGTGTGGGTAGACGCGGGGTGACGCGTGCTAATGTTAGGAAGTATAAATTATTTCCTTATTAGTTAATATTTTTATTATAAGATAGGAAAAATTCTATAATTTATCTTTGGAGATGAGGGGGGGGGGGGGGGCGTGAAATTGTCATCAACATTTGCACTTCTCCTCACTTTCCCCCCCCCCCCCACTACTTACAACTCTTTCCCCACTGTTTCTTACAACTCTTTACAGACACGGAATTTACAGCATTAGTGGGAAAATCTTTCCAGTCATTGATTATCCTGTTGTAAAAATAGTGTTTTATATAGTTTGTAAATTGAGATTTGAGCAATTAGCACTCATTTCCTCGCATCCTATTGTCAGTAATAAATTCTGAACTCATAACTTCCCCCCGTGTAATAAATTTAAACAACTGAGTCTCGCCCTTGCCCTTTATTCCTTCAGTGTATAACATGCTTAATTTTTTCAATCTATCCTCATATGCCATCCCCGTAGTGCCATGAATTATTTTTGTTGCTCTGTGTTGAACTTTTTACAGCAGATCAATGTCCTTTTTTAAAAAAGGTGACCAAAACTGTACTGCATTCTCAAGATGCTGCTAAGTCTTCTAGTAAATTTTCTCAAACATTCTATATACTTTGTTATGGTAATTTTCAGTTGAATCAGTTATTTAAGAAACCCTTAAAATAACTTTTACCGAAATTAAGTTTTCAAGTAAATATCAATTTCTTTGGAATAGATATATAGTTTAGAAAATAAACCGCGTATGGATCGATTTGTCTTAAATTAAAATGGTGATCCTAGAATTGTTCGTTAATTTAAGAAATTCTATAGCACAGAATAGTTCCTCTTGATTTTGATATTTTCTCTCATCTTATTGATGGATTTTCTCAAATAAACAATTCATTTAACATAGAACAAAGTTACAAAATTTGATAACAAATCCGGTTACACATTTGTTTGACAGTGATTTGTTTGAGATAAAAATAGAAATCTCGTTTCTTCTGTAATTTGACTGCGTGGGAGTTTTGTCAGCACGCAAAGAAACCATTTTCTAAATTGCTTCAGATAGAGCCAGCTTTAGAAATTCTCCTTGGCTATATTGTTGAATAAACTAAGACATGCATCTCTGAATTAAATAAATAATTGAGTAGCTGAGAGTAAAAATGTTTGAAAAGCTACATGAATGAAGCAAGATTGAATTGCTTGTTTTTTGAGGCTAGATTCGATGAGGTGAATTTTTCGAATCTGAACTGTTTTCTCTTTAATAATAAAGATACGGGCAAATGCATAAAGTTAAGTCCGTTGAATCCTGCAACCATCAAAACAAGTACGAGAATAATATAATCCCCAAAAAAGTTTTTAATAGAAATCCTATGTATGCATTGCTAATTTTTATATTAATTAACAAAAGCATCATTTCTGTTGCCAGCGTGTAATTGGTGTTGGCATCTAATTTTTAAAAACATCTCTTTCGGGGAGGGTCTATGCGGTTCCTCTCAAAGTAAGAATTAGATGGTTATACAATTTAGCTAAGCCGAAAATTACTATCGAAATTTAACTTCATAAGAGTTTATTGCCGACCAAACGGTATAGTGGTTAGCGTGCTAGCTTCTAGACCGCGAGGTTGCGGATTCGAGTCCCGTGTTAGGCATGGGTGTTTGTAAATGTATGTTGGCTTGTCTAATAACGAATGTTTCGGCGCATTATAGCCCTCGTGTTGCCGACGGCGCCAGATAATCTGAAAACAACCAACAAACCATAAGAGTTAATTCAATAATCTTTAAATATGAAGCGGATGTTACTAACAATTCTAAACCTTTCGACATCTAATATTTTATCAACTCAAAATATTTCTTAGAATTTTGATCAACATTATTTTATATAATTATTTATGTATTTATGGGATTTTACCTGAAAAGGAAAACATATTTCATCAAGCACTTTTAGCTACAAAATGACCACTTCTAATGGTAATCATCGTTCTGTTTACAGTCCGTAGATTTGACATTTAGGCATATTGCTGGCAAATCTGCGGAGGCCTAATAACCCCCTTTCTGTCATCTAATCGGGCTGGAACTTGGCAGATAGATTCGATGTCAATGACAATGCACTGTCACTAAAAGGTCGCTTTTACGGAATACTAATAAACCAACTTTTCGTCATCCAATCGCGCTAAAATAGCATTTAACCGATCATTGAAGAGACTCTTTCCTACTGCCAAAATTGTTTAAAAAAATAAATCATGAAATTGTTTTAAAATCGGAATAAATAAAAGATATTTGGATGTGAATGCATAAATTTACATCCATTTTAATGAATAAATTTTGAAAAGTAGTTTACCACATATTTTGCTGTTAGAGATAGTCTTAATATTTAAAATTAGATGCAAACGCCAATCATAAAAATTGGCAATGCACATAAAAGGCTTATAAATTTTTGTTTTTGTTTTTATGGGTTATATTATTGGAGAATGACATGTATTATAGTCTGCCTTATAGGGATACATTTTTTTAATTAAATGTAAAAATACCCTATATATTTCTTGCTTCGCTAATTTTCATATTCTTTAATTTAAATAAGTCTTCCACTGTCCTATGCAACTTTGAGCCCTCATTGATACGATTTGAATTGGCGCAAGTCTCAAATGTGACAATAAATCGTCTGTAATCTTCTCCGCGTTAGAATACAGTTTTATAGACGTGCCTTCAATGTAACACTTAGCTCTCTGCAACAAACTATTCGTGACTATTAAACATTTCGTTAGCGGCACTACACCTAAATGCGGCAAAAGAAACTACCGCTTTAGGAATAAAGCGGCAGTTTCTTTTACCTCAACCAAATCCTTAATAGTCAAGAATAGTTTGCTTGAAGCGGTTCTTTGATCTTTTAACTGAAGTGTCAAGTCATAGTACACACTGTCTGCTGATTCCCAGAGTCGCCAGTCAAGCTATTTCGAGACAGTCTGGTGGGGATAAAAATTGGCATAGAATTGACTTTTCTTCTAACTTAACTATTCTTTCGTTTTAGGGGAATCGTAAGATGATGGTTTTTAGAACGTTCCGCAATTTTTACCCGCTCTCTACACACCTAATGCAATATTTTAATAAATCACAGGATCGGACGAAACCTTTCTTGAAAGCTTACGAAATTGTAGTCACATTTAATTACTTCAATGTAGGAGATTGCAATACAAATTTAACGAAAATAATTGAAACATTTAATCAAAAAATTAAATAAATATGTTAAATTTTTTCTGACAGATTGTGCAGCGAGTTTTTACATAAAAAAAGCATTGTAATTATTAATTTTAAAGTACTACATTTAATGTTTTCTTGACATTTCACGTTGATTTTATTTATCTAGATTTTAATTCTATTAGTTTTTTTTTTGGTTTAGTTGATTTTTAGAGCTAACGATGATTGAATGATATATTAAGGTTGATGCATAAAATAAGTTAAAATCATGCAAATGACCTTTAGAGAAAACAATTAGGTTTAAGCATTTGTTGTAGGGTAACGGTAGAGTTACCATATAAAGTCTGTGGGAGATTAGCATCTGAGATCAATATGCTAATGATACACAAAAAATATATAATAATCAATTTTTAGTAAGATCTCAATCTCGCTAGTTGTCATTACCCCAGTAGCACAAATCCGCTGGCCAATATCGGCCTCGACACAGGCCAATTCCGATGTGGACCGTTGTAGAACGGATCTTGACCAATTCCGCTCAGTAATGGGTAAAATATAATGGAAGTTTTGAAACACTGATGCTACTTAAGGTGCACTTATTCGCTGATTATCTTGAACCTTAGTATAGTATATTTCTTTTATGCAAGAGTTTCAGCTTTGAATATTTTCCGGATCGATCTCTATCCTTAAAAGTTGAAGCTCATCGGTGTTTTTCAAAAATATATTGTACTATAGACTTCAATATATTAAAGATTTCCCCATTTTTTTTCATAGATAATCCATCATTTCATAACTGAATCACCAACTCACGAATAGATTTAGGAACTCCATTTTAAGACAATCAGTAACAAGCTAAAACTAAACAATTGCAGCTATCAAGTCGTCATGACACTTGCGTACACTTAAGTGTTGAAAATTTACTGCAAGTCAGTTGTGGAAGACATCAGAATTAATTTTAATATTGCGTACAGAAACTTTTTTTGCATCGCACTTAGCAACATCTCCTAAATATTTCAATTTAAATACTTGCTGCGTTTTGTAAAATCAGAAATTTATTATAAACTTATTTTAAAGAATCAAATTAAACATATTTCAGTAGTTACTGAAGATATGAAGCAAAAGATTAGAAATTATGCTAATTTATTTGTAACTTCGGCTTCCGTACGGAGACTTTTTTACCCACTGTATACTATATCCAAAATACCCTTGTGAAAAATTGCCTACCTAAGAATTTTAAGTACGAGATCTGGTAACGCTGCGTAAACGTGTGGAATGAATGTCTCTAAGCATTTCATTCTAAAAGTAAATATCTTCTACTGCGATAAGAAACAATGGCCCTAATATATTTACATAGCTGTATCGAGTAAATTTCAATCTGCTAGTAGTGTGCTTTGCATTGCTAAATCGCAATACCAGCGCTTCTAAGAAGCGCTAATGGCCTGAAGGGGAATTCCTTAAGAATTCGCGTGGCTTTCAACGTGTTAACTGGTTGATGTTATTAATATCTATGTTATATTTGGTGTTGAATAATATTCATTAAATATTAAGGTAGGTATTATATAAAAACCTAAAAAGTGGCACAAAGTTTTCCAGTTTGATGTTATGCAAAATATATGCTAAGTGCAGGGGCGTAGCCAGAGAATATTTTTTTCGGGAGGGGATTGAAAATATAACAAATCAACACAATCCTTTTTGTTACTAATGCCACATATACTTAGTAATCAAGATAACAGGTTCTTTTTTACTTGTACTTAGACATGTAAATACGTTTTAAGTAAATTTACTATTTTAAACAAGAAGAATCTGTTAATTTTTGTGTTCTAATAGCAAACATGAAAATTTCGGGAGGGAATGTATCCCCATATCCCTCCCCCTGACTAAGTGGAATTTTGAAAAAATGTCACTCAAAATAATTAGTTCTAATTTTTTATCTGAATAAATTAGCATTTCACAAAATAATTACTTTCAATTACCCATATGTTTACATACGGTAATGAAAGTATAGTATTCGATTGAAAAAATCGTGTTTTTTTTGCATGTCTCCACGTTTTGGAACTCACTGATTTCAAAAAAGTGATATAGAAAAGGTAATCTCTCTGTTTGTCTGTGTATACAGGGTTAGCATAACTCCCGAAACAATTTACCTACGATGTTTAAATTTGGTGTGCGGGTTAGTGGTGATAATGGGACTTTCCAATAATATTTTCGTCAAAATCGCGCATGCCCATAAGGTTGAAATCATGAAACATCATGTTTTTCAGCAATTGCTAAAAAACGACTTTATCAATTTTGATTAAAATCTCTGCGCTCTCTGTAAACCTTCTTTATCAATGCTAACATACGTTATATTGCTTTAATTATTGATTCATATCGACCAATACCTATACTTTACAATGTTTTGAAACACGCGTCCTTTCATTTCCCCGCTTAAACTCTGGCACCTTAAAAGTCTATATTGTGACCTGTCCTTCGCTAATAATGTGCATGTTTTTCAACATACCGTACTGAAATTTATATTTACGAAAAACGAAACATTTTAGATTAAAGAAAAAGATAAAAATATGGATTCGTACTGAAATTTACATTACGTAGTAAACAGCCCTTAAAATAATAAAATGTATATTTAACTAAAACTAGGTGTGTGGAACATCTCACAGCTTTCAGTTACACTATAATAATATTGGTAATTGCAATATATTTATGGTGTTATTTACGATTTTGATATTTTCCCTCATTTAAAAAAAAGTGGTCAGTATGGAGATATTTTTAGTAATAATTTTTACAAAAAAAAACGACAAGCTGGCGAAATTGGCGGTGTTATTCGATAAGCTTTACATTGTCCTTTCTTAAAACAGAAAAAAATCAATCGTTGATGGGCGATACTTAAGGGCAGAGAGTTCTGTGTTAAAGGCACTAGTTTTTCAATATGTTACGCTTTTATCGCATTTCTACGCGAACTTCGAAGGTGGGGACGATTAGAACTAATTAAAAGGCATTAGCACAGGGACTTTTAAATCGGAATAAATCAGTTTTCGAAATACAAATAAAAAATTTAAGACCATCAACAGGCTCAAGGTCCAACAGGGTTGGTCGAGTAAATATATATATACACGTATATAGAAATCGAAAATAATTTGCATACAATAGTTACAGGATCATACATACAATATAGAATAGTTACAGGATCATACACACAATATACAATGGTTACAGGATCATATAATACAATACAATGGGGTGTTTCAGATTATCTGGCACCGTCAGCAACACGAGGGCTATAATGCGTCGAAACATTCGCCATTAGATAAGCCAACATACATTTACAAACACCCATGCCTAACACGGGACTCGAACCCGCAACCTCGCGGTCTAGAAGCTAGCACGCTAACCACTATACCGTTTGGTAGGCCGATGGGTAATTGAAAGTAAAATATAGCAAACGAATTATTTTGGTGCAAACAGCAATATTCTATGACTTTTAAAACCAAAGATATAGCCAGCTTTCGTTTTTTTTTTCTTACACAGTACATAAAAGTTAGTATCTCAAATTCTACAGAAGCTAAAATAATATTCTTTTATTACCTAGTTAACGAAAATTATTTTTTGTTTGTTTACTAGAAAAGCAAGAAAGTTGAAATAAATAAGAAATGAAATATTTATTGAAGAAATGTATTTGTGAACTCCACTTTGTTTGTTACGAGGTGCTTACGTTTTCAAAATGAATAAAGTTAAAATTTATCTATTTTGTAAAAAAAATGTGTTTACTTTTCATTAGTCAAGAGAACGGGGAAACGCAAAATATTTTTTTAGTGAGTGTCATTTTATGCTTGTTATCTTGATTAGTTTTTTTTTTTTTTAAATCTTAATTAGTATTTTAATTCAAGGAAATTCTATTCAAGAAACAATCGTGTGTATGTTTTATTAGCCTTTCGTCAGTTTTTTGAGCTTCAACTAATGCGCTATTGTTCTGAGATTTGTTGAATAGAACAATTGCAGTCGATATCACTGTTGAAGAATGCTAAAAAATAACAAAATTAAATTAGTAGTCTAAATCAAGGAAATTTATAGGTTTATAAAAGAGCAATTTATTTCAAGAACCAACCAACCTTCATAAATAAACAATGAGTAGTTTCTATAATTGATGATCCGAACGATTTAAGCGTTAAAATGATTACAAAATAATGAATCATCAGCATACTATTGCGGTCGAAAAAAAATTGTGCTGTCAAAGAGTTGAAGAAATCGATGTTTGAATTTCTTTGATGGCAACCCCTAAAAAGTTGCCAATTGGTATAAAAATGAGATTGTCAAAGTGTAAACCCGATCGGATAACGCTAAGGTCTGCTTCATCAGACCTAAAGTGTAAAAAAACCCAGCTATTTTCCGAAAAAAATCTGTGTTTTTCCGCCATATAATTAATCGAATGGTTTCTTGGCGTTTTTTTAGTACAGTTTTGTAAAGAATATTTCTAGACTCAATTTTTGCTCCTGTAACTTGTTTAATAAAAGAAAAGATCGGAAGACAAATGGCTTTTCATTGATCGGGCCCAAAAAATTGACTTTTAAGAAAAATGAGAAAATTCACTTAAATTGAAATTTTTTTATGCTCTTTCAAATAATTTTGAGTGATTTAACATCAAATAAGAGTTATGGTTTTTAATGGATCGTTAACCTTGTAGAGGAAAGATGGGGGGGGGGGGGAGTCGTATAGAAAGTAGATGGCGATAGAAGAATTACATACGAAGTTTAACATACAAATCGATTACCGTAAAATGGGGTGAATCGGAACGAAACTTCATGAAATTACAAAGAAATTATTATTTTACACAAATAAAGCAGTTTTATTAATTATATATTTATTTTTCATTTGGTTAACATGTTTTTAATCTTGGAACATGTTTTGTGGGGTTTTCAACATTGTCCTTTTTTTAAAAAAAAATTCTGAAACAGCTTGCATACAATCCAATGAGTTTTAACCTCTCCAAAACTTATCCCGTAATTAATAACATGTACCAGTTATAGACTTAACTAATATATTTTTAGGTAAGTATAAACATCTACAACAGCATGCCATACTTAATTTAATTTGGTTTTAAAAACTTTTTATTTTACGAATTTTTATGTTTTGCCTCATCTCGATTTTGAGATTTGCGGGGTGAATCGGAACACTTGAAAAGTGATATTAAAAAGCTGTTTTTGGCAAGATTATGTTCCACACAAGATTCAACGACTGAAGAAGAGTCTAATTACTCCCTTCAAGACAGTAATCAAGATTGCAGGCTTGAATAAATGTCAGAAGAGGAGCCTAGTTTCCGCATGGCAGAAAACCCGATTATTCCAGTGGTTTTTTCTCTAAATAACTTCGTTATCTTTAAGTTATATGGAAAAATGTATGAAAACTATGTGAGAAAAGTTTTACACCCACAAGATTATTGCTATATAAGGGTGTTTTACAAAAAGCGCTTATGAACGAAGAGATTTTCTGAAATAAATGAGGATGCTTTTCTCCTTTCTCAAGTTATTTTAAAGAATTTGCAGTCATACTACACGCAAACATAAAGTAGATTAAAAAGTATTTTTAATTTTAACGACTATTTGGATGAGTTATAGGAGAGTTATATAAGAGTTGATACGCTTTCAAACATATGATTTGTTTTGACAATAATTGACAAACACACATTTTATCCCTCACATTAAATAATTTTTTTATGATAATTTTGTGTTCCTATTCACCACAATGCATTATTATTTGTTTTTTGCCACCCTATAAACATTTAAATAAGATCAGACATAAATTGTAACGAATGTTCCGATTCACCTCTTTCTGCGGGGTGAATCGGAACACCAGGAAAAAATTCAAAATAAATTAAAATCCTAGTTTTTACAAAAAATTTTGGATTGATTCTCAAAGAAGAAGGTAAGACCCAAGTTTCTATGTCAAAAATATGTTCCTTAACGATCTTATTACAACCGATTATTACTTTGAAAGTTGAAAAGTGTTCCGATTCACCCCATTTTACGGTACTTGAAAACAAACCATAATGAATCAAAAATCAAATATTCACAAATATTGTTTTATAACACTTGAGTTCAATCTATATAAATAACGAATAGTAATAGTAGAACAAGTTTTATGCCAAAATTTAACCAACAATTAAATAGATTGATAGGTAGAAAAAGTCAAGTTTTCCCGTGTCCGAATATAATATTTAAAAAATATGCATTTACGGAAATTTATAGTGACATGTGATTTCGGTGTGTTGGATCGCAAATAAAGTAAATGACCACAAATTCCTGCTTGAAAATTAATGGGTCTATTTGACTAATATGCAATGTTTGCAAGAAATTTTTTTATTGTATAATATAATTTTCTTGCAAGATAAAAATGACTTGGATTCAAAATGCGATTTATATCCTGTGTATTTAATACTAAGTATGTTCAAATAGTCAATAGATTCGATGGGATTTCATAAATGGTCAATCGTTTGTTTTTTAACTATTAATTGCTGCTTTGTCTTCTGAGCTTTGTATTTTAGTTTTTATGTACCAGCTTTTACATCTTGAAATAAAACTTTGATCCAAAAATCATGATAGAGGAATCCTTATCAAAGAATAGTTATGATAAATTTAATTGTTTTAGTAATTTTAAAACCGAGGTGACATTCCGCCATTTTGTTTGGTATTACAACTTTATTTTAGACCACCTTTTAACATGGACGAGATTTATTTTGAACACAAAGAATAATATAAAGAATAGTTACTTACAAAATATATTGGTGTTGCGTGTGAAATACCAAGGATTACCAGTTTACAACTCATGTATTTAATATAATAATTTTATGCTTATAGAAATTATTACTTCCGAGGCTTTGCAATTACAACGTTCAAATCTAAATATTCTAAAAATACTTTGTCAGAATACTACAAAAATAACTCCCGCATTGCAGCCTAAGTAAGTGTAAATAAAATAATAACTATTCGAACTGTCAACATCTAACGTAAACAGGTTACACAATATACATGTGTATATATAGATACATTTATTCAAAGGGACGAGCAACAATTGTTAGACCACTTCAAGAGAATTGACCCCAAAACACATTTCCCTAAATTTTTCCCTGACTACTGTTCTGGAAATATTTTATGAAGTAAGCTTGCAAGTACTTCATAGCACTGGTTGGTTACTGATGAGTTGACCTTTGAAATCCTTGACTTGACCTTATAATCCTTGACTTGAGTATGACCTCTAATTCACGAACATACGAATACGATAAGGTCTATTTTTTTTTATCTAGAAAAATTAAATAATATTTTGTAGATATAGTTAGGAATTCAGTTTAGAAGGTTATTTGCGATGATCTTCAATCCATTTTGGTGATTCGTTTTCCATATAAGAATTAAATTCAACGGAAGCTTGAAAATTGTAACTTTTGAAAATATAATTGAAGATTGAAATAATGCTTAATAACTTCAAATTGGTTCAATTTATATATTTATTGACATGAGAATCATACACTGTATAGAAAGATAATGCATGTCATTTTTAACTTTGTGATGATAAAATTTAATAAAATGTAATATTCAAATATGAAGTTCACGACTTCAGTAATGATGATAAATGACCTCATAACATGAGCGTTCTGTCAAATCTATTAAAAGTTATCTTACAAGAGTTGCTACACAGAAACGTTTGGAAAATTATTTGCCTAAGTCGGTCTTTCCAATTTATAACCTAGTATTTATGGGTCAAAATCACGAAATGGGAAAATATGGCTCATCAGGAATTTGATTTTAAAACTTCATGCAAAAAAGTTTGTTATTCCTTACTTCTTTCACTGAACTTATTTTCTAAAGGAATTCAAAGTTTGAAACGCTAAATTCTAATACTAAACATTTGCGTTCATTCTTTCTTTCTTTATTTTTTTTGCTCTAATCCAGTCAAAAGTGACGTGATGGTAAATAAATATTGCTCCATAAAGAAATTTCTTTACTTTTATTTCTTATTGCTATTTTTTAAAGATTTTAATAGTATTATAACATTATTTAATGAGTGAGACAATATATAATTTGTCTTTTGCATTTTTATTACGGCGATTTTTAACACTTCATAAATGGCTATTGAATTTTAAAACTAATGGATTTTGTTCAAAATTCTCGAGCCTTTTCTCTATTTTCGTTTTCTTTTCTTCTAAAAATGATCAAAAACTCGAAATAGTATATGAAATGAACAGATTAGTGGTATCTCGCACGCTTTACATAATTTCGACGAAGGTGCTCCTTCCTGAGACGTCGCCTAAATGATCGTCCCCGAATTTCCTTTCTACATCGTATAGTGATTAGGCTTAACTGAATACGAAAACCATGTGCGGTCATAAATAAAGCCACATGTCAATGGTAATCATTAATATCACCAGTTAAATCTTCAGCATATTAAAACATTAAAAATAGACCGTCGCCGAAATGATGCATAATAGATGTACGCACGAAGTTAAGACTAAATAGCAATCGATTTTACTGTACAAAATAAAATTATGTCCACTTTCTTTAACGTTATCACGTGCGAATTACTAAATTTGCACCCATTCCCCTATTTTTAAAGTTTATTGATTCAAAAAATCATTAGGTTGGTATTTATTTTATTTTTCATGAGCATTTTCTTTAATTTCCTACATAAAAAAACTTGTAACATTGACCTTTCGTGATTTTGACCCTTATTGTTCATTTATATAGCAGATTATAGATTTGCAAAATGAATTGTTGATCTACGCAATTTTATTCACAATTTTTGCAGTTATATGGCTAACGTTTAATTCATCTCATTTTAATTTTTTACTTTCAATTACACATGTATTTACATACGGTAATAAAAGTAAAGCTTTTGGTCAAAAAAAAAAATTCTATATTCTTTACATTCCCCCACGTTTTGGAACTTGCTGATTTCAAAACATGTGGTCAAGAAAAAATGTATGTCTGTGTGTATGTGGTCAGCATAACTTCTGAAAAAATTGTCCTACTATGTTCAAATTTTGTTTGTGGGTCAGTGGTGCCCATGGAACCTACCATTAAGGTTTTCTTTAAAATCGCACAAGTGTGTAAGGTTGAAATCATGAAAAAATGTTTTTCAGCTATCGCTAAAAAACAGCTCTAACGATTTTGATTAAAATCGTTAAAGTGTTCTAATCAGCCTCCCCTTCGAAATTCCCATAGAAATGCGATAAAAGTATAAAAAGTTTCCTTTAACATAGAGCTCTCTGCCCTTGGGCATCGCCCATCAACGATTGATTTTTTTTCTATTTCACACACAAGAGGGGACAATATAATGTCTATCGAATAACATCGCCAATTTTGCTATTTTGGCGGGTTTTTTGTTTTGTTTATTTTGCCTTTGTAAAAATTATTACCAAAAATATCGCCAACCTGAGCATTTTTATTTAAATGAGTGAAAATATTATAGGAAAAAGGTAAATAACTCCATATTAAATTTTAATGTAATAATTAAGATTATAGTGTAATTGAAAGTGGTGAGAAGTTCTACACCCTATGTTAAGCAACTATCCATTACTATTATTAAAAATAGTTTATTAAGGAGACTTTGAAGACAACTTTTACATTTTAAATGTTTCACTACAATGGATTTTTTTTTGTAGTTTGACTGTAACGTTTTTTAACTGTGCTCTCTGTGTTTAAACTCTGTGAAATATCCCACGCTATTTAAATTTTTTAAGGTCAATTTTGAAATTTCAAAAAAAGTGGTTGGATTACATTTTTGTGCAATTGTAAAATATGTTTTATTCATTTAAAAAAAATATAACCTTAAATAAAAAACTAATATAATTTAAAAAAAGTCTCGTGTCATCTTTCAAAATGTAAAAAAAATATTTCATTTTTGAATCTCGGACTACAAAATGAATCCATTGAGTATTCCTAGTGAATGCAGCACAAAGTTAATATTCGTCACTATGTCAATTTTATTTTGTTGCAGCTGAAACTAAACTTTCAAACAGCTTTTGCCGCGATGTTTTTTGTTTTACATCATTTTTTTAAAGCGAATGCTGCAAGATGTACATATTTATTATTGTTCGCGATCTTCAATTTATAACCTAAAGTTGCAGAAGAAAATAAGAAATGCTATTAGAAACATTTATTACTTTTAAATCCTTTACATTAATTTGGATTTTGTGTGTGTGTGTCTATGTATGCCGATGGTGAGCAAAATTGAGGAGGCTTAATTAACCCCCTTGCCATCATCCAATGGGTCTGAAACCTGGTAGATAGATTCACTGTTGATGATAATGCATTATATCAAATTTTGGGGAGAGCCAATTGGGTTGAGAAAAATTAAGCAAATTTGCTACATTTTCCCCCCAACCAACTCTTTGTTGATTATTTCTCAAAGTATCCCTTGAATTTCCTTACTAGTAATTATTCAGTGTTTTACTAAGGTAATCAAAGCTATACCAAAGTGAAAGACATTCATACAACTAATGTACCGCTACATTGGCGAATGTGACAATATACTTTTCGATAATTTTTGCAATATCCTTTCTTGTTAGTGAAACAGAGGAGAGGAGAAAAATTGACGAGCGATCCTCAAGGGAAGAGAACACTATGTAGAAGACACTCGTTTTTCATCTTTTTACACCTTTATAACATTTTTATAGGAATTTCGGAGGTGGGGATGTTTAAAACATCTTAAGAAGCATTATCATAGAGATTTTGATCAAAATCGTTAGAGCCGCTTTTTAGTATTTGCTAAGAAACGTGATTTTTTTTCATGTTTTGCGCTTGCGCAATATTGACGAAAACCTTAATGACAGGTTCCATGGCCACCACTAGCCTGTACTCCAAATTTGAACATCGCACTTCTTCTTCTTAGCAAGGACTATGGGGACTAAGGCACCTCTGCTTAAGCATTTTGTACCAACCCCATATCCCGTACAGATCGGTAGTGGGCAGTATTGCACTGAATGTAAGCGAACATTCGCGAGAGGGAATGCGCAAGTTTACCTATAGCCACCGAAGAGTTCATTTCTACCTCTTTCGGTAGCTACCAGGTAGATGGCAGCACTACCTACCGTAAATGGAACTTCTTAATTTAGAGGCAATACCAAGCAGAAAATTCCACCAGAAGACTTGGCTTTGCCACCCCCAGAGGTATTGATTTGTATGGGAACTTGGAAGACTTTGCGACCATGACTGATTTAACGTGCTCCAGTCACTATTAGCGAACACGGCGGTCTTAAGTCGGTCCCAGGCCCGAACTCGCAACCTTAGTTGCGAGAACGATACTCTCATGACTGGGCTACGCGGCCCTTTTGAACATCATAGGTCAAATCGTTCGGGAGTTATGCTGACCACGAACACACAGACATACGGGCCGACATTTTTCTATACCATTTTTTTCAGTTGGATGTTCCAAAACGTGGAGAAATGCAAAAAATTCGAAATTTTTTTTGGATCGAAAACAATACTTTCATTACCCTATGTTAACAAATGGGTAGTTGAAAGTTAAATTAAAATGAGTGCAGGTAGCAAAAGCAAAACTCAAAGTGAGATACTGTTTTTATTTTGCAAAAGAAGAAAAGATGATACGTATGTGGTGAAATTACTGTTCAAGTTGAGAAAGAATCTCCAGATAACATAGTTGATGAAGGAGAAAAAATAATTTTATCCGCAGATTTACAGACTCGGACAGAGTTGGTATTATTATGTATTTAAAAACAAAAATGCAATATAAAGATTTAGAGACACATCTATTTAGAAAATAAAAAAAATAAAAAATTTAAATGTTTATGGAAGTTTCTTTAATGCATATTTTTGGCAGTGTATGTTTGAAATATTTCGAGGGGATCACGCCACTGATATTGATCCTCTCTTGTTTGCTACGCCTGAAAAGTTTCTTCGAAAATATTGCATCCATGTATTTTACAATTATATCAGACCCTTTCAATTTCCATGAGTTTAAAAACATTTTCCTGTTCTTTTTTTTTTATTATTTTTTGAAGAAGAAGAAGAAAAGAATTTTTAAGAAATTTTCCTTATCCCGTAGATTCGGACAATGATTTGAAAACTTTTTCAATAAGAAGAAATTTTTTATTTTTTTTACTCTCTTCTCTCCCCCTTTCCTTTTTTTTCATTGGTGTAGTGAGTCTGTATTTTTCGACCCCACCCCCCATTCAGCAACTCTAGTTACGCCTATGCTTTTACAGAATTCTAATAAACCAACAACTAGCCGTTATCCAACCTCGCTAAAATAGCATTTAACTGATCATTGAAGAAACTATTTCCTATTACCAAAATTCTTTTAATTAATAAATAATAAATTTGTTTTAATCTGAATAAATAAAATACATTTGGATGTGAGTGCATAAATTCCCATTCATTTTTAATAAATAAATTTTGAAAAGTAGTTTAACGCATATTTTGCTGATAGAAAAGTTTTTAATATTTAAAATTAGTTGCCAACCCCAAGCACGTGCTAACACAAGAAAAAGCGCTTTGTTAATAAATATAAAAATTGGCAATGCATACAAAGTATTTATATTAAAAACTTTGTTTTTATGAGTTATATTCTTCTTCTTGAAAAACACCATGTTTGGATTTTACCTTTCAGGACTCGTTTCGCAAAGGTTTAATTCACCTCTGAATATTGACATTTATTTTATAACTCTATTTCCCCCTATCCTCATAAAAAAATGCAAGGAATAATGTCACAATTAATCAAGATTCCCGCAAAAACGAATTCGCCGAAAATTGCAAAAATGAGAACAAAGTTCCGAAGACGAAACATGGCAATCGTTGATAATGACAAAACTAGTCAAAACAAAAAAATTCTGTTCCGAAGATTTCGCTAACAAAGACGTGTCTTAATTCTGGGAATCAAAAAAAGAAACCTACGGTTTTTATCTCGAACTCTACCCCTGCGCCCTCTACCGTCTAAGCGAAAAGGGGAAAGCTAGCAGACCGACTCGGCAACACACATTTCCCGGTTTTGACAGTAAGACAGGCCGTGAACATGAAATTCAAGCATGGCTCTCTTAAGTTCACAATCGGTACATCGCCACTGGCTATTTGCTTTGTACGTCTTTGTATTTTTTACTATCATCATATACATGACTGGATTTTCACCTAAATCGCACTTCATAGGAGTCATTGGGTAAGTTATTTTTTAAGTAAAAAAATTATTCCAGTGCGAAATTTATTTTCATAAATATAAACTTTTAGAACAGTTTGTAAACTTTTCATAAATGGGGGGGGGGGGGCTCATTTAGCAACAAACTGACATTGTTAATGAGAAACATAGTGTAGTTTTGTAAAAGTTTATTTTTATACAGATAGACTTTTATGAAGAAAATTGAGATGTTTTTATTATATAATTGGTAAGTTTTCAAAGATTGTTGATTTTAAAGTTTGAAATTATTTTTTTAATTATTAAATTAGTGAGTCTTTGCTCGAGGTACAAAAATTAATCGATAAAAAAAAATTATTTTTAAAAATGGATGAAAAAATTGCTTGACTTAAAAAGTGTTACGTGTTCTGGCGCAGTATGTCTTACGTATGGTTCACAATGAATGAAAATCCAATTAAAGTGAGGAATGTTTCGGCGTATTAAAGCCCACGTGTTCCCGACGGCGCCAGATAATCTGAAAACAACCAACCAATTAAAGTGAGATAAAATGTACCAATATTTTTTATTTATTTTTTTGAAGTTTCAAGTGAAATTTGGTTTTATCAAATTTGTTTATTGAGTTAGATTGTTATACTGGAGTTAATTTGAAAATATAGCCAACATCAACAGAAATGCTCTGGTTAAATGTTATACCGTTCTTAAGACGAAATTCAAATCGTTAGTAATAGTTATATTTTTTAATCTATTAACCCATCGATATTTGCACTGGATTTTAGGTCGGTTTATTTGTAAGCTCAACACCTATTTTTGTGCACAATAACGCCTAATCAGACCTTAACCTACAGCTTAACGCAGATTCCGAAACACACACCCAAGCTTAACCGCCGACCAAACGGTATAGTGGTTAGCGTGCTAGCTTCTAGACCGCGAGGTTGCGGGTTCGAGTCCCGTGTTAGGCATGGGTGTTTGTAAATGTATGTTGGCTTGTCTAATGATGAATGTTTCGGCGCATTATAGCCCTCGTGTTGCTGACGGCGCCAGATAATCTGAAAACAACCAACCCAAGCTTAACCAAGAATTCTAACCCGGCACTTTTCCCATGCGAGGCCTAACCACACAGCCATTAGGTGGGCTTATTGGATTTTACTTTTGAGATAGAACAGAAAATGACAGTGACCGAAGGTCTCTCGCACTAAACTCAGAATTTAAGGGAAAAGAAAATACCTTCCGGGAGAACTTTTGGAAGGAACTCTTGCACATTTGCACATCTTACGAGAGAATACTAAACAGTAAAATATATGACCCGATAAAAAAATGTGCAATGTCATCATGTCTACCTGTTTTCGGAAGTAGATTTAGTCTTACTGCTGATAACAGAATCCTGAGCTTTTGAGAGCTCGGTGCATGTTTTGCCTTTAAACGATAAGCTAATAAAACGTCTTACTACATATTGCAAAAACAGTGGCTTTAAGCAAGATATTTCATTCATTCAACTAACATTTGGGCCGACCAAACGGTATAGTGGTTAGCGTGCTAGCTTCTAGACCGCGAGGTTGCGAGTCCCGTGTTGGCATGGGTGTTTGTAAATGTATGTTGGCTTGTCTAATGACGAATGTTTCGGCGCATTATAGCCCTCGTGTTGCTGACGGCGCCAGATAATCTGAATACAACCAACCATTCATTCAACTAACATTTGGGTCGACCAAACGGTATAGTGGTTAGCGTAACATTTGGGTCGACCAAACGGTATAGTGGTTATCGTACTAGCTTCTAGACCGCGAGGTTGCGAGTCCCGTGTTGGCATGGGTGTTTGTAAATGTATGTTGGCTTGTCTAATGACGAATGTTTCGGCGCATTATAGCCCTCGTGTTGCTGACTGCGCCAGATAATCTGAATACAACCAACCAACTAACATTTGGAGGATTTCTAACTCTATACTGATTTCTAAACTAAAAAATGAGTCAGAATATTTGTGGATAGTTTTATAAATTTTTAAAACGAAAGGCAAATAATTTTTGTTAAGAGTCTGTCTGTAACAGGACCTTTTAAATCCTTTATATTAACTTCGATTTTATGCGTTTGTTTGAGTGTGTCGCAGGAAAATCTATGGACTTGATGTCATCTAAAAGCTGAATAGACTCAATGGTGAGGACAATGCTTTCTATCAAGTTTATCACTAAAAAGAATGTTTTACATACGTTTTAATTGTCACATCGGTGGAACAATTAACTCACTTGTAGTCATCCAATTGAGCTGAAACTTGGAATATAGACACGTCGTCGATGACATTGCATTATATTAAGTTTTGGAGGAAAAAAATGTTTAGCCAATGGCACGGAATCGATGGTTTTCTTCGTAGTGGTCAAACACTATGAAAAGCCGATGTGAGCTTAAAATTGCTTAAATAAGTTGCAATTGCATATACAAGTTGGTCATGTATATAAATCTTTTATATTAAAAACCTTATAATTATATGTTAACTTATATAATGCAAATTACATTATAAAAAGAGGTACTATTAAAACTGGTGAATCATAAGATCTTTTGGTAATGTTAGGGGTCACAATTTCCGCTTTAGAAAAACGTTGAAAATGAACACAAGATGTCGGTTTCTTCTGTAGATATCAGTATAGATTTCCAGTACAGTTTCTTTTAGTACAGAGTGAGAATTACCATGATTAAGCAATTATTAAGCAAAAACCATTATACTGATTTATAGATGTTTTTGAAAATGGTCAGTGCAGTACTTAGAAGTACATTTTATGAACCTCAATTACCTAGTCGAATTCAACGTGCTCTCCCTTTGTTTATCGAAGTACAAGAAATCGGTAATTAAGTTTTCGCTCCTTGTTGGCCAGGATAACACATGCAAGTGTTATAGAAAATACATTGAACGGTGTTGCGAAAACTAGATTACTGACTAAACATATCCCGAGCTACAAAGGCAAGCATATTGAATTAGATTAAGATAAGAGATGTTTGTAGAAAAAAGAAGGAAACAAAAAAACTTTAACCCTTGGTTAGTCGCGGATTAACAAATGTCCCCCACAAAAAAAAACAAAAAAAACAAACAATTTTTTAATAGATGCCAGCTTATGATCAAAGCCCGTCCCAGTACCTTTCTATTTAACTTCGACATTTGCCTACGTGTATTCATTCAGTTCCATGCGTGTACTGAGGTGACACAAAACTTATTTGGTTGACATTTATCCCCCACGCGACAAACCCTGTATTTTAATTTTGGTAAGTAATATAAAAGTTTTTTTTTAATTTTTATGTTTTATGAAGGGGGCATGTAATTTTTTATATGATTTGACTGATACATTATTTCTCAAAAATAAAAAATAAAAAAATATACAATTTTTTAACATGATTTCACTCTTTATTTATATTTTTTTAGATTTCTAATAATGAAAAGGAAAAACTGTGACAAATGGGTCTGCAAGGACCAATTAATTCAGATTGAAATATGTATAAATTGTGCAGATGGCGCATGGAAACAGTGCAGACACTGAATTTCTTTCAAGTGAATTTTTCAATAATTATTAATTTTTAATTTATTCTGTTCAATTATGTTATGTTTTTAATTAAAATACCCACTTTGTTATTTGGTCACGAATTTAATGGTATGCACGAAAATTTTAATTTTGAGGACATTTGTCCCCCACGCGACTAACCGCAAGACAAAAGGTCGCGCGACTAACCAAGGGTTAAGTACTGCACACTTTTATATCACGCCATAAATTTTTTTATCCAGGCAAGATTTTTTGTTCATCCTGTATTACTTTGTTTCAAATGTTAAATCTTAATTTCCAAATAAAATTAGCCTTTCGAGACAAGGGAATGCAACGCATTCGCCTAGCATGTTTAAGTACCCAGGATCGAATCCCGATTAGAGTCATTGCTCGGCAAGCTTTACTTTCGAAAAGAAGTAGACCAAGTAGACACGTCAGTGAGTATTTCGGGTTTTCCGCAATTCCAATTCAAGACGCAAAAGACGTTCTCTTTGAAATTCCGTATGGGGTGATTTCAGTTTCAACGCTGTTTTGACGCAGCATAGCCCTGAAGTAGCTTTTGGCTCGAGATAATGTCTAAATCCTCAAAGTAATCAAATTGACTGAGATGAAGTTTTCCGGAGAAAATCACGACCTAAAAATAATATTTGAAAGAATCCTTACTGACGCTTCAAAATTACCGTCCGTCTTTAAAATCCAAGACGACACCACTCTCATAATCTTCAATACCTTGACTGCCGGGCGATTGATATTTAGTCTGGATGTACTCGTTGCCAACCGGCAGTCAAAATATGTAGATACAGTTGCCATTGAAGGAATTGTCTAGCCCGTTTTTTGATAAATATGGTGAGAGTTTTCTTCACACATTTTTTATGAAAAGACGAGGTGCATTCTGGTAAATTTTCCGACTTGTCTCATAGACTGGGAAGTAACTGCAAGTTTAAGTATCCCATCGAACATCCTTCTGATTTTTTTTACAGAATATGGAGAAAAGTCACTGGTCTACCGTGGCAAAAATGGCCGAAACTGGTCAAACATAGATTTTGAATGAGTTGAACTAAATCCAATTGCCAAATACGCCATAAGTAGTCGAATAATGAGCATTCTTTTTTATTTGATTTTGGTTTGGTTTTTTAATTGCTCTTTAATTTTTAATTAAGAAGGTTACAGATGATTCAGAGATCTGGCGACGGTTTCTTGCATCTTTTAAAAGTGAACCAAGTCGCCTTTAAATATTATGTCACTGATTACGTAACTGACCTCGCCAATTTGGCCTATTTATAAAATATGTAAATTTTCCGAACCAGAGATCAGAAATCTTCTGCGCCCTTTCTCATTGAAAATCAAAGTGCAGTGGGTTACCAGAGGAAAAAAATTGTTCACTTTTTGGCAAGTTATGACATATTTGGCAATCGGATTTAGTTCAACTCATTCCAAGTCGATTTTTGACCAGTTTCGTCCATTTTTGCCTCGGCAGACTAATGGATTCGTATAATCTCCTATCCACAATCTATAAAAAATTTAGAATGATGTTCGATGGGGTACCTACACTTGCAGTCGCCTCTCGGACTATCAGATATCCAAATGGAATATTCTATACGTGAAATGTCGAATATTTGACCATCTGCTGACAATATCCTCATCAAGTAATTGATACAAATTGAATGTAGTTCTTCTAATCTTATTGAGGTTTTTAAATCTAATTTAGGAATTGTAAATTAAATTCCAATCGCCCTTTCTTTGAACCAATGGTAAAAGCTTCTGGTTCAAGTTTAGAATAGAAACTCTTTTCAACGAAACCTTCAATTTTGCATATCGAATGTTTATGCAAAATTTTTAGTTTTGTATGGAAATTTTGACTTTGAAACCCTTTGTTTAAGCTTTTCACTACATTAGTGTAATGTAGAAGATAAAAGGAATAGGTTATTTTTGAGATACTTCATAAGAGTACATTTTTGTTGGTTAAGTTTTGAGTAAAAATGAATGTTTTAGTGATGGATGTAAAAGAAACAACATTATTTAAAATATTTAAGCTGACGTAAAGGTTCTGGAATTGTGAGTTTATTAAGAAACCTTTTTCTGCAAAAAGGGTTCTTTGTTTTGCTAAGTTGTTTTCTGGCACAGTTTAGCAGTCGTGGCTCTTGTGCCAAACATCCAAGTTTGTTTTCAGCTGGCATTTTAAGTTTGTTAAGAAATCGATTGGAATATGGGAGTTGATTTTCTTATTTTAACTTCTAATTTAACTTTTGAGCTCCTTAATTTTCATCGTATTTTGAATTCATATTTCTTCAATACCAGGGCAGTTTGATAAGTCCGTGACTTAAAAAAGATAGCACACTAATCGTACTCCGTGTTCGGGTATCGTAATTTTGTGTTTTGGTTAGTGGTGGCCATGGTACCTGCCATTAAGGTTTTCGTCAAAATCGCGCATGCTTGTAAGGTTGAAATTATGAAAAATTATGTTTTTCAGCAATTGTTAAATAACGGCTCTAATGATTTTGAATAAAATCTCTGTGCTAATGCCTCTTAAAGGGTTCTAATAGTCCCCACTTTCGAAATGCCTGTAGAAATGTGATAAAGGCGAAAAAAGTTGAAAAACGAGTGCTTTTAACACAGAGCTCTCTGCCCTTGAGCATCGCCCTACAACAATTGATTTTTTTTTTATTTCTCGCACAAGAAAGGAAAATATAATGTCTATCGAATAACATCTCCAATTTTGCCATTTTGGCGAGGGAGTTTTCCCATGTAAAAATTATTGCCAAAATATCGCCAAACTGTCAATTTTTATTGAAATGAGTGAAAATATGAAAACGATAAATAACACCATAAATTTGTTGCAAAGACCAATATTATAGTGTAATTGAAAGTTGTAAGATGCTCCACACCCCTATTTAATTTTTCAATTTTAAACCTAAAATTTCGTTTTTGGCTAATGACTAATATTAAAAGTCTAAGATCAGCTTTCATATTGGATGCTTTTCTTCATGGTGCTTTGAAGTTAACACAACAAGAGCTGGTCTCATTTCCAAAATAGAAACAATTCACAATGGCACGCGACAAAATTTTTAATTAAAAGACTACTTCTTTACTTTCAGTTTTTCGTAGGGAAAAGCCATTTCCACATCAGCTTTTGTTTATATTAGCATTGGACTTTAAAAAAAAAAAAATACAATAATTGCTTTTTTGAGATTGAAAATTGTGACAATACATTTGATTATTACGTTGATTAGTGTATTTCAAAGAATTAATGTATTTTTAAATTAAAATTTTTTCGGAATTACTGTCTGATTGTAAATAATGATAGGTGGTAAATCCTGATGATTGAATATATTCTCTTTACATTTTTAATGAAGGGATTTATTTTTCAAGTATGATTTCAAATTTAATTAGTCTCCAAGGTGGAGAACACGTGAAAAATAAATTATTTTTATTTCCTTGTAATTAAGAGCAATAACATAATTTATTGAAAAGTTCCATTTTGCCTTATTTAAAAACATGAAAAAAAAATTAAACTCTGTACCCGGTGGTAAAGAACAACATAACTACGTTTACTAAAATATCCAGGATATCCTCTTTATAAACACGCTCTACGTTTCTTAACAAGCCAGAATTTTTTTCTGTTATAAAATCTTAAATATAAATTTAAAAAAAAAAAAATTCCATTCATAATAAATTAATGCTTTTGCGCGAGTTGGAAGACCTGTAGCATTCGATTGCAAACAGCTTTTTAAAGATTCAAATCTTAAACGAAAACATATGGTGTAGAACTGGGTAAAGATTCTTACTACAATGACTCAATCTAAGGTCAAGATATTCCGAGGCGACGTGACACATTATTTCAGTTTTAGTAATGTCTACCATCTGGCAAGTCCTCTGGGAGTATCATAACATGACTCCGTTCTCTCTCTCTCCCCCCGCCCCCCTCTCTTTTTCAATGGTGCACTCTACTTAAGTTGCTACATTTTTCTTTTAAAAATTATAAAGATTAAATAAGTAGGAAAAGATTTGGAACCGGGAGCAATTTTGAGTGAGAAGTGTTACATAAAAGGTGTCTCGCAATTGGAGGCTCTGTAAAGGTTATTTTGGTAGTTCCAATTTTTGCGGTTTTGGCCTCTTTCACACGGTGCGGACGCGGGCCCGCAAACGCATGCCTTTTCACACGAGCCCATATCTGCGGACGTTTTGCCCGCATCTTTGAAGAGTTTGATTATTATTTTCACTCAGTGAATGCAGCATCTGGATAAGCGTTGATCAAAAGTATTTAGTTATTTTATAAGTTTTACTTTATAATATAAATGTAAAAATTAAGTTTGGATAAAAGAATGTTACGGTTATTATATCTCCTTTATTCTAGAAGGAAACGGATAGATAGGCGTTTGTTGGATCATCCTATTAATCAGGACCGGTTTAAGGCGTGTGCGATCGCACACATGTGATTTTGAGAGGGGAGCCGAAATGAGAAAAATATTTAAAAAAAAATAAAAAAATATGATAATATAATAAAAATGTAAACTAATAAAAACATTTTCCGCTGCTAAAGCTAGGAAGGTCCATTGCTAAGTGTTGTGATACAAGTTATTTTAATCAATTGTGCGTATTATTTTTTTTAGATTTTTTTTCATGAATATTAAATCGAAACTTTTATTATAATAAAAAAATGTGTCTTATTTTCTGACAAAACTATAAACAGAATAAAAGAATTTAGGAGCTTGCTTTTTACAGAAGTACAGTACACCATGCCTATTGAAGTTTGTAAAAGTCCGTTAAAAGAATTAGTAATAGAAGAAATCATTTTACAAAATAAAAATAATGAAAAGATTATAAATACTTTACTATTTATTACTAGTTATTAGTTTTAGTTTTTAATCCTTTTAAAATGCCAAATTCAGGTATTAAGTTTCTGCAAATTTTAGTTATAGAGCACTCATACCATTTTCGGAAGGATTTTTCGATACCCATTTTCATTACAAGAGGAGTCGAAACGCATTCTTGCACACACACCATTTAGCTCTTAGGCCGGCATTGTAGTTGAACAAACAGCTAAGATAATACTAGTACTGATTAGCAGTATTAATATATAGTCGGCAGCTTTTATTTACTGATGTGGGATTTTCTTCCTGTTTCCAAAATACCGAAATGGGGTTTGAAACTTAAAGTGGAGTTCGGACCTTTTCACTCAATGCCGATGTTATGTTATAGAAAAAAAAGTTTCAATACTAGTATACATTGGAAAAATTTTCCAAAACTTTTTAATTCGATTCACATTTATTCACACTTAACAAGTGTTAGAAAACTAACATATCTGCATAAAAATTATTCATTTGAGGGTTTATTAATTAAAAATTAACTAAAGTGCACCACTCCTGCACCAATCATAATTCAATTTGTAATTAATTTTAAATTTAACGACAAACGATACACAACGATTTAACATAAGGAACCGACTAGAATTGAAAACTTACCTGAAATATTTTTATATAATTTTGTTTTCAAAGTATTTAAAATTACTGACTTATTATAAAAACGTCAAGATTCAAAATTAAATTAAAGTTCAATTATTGCATAGATGAGTTAGATCCCAGTAGGTTTTTGACCAGCATTATACACTTCAAATTACAAATCAAAATTTAATTAGTTAATTTAAACTGAAGTTTCGATGGAAATTGCGGAGATGTACCGACTTCTGCGGGTCCGCAGGGTGCTCTCCGCACCGTGTGAAATGCTCCATTCAAAATACATTGGTGAAACTTTTTTCGGGCCCGCACTCGCATCCGCACCGTGTGAAAGAGGCCTTAGATTCTGTATCGTAGGTTAGTAACTAGTAACTGCATTTTTAAATCCGTTTTATTAACATCGATTTTGTGTGTGTGTGTGTGTGTGTTTGTGGGTATGTTTGTCGAAGGCAGGCAAATCTGCGGTGGCCTAATTAACCGCTTTGCCGTCGGGCTGAAATTAGCACACAGATTCGATGTCGATGATAATGCATTCTTTCAAATTTTGTCACTGTCACAAAAAGTTTGTTTTTACGAAAATAAACAAACTTTCCATCATCCAATTGGGCTGAAATAGCATTTAAAGGATCGTTGAAGAAAATCTTTCCCGTTGCCAAAAATTATTTTAAAAAATAATAAAATTGTTTTAATCAGTATAAATAAAAGATATTTGGATGCAGGTGCATAAATGTACTATCATTTTCAATGAATAAATTTTGAAAAGTAGTTTACTGGATCTTTTGCCGATAGAGGTGTTTTAATATTTAAAATTAGATGCCAACGCCAAGCACACGCTGGCAACAGAAACGGCGCTTTTTTAATGAATATAAAAATTGGCGATGCCCATAAAGGATTTCTATTAAAAGCTTTGTCTTCATGGGTTATATTATTATGTATACAATATAGTTTCCGGTATTCGGATGCGAAAATTTTTTTAAATAAAAGTTTACTACTTAAAAATTTTAAAAGGCACATGCTTTCCATAAACATTTTAAGGTGGGGACCCTTTTCATAAAATAAATATTGGTTAACACCTCAATATAATCTACAGATATGTGATCCACTAAAATAATCATCACTGATATCATTTATTCCAGATTTTTTTTTTTTCAAATTTCTTTGCCAGATATATTCGGAATTGCTAGGTGTTTGGCACGAGTTTTCCATAGTTAATTTCGAAGTTTTTTTATTATATTTATTGCAATACCAATATATGAAATACTTTTTTTCATATAGTCTTATTTGTAGCTTTCAAATAATTTCAAATTTAATGTATTTGCAGAAAAAAAGTTGTTTTAAAACTTTATTTCTTGCACTTAAAAAAATATTACGAATCACAATGCAGTTAAGAAAAACAAATTCGAAACTTTGAAGAAAAACAAATTCGAAACTTTGAAGAAAAACAAATTTGAAACTTTGAAGAAAAACAAATTCGAAACTTTGCAGAAAAAAATTCAAAAATAATTATTTAAAAATGTTCTCCTTGTTTATGTTAGTTTTTTTTTTTTTTGTATTAGCTGTATTATAAATAATCCAATCTGTTACCACGTTATTCAATCATAATTTTCCAGGCAATAAGACAGAAAAATATCGAAGTGAATAGATCAGATAAAGGAATTCACTTTTGAGGTATGAGCACTAAATATTTCTGAGCTCTTTTTGTCTTTATAGTACACGATCTGTGTATTTAACTTATTTTTCCAAAGATACTTTCGATTTTAATGGGAACAAGTGATAAACCACAGATTTGTGTTTAATGAATCATCATCGCGTTTTTTTCTATCGCACATACCAGAAAAGTTTCGTCTAATCTATATTTGCTCAGGTTGAATTGAGTTTCATGAAAAACAGCTGAATAACTTTCAGAATTGAATAAATGAAGCTTCATGATTTTTTAGATTTACTTCTGAATAGTAATATAACTGATTTATTTTAATTAAATGAGCAGCTTTTAATATTTTAGCCATTTAACTCCATACTTTCTGTTTCAGCTCAAAAATTGATAACTCTTGTTTCAACTCAATTTTTCTCAAAATGAACAAAAACATTAATTCAAGGCTAATAATGTTTTATATAAATACAAGACACATACAAAGAGTGATCATAATGAATTTCGCGTCTATTACATGGCTACCTGATGGTTGAACCAGTTTTCTTCTAGGGTGAAACGCAAAGCCTGGGTAGATTTTGAAGAGATTGCCCTTGAAATATTTAGTTGCAATATTTCGGTGTTTTATAGTCCCCAAGGAATGTAAAAGACAACCAAACACTGTTAAAACACAATAGTTCTCTAATTAAGTAAAAAATTGCGTAACAGGAATTTATTTATCAAACCTGAATTTATTAGTTTGTTTTTCTCTAGATTTTCGTATTTATGCTTTAGTTTCTCGATCTGCAACAGTCCAAGCGCTCCTTACCTCCACCGTTGACAGAAACTTAAATTAGAGGTGTGGAACATCGCTAAGCTTTCAAATACTTGGTAATACTGGTCACTGAATATGCATTTGACATGGATTGGTGTTATTTACCGTTTTTTTTAAAAAACTTTCATTAAATTAAAAAAAAATAAAAAATAGCCAGTTTGGCGATATTTGTGGCAATGATTGCCCAAAACAAACCCAAACATTATCCAAACCAAAAATTATCCCTAAATTGGCAAAATTAACGATACGTTTGACAATAATTATTAAATTTTTCCTTTCAGTAAGTGAAACAGAGAAAGAACAGTCGTTGATGAGCTATGCTCAAGGGAATAGAAGTCTAAGTTGAAGACTTTCGTGTTTACGCTTTTATCGAATTTTTAATGGAATTTTGGAGGTGTGGATGTGTAGAACACCTCAAAAAGGGTAACCACAGGGATTTTGATCATAATTATTAAAGCTGTTTGGGGCAATTGCTGAAAAACATAATCTGCGTTATTTTGACAAAAACCTTAATGACAAGTCCCATTGTCATCACTAACATGTGTACAAAAATTTAACATCGTAGGTCAATCCGTTCGAGAGTTATGCTGACCACAGACACACACATTTTTTTCTGAAAACCCTTTTTCGAACTTCAGACATTCCCAAACATGTAGAAATGCAAAATAATAATAATAAATAAATACATAAAAAAATAGATTTTTTTACCGAATGAAATGCTTTCATTACCCTAAATTAAAAGTAAAATATCCTAGAGAAATTTAAAACACAACCTTATTAAATGTTTTAAATTTGTATTTTTTAATCTTCAGTCCACTCCCTACATAAAGTACGATTATATCTAGACATATACTTTAAAATATACTTCATAATTTTTTTTCTTTACTTGAGAAAATCGTTCAATTTCTATCTATATTTTGGATTTCTAATCTAGAGAACGATGCTATACGACATAAAAGATTCACCCGCCCACTGGGAAAATATTTCATGCACCTTTCGCCATTTTCTACGTCAGATGACAGGGTTATAAATTTTAATGCCGAATTTAGTTTAACTACTTCGTGAAATAACCATCAACTTGGAGGATTGACTAAAACCTGAAACAAGCATAATAATTTAACGAAATTATTAAAACCTGAATCATTGTCAGAATAACAATTGCTTACTTTAGCAATTAAATACAGTACTTTTAAATGTAAGCACCAAGACGAAAATTGAATTGGAAAAGAATCTAGGTTCAAGATGCAAACTTTCAATGTACTAATGATTCCAATCGGAATCAACTTTAGTTGCAATTATTTGACTTAAAATGTTCCACATATTTGAAAAAACTTTGAAAACAAAGTTTTCATATATATATATATTTTTTTATCAGAATTGAGCATTAATTTATTTCTAAGCCTTTTAAAATTAGAGAAAAGTGGTTTTGGAAATGCCCCTTTTGAGGAAGTCAAACAAATCGAAACTTTCTTTGTGTTTCTAAAAACTAGCCAGAGTTATGCCGGTATTAATAGGTCAAAACAAAATACTATGTTAAAAAAGATCTGTCTGGGACTTTTATAGATGTCATCTGATTGTGGTGATCCCATTTGAAATCAATTTGTCTCGAAAAGGTTAAAATTAAAATATCGCGAGATTTTTGTGTGTTTTAAACCGGGTAAACATTGAGCAGCTGTATATTCTTATTTTATTTCTTAATGTTTTTGAAATTGTGATACTCACTGGATAAGGAAATTAAGGACATTTATATCTTTTCTGGGACAAAATAAATAAAAAATACTAAGGTTGAAGGATAAGTTTTAAGCTCTTATAATTTTTTTAAAATATACAGAAAATCCCAAAAAGGTTGGCCCACCTGATGGCTGTGTGGTTAGCGCTCTGGCCTCACACGCCAAAGGTGCCGGGTTTGAATCCCGGGTTACGCTTGGATATTTGTTATGGCTCAGAATCCAAGTTAAGCTGTTGGTCTCGACCAGATTAATCGTTTTTGTGCACAAGTATAGGTCATTGAGCGCACAAGTCAACCAACCCAAAAAGGTTGTTACGTGCTTTAATTATTTTACTATTAGAGACAGGGAATTGGTACACATTGCAAAAATGGTAAAAAAAAGATACGGATTCATAGGGAGTGATTTTCATAGCTAATTTATATCAAAAAGATTTATTTTTTTAAATTTATTCGGGCCTCTATAGTGAAAACAACTCAATTATAAAAATTGTCCTAAGATCAAATCACGTTATTTGATTAAAGTGAGTACATTATATTTAGTTAACCGAAAAAGCAACCACCATTTACCGAAATGAACAGAACCACCATTTACAAATGTGATATTAAGCCATTAAAATAATCAATTTGGTAACCTAATTCTTGTGCCTAATTTTCCTCTTTAGAAATGTTGTGGTTAGTTTTTACATGAATGTCATATTGACTTCATAAACCCTTTTAGTAGCTGACCTTTTCATCTTGCAGGGGCTGTATACAAATTCAAACTATGTAACTCTCATTGTTATACAAGATACACACACAAATATCAAATATCAATAGAAGAAGCTATTTCTTTTTTGTTTACTTTATTAATGAAACCATTGTTGTTTTTAGGCTGATATTCAAAGCAGTAATAAAAATATTTTTTGGAACAAAGGGTAAATTAGGATGATAATTGGATATGCGAGCAAAGAATTTATTGAAAACAAAAGCACATATTCTTTATGAGGACAATATCTAACAGAAGTAGCTCTACCCATGACTTTTTATGTGCTTCAGGACATCTATTCGTACTCTTGAAAACAATAGAAATATCTGTTATCATGTCATTTGGAAACATTTGATGTGTTTTACATGCTAGAAACCTACTTATTATCCTCTATAAAAAATATTATTAGTTGTCGAATCCAAAATTCAAACTAAATTTTTAAATAAAAAAATGCATTCTTCACTGGACATGCAAACAACCAAAAGTCATTCTTCCAATAACGGTCAATATATTCTAATAAAAATTAAACATGACATAAGGATTTAATTAAGCCTTTAAACCGAATAATTGTTCAGTTTTCAAATCATTTAAATTTAGATATCTTTGTTGAGATTCCGTATTTGTAAAGGATAGAAGGTACATCTTTGAAATTTAGGTATTTTTGTCTCCCACAACAACGAATAAAGATGGAATTAATTATGACTTCCCCACATTGGCTCTATCTGAATTCAATAATGACTAGACATGACTGCGTTTGTGACAGATGTCGATTGTCAGTATGCCTCCAATGAAAATGCATTCTACTCAAGAATTAAAACATTCACCTACTAACTTACACTGTTAAAAAAATTTGTCCACCTTGCACCAAAATTTGGTTTCCATTTAGCTGCCACCAACATTTGGTGCTTAGTTTCGCGATTTAGTGGTGCTTACGGTCCGAGGTTGCACCATTAAATCGTGAAACTAAGCACCAAATGTTGGTGGCAGCTAAATGGGAACCAATTTTTGGTGCAAGGTGGAACAAAATTTTTAACAGTGTAGTGTTAATGAGATTGTCTCAAAAACGAAAAAGGGGACATACTCAAAATTCAAGAACTCGTTTAAAAAAAACAGCTCGTATTAATCGATTTCCATAAAAGTGGCATCATTGACAATCGATTACAGATCTAAAATATTTTACGCAAGTATTTCGTGGAGAGAAGCTTATCCGCTCGAAATTATCGGACTACTTTTTCGCGCACGTATGTGAAAAAACACTGTCCGCTAAATGATTTTCTCATTAAATTCGAAAACTAATACCAACTAATTTGTCTGCTAATTTGACTAAAAGTATCAAGCAATTTCTCTATATTAATCTTACTACGAATTTGAGGATAAATATAAACTAATTTTGTGTTACATTTTGAGGATAAATATCAACTAATTTCTTTATAATAATTTTGCTACGAATATGAGGATAAATATGAACTAATTTCTGTATACTAATTTGAGGATAAGTATAAACTAATTTTTCTACTGATTTGAAGATAAATATCAATGGATTTCCCTATACTAATTTTAGGATAAGTTAAACGTGTTCCAATGGTCGGGTGGATAAGACGACAAGCTGCGAAACTTGAGGTCATGACGAAGAAGTGACTGATGTACATGACGATAGAATTTTATTAAGTAATTTGATAAAATAATGCAAAATACTGAAGAGGTTTTAAAGCATTTAAAGTGCGATGTCCCTTTAGATATACGACATTAAAAAGAAAGACATGCCACTTAAAAAAAAATCAGGCATTCTTCCATAACTTAACAACAAACAACGCCTACTTTATTATCAATATCACAAAACAAAACTCGGTCAGAATTAGTTCATTACGACTTTTCCTATTGTTTTATTTGCATGATGGAGTAATTGTTTAGGTTACAAGACCGGTAACATCCTTACTATATAGTGTCACTATATCGTAGTGTATGATGCACTGAAAAGAAATATATATTCAGTATGAAGCAGTATAATTTTCTTTAACAATTGAAATGTAATTAGTGAAAGGAAACGAGAACTAAAGAGCGCGAAACCTTTTCAGTGCATTAAATACTACTAAAACTATCTCAGCAAGGGCAAAAAGAAGTCTAAAATCAAGACTCTTTTTCTCTAGATAAAGTTGGTCTTATAAAGAAGCCTGATGCGCAGAGAAGGAGCCGCGTTGATAACTTGATACCTCGCACATGTCAACAGTTCCCTTCGGTGGCGGAAAGCATCACATAAATAAACGAGATCATACAGTCTCGTCCTTAACAAGGCTGTCTCGTTTCATGCGAAGGTGTCAAAAGAGATGGAAAAAAAAATTACTTATGGTTGAAGGTTATTTTTAATTTTTGTTGTTGTTATTCGTTAAATTCATGGATAATCTTTACTGAGATAGAAATAAAAATTAACCCATAAATACTAAACTTCTAATACAAATCCTTTATATACATGACCAACTTTTATGTGCAATTTACAATTTATTTAAACGATTTTGGGCTCAGATCAACTTTTCATAGTTCTTGATCACTACTAAATAGTAGATACGTTTAATCACTTCAGTTTTTCTTGCCTCAAAACTTGATAGAATGCATTGTCATCGACAACGAGTTTATCAACCAAGTTTCAGCTCCATTGGATAACTGCAAGTAGGTAAATTATTCCTCAGAAGCAAAATAGAAGTAGTAAAAGAGGAATTTTAGTGAATAATACATAACTTGATAGAACGCATTGCCATCGATAACGAGTCAGTCTTTTAAGTTACCGATCGATTGGATGATAGGAAGGGGGTGAATTAGCTCCCCCACTAACACAAAAACAAACATACAGCACTGAGTTTAATATTAAGGATTAAGACAATTCTCTTAATGACGCATGGAACATTTTGAGTTCTTTTTTCTACTCGTAAAGAAATTACAATAGTAAAATTATGAGGAATCTTGTAGTTATGTTTTTGTTTAATAAAAAATTTGTTGGTCCTAAAGTTTTATGGAAAAATAATTATTTTAGCTAGTGATCAAATATACATTTTTAAGGTCTGACGGATGGGATACAGACGTGTCCCCTGCTTCGGTGGCTTATAAATGTATATTATAAAATTATATTATTAAATTAAATGCATATTAAGAAATGTATATTTGACCTAGTTAATAGAATTATTTTTTCATATAACTTTTCTAGTAACTAATATTGTATAAAACAAAAACATAACTACTAGATTCATCCTAGTTTCGCAATTTGAATTTGTTGAGTAGTGTTCAGTCGTGAAATAGACACCAGATGACAATAGTAATCGGACATTCTTTCAGATCAAGCGAGGAAAAAAAAAATCTAATTATTATTCTTTTTGGAAGACGAACTAAAACTCTCATTCTCTGTGTGTAAAGAATCAAAATCAAATCAAAATGTGTCGCTTGCTGCTATTTTTTAGCAGATCCGAATCTTATTCCATTCAATTTTGAAGAGTTCGTTGTGTTGTGAAATTTGAGCCGTTAATATATCACCAATAAATCATCTATTGCGAAGCAGGGTGAGGTTTCTATTTCACTATTATTCAGAACAAATCAATAATATACAGTCCACTGTAAAATCCCAACAAGTAGAAAAAAAAACAATGCAACATATCCCTTGCGTCATCTAGATAATTGCTCATTTAAAAATAAGAAATTATCTTCAAAATTATGGGAGGAGAGGAGGGGGGGGGGGGGGGTATGCTCCGTAGCTTGTAAGTCGCTCGCAGACGTTTACTTTGAAAAAACTTTCTGTAAACATCAGGAGACTTTATATATTACTTATACTAAGGACTGCTCTCTGTTGTCTAGAAGACAACGATTAATCTGTGCAAGTTTAGATTTCATACAATGGAATTAAAATTCAATTATCAAGAAAAGTATGAGAAAGTACTCATACTCTGAGCATTCGCATTCGTTATAGAAATTACCAAACTGAAACGGAGGTTATCGATGCATATATTTAATGTTTCGCACTTTAAAGGGAAATATTGTTTAAATCATCGCCATGTCTATCCGAAGCAGTAAAAATTGACTATGCCTGAGAGGACTGGTTGAGTGATGTATGTGAAATTTATTTCATTGGTTAGGAAATTAAAAAAAAAAGAAAACATTTTAATATTTTGTCTGGGCGTACATAGTTTTGAGCATTGCGCCTTGTGATAAGGATCATTATATTATCCAAAAAATTAGTTTATAAAATTGTTATTTTCCTCCATCAATTATATTGGATTGGTTATTTAATAAACAAATTAATAAATACAAAATATTGAGGTGATTTAAAAAAAAATATTTGGTTATTGTTGCACTATCCGCGTACTAAGTGTAGCTTCCGTTTTGATTTTCATTCAATTATAAGAATATTAAACAAGCTTTCTTAAATTGTATCATCAATGGAAATTTCTGAGTATCATCGCTTTTTAGTCAGTAATTTGGATAACTCAATAATTTGATTCTTTTATAAAAATCTATGTGTGCTATATGGGCATGTACACTTCAACAATTTCTTTTCGTTGATGAAAACCAGGCTTTTAATCTATAAAAGAAGCCTATATACGAAAATCAATGATATAGAAATTATTTTGCTATCGAATATCATAAAAATATTCATTTTTAACACTTAAGTACTACGATAAAATAGCACTTTCGTTGCTTTTAGTTATTTGTATTCAAAATTGCTTTTTAATCCTCATATCATTTTAGTAATATACACTTTCTTAATTTAGTTGTATGTCATTTTAGTAATTTATATTCTTCTTTTAACTGTCATTTTAGTAAATTATGTTCTGAATTTAATTATGTCATTTTATTAATTTATGCTCTTAATTTAATTATGCGTAAAGTGTGATAGAGGAGACGACATTACGTAGGAATAATCATATAAGTGTACCATTTCCTTCTCAACTCCTCCAATTCATTCATTTATTCTTTTGACTTCCTGAATCTCCAGTTTCATCGGGAACTTTCTCCTATATCCCGCACTTTCTTTTTCCATATAAATATTTCAATATGCCACAAAATCTAAAACGTAAGAATAACTCCTTCTATTGTTTTGTTTCGTCCTTTGCCTGACATAGCAGACACCTGTGTCGCCTTCATCCTTGAAAGGCTGTAATGAATGAGGAATATATTATTTATCAAATGAATAAGTAATAAGGCATGCTACATTACTAGTTTATGAATGTCCATGCAATTTAGTTTTCGCAAGGATGTCAAATGGCGGGAATTATGGTGTCGCATCAGTTCAGAGATACTCCTTTAGATAGACTATATTTTTATATGGTGATAAATGGTATCCCGTTACTTTTGTTTTTTACTGGAAGTGTTTCCGCTTAAATGGTTAGAGAAGGAATTGCATTGTTTGAATCTTTTATTGTTAAAAGGTCTTATGTACGCTTAAAGTTATTGATTATAAGGAAATAAAAGTTTTGTAGTTTTTTTGTGCTCCGTATTCCAAGGTTAGAAACGGAACATATAGAATCACTTCCATGGCTGTATGTCTGTCTTAACATTGAAAGATGAAAATCTCGGAAATTAGTAGAGGATTTGAAGGACATTTTTGCACAATTTTTTTTTAAGAAAAAACAATAATTTTACAATTTCTTTTTTTTAAGTTTGAAAAAAAAAAAAAAAAAAACTTTAATTTCTTTGTGTTTATTACCTAAAGAAAGCTATTGATGAGAAGATTTCAAAAATATATTAGTTATGTCGTTTGTAATGTTTCTTTTAACAAAATATCATATTGAGTGTCGGAAAACTACTCACCGCTTTTCAACCCCATTCTCCCTTCATTTTGAAACCTACAGAAACAGTTGGGGGAAAAAAATCAGAAAAAATTTGAGGGATAAATCAGGAAAGTAAAAGATTAAGGATAGTTTCAAGGAAAATTATTTTAGTTTATCCAAGTATCGAAGATTTATAATAAATTTTTAAAAGTTTAATATTCGATTTAATCTTAAAAAATAAATTGTTTATTAACCTTCTTCACGTGAAATTACTGGCTTAGATGATATAGTATTAGGCTAGTGTTCAAACAGATCGGTTACGGTTCTTTCGATATCAATAACATCAACCAAATTTTCAACTTTTCATTATTTTTTTAAAATTGCTTTTTTTTTAATTTCAAATATGTTTCGAAAATTTTATTGAGGTAGTGTCAGTTTTATGACAAAGACCAACATCCATATATATTGTAGACTGAAATGGTTTAACTCTGAAAATATTTTCTTATAAACTATTTGCGATTCAGATACTATTTAAAAAAAGTTCACGTGTAAGTGCGTATACGCACAGCGTTTGGAAAAGGAACACTCAGCCTGTGATCCTTCGCTCTTGACCAGTTTTTTTTTTACTGAGTGACGTATGTATTTTGAAATACTAAAAGCAAAAGTGCACATTGGAACACATTTTTAGTAATTTTTTGGATATGCTTTATTTTATTTTCGAATTAACCTTTTGTGATGTCTGTTATCAGCTACTAAACACTTCTTCCACTTGAGACGTATGTCTACTCTCATACAGGACCTAATTGTTATTGAATTACTGAATTTAGGGTTAAGTAATGCATGAGACATTTCAAATGTAAATGCGAATAATCATTTGGCAATCATCAAAAATTTTACCTTTCATTGGAAAAAAAAACCTATTTGTTTACTGACATCAAATCCTTACAATTTAATCAAATTTCGATGTAGACAGCAATAGTGCAATGCGAAGTGATGAAAAGGAAATAGCATTAATTTGGACTGATATGAAAAAGGATGTAGCCTAGCCTCAGTACCGATATATCTCTTCCTCTTTTGATAGGTGACATATTTTTGTTGATAAACGTTTTCCTACTATTATAATTATTTGTTTCAAGTATTTCCGCTAGACTTGTTAAACTTTTTTTGAGTTATGTATACCATTGGCAGTCCAAACACTCAAGGGTGAAAACGGGTGTGCAATTCATTTATTGCAAAAGCAGCTAAAGTGGGTCAAACTGTTAAATAAAGACCAGCCATCAACATCACTAAAAATTCAGAAATCTCTCTGAACAATTCGAGTGAAATCTAGTGCTCAGTGAAATCAAAAATACACAAATAACATACAAAAGAAAAATATTCAAAAATGAAATTCATGGAATTTTACCATTGGTTTCCGGCTTGAAAGTTATATTTGTCTTCAGTTATATAAGGATGGGTATCAAAAAATGTAAAAAAAAAATAAAATTAAAAGTTAAAGGGAGATTGATGTGGAGATGGAGTATCGGTTTCGAGGTAACATTTTAGATAGAATGTATATTTTTAAGACAGGGTGAGGAGTAGGGAGGCACTAAAGCCGAGTTTGTTATGACTATATCCTTAGTTTGACAACAGCTTTTTTGGTACCAATCAGTTGATGCAGCAGAACCTTACTTTACTGCAAATGTTTTTTGTAATCGTATTTTTTGGACAAACTTGTCATACATTGTACTGTTTTAAAGTCAATTTTGCTTAATATTTAATCATCTGTTAATTACCTGTTGTAAAACAATTGTGTTTGGATTCCAAGAAGTTTTTTCAGTAAGCGCATGTAAGCTTATTTTAAATGAGTCAAATTGTGTTTTAAATATTGAATAATGTATTTTGAACTCGATATAACTGTCTCGATGAGATGTGTTCCGGGGTTTGGTTTGTTCTTCGTGGAAATACTGCAGAATTATGCGATGTCTTGTTGTGGTCTCGAAGCGAGTCAATTATTAAAGCTCCTTTTGTTATTGGGACAGTATTAGACTGTTTCTTTCTTGTAGCTTTGATTTAGTTTGACATAATGATTATCTTCTTCGGCTTTACGGTTTCGCCTGGCCAAAAACCAACAGGCAGATCGGCGGTGGATTCTGTAAAAATAAAGATGTCTTTTGACGTTATTTATGAACCTCAAATAGCTGTGGCTCGGTTTTTACCGATACAATTCGGTTGAAATTTCCAATTATGGACCTGCCTCCTTTCATCCTCTATACTTTATTTCACCGCTTTAATCACAAAACATTCTAATGAAATTGTGTGTCCGATAATCTGCATTAGTCAACATACCTAAAGGAAAAAACAAGGTTCATATTGATACAATAGATATCAAGTTATGCCCTTTCAGGGACAGGAAAGAAGGAATGGAGTTGTTTTTTCATCTATCCAGTTAACTTCTACTTGTTTCGAAGAGATCAAGTGTGGAAAATTAAAAGTCGAAATAATATCCTATAAAACCAAACACGCATACACATCTAAGGGGTGATCCTAAAAGTGTAAAGTAAAAAGTATTAAACGTGTCTTTCTTTACATCAAAACTTTTAATACAAGGTGCTTATAACAGTTGGACACATTTTGATGTTGAATAATTCATAAAATAATGAAGATAAATTTAAATTGATAAATCAAATAAAAATATACGAGTTATTCTATGAATAGATGCTATAAGTTTGTTTATATCTTCATTATTTTATGAATTATTCAACATCAAAATGTGTTCAACATTTTATAGACACCCTGCATTTTGATAATACACTAAAGCAGTCAACAAAGTTTGGTCCGAATTATTTAGGAGGAATTAACATCCATAAGAATTTAATAAGAAGGCAAAGTGTCACATAAACTCTAGGATAATTTGGAGGTATGTATTTTAAGTGGTGGTAAATGACAGCTTGTTATTTCAGTTCTTCATTAAACCCTCTCCAAGTAGTGAGTATATTTGCATTAACGCCGTCAAATGTCAGTTCAGTTATGAGATTGCTATTCCGATAAGAAGTAAATATATATAGTTGATAAATGGCAGCTGAATAATCTAAGTTTATCAAATAGGGTGAATCCGAAAATTTGGAATTTAATATTTAGTGCAGTTGATAAGGCTATTGGGTAAGAAGTAAATAAAGCCAGAGTTAAATCTAGTTGAGGTATTGAATTTTTTCTTCACAAGCTTATACAAGCTTTAAAAATAATCAAATCAAAACGAAAAAAGATTTTGCTTGAGTACCATAAAAATGCCTACACCGCCACGCGTATTTATTGCGTAGTGTCAACTTTCAAATGTAGATTATCATTTATTTCTTCGATTTTTGGCTGCAGTTTTTCATCTAAAATGCTGAAGTAAATCTTCCCTTACAAAAAAGCCTCTTTTATAAGTATTTAGAGGTTTACACATTATTGTAGCTTGCCAAAGCGGCGCACTTCGGTGCGCAAAGATCATCGTAGTTTAAAAGTCAGTTAAGCGTCCGACAGCCTACTACCATGAAAATATCGAGTTTCGTGAGTGACGCGCAGTCTGCTATTTAATGTCAACTCGTGGGACACTTCTTTTTTGCACTATATGGAATTATATTAATTTTAAGTGCTTTTCCTCAGGTAAGTCATACATATTAAATTAATTTTTTAACTATCTTCAAGTTAGTTCGTTTAAAAAAAATTAAAGTTAACCAGTTTTATCTACTAAATTTTTACTTTCAATTACCTATATGTTAACAAAGGGTATTGAAATTATAGCATTCAGTCAAAAAAAAAAAAAAAAAAAAATTTTTTTTTTTTGGTATTTCTCCACGTTTTGAAACATCCTGATTTCAAAAAGTGATCTCGAAAAAATGTATGTCTGTGAAAAAATGTATGTATTTGGTATTCCTTTACTTCCGAACAAATTGACCTACAATGTTCAAATTTTGTGTACGGGTTAGTGGTGGTCATGGGACCTACCATTAAGGTTCTCGTCAAAATCGCGAATGCGCATATGGTTGAAATCATAAAAAATCATGTTTTTCAGCAATTAATAAAAATTAGCCCTAACGATTTTGATTAAAATCTCTGTGCTAATTAAATTAATCTCTGTTCTCATTTAAATTAAAAAACACACACCAAGATGGCAAAATTATCGATATTATTTGATAAACATCACATTGTCCTTTTCTTTCTTGTGAAACAGAAAAAAATCAATCGTTAAGAAAAAAAATCAAGGGTTAAGAGCTCTGTGTTAAAGGCACTCGTTTTTCAAAAATTTCCGCTTTTATCGCTTTTCTACGGGAATTTCAGAAGTGGAGACTGTTAGAACACTTTATGAGGCATTTGAACAAAGATTCTAATCAAAATTGTTCGAGCCGTTTTTTAGCAATTACTGAAAAACATGATTTTTTTCTAGGATATTTCATGTTTTAAGCCTTATGCTCATGCTCTATTTTGACGAAAACCTTAATGGTAGGTCCCATGGCCACCACTAACACGCCCACCAAATTTGAATATCGTAGATCAATTTGTTCGGGAGTTATGCTACCACATACACACAGTCAGGCATTTTTTCTAGACCACCTTTTTGAAATCAGTATGTTCCAAAATCTGGTGGGGGGGGGGGGGGGGAAGGGAAGGAATTTTACAGAATACATAAGAATAATTGAAAGTAAAAATATTCACCAGATATCCACACAAAATACTACGTACACATTCACCATAATGTCGACTCACTTTTGGAATCAGATATTGCAGAGCGCCTATGCTAAGAAACGTGCACAAAATGTCTTTAATGCTAGGTGAGAATTCTGTCTTAAAGTCGTAAATTCAGTAAATTTATTTTAGAGATGGCGAAACATTCTTTGTAATAGTGTATAAGAATAGTGCCTCTTACCTGATTATATTCTTGGTTGGTAGGATTTATGTTTGCTAAAATACTATTTTGGCTACTTAAAATATATCTTTATTTGTATGCATTATTTTTGAATCGTCACTTCAATAAATGTAGTAATATAAAGAGTAAACAATTTACTAAATAAGTCATAATTGATAATTCATAAATTAGTGGGCAGTTACTCATTAAATGAACATACTCATCTATACCAATAAAGTCTTCAATGAATGGATTGGCTCATCAATAATTATTGATGAAGTTTGATGTGTAACATTTGGCCCATTTTTTCCTTACAAAGTATAATTAGCAAAATATTAAAGGTCTGTCGCACCAATTTCCACTGAATTTTTTTTTTATTTGTATCTTTATCAAAACAGCGGATACTTAATATCATTCAAATGATTCCTGAGTAAAATAAAGTGTGCTCATAACTTAAGATTTACTGAATGAATTTGAACCAGTTGTGACACACTTCTGCCAATTTATCCTCTAGTGATAGTGTAGCACTTATGCTACACAAATTATCGGAAAGAATTCTTAGAATAAAGAAAGCTTCGTTAGAACAAAATGTTGCATTTACGTTACACAACGGTTTTGATTATTTTATGAAACACACACTTAAAATTCTTTTGTGCATTTTTCAGTGGTCCAGGGGAAAAACATATTTCATTAAAAAGAAATAAAACATGCAATATAGAGGATTAATAAGCAAATTGACTTACTTCAGCTCTACTTACAAAATGAGGGTGACCACTTGTATAAAATTTTGTTATTTCCTAATTATAATTTAAAACATATCCTTTTCATAATTTAAAACTTCATTTCATATCTTAAAATTACATCTTAAATATACACAACCGGCAAACGTCAGGCTTTGCAGTTAGTTTACAACGAGCACAATTCATGATTGCATAGTTTTTGTAAAAACAATTATCCTTGAACAAACGAAGTCACAAAATCATTCCCTTTTTATTTAACTTCTCTCTCAATGTATAGAACCAGTATCGACAATCTAGCTTGATAATTATCTTTCGACTAGGGAGCGGCCAATGTTCTTTTTATTTGACAGCGTAATCATTGGATAGTGTCGAAAGAACATTTTAGTTTCAGTACATGGCAAAACCATCGTGATTGGAGTCCATTAATAGAGAGCGCAACGCTATTTCAACAGCATTTTCAAAATTGAGCTGTGTTGAAACTTTTTGCATTGAAAGCTGGATGTATCGATTTATCATTATGTTGGATGGAGGCATATTCCTTGTTATCATAAATATAAAATCATTAGAGTGAGATTCGCTGTATTGGTTTGTTTGAGTTGTAGAATTTTGTAATGGGCAATGGAAAAAGACCTTTACCTCATTTGCACTTTTTTGGTTAAAAGTATAGAATACCAATTTCGATAAATATTATGGAAACAACTCGAAACAAGGGGTGTGGAACATCGCACAACTTTCAATTACATAATAATATTGGCTACTGCATTGAAATTTGATATGGGGTTATTTACTGTTTTAATATTTTCACTCATTGCCAAAGTGGCCATTTTCATTTAAATATTTTTGGCAATAATTTGTTCATTATAACTTTTTCAAGGGCAGCAAAAAAAAAAAAAAAAAAAAGATGGTGTAATTGGCGATATTATTCGATCGACATTACATTGTCCTTGCATATGCGTGGAACAGAAAAAAAATCAATCGTTGCTTGGCAATGCTCAAGGGCATGATTTCAACCTTATCCGCATGCTCGATTTTGACGCAAACCTGAATGGTAGGTCTCATGGTTACCATTAACTCACCCACCAAATTTGAACATAGTTGGTCAATTTGTTCGGTAGTTACATGGACACACACATATTTTTTAGACCACTTTTTGGTAATCGGAATGTTCCAAAACGTGGAAAAATGAAAAAAATTGAATTTTTTTTTTTTACCGAATGCTATATTTTCATGATCTTGTATAAACATATGGGTAATTGAAAATAAAACTTCAAAAGAGCAGAAAAAAAAAACATCCCATTGTCATGCCGATCATTTTTTTAATATTATTTTAACTATGCATTGAAAGAAACAACATGATTGATTTTTTCAAGGCTAATTTTCAACTTCTGCAATTTTAAGTTTACTTGGAAATTTAAATTTCGAATGGAGTTGATTTTGAAGCAAAACGGGTGATCAATAAATTTTCACAATGCAGTTAGCTACATACAGCACGAATCTTTAGTAAATCATGAATTACAGTTACTAAGTAGATAAATGCCCGCCTGATAGCTGTGGGGTTATCGCTCTGACCTCGCATGCTGAAGGTGTCGGGTTTGGATACTGGGCTAGGCATAGATATTAGTTGTGGTTCGGAATTCAAGTTAAGCTGTAGTCGTTATTGTGCAGATTAGCCGTTATTGTGCAAAAAATAGATCGTTGAGCTTACAAACCAACCAACTAAGCAGATAGATAATATTTTGAAAACAAGAAAAAATAAAAAGTTGGGAAACATATATGAATAATATAAATAAAACGAATCCCAGATAAATATGGATTTTATTTATTGAAAAAAATTCGAATAAAAAATTAGTTTTTACAAAATTATAAATACAAAAATACAATTGTGAAGAAAATTTTTACAAAAAAAATAAATTATTTTTTGAAAACAAATTATTTTTCGTGTAAAAAAATTTGAATGGAGCTGGTTTTGAAACAAACCCATTACTTTGTAAGTAATTTTCACATTGAAGGAGTTGATTTTAAACCTAATCGCTTGTCAGTGTAATGAAGTGTATTAATAACTTATAAAGAATTTAAAACAATAACTTATAAAGAATTAAAAAAAAAAAAATTTTGGAAAAAATGTAGATGGAGCTGGTTTTGAAGCTACACACCTCAAATAAAAGATGGATATTAATATTTCTGGATATTCAACTTTTACAAACTTAGCAATAAACCTATACATGAAATGTAAACCTAAAACATGAATAATATTATTTTTTAAACTTGCAAATGGGCTAGAAATTATATTTTTTTACCCTACCTATAATTATTACAATATACGTCTCATCTCTTTACTTTACGAAGTTCCTTATTAAATTGTATGAAAGTGATAATTTTACTTAGTGTAAATCTTGTTTCATTTATACGGTAAATTTAAATTTTTTTTGGTATGAATATGTTTTTATCATTAATCTTCGTTTTATAATAGTAGTAAGTTTTATAATAATACTTCGTTTTATAACAAAGAGCAATGTTGTCATACGCTTAAAACCAGATTTTAAATTCATAATTTAACATTGTGAATTTATTTGCCTTCATCAAGATACAAACTTTTTTGACGGATGTAAAAGATAGTATACAGCTGTACTACTAATTTTCGATGCACTAAATTGCATTGGGACTAACACATTAATTTGACCACTTAGTGCACCACTAAATATTTAGATTTTCTTAAGCCGAACACAACAATACGGTGCTAGACTAATATCGAATCTATATATATATATAATTTTGTGTGTCACGTGAATTCGTTTTTGTTTTTTAAATTTTGCGTGGTTAATGTATTCTGACTTAATCACGCAAAGGACAGGGCAAATCTCAAAAGGATATGATTTTGACTTTTTTTGAAAGAATACGTTCTGTGAGAACTCAATAGTTTTAAAATATTAAATGACATCCGAAAATGTGTTTTTATGCGTTCTTTTACTTTTTATAATACTATCTACATAGTATTTTACTTTTTTTTTTTTTATATAATAAATAATACAATTTTTTAAAATTTATTATTTAAAAACGTTGTGTAACTGTTGAAGCCGAAAGCTTTTACTAACTACTTTCAAACAACGCATATGTTATCATTAGTATATTGATTTCTTTTTAAACTCTACTACCAAAACATTTGTAAATGGAAAATCAATTATATATACATTGCACTCGCAACATGGAAACAGCCAACATATAATATGGATGAAATCGTTAATGAAAATTTGATGAAGTCTTACACCTTTCGTAATTGAAAGCATTGGGTATTCTGATAAGTTAAGCTTCCCCCATATACAACCAATCGTTCCGTTACGGAATGTAACGATAAAAATCACTGTAATATCCGAAAATGAAATTGAATTGAGAGATGAACTTGCGAGTAATAAATATATATTAATCTTTTAAAATCACAGGCAGATGCTCTTTTGTAGATAGATAACAAATTGAATGGAAGCGTCACCAAAGTAATATCCCGAGTATAGGTTTCTTCAATTTTTGATAAGGGCGACTAAACTCAACTTTAGTCCATTATCGACAGTTAGTAACCATTATGAAAGAAAAGGATTCATTTCCAGTTTGGCAGTTTTCTTTTGATTCGCCACAGTCAGTGATTTAATTTCTAAATTACTACGTGGATATAAAGAACTCGCGCTGCTTCATCTGTAATTTATATACAGCATAGCCCTCGATCTATAATTTTGCTATAATTTCAAAAGACAACTCATTCCTATTTGCAAAATGCGAAGTATTATATTTGACATCTATATGTTCTGCACATGAATAGCTTTATACAAGAAAATAAGAAGATTTTACAAAATATGGAGAAAATAGTATAACCCATAAAAACGAAGTTTTTAATATAAATCCTTTATATGTATAGCCAATTTTTTTATTCATTAACAAAGTGTCGTTACTGTTGCCAGCGTGTGATTGGTGTTGACACCTAATTTTAAATATTAAAAACATCTCAATCAGCAAAATACTTGGTAAATTATTTTTCAAAATTTATTCATTAAAAATAATATGAATTTATGCCCTCGCATCCAAATATGTTTTATTTATTCTGATTCAAACAATTTTATTATTTATTACGACAATTTTGCCAACAGGAAAGAGTTTGGGTTGATGCTATTTCAGCGCGATTGGATGACGACAAGTTGGTTTATTAGTATTACGTAAATACGACTTTTTAGTGACAGTGACAGCCACCAAAATTTGATAGAATGTATTGTCACTGACATGAAATTTATCTGCTAAGTTTAAGCCCTATGGGATTACGGCAAAGGGGTTAATTAGGCTTCCGGAGATTTGCCCGCCATCGGCATTCCCAGCCAACCATCCACTCCCCCCCCCCCCCACACACAAAATCGAAGTTAATATAAAGGATTTAAAAAAAAAAAAAAAAACTTTTCAGATTCTATTAGATAGCAACTTTAAATGGAAATTTTTGTGTCGTTTCAAATCAAACAATGGCTCCATCATCTTAGTGTTCAACTAAAAACAAAACAAAACCGAGAAAAAAAAAAAGAATTTCGGGTAAATCGGCAGAAGTCACTTTTTAACATCAATTTGATACCTCGCGAAGTAATAATTAAAAATATATATATATATATATATATATATATATATATATTTTCGCAATTCAAACATTGTGATCAAACGTGTTAGTAATATCTTATTTGATCTGCATTTGGCTTCATGCTAAAAGAAATTTAAACAATTTAATAAGCTTTATATTCAGACAGATGAACAAAGGGACATTGTAAGCAAATAAGACATTTTATGAATTAATTAACGTAACACTGAAAAACTCATAATAAACCAACAAACCAGATGAATATCATTCTCTTAAATATATCAAAAATAGATTTTAATATAAATAAAAAGATCTATCGGTAAAATTCACGTAAACACTACCTTCCACCACTGAGCTTTTATCTAAAGATAATAAGAGTTGGGCGTTTTATCCAGAATCCCATTTATTAGCATTAAGCGAAGGCACATGTCGTAAGGTACGTTAAATAAATTGTATGATTATCTTAATCTGCCATTTTACAGCCATCAGTGGGGAAAATGGTTCACTTAACTTTATACTTTTCATTACTTTGAAATATTTTGCTTAGCAATGGGTTCATTATTAATTCACTTAAGTGAACAGAAAACGTGATTTTTCATACACTATTCAAACACTATACTAATGAAGAACTATATCCATTATAGATCCTTACAATCATTGTTTGCATAATTATCGTACATTTTCTACAATTTTGTTTGAACCGTTTAAAGTTGCGAGATTCGACATTTCATGATTTTGTTTCGTATTGCAACTCTTATACTTGACTTTTTATACTGGCTTATTATACAGAGCCACTCGAGTGGCGAACGCGTGCCACTACTTCAATTGTTCAGACAAGTCACTCTAAGCGAAACATGCAATCCTATGGAGCTTATATATTATAGTGGGCCACTGCTGTGGCGCTAGAAGTTGCGTCTGTCGCTTGTGGCGCTCAGATCCTAAGCGAAACATACAAGTACCTTCCCATTTGTTGCCTCTGATTGAGGAAGATTATAAACTAAAATGGTTACCCTACAATGTGATAAAATTTTAAAAAATTTAACAACTATCAGTTTATTTTGCAAAACAAGAATTTTTTTAACAATGTCGCTATGAATCGGTATTCTTTCAACTTGGTTGAAAAACCTCATCTAAAGGACCTATGTTTGATATATTTAAGAGAGTTAGTCGGCACTATTCTCTTGGTATCATATGTCTATCTTGACGAACTTGCGGCTCTAAACCAAAATACTCGTCTATCTAGGACAAAGATGAGATTCTCCGTACGAACACCCTGCAATCTGATATCAAATTCTATAGAGAAGACTGCTATTGCGACGAATAGTTCCGAGCTGACTATGAGTCTTTCTGGTGGAAATTTTCTGGGTTTTCTCCCATTCGAGATACAATGGAAGACTAATATGGAAAAAGTTGAAATATGGAAAACATTTCTCTATTTAAATTCGAACTACATGGTAGTCTATGTTAGGATGGTTCAGCAGACCTCTCGTGTAGCCCGTCTACTTACAAAATAAAATATTCAATCCAAACTAAGGGTTTTATTATACAGAGCCACTCGAGTGGCGAACGTGCGCCACCGCTTCTGGCCACTACTGTGGCTCAGTATAATGAGCTCCATAGGATTGCATGTTTCGCTTAGGTTCTAAGCGCCACAAGCAAAAGTTACATTGTTACTTCATATCAGGCGCTCAACCAAGGGGGTGGGTTTTTAGGGTCAGAACCTCCCAGAGAATCCCCAACATCCCGATGTTTTGTAATGATTGAATGAGAGACACTTAGCAATCGTAAATAGTTTCAAAATAATACGGTTTTAATCTACCATTATTCAGACATAGTTTGCTTACCATATGACACTAAAGTATAGCTATTACGTCCAAGAACTTAGAAATAAATAACGATTTATAAATTTCCTAGCATCAAAAAAACTTTAACCTAAAAACTTAACATTACTGAGATAATATTTTCTACATTACACTTACATACATTACACTACGTACACTAAAACGTTCTTAGTGTTCTGGACAGCTTAAGAGGCGAGATTAAAGGAATATTGAATTTAGTCCATTTCAGCTATAAAAATATAAACAATAAAATAAATGTGTGAAATATTCTCTCAGTTAATGTATCCGTAAAATATGTATCAGTAATGTATCAGTAAATAACTTTAAACTAAAACTTTAAAATTTTTGGTCTATTTAAGTTCAACATCAAGTGTCGTTTAAAAGAAATACAAAATATGGATGTTTCAAATGTTGCTATAATTGATATAAGGTATCAGTGCTACATGTATTTCAAGCGCCATAAATATTTAGTAAAATTAACTGATATTGGTGTTTGTCTGTTAACCTAAATAAACTATTACTGCTTCTGTAATTGAATTTAAATAAATGAGAAAAATTTCATTTTAATTTTTTATCTAGAAAATTTTAATAATACGGGATCTGTATAAAATATTGTCTCATGTTGGGTTGTTTTGTATAACTCGAAAACTGGACAAAAACCATTTTAATATTCTGTCATAAAGTGGGTGACGGATAAAGAAACTGCAAAAATATTGATGACATGTTACAAATATGAGATGAAAAGGTTTTGCATGGAGGTTGTTTTTATACAGAGAAATACTGGAGCAAACTTAGGTAAAACCCCTACCACAGAAATTTTCTAGTTGCGGCTTCTGCTTCACACAAGCGATTACCTCCCTCCCACCTTTCCATTTCACGGTCTCTCACATTGGACAGCCCTCTGCATGTGACGCAATTTATCTTCATCTCCTTGATACAAAAATGGAAAAATCAGCCAGTCCCTTTGTTTTTATTAAGAACATTTTATGCACAAGAAGTTTAATGTATGGGTGGAAAATTTAATTACCACCTTTTTTCATTAAAAAAAAATTACCTTCAGCCATTCTAGAACGAAGTTAATCTGCAATAAGTTGGACTTAATTCCATCTAACGTGACGTAATTTTAAAGGTGGGGGTCGCTCTAACGTGACAAAGGAGAAGGGGGATAAAAGGGGACGAACCTTTGCCCTTCCCCCATCCCTTATCCATCTATGAAGACAACCCTGTTCTGCTTAGTAAAAACCCCAAGTTCCAAGTCTCTAATTATATCAATTTTCGAGGTAATTAAATTCGAAAACAGCATATTTCGAAACTCGCCCACTCATTGATCATCAATATTCTGAGGTACTTCTAGTAGAGCAAGAACTATGAAATTTGATATACTTCTAAGGTTTAACATATATACAAAGGGGAAAATCATAATTGAGATCCCCCCCTCCTCCGAATCTCCTGAGGGCACAATGTTCGAAAAACATAAAAATATTCTAAATTTTTTTTTATTTGTTGTACTGATTGTATGATCTAAGAATTTGAGCCATTCCATGAAATAAAGATTGTTTTCAGGAAAGTGTCAATATATCCCTTTTATTTTTTTATTTATGGCCTTTTAACTAATGACGACAGTTTAGATCTCAATACTTTTCCCAGTCATAGCTATTGCAATTAGAACTTGACATCTTTTAACAGATATGTTTTTGTTGAGATTTCCAATGTTTCGAAAACAACATTTTGTTAACCTACCTGAACATCCTGAAACACGCGTCCGTGCGCTTGCCTTCATGCGGGGGACATTAAAATTATAATTCTCAATATTGAGATTTGCCCATGGCTCATTAATGGCTTGTTTCTCAACATAATCAACTGAAATTTTATATTGAATGTAAGAAAACTATTGTAGATCGAATGAAAAAGGTAAAAAATTGGGGTTCGTTATGAAATTTTTAAGGTTAAGAGTTCAATTTATTTAGTAAAGCCCTCCCTAGAAGAAAAAAATATATACCAGACATATGAATCGTACACAAATTTGGTGCAAATCGCAATAGTCTATGACTTTTAGAATCGAAGATATAGCCATCATTCCGATTTTATTTCTGTGTACAACCTCGCAACTCAATGTGACTCAATTTATGTACGTAGCCTAAAGAACTAAAAATATTTTTTCAAAACACCCCCTGAAATGAAAGTCTAGTTTTGGTCTTGACCTATTTTATAACCATCCGCAATACAACCAACCTTATTATTTCTTATTTACCCTATTCCACAAAAGATGGCGCCACTAAATTAGAATAGTGATTTCCTAGGGAATAAGGAAATCAAAATCATCCATGTCAAGAAATTTTTTTTTCAGCTCCCTCAAAACCAGTGATGCCAAATGGCATCCGACATCTCCAATTTTTCAGTAATTTTTCCAATCTTGAAATGGATTTTGAAAATTAGTAATTCTGAAACAATTTAAGTTCGTACCACCAGAACCATATTTTAAGGTTACTTTGCAAAACAATTACAATTGTGTTTACTTTCTATTTTTATAGGATTTTTTTTCTTACAAATTGTTCTTTTTACGCAATATTTTATGTATGAAAAAATACTAAAATTAAAAAAATTATTTTGTGTACAAAATGTGGCGCCTTCTGTTAAATTTATTCTTTTTTCCCTTATGTGAATCGAAATTTCTGAGTTTTTTCTTTCGTAAGTTTTTTAAAGAATATTTTGTCCAAATACCTTCGGGGGAAATATTGCATTGGCCTTATATGAGAGGACATATCCTCCTGAGACCCACAACTGTTTGAAACATGATTTAAAGCTAATTTTTATGTATATTATTCTTTTGGGTCTATGTAAAGTACTTTTAAAGTTCAGAACTGATCCATGCACTCTAAGTACACTTGAACAAAAAATGACTCTCCTTAAGTATGCAAAAATTCTGAAATTTAATCGTTCAGATGTGAAATTTAATCACGAAAGGCTGCAAAACAATTTCGTGAGAATGTGATACATAAAAATACTTTAGCAAAGAATTTTTGTTAGCGCTGAACAACCATCAGACATTCGACAACGGGAGGAAAAAGTCTTAGTGTCCATTGCTGGCATGAGCTTCGTACCAACTGATCATGACGCCTCTATTGGCAGAGTAACTGTTTTTTGCCCTTTCTTTTCAGGCTCTACTTCGTCACAATCGGTGGAACTGTCATTAGCTGTAGGACTGAATTTGGCTATTTCTTGCAAAGAAAAATAATGCGTCCAAAATTCGATGTGCATTTAAATGTAAGCGGGGTCTCAGGAGAATATGGAGAGATGATCACTTATACAGCTGTTGTCTTCCCCAATACTATATAATGAGGAACATGCATGATATAAAGAAAGGAGACGGGGGGGAGGGGGTATTACATTTTGCGATTATTCTCATTCACGCCTTAAATTAACAAGTGACGCTTTTCTTGTTTGATCGTTTCATAATGCTGTTTGTAAGGTTGTTGAATTCATTTTGGAGAGTTTCTGTCTCAATTTGATTCTTTGCCTAAAGCACATGTCGTCAAAAAGGCGAAAAATTGTAGGAGCACAATGTTTTCAATTTAATTGGACTGGTTCACTATGTATGACGGGTGCTGGATGCAAATTCTCATCCAGTGTGTCGGATTAGCAAATGGCCGACCAAACGGTAGAGTGGTTAGCGTGTTAGCTTTTAGACCGCGAAGTTGCGGTTTCGAGTCCCGTGTAAAAGGCATAGGTGTTTGTAAATACATGTTGGCTTATCAAATGACGAATGTTTCTGCGCATTATAGCCCTCGTGTTGCTGACGGCACAAGATAATCTGAAATCAACTAATCGGATTCGCAATGAATTGTAAGAGAGAGTGGTACGGCAAAATTTGTATTTAGGGTCCATAACAGATATATGGTTATAATTACGAGTGAATTAAAATTCACAGGAATTAGTTATCCTATATATACCTTTCGCATTTTGACACGACACAAGATCTCAATAAATAAATACAAATAGAGAATTCCAAACAATCAATAATTTGTTTTAAAAGTTGTTAAGTCATATATTTACTACCCATTTTATATTTAAGATTAAAGCGGATAGTTAAACTCGAAAGTACTGTTGCTTAATTCCACCAAAAACAGAAGATTAAATTCTCTTTCGTTGAGCGTCAGATTGGACCATCTCACAATTTTATTTGTGCCGTTTCTACCCCGTTTTTTCAAAGCCATTCATGCTAGAAGTGTCCATCTTCACACCCTAATGTCAAAACGGTAGTTATCTGCAAGTCAACTAGTAATCAGTAATCTAGTAGTCAACAAAACTGAGACTTGTTTTTGCTCTTCCCCCTTCATAGTTCAGCTCCCGCAATAGCTAAAGAACTGATCTTTTACCATTATGTCGCCCCACATGTGCATACGAAAAATAGTAGTTGCCAACATTGAATAAAAAACATGGCAAAAATTTGCTATGAAAAGCAGTGTAATTTTGTGTTACCTTGGTTGTGGGCAAAACTTAGTCAGGCCTAGGGATAGGATAGCTCAATGAAAGTTGGTCATTTGTTTATGTATACTGGGAAGGAAGTACCATTTGTACATTTTTATAAAGAACAAGGGGTTCCAATCGAAAGGAAATGATTTTGGAAGTTTAAAACTAACCAGGAAAAAAACAAAAACAGGACACTGGATTTCGGATGTTTTTTTTTTAATATGCCATTAAATAACAAAGTTGCTTTTTTTAGTTTATTTTTTAAATTCGAAACAAAACTTTAGACAAAAATATTTTTTTATCTCATATGCATTCGAAAAATGAGATCTGAAACAAATTCAGATAGATAAACTTCCTTGATGAAATATTTTAGAACTGAAGATGCAAATATGATTCTTTATGACCAAAATTATGTGAAATCTCCTTGCTAAGTAAAGAAATGCTTATTGTTTTAGTACACCATAATTGATCATTTTTGAGGCAATTGTACTAAGTTAAAAATATTGGATTAGCTTGAAAATATAAAAAATCATAAAGTACAATTAATCACTTGAAGTTTTAGCTTTGATTGAACAATACAGGTTTTATGCATATAAAAATATAAACTACAATTTGAGTATGTTGATTACAAATAAAAAGCAAAATCCTATAATTTTGATTTATTATACATATACAAAGATTGTTACAAAATATATTATTTTCAATGACAGAATGACTCCATAATAGTTTCAAGTGTTTCTTATTACATTATCTTATATTTCAGATGGCCACATTCACAAATAACTGATTTCTCAACAAAAACAATTCCATGTATACCACGGAAGAACATTGTCTTTCTCAAAACACACAAGTGTGCCAGCACATCAGTTCAAAATATATTAATGCGCTATGCTCATCACAGAAATTTAACCCTCGTCATTCCTGTACTTCCTAAGCACCATTACTTCTCGCTTGTAAAACCATTCAGAAAAGAGATGGTTGGAGGTGCTCCTTGGGAAATTCTTGGATACAATATACTGTGTCATCATATGGTGTTCAACAAACCAGAAATTGAAAAGCTAATGCCAAAAGATTCACTTTACATATCGATTGTAAGGAACCCAGTGAGCTTGTTTGAATCATTGTATGAATATGATGAATTACAGGTAAGGTTTTTTTTTGCAGATAATCACCAACTTAAAATGTAAATGAAAAGAATAAAACAATGTAATGTGACTTGATCATTAAGAGGAATTGTTAACCTGCTCCTGCCTCAAAGATCTTTTCCAATAGATACCTAACACCTCATTTCTTGAGCCACAATTTCTGTAGAAGTATTGCTTTAATACATGTGCACTTTTATACTAAGTATAACAACAGTAATAAAAGATTATTAAAGAAAATCTGAAGGAAAAATAACTTTTTTATCATACTTTAAAAGGTTTATATAAGTTAGCTTTTAAAAAAAATTGTATTAAATCTAAAGAGCAGTGACAGGTTGGTATTTTCTCTTAAAACATAGATACAATGATGAAAAGTCAATTCAACATTGCCTTTGAAAAAAAAAAGAAAAAAAAAGTTTCACAATGTCAAAAAGGTACATTAAATGAGAATCCAGAAAATCTAATTGCTTAGTGTCTAAATGTGCAATATTTAGACACTAATCACATAATAAATATTCAACACTTAAACTGAAACATTCTTTTTAAGATGTATCTTTTTAGCATAGCCCTTTAAATATTCTTATACTCAAAGGTAGAAAGCATACTAATGTAAAAATTTAAAATTGCACATTATTCAACAAATTTATGTAAATTATGCAATTTAATATTAGAAGGAAATAAGACATATTGTCTTATAAATATTTATTTATCATAAAATCCTAAACTTTAATTAAACAATAAATACCCAAGTTAAAACAATGACGTTTTATTGTAAAAAAGGCTAGTAACTCAAGAATAGCATTGGGCTTGCAGGTTATTTTTACAGACAGTCATGTGAAAATAAAAATTACTGTGACTTAGAATTTTGAGTAGTGCAGAAATTGCATAAGAATGCAAAATTAAAATTGCAGGTACATTAATGTTGTTGCATTATGTAGGTCGTTTAGTTTTCTGTAATAATGACAACTTAACCGTCAAAATGAACTAGGTACATTGTAAGAATATATAAAATTTTGAATCCTGTTTTATAATACATAAGCAATACCCAAACTTATGATTATAAAACAACTAAAATTTCACTGTAGAAATTAGTTTATTATTACACATCTAGTTTCAATTGAGAAATTAATATATTATCTGCTAATTTTTTATTCAGTGAAATGTTTAACGTAAAAACTGTAAGCAATTATAAATGGTTATTTAAACTTGATATAAAATATTAAAAATATACTTCCTTCATGTTTTCTTAACAGTTGCCTCTATAGAAAATTTATACAAATAAGTCTCAAATATGAGATGATTTGAGTAAATACAACTTAAAAGTTATTTTATTTTTCATATCTGATTAGTGATGTTAATGTTTGGTTATTCATGTTTCTGTGTTATGACTTATTGAAGATACAGTAAATTTTACAGCAGAGTACTAATTAAAAGCAATTTTAAATATTCACAAAAATAACTAAAATTCTTTATAAGTTTGAATGTCATATTTCCAAAATAATGTTATAAAAATGTAGATTACTAATATTGTCCACAACTTAAGACAAGTCTAATGAAGGTTAAAGGTTATTTTAAAAATTACATTAATGCAAATGTTTATAAAAGATTAAATAAAAAGCATGGTACCAGGATTTGAGCTGTCTACATACAAAAAAAAAATTAGGCCCACTTTAAATTAGTTTACAAGAATAAAAGCTGGAATTTTAGGGTAAGAAATTCCTTTTTCTTAGGTGATCTTGGATTAAATTTGAATTTACGTAAACAAGTTTGCTTCGTAACTAGTTGACTTTCATCTTTAGAAACTAATAGCTAAATTATACATTAATTTTCAACCAAAATTCTACTTTTGAGCAAATAGAAGACAAATATTTTAGAAACCCATTATTTCTAATAAAAAGTTACATTTGGTTACATTAAAACAATGATAAAAGTTAGAATTGATTTTGCCAAATAATATATATTAAATGATTTTTCATTTTAGGAATTTTATCAGATGGATATAGAAGAATATGCAAGAGGAACAAAAAATGCCTCAATCGTTCAAAAGTTGAGAAATCGCTCAAATGCTATGGGGAGAAATCAAATGTTATTTGATTTTGGTGTACATCCTGCATTTTTTAGTAACAGGGCAATGGTGCAGAGAGCAATAGATAATATTGAGATGAATTTTGACTTTATCATGGTGGCTGAATATTTTGATGAGTCCGTAATTCTTCTTAAGCATATACTTTGTTGGGAATTAGATGATGTTATAAGTCTTACAATAAATGCACGTATGGGCAGTTACAAAAAGAATCTCTCAGAAGAAGCATATAGAAACTTAGAAGAGTGGAACTGGGGTGATAAAATGTTGTATGATCATTTTCTAAAAAAATTTCATGAGACTGCAAATGAATTTGGAAGAGACAAACTGAAAGCTGAAGTCCAAGAACTTCGTGCACGACGGAATGAATGGTTTGAGCATTGTGTTGAGAAAAAAGTTGAGGCGAAAAATTTGACATCTTACAACATATGGAGCAATAAAGTAGCAGGATACGTCCTTAAACAGAACATACATAACGTAACTTGTGAAGATCTAGTGAAACCTGAAAAATATTTTACATCAGAAATTCGGCAGCACCAACTCATAGAAAGTGTTACAAGAGGTGCAACTATTTCTAATTATGGACCCATATCTTTTAGACGACTTATCGACATAAAAATGTTGAAAGGTAAGGAACAAGCAATAGCAAGAAATATATTAATGAATCAGTATAAATACAGAAGACGAAAATTTCCTCATGTGAAAGAATAAATTAATACATACACATAACAATATAAACTAAAGATTTTACAAATTTATAATAAATTGGTAATAAATATGGAAATGGGCAAATTATGCTACTTTTTTATACATTGTACATATAGATGTTCAAAGGTAATTAAAAAACATCAAACTAATATACAAACAATGACAATGGAATGTTTACATGCTATAAATCAATAAAGAAATCAAGCAGAAAAACTTACAATTGATAAAGATAATAAATAAATATCCAATAAAATATATTAATTTCTGTTGAATTACATAAAAAAATTATTAAAATATACAATATAATAATGCACCATTTATATTTATACTATGTTTAGCGTGAACTATAACATAAATGTTAGCAACCACAATATTTCAAATAAAACTTCTAAAGCGTGTGGTAATTTCTTTCAGTTCTAGCTTTATAAAATTTAAAACTAACATAGACTATAGCTAAAAGACCTAAGGAAAGGACAATGCCACCTATAAAACTAGGTGCATCAAAATGGCGCTTTGAAGGAGTTGGTGGTCTCGTTGGCACAGGAGTCGAAAAAATCGATGTTATCTCAGGAGTAGTTTCCGTTGATGTTGAGGATGAAATTGATGGACTGGTAGTAGTGAGAGTTGTAGAAGTGGTGGAACTCGAAATTAACTCAGTACCTAAAATGCAAAATATTAAGTTGATTTGTTAAATTACTTATTCTACTACATACTTTGTTTCTATTTGGCAAAAAAACTTATATAAGTTTTCCTATTGAAACATACCCAATATGCTGCATGATAAATGACATTTATAAATAAAAAAGTGACAAGAAAGTCAAATTGTAATGCAATTCAATTTTTTTTATGTATGCTCAATACATTGGTAACCACATTTTCTTTACGAGTCTTCAAATGTGATAAATATATAAATACCTATGTAAGACATAAAACCGAGATTTTTCAGGTTTGTTACCTATGTTTTAAATTGCAAGTTGTGGGTAAACAGACAATATCCAATTTTAAGGTGACATTCATAAAGAATTTAATTTCACATTCAAACAATTGTGTATTTTTTTAATGTGTTTATGCAGTAATAACATCGCAAAAAAAATCTTGAACCTACATAATTTATTTTATATAAATGTGGAAAATAATAGTTTCTTACAAGTAATATGTAAAAACTTAAAATATTGAATAATTCTTGAATGCTAATTCATATTTCAAACTTGCTTGTATGATTTTTTGACATTCCTATTTATTAAATTGTTTCTGTTGACCTATTTTTTAACACACTAAAAAAAAAAAAGTTTACCCAAAAATTAGCTGCTAGGGATAGATGCTAGTACAGGGACTTGGGAGCTTTAAATGCTCTTTGGTAAACATAGACCATCCATCAGAAAAACAAAAAAATCTGCCTAGTTCAGAGCACATATAAATTTGGTTATTAACGAATCAAAAGTTTTGATTTTTAGATTTCTATTTTTTTTTTAAATATTTTTGGCTGTCGATTGCTTAAATTATAATTTAACCACATAACAAAAGAATGCATTTTACAAGTGAAAATTTTGTTGATTTGTTTCAGATTGCATGAAATTTGTAATTATTGATTGTATATTCTAATTAAAATAGAAAAACTAATAACATTTACATTAAACTTGAAAGGGGCATATATGTACTCTAATTTAATACATAAGGATGTGCTAAAATTATATATTACTTGGTGGCTGTTAAATAGGGATCTAGCAAAAAAAATTTGAAAGAAAAGTAAACAAAGGCGTTTAAGATAAGATTAAGCCATAAAATGGTTGGTTGGTTGTATTCAGATTATCTGGCGCCATCAGCAACACGAGGGCTATAATGCGCCGAAACATTCGTCATTAGACAACACACATTTACAAACACCCATGCCTAACACGGGACTCGAACCCGCAACCTCGCGGTCTAGAAGCCAAGACGCTAACCACTATACCGTTTGGTCGGCTAAGCCATAAAATGAATAAACACTTTATAATTTAACCTTTTATTAGGTCAGTTGAAAAGTGATAAGTCTCTTTATACATCGTGGCAAATTTTAAACCTACTTTGAGTACTCGAAATAGCCATAATACACAGCTTACTATTTTATGAGTTCTAAAACCAGTTAGCCAAAATATAACTGGGTCATTCACTGTAAAACACGCAGCTTGTTGCAGTAATATTTTCACCACTAGATAAGTTGGATATTTCTGATAACCATGGGATATATTTTAAAACAATCAAAACTCCTTAAATATAAATTCTAAATATTTTTATACTAAAAATATATGTCCAAGAAAATGATTTGTCATGTCTGTGGACTGTCGCAACCTCAGGGTTGCTTGTTTAATCAGTATTTTAAATTCACTTCATATTTCCTTGACGTCTATATACACTATCTGGCCAAAAGTATCCGGACACCCAGTGGGATGAACTTAGAGCGTCCTGAGGCACATATTAATATGATGTTGGTCCCCCTTTTGCATCAATGACAGCCTGCACACGTTTGGGAAGACTTTCCACCAATTTTTGATAGGTGACCATAGGAATTGCCTTCCAGGCGTCCATCACAGCTGAAGTGAGTGCTTGTAGTGAAGATGGTCGATTTGGCTGGCTACGCAAACTGCCCTCTAATTCGTCCCAAAGGTGTTCTATGGGATTTAGATCGGGGCTCTGAGAAGGCCAGTCCAGTTTTTGAACACCCATTTCGTCAAACCACGTCTGTGCAAGCCTCGATGTGTGAATGGAGCAGTTATCCTGCTGGAAGAGAAATGGGCCTTCCCCGAAATATTGCCATATAATTGGGAGTGCAGCATTGTCCAGATTGTCCACATACATCTCAGAGTTCATGTTTCCAACCACAGGAACTAACGGACCCAGGCCAAACCACGAGAAACACCCCCACACCATTATGCTTCCACCACCAAACTTAACAGTCGGCACAATGCAGACACTATAGAAACGTTCGCCGGGCATCCGCCAAACCCAGACGCGTCCATCCGATTGCCAGACTGTAAAGCGAGATTCATCACTCCAAAGAACAGTTTTCCACATGTCCACAGTCCAATGACGGTGAGCTCTACACCATTGCAATCGATGCTTCGCATTCTGTGGAGTGATGTTCGGCTTGTGAGCGGCTGCACGACCATGGAATCCCAAGTCTTTTAACTCTCGAAGGACAGTCCTGCTGCTAACACTAATGCCTGATGAACTTTGGAACTCCTGAGAAATTTCCACCAACGAGGACTTGCGATTTTGTTTCACTACCCTTTTTAGAGTTCTGCGGCTGCGTTCACCAAGTGTTTTCGGCCTACCGGTTCGTTTTTCTGCCGTTTCACTGTCTTGACGTTTCCACTTCACAATTACATCACTCACAGTGGATTTAGGCTTCTGTAGAATGTCCGCAATCTCACGAACTGATTTCCCACAAAGGTGGCATCCCACTATTCTGCCACGATCAAACTCACTAAGCTCCTTTGACTTACTCATTGCCTCACAAACGAATAAATACAATCTGACAAATCACTACCAACACTTTTATAGCATTCAATTACGTATCAAATTGCGTCACTCACCAGAACCACTTTTTTAAGGGGTGTCCGGATACTTTTGGCAAGATAGTGTATTTTTAACAATAAGGTATGTTAAGTAATGTTATGCTGCATATAGAGCTTTTACGGGTAGTAATTTCTTTGCAAGTTATGGAATACCTCTTGTCACCAAGACTGACATGTCATGTCAGAGGACAGCAGTTTCTAGTTGTTTAACAACCCACCAAGTGACAGCATTCAAAGCATCATGTCCGTGGTCAAGATAAAAATAAAATTGGTTAAGAATAATTAAATACTTATCATTAATTACTTATTTGATAGTATTAGTTGTTCAGATATCAATTTAGCAGTCTCATGTTTATAAACCTTAAGTTCCATTCAGAACTAAACAATAACAAGGAAATCGTCATGTCCATGGACATCAATCAATGGAATAACTATGAACAATTTCTACATATTATCAGATGATCCCTGCCAATGTCATAATTTGATTGTAATAGATAAAATTCAGAGAAAAAAAATTTCTAAGCATTTAAAGATTTTATAAATATTTTCACTCCTGCTATAGTGCGTTCTGTGGATAATGACCCAACTAACATTATTTTTTTAAGTAAAATCACAAATTTACAAGTCAAAATGCTATTATAAATTCTTAAAAATGATGTGATTTAGCTCAGCAAATTGTTTGGTATAATTTATCTACCTGATGTTTCTTTTCTTAAAAAGTATGACTGATTAAATTGTTTTACAAAAAGAGGAAAAAAAAGCTTTTTTATGTTCTGTATTTGAAATTGAAAAAATTAGCAATTTATAGAAAAAAAGCTAATATCAAAAACTTGTATAACAATTATTTTAAATCATGAAAAGATAAAAATATGACCTTATCAGAATACCTGTAAATTTTTCAATAAGGGAATGTAAAAAATAAGTTATATATGTTTGAATTTCTCCACCTACAGTTTAAACAGATGAACTAAATCAAATTAATGATACTAATAGATTTTTAATTTGTACAAATATCATCAGGGATTTTTAAATAATGTATGTAATTAACTTGGACATACATCAAAAATAAAATTTATAGCAATTGATATTGTTGGATGTCAATCTAGTTATAAGATACAAAATTAAGAAACAAGACCCATCTAGAAAAGTTCTTATGCAAAAATTTATAGTCAAATCAAACTATTAGTACTTCAGACAACTCCAGAAATCACTGGATATACATTTTGAACAGGTGGTGTCTTTTTTTTTTTTAAAGTTGATTAAAAGTAAAAATGAGGATTACAGCACAATTAAGCACTAAGTTGAAATTCAAATTAGCCTAATGTTACCATGTGATATAATGATATTCCAAGTGAATATTGGTATACAAAAATTTGAAAGTTAAAATGATGCATGTAGTACATCACTGTCTTGCATAAATATAAAAACAATCCATCATGCAAGATATCATCTCATTTGTAGCAGAACACTTGTTAGATGACTGTCAATTAAAAATTTATGTCTGAACTAACGAAACAAAAAAGCTGAAAAGCAAAATATTTCAGAAGTATAAATACCAAATAGATAGTACAAGAACTTTCATTGCGCAGTATGGCCCATGTGTTGCCCTTGCGCCGTTAAACTCCTACCAACCAACCAAGAACTTTCATATAGTATTTTATCCTCTTAGGAATATGTTTTGAAACTTTTCTCAACAGTGCAATTCTCTGCTGTAAGCACAAGACATTTTAGCTCTTTTCTACTCATAAACAAATTAGAATTCTAAAATTATTATCAATCTAGAAATTATGCTTTTATTTCATATAGCTCTACTTGGTGACAAAGTTATATGGGAAAATAATTATTTTAACTAGGTCAAATATGCATTTATATTGTCTGACGCACAGGACACGATATAAATGCATATTTGACCTAGTTAAAATAATTATTTTTCCATATAACTTTGTGCCGACCAAACGGTATAGTGGTTAGCGTGCTAGATTCTAAACCGCGAGGTTGCGGGTTCGAGTCCCGTGTTAGGCATGGGTGTTTGTAAATGTATGTTGGCTTGTCTAATGACGAGTGTTTCGGCGCATTATAGCCCTAGTGTTGCTGATGGCGCCAGATAATCTGAATACAACCAACCAACCATATAACTTTGTCACCAAGTAATATGATATAAAATAAAAACATAACTATTAGATTCATCTTAATTTTATAATTCTTATTGGTTTACGAGTAGAAAAAAGAGCCAAAATGTCCTGTGTGTCATCCAGAGAATTACCCAACTCAATTTCAGAAAAAGTTATAAATATATTTTTTTCTATTTAATTATAACTGAATAACTAACACTTAAGAAATTAAATTACAACAGTTAGTATTTGAAAGTAGTCAAAGTAACAGAACATTGCTATTCTTCCAGGGAAATGTCACTTATAACAGTTAGTCCTCTGACTTTTATTAAAATATTCATATCAAAATTGAAAAATGGGTCACCAACTGTTTTAATTGGTAGCTCATTGAAAGAACAGCCAGGGAGAAAAAATACTTTGCAACTACTAATATTTTATCAGTAGTTAATTTTATACTTAATATTTTATTCTTTAGATTTTAGTAAAAGGATCTTTTTGCTGTTTAAATCATTATCATAAAAAAACAAAATAATTTAGATTAACTAGTTACACTGTGTACAGATAAATGTTTTATGTGCACTGAAAAAATATATCCAATAATTTGTTTCGCCTTACAAAAAATTAAAACAAAAAACATTTTGAGGAATACTTTGCTAAATTCAGGTATATCAATCAAGTTTATTTTAGAAAAGTTAAACATTTTTATTGTAATTGTTACGATAAAATTTTTATCTTGAGAGCTTCAAAAATAACTTAAGATTTTCAATTCTTATAAATGCAAATAAATTTAATACACATGACATAACAAGAATTTTTTTCCTCTAAATTCTGGAATTACTCAATAAGAGAATGTAAGGTTCAGTTGAGAACACCTGATGGTTGCATGGTTAACATTCCAGATGCTGACTTTAAAAAAAAAAAAAAAAATTGTAACCTACAGAATCACCAATTACAATAAAGAAAGAGAGACTGAAATTGTTTAGGCACTATATAGTGCTAAATGTAAAAATGATGTAACTGACTGACCCATAGGAGATCATTAAAGGTTAATTTTTTTATTACATTGGCATTTAACTAACAGATTAAAAAATGTCCAAAGCAAATTCAATTATAAAATTTATACCTCCTTTTGACTAAATTATGCAAGGGTAGTTTGAGGAAACAACTCAATGTCTAATAGCAGAAGTTAATTTAAAATCTTTTATTCAAGCTAAATGTGTACATGCTACACAATACAGACATGTAAAACACTTTAAATATCAATAATAAAAAAAAAAAGAGCACAGAACTGTAATCAAATTAATTACATTAAGAAACCATTTTTAAAATATGTTGTGATTTATTTTCCCAAGTAAAATGCACTTATTGGGCTTTCTTAATGTACTGCAATAATTTAAATTTGGTGATGTCTATGTTTGAAAATCCAAAATAAACACTAAAGTGTGCTATATTTTTTAAAGGCTGTTATTTAAGAAGTTTCAATGGATTACATTTCTTCTGAAGTTAAATTACAAAAAAATTAAATTTAATACTGTGTATAAATACTCATCATATCTCCAAGTTTCAAACTTAATTAACCTTTATATGAAACCTTTTAATGGAACGGAAACCAATATTTAGTGTTTTTACTATTGCAAACTGTGAATGATCTAGAGGTCAGAAATATCTATCAAAATAAATATTGATACTATATCATTGCATAAAAAAAATATCGATACATGATTTGTTTCTTAATTTGATTTTCAATTTTGGAAGAAAAGAAGTTTTTCGGGGCAAATTCTACTTTTCATGATTGCTATTTGTAAGGTGACTACTTTCCCAAATGAAATGGATCTATTAAAAAAAAAAGTTATACTTTCGCTTAATTGGTGGACTGATTTTAAGAAAAATTTAGATAATTTTCAAAGCTTTTAATGGCAACGCTGAATATTTAGCATAATATTTTTACAATATAAATAAAAAATTAACAGAGAAATGAATATATATATATATAAAAAATTGTATAGGGGTCATTCTATTTGAAACGGGGCTTTTAATATTGCCCAGTTACTATTTGCATATACAATATAAAAAAAATATATGATTATGAACATGGGCAGGATTATTTGCAAGAGGGTGCAAGATAGCTAGGATTTTGTTTAATTCGTTAATTTTTCAGAAATGTTGATTGCAAATTACAAATGAAATGTTAATTAACAAATATGCATCAATTTTCATTTTGATAATGAACAAAACTTACAGTTTATATTTTTGAAATCTTCTCTTCTATGAATTTTATTATGTGTTCTACAAAACCATATTTAGCAAAAAAAATTCTTTTACAAGAAAGAAATGATAAAAATACCTAAAACAATGTTCTTGTTTTTCAGTTTTTTATCTTCCAAGTATACTCGCGGTATTTAAAGTAGAAGTGTTTCGAACAGTAGAAGTAAAAGGCACAATAAATAAACCATAAACACAAATTGTTTAACCCTTTGCACTCCAGTGGCGCCTCTCAGGCGCCACACGATTGGATGCCAAACCACGAGAGGACCATTAGGTGTGATGCGGAAATTCGATGCAAGGCCAATGACTGTTTAGTTTCTATGAAGCAAATCCATAAACACCAGCCGAACCTAAAATGTCTCGAGTTGCTGATTCCTCCGCGCGAAAAAGGCCTGGAGTGCAAAGGGTTAAAATCCTTTATATGCATTGCCAAGTTTAACATGCAATTACAACTTTTTGAGTTCAGATCGTTTTCAGAGAGCTTGACCACTACGAAAAAACATCCACTCTGAATTATTTACGGGTTTATTTGTAATTCGAATCGCCAATTGAAGGTGTTGCAAAAGCAGCCTTTAAGTAATAGTAATAGCCCAAAAATTTGATAGACTGCATAGTCATCGACATCAAACCAACCTGCCAAGTTTCAGCACGATTGGATGAAGGCAAGTGTGTTAATTAGTCATCCGAAACGAAAATAGTGGTGTGAAAAGTGACTATTTAGTGATATTGACACTAGGGGAATAGTGGAGCCAATAAGCGCTGGTACAGCGCACTGATACTTTTTTGATAGCTGGTATGGCGTAACGCCACTTTTTTGAACAAGTAATCAATAAAAACTTATAACGTGTATTATAAATAAAGTTAGTGAGAAAATAAATACATTAGTTAAGACAAGAAATTATTGAGTATTCAGCTTTTTTGTATGGTAAATTATGTAAATTATTATGAATTTGCATTTTATAATAAAGAAAAAATTACAGCTACAGTACCACCATAATCTAAAAGTTTGCATATCGATAATTTTTTTTTTAGCACTACAAACCTGGCTGAAAGCCCCAAAAACGAATCTGCCAAGTTTCTGTTCAATTGGATTAATTAGCCCTCCGTAGATTTGAACACCACACACAAACAACAAAATTGAAGTTAATTTAAAGAATTTAAAAATGCAAAAGAATAGTTATTTCTTCCAAGTTAGAGAAATAATGAAAAGAAAAAGCAAAAATGGAAGACGGAAGTAATATAGGAAATGCTCATTTGAAAATATATATCAAGGTCTAATATCTGATGACTAATAAATAAAAATCTAAACATTTCCAGGAATTTGAACATTAAGAGAACATATAAATGATTATACAAAAAAGAATAAATTAATACTTAGACAAGTGGCGCCTGAAAACTATTTCTCAATTGCAATAAATCAGCTATAAAAAACCGAATATAGGAAATAAAAAAGAGGCTTAAAATAATAATAAAAAAAATACACAGTGTAACATTGAAACGGAGTTACACGATTTTTCAAATTTTATTTTTATTTTCAAAAGCCAGGGAGGTGCAAGTGCACCCCCTCTTGGCGGTGTCCATGATTATAACGCAAATGTTAATATTGATAAAATAATAGTTTATTTTTAAAAAATTCCAGGCATTCATCTCATGTATTTTTAAAGGAAGTATGCTTACTTTTTTATTCAAATTAAATTCATATTGTTGGAAAGTATGTAATTTGAGCTGTATAATAATCATAACTGACACCTAGGCTAGCTCAGTAAAAAGGCGAATTTAGAATTTGGCAGTCTCTGGGGCTAAATCAATATTTGCCTCCACTTAGAATTCTCCTTTCTGTCTGGCATTGACATTTATAAATCCCTTACATTAACTTTGATTGTGTGTGTGTGTTGTCGATGGCGAACTAATTTGCAGAGGCCTAAATAACTCCCTTGCCGTAATCCACTCGGGCTGAAACTTGACAGATAGATTTGATGTCGATGACAATGCATTCTAGTTTGGGAGGCTGTCACTGCCACTAAAATTTCGCTTTATGGAATACAAATAAACCAACTTGCCGTCAGCCAATCGCTCTGAAATAGCATTTAACAATCATTAAAGAAACTCTTTCCTGTTGCCAAAATTGTTTTAATAAATAAATTATAAAATTGTTCTAATAGGAATAAGTAAAATACATTTGTAAGTCAATGCATAAATCCACATTTATTTTTGAAGAAGAAATTCTAAAAAGTAGTTTACCGCATATTTTGCTGATAGAGATGATTTTAATATTTAAAATTAGATGTGAATTCCAGGCACACGCTGGCAACAGAAACGGCGCTAGGTTAAAGAAATAAATGATCTTAGCTTTCATTACATTATGTTTTCTTTTTGGTAAGGGTGCCATTTTAACTGTCTCTCAGCCAAGTCCAAACTTTAGTTTTGAAGTTTATGAAAAGGGAATAAAGAAAATCTAAAAAACACATGGAACTACAAAACGATCACCAAAAACTAAAAATGTTTGAAAATATCGATATATCAGTGACTGGTATCAATATTTTTAGTATGGATATTTTTTTAAAATATCGTCGTATTGATATATTGCCGACCTCTAGTATGATTTATATATTTTAACTAAATGCAAGTGGTGTATGTGAAATTGCTTTATCAATATAATTAAATACACAATTAAGTTAAAACAAACACATTACTCCACAATTGCCCAGGGTGACCATAATTAAACTGCACCTATTTAGAGTCTGTTCTAATCCCACATGAAAATGTGGCAATTTAGCAACTGAAATGGAAATTAACTTTGCAGGCTAAATTAATACAATTAAAATAAAGACCAAAAATAAAACATTGCATTAAAGGGTTGAACGTCTGTTATAATTATTGCCTTTATAATATTGTTTGCAAAATTTTTAACTTTTTATTAAAAATTATTTAATTTTTTAGATATTTTTCATGGTCTCAGTAATATGAGCAAACATTTTTAGGAAGATTTGTTGATTTCTACAAAAACTGCTCCAGACTATTCTAAATGAATACAGTTTAATATAACCATTCTATACAGTTTAAGTTTATGCAAGGAATAACTTTCATGTCTAATTTAAAAGTAAAAACCGATTCTTTAAAAAAATTATTAGTGAAAATTGGGAACAATGATACTTACAATTGTCTTTTGAAAACGTTGTTTCTGTACAATTTTCAAAACGCTCTTGACAACACTTATATTCTATAGGGAAAAAAAAGGAATTTTAAGTTTAAAAATATATTTAACAATAATAATGCATAAAATCATTTACAGTACATTTTTAATAAAGAGCAAAAAAAAATTATGCTTTTTAATAATAGTAGAGACATCATCATGAATTTTTTTAAGCTATTCCTCTAGTTTAAAATATAAATAGGCAATTATTCTTTTATCACAACTTGGTCAAATATGCAATAAAAATAAATGTTATATTGAAATTTCAACAAATATGCAGGTTTGTGAAGTTTTTAATTTCTAAAAGACCTACATTTTGAACCCAAAGAGTTATTTTAAATCAAAAATAGAAAAATGGTGAAAGATGAATGAGTAACAGATCAAAGAATGTCATTGTACAAGCAAATTCAAATTCTAACTTTCAAAAACTGCTGCTCAAACTTCAAAATAGTGCAGGGATGGAAAAAAAAAAAAGACGGTTCACACAAGATACTTTTTAATTTTTACTTTTGAAAATTTGATCTAAAAAAAATAGTTGATGGGTAGGTAAGTAACAAAACAGACATCACCACATTTTAAGTTTCTACTTACAAAAATAGAGCAATCAATCAAAATAAAAAGAATTCCGAACTCTACAAGGAAAGCAATGAAAAGATAAGCATGAAGAATGAAAAGAAAAATCATTTCCGTCATCACAAAAGAATGAAGCCTCAGCGGCTGCGAAAAGAAAAATCAACAAACAGGTCATGCAAACTTTGATAATCACTTACTTTCAGGAAATATCTGAAATAAAAAAAGGTTGAATAATATGAGATGAAGGATGATATTCGAATCATCAATTTGTCTTTTAAGGAAAACTGCAACCCCATCACAAGGTTTGAACAGCAGCAAAATAAAATTAAGGAGAGCAAATACTTGTTTGTAGAAAGCATTTCACTTTCTTATTACGATGTGAGCAAAACAAGATGTGAAGAAAAAATTAAATTTCAACAAATATAAAAGTATCCATCTTAACTGGAGATTTCTATACAGGTATTCTAGTTGAAAAATTTTATGTTGCCATAATAGTGCCAAAGAGATTCTGGAATTGTATTCAAATAAAGAATTTATTTTAGACAAAGAAAAGATTTGTCAAGATCAACAAGTGCGAGCATTTTTTGATAAACAAATACAATACATCATTAATTTTTCTACTGTTAATCACATTTGAAAAACAAAAGGTAACTTATTTCAAATTGGTTATCAATCTGCAAAATATTAACTTACCATTAAGTGGAGTTAGACAAAATGTGTAGTTCTTGGCAAAACATCCTTCACAAGATTCAGGGACACATTCATTATCTACAATTAAAAAACTAACATATGAGAAATTCAAAGCTAATCTAATTTGAATGTTTATCTTAATTAGTTAAGGCATTGTTTACATTGTATAAAATTAGAAAATGTGATAAATAATGTTGATTATGCTCTTCATTTCTTGTGAACTTTGCCTCTAAATATACTGTTTATTAAGAAATGCCAAAGTTAGCAATGAATATTGCACTCTAACTAAAAATTTGTTCAAGCTATTTTAGATATTTCTTTTTAAAAATCTTGCAATTTTATATCAAGGAAAAAATTTGCAATACCTAAAAATAGAAAAATTGCTAATTTTGCCTATGGTTACAAACATTAACAAAAACAAAAAAATGATGAAGGTTCTTTCAGATAGGTGTTGGTGTCAGGTAGGCTCTGAATTATATTCCAACATTTTCTAAGTAAAGGATATCAAATAACAAATTATTCAAACATGAATCTTTGTTAACTTAAAGAAAAATAAAATGATTACAAAGTCAAATACTTTTTCTAAATTTTAATTGTGAATACAGGATTTAAAATGAATTTAAATTTACTTTACATTTTATAGAAGCAAACTTACCTTACTACTGGTAGCAAATTATATTTAATTATTTTCAGATTATCTGGCACCATCAGCAACACGAGGGCTATAATGCGCCGAAACATTCATCATTTGACAAGCCAACATACATTTACAAACACCCATGCCTTACACGGGACTCAAACCTGCAACCTCGCGGTCTAGAAGCTAGTATGCTAACCACTATACCGTTTGGTCGGCCAAATCATACTTAGAATTAATATGGACAAAGTTTGTCTGAGATGGGCTGCTCTAATGAGAAAAGGATAACTTTTTTGCAGAATAACTTTGTTACACTTGGGGTCACAGATAATATTTTGTCAATTCTTTTAGGTATGCCAACTTATTTAGTCAGCTTAAACACACACACGAGATTTGTTTCAAAAGCAAAGAGACAAAGCAATTTCCAAAAAAATGTTGGCATTGAAAGTGTTATACAAAAGTGTCATATATAGAAATCGGTTGGTTGGTTGTTTTCAGATTATCTGGCGCCGTCAGCAACACGAGGGCTATAATGCGCCGAAACATTCGTCATTAGACAAGCCAACATACATTTACAAACACCCATGCCTAACACGGGACTCGAACCCAAAACCTCGCGGTCTAGAAGCTAGCACGCTAACCACTATACCGTTTGGTCGGCATATATAGAAATCGGACTTTGTCAGCAAGAAAAACGTTATGGGAGAAAGCATGGACAGTTCTGTAGTAGCTTGAAATTTTAAGTTAATTTTATCCTTGTTTTGAATAAATATTTCACATTTATAACCCATATTTTATTTTAAGAGATAAATATTTTCTAATTGTGACCCTTTTATCTCTCCCTCTTTCTAAACAGTTTACAAGCATCTGCTTTATTTTAGCTTAAAATCTACCCAAATCGTCATTTTCCCATAGTGCATCTGTCCATGCGCACCGGCAGTTATTTGCAATAATAAAGCGACAAAAAAAAAATTTCCCTTCAATTTTCAAAGGCCAGAGATAATTAAATGAGGGCCCATGCATCTGCCCCATTATTTAGTAAGAAAGCTAACTCAAAAGGGCTAATGAAATGTACGGCTTTTGACTTAAAAGTATTATAAATACTTGAAATACGCCTTAAAAATCATATTTTTAACTTGAAATGTATGCAGTTTTGTTGTATAATACCTATATTTCAAAGTGTTTTATTGCGCAAGTTGTGTTTCAAATAAATAAATATTAGCACTAAAAACTCAAAATGTCTTCTAATCGCCTTTCTACACCATTGATTCTAACAAACAATAAAAATTATTTTAAAAAATAGCCCAGTTATCTCATTAGTTGTTTTAGAAACAAATTCCTTCTTACCACTTTTTAAATCTTTCTTGATTGGATCACCTTTTGTCACAAAGCTACAACAGACAACAAATACAATCAATGAATATATATACATTTTCAAGGTACTCTGTAAGAGCAAACTTGCTGAATTAAAATTGTTACAAAATCTATCAAGCTATTCAGTAATGATAAACGCATTTGAGCTGATGTGAAGTTTCATAACAAGTCCATCATCAAAAAAGTTACAGATACGGGTCGTAGCTCGAAAAAAAAAATTAGAAACAGCCAATCATAGGGAAAACTCTACTAGCCGTACTTTCTGTTAGCTCTCAAGATTGGCTAGAATCATGACATCAAAAGTGTTCGATTACTTATTGGCTTGGTTGCCCTGCGAGAAGAAAACAACCAAAACAAACTATGTTCCCAAATTTCCTTACCGTAGCCGTAGACCACTATCAGGGGATACACTTTTGTTTGTGAATGTCAATGTTTTTTTTATTGATCTTTTATATTAACTTTGATTTTGTTGTGACGAACAAAATATTGTGAGGGCTAATTAACCCATTTACTGTCATCTGAAACTGAAAGTCTGCAGATAGACTCGTTATCGATGACAATACATTCTATCATGTTTGGTTACTGAAGGGGGAGGTGATGAAATTTTTTTATTTAATGATAGGGAATAGATGTTGTTTTCGTGGAGGTCAAATATTATGAAAACTCGATGGGAATTAAAATTCGCTTGAGTGTTGATTCAAATTGATATGTATGCTTTTCAAGCCAGCTTTCTGCCCACTTAGAATAAACCAGAACAAGCTTTCAGCCCTCCTTAGCAGCCATACTATCCCCTCTACAGCAAAATGCTTCGGCTGATGGAATTTCAAGAGGGAGAATTGCAAATCCTATCGTGTATGTGGGTTTTTTTTCTCAAAGAAGTACAGTATTATCATTTTAATAACGAGCTTGTTCTCCATATGCCGTAGGGTGGACAAAAACATATATACTGATTGCCGAGGATTGAAAATAAAATCTTGGGTTGTACACAGCAGAAATGTCAATAGTAGACCTTAATTAGTAATAATGTGCCAAAAAATATCTACTCTAGAACTTTACAAGGCTTCTCGCATTCCCTCCTTACTATAAAAGGAAACTGTGATTGGTAAATCGTCCACCCATATCATTAACCACCGGCGCGTTTTTCTCCTTGCACCGACATCGGAGCAATCTGTTGCGAATCGAAACGATACTTTTAATCGTAATCGTTTTGAATATCTGCTCGACTGTTCCTAAGAATAAAAACAAAGATGGTTGTTTGCTTGCAACTAAGATTTTAAGTTTTATTTACATAGTTAATTTGTAAATTTCGCCTCTTATTTTTATATTGAGGCCTCGTTCGTAAAACGAAACATGGCGTCCGTGAATTAAAAGAATATCTGCGACTTAGATTGGAAATAACGTACTGTGGAATTTCGATTCGTGGAACTTTGGAATTTCGATTCGTGGAACTTTGGAATTTCATTTGGAAAATGGCGGGTGAAAAAAGTGATACAAGTACCTTGGAAGATCTGAAAAAAGCAAAAACACAGCTACGTCGTGCTTTTACTACAGCTTGCAATCAATTTGCGAAGTTAGAAGAATCCGATAGAATCGAAAGTAAGGAAATTCATACTATTTATAATAAGATAGATGATAAAGCGACTAGGTTGTTTGACTTGGACTCTCAAATAAGTCTGCTAACTGATATTTCTGATGAAGAATTTGATTTAACTGAATCTTATAGAGATAAATTCATTGAAGTGAAAGTATTTTACGATTCTTATGTTCAGAAAGAATTAGTCGCCGAGTCATGCAATTTTCAGTCACAAGTTGGCGCGAATTTAAAGCTGCCTAAGATAATTTTGAAAGAATATGAGGTTTGTCCTAAAACTTGGGTAGCATTTTGGGGACAGTTTTCACGCATACACAAGGATGATGGCTTGAAAGAAGAAGACAAATTTCAATATTTGTTGGCGTCTGTTAAGTCAAATACAAAAGCGAGAGACATCGTTGAGAGCTATCCACCTTCCAAAGAAAACTATTTGAAAGTAATAGACCATTTAAAGTCTCGTTTTGGAAGGACAGATTTATTAATTGAAGTATATATTAGAGATCTTTTAGCTTTAGTGCTGAATCGCCAAAATGTAAGGCTTGCTGAGCTTTATGACAAGTTGGGTTCAAATCTCAGATCTCTCGAAACATTGGGTGTAACTAAGAAAAATTACGCAGCGATGTTGTACCCGGTGGTTGAATCGTGTTTACCCGTTGAGGTTTTGAAGGCGTGGGACAGATACAGATTAAACACTAAAATTGGTGACGAAGATATGATAAACGTAACAAAAGAAAATTTGTTAGAATCGTTGATGGCATTTTTATCTCATGAAGTAGAAGGTGAAGAACATAGGATTTTGGCGGAAAATGGTTTTGGAAGACAAAAATTCAAACGAGAAATAAATAAGCCTTTTCAACAAGACGAACCAACAGCAGCTGCTTTAATATCGTCGCTTCCCGATAAATCATTTGGAAGGCCCGATTGTGTGTTTTGCAAAAAGCCTCACAATAGCCAAGATTGTCGAAAAGCTTCTGCAATGAGTTTGGAAGAAAGGAAAAATGCGGTTAAGCAAGCAAAATGCTGTTTATTGTGTTTCAAAACGGGACATTTTTTCCGAGATTGTAGAAGCAAAGTAAGGTGTTTGCTGTGCAGTCAACGACATTATGTGATAATGTGTCCAAATCTCAGCAAAGGATCTGTAAAATCTCCTTCCAAAGAGCTTGAAAATGAAGAAGAGAAGTCTACAGCAATGCTTTCTTCACAGTCTTCCCAACGAGAAGTTTATCTTAAGACTGTTATGTTAAGACTTCGTAATAATGGTAAACAGGTTTGCGTAAGATCTTTATTGGATGATGTATCTCATCGTTCATATATTGAAACTGGTTTAGTTAAAGAGTTAAACCTTCAATCTTCAGGCACGGAAATTCTATCTCAAGGATTATTTGGCGGAGGAACAACACCTGCTGCTAAACTTGGAAAATATGATTTGAATATAGAGGGTTTGGACCGAAAATGTTCGATACCAGTTTCATTCCTAGATCAGCCAAAGATTTGTACGTCATTGCCTAGAATACAAGATGAAAATCTTATTTCCGAACTCTCTTCCCGGGGGATAGTCCTAACTGACGTAGGTAGAAATACGCCTCCTGTAAGAGCCCTACTTGGAGCGGATGTCCTTGGTAGTATTTTAGCAGGAAGAGTAGAGATTTTCAAGTCGGGGATTTCCCCAAGTAGCACAGCAGTATTGGCCAATATCAGCCCTACATTGGCCAATATCAGCCCTACATTGGCCAATCCCGATGTGGAACGGCGCAAAATCGGCCGTTCGATGCCGATATTGCCCAATCTCGCCCAATATTGGATAGACGATACTCAAAAGTTTGATGGACAGTTTTAAAATTGAAATATTTTATGTATAAGAAAGGAATGTTTGTGTTAATATGTTTTGCGATGTTTTTAACACGTTTTTAAGCATTTTTTTAAAAAATCATGTATTTTGGAACGATCTCGAGTTACCGCCAAAACCGGCAGATTCCGATACAAAACGATGCGCAGAATTTCTCAAAAAGAATCGCCACCGAGTGGCTGAAGCAACTGAAGTGCCCGGATGTGTGTTTGGGAAGTTTGTTTATATCGCCGGCTCGACTGTCATTTGTAACATTAAAATTGGATCGAATTCTTGATATTGGTAAGTGTTGTCACAATAATTTGTCGATTTCATGTGGTTATGTTTCGGTACCTACGTATTGCATTGTTGGTTTTCGTTAATTTCAACCATACTTGATTGCCGACTTGGCTTGGTTTGATCTACAAAATTGATGTTGACAAAGGTGATTGATATTCACATTAAACTTGATAAGGAATCAAGTTAGTTTCAATTATTTATTTAATACTGTTTAAAATATAATCAAGATTTTCAGCTTTTATGTCATCTGGACAAGATTAAGAGCTTTTAGGAAATCCGAGCTTTTATCTCGTCCTTACTCGGATGCAAACTAACACTCATTTACCCGTTCCCCCTCTCCATTGCTTGTTTCAAATCATGCTCATCATTGAAATACTTATACTACATGTTACATTCTAGTTATAATATTTATAAATATTAAATATTTATCATATTTGTTATCGTTAGTTTATATTGCGGAATTTCCTATATTTGCTATAAAATTGAATATCCAAGCTCCGTGATTAGCAGCTCTGTTAATAGAATATATTGTGAATTGCACATATTGAGGAAACCACATTAAATTAAAACACGCCTATTACTCAATCTCAAAGGTGGTGTGGAATAGGGTGCATTATCTCAATCAACCACTTGGCATAAAAGGTAAATGATTGTTCTAAAAAATGTCAATTTTAACAATATGTATAACTATTGTAATTATGCCTCCTATTTTTAAAAAAATACAGCAAACCCTGTTAACGCAAAATTGCTTAACATAAAATCACATTTAATGCGAAGGAAAAGCGATTTTCCGTACTTAAAACTTAACTTTAATTTATTTGTTTAACACAAAATTCGGTTAAAGCGAACAATTTCAGCGGCCAGATCGACTTAGCGTTAACAGGGTTTTACTGTATGTACATTTCCCTATTTAAAAGGTCTGTCTTGTGCAATTATTGATTACTCAGAAAAGAGCAATGAATGCAAATTTTTGAAATATCTACAAAAATATATTTTGAATGCCTAGCTTCCTTTGTGTTAATCTAAACACACTGTGCAAAGATGTTGTTTTTATAAAATAAAAATGTTTTTTTGATTTAAAGAAAAGACTTTCCATTTGAAAAGTAAACAAATATTGTAATCAAGTATTATTGTTAGTGCTATTCATAGTGCAATTTTCTGTCTTGGGGTGAAAAGTGTAATAGTTGTAGCCTTCCTTCCCTCGGCAGTAAAATGCCAGTATGGCCTTTCAATAGTTAATTTGTTATTCTGTTCAGTTTAAAATAAAGATACATATTGTTGTAGGGTTCATTGATGGAAATGGAGAACCCATAGAAGTAATTCCTTCATCTTGGTTCATCTCAGACAAAAGTTGTCTTTGGCAGTTTGCAATGAATGGGGGGGGGGGGGGGATTTACATGATTAAAGAATATATACCCTCAAGTCAACATGGCAAACATTTAATTTTAAAATCTATTGTACATACAATAAGTAAATTACAATTTTTGTATAGGGTATACAAATAATTAAAGGTATCACAAATATTGTTTCATAAGTTTTTGATCTACTTATCAATTCAAGTTTTAATGGTGTAGATTTTTGAAATTGTGGACATGAATAACAGATATTTATTAACAGATTTAAATAATATCCTATTTTAAATTCCCAAACTGAAGATTGGTTTTTTAGTGAGTGATACTATAAGTGCGCTAAGTAAGATATTTAATTGTATAAATAAATTGTATATGAAGTTTTGCAACTAGTTTGAGATAGCATATATCCATAATTTTCCTATTTAGATTCCTTTGAACAGGTATAAGATAAAGCTGAGCTTGCTCGTTCAATATCTAGCATTGGGAGTGATTCTTCAGAAGATGAAAATTTATTGACACAGAAAAGCCATACTCATATTCCAGCCCGTTTCAAAGACGATTCTCTTTCTTTGGAATCCCACAAAGAAACAAGCAAAAACTTATTTGTAAACCAAAAAGCGTGAAAACTTTCTCTGCCAGGTAAGAATATATGTGAATAATATATATATTATTCACATATATTCTTACCTGGCAGAGAAAGCATTATTCTTATATATATATAATATATATATATAAGAATATATCAATTAGGTAACGCTCCAAGCAATTTCGATTTGATGTTACAATAATTTATATTTTAAAATAAAAATAAGCAATGGAGAATCTCTGGTCTTTCAAAAAAAAAAAAAAAATTATCTGTTTCTTTAAACAATTTTGTACAAATCACCTTTGTCATATGCTTATAATTGAGAAATTAGTTCAGAAGAAAAAACAACAAAAACACTATGTTCTAAATTAGTTCCTATAACTTTTCAAGTGCAACAGTGTATTTTATATTTTATCTCAGACTTTTCAACAACACTTTTTACTATTTATTTTGAATTTATTTGGTGGTTAATTTAACAGTTTAAAAGAGATTTTTCTCTCTTATAAATTATTTATTAAAATTTTAAACGGCTAAGGAAAAATGAACGAGTTTATAAAAAAAAAAAAGCATTAGCATTTATTTCACAATTCATAGTTTTTTTGTGTGCTTGTTTGAGGTTGGTGCAAATGCATGCGATTGAAATTCAAATACCATTTTAGAATGATTTTCTTAAATGTTAGTAGAAAATGATTTCTGATGTAAAAATTTTACAAAATGTTAACAATGTTATGCTTTCGTGCAAAATTCTGTTTTTCATTTTGCAATTCTGTTTTTCTTTATTGGCAGTAAATGCTGCATTGCATGATTTCTTTTATTGACAACAAATTGCAGTTCCGTTACAAAAAGAGCTTGGATAAAATAAAAAGAGCTAAAGACTAGAAAAGTTTGAGGCAATAATTTGATTTTTAAATTTTAATGTAATCTTAATTAAAACAGAAATGAACAATTTTATATTTCAGGTTCGTTTTCTTCACCGAGGTGGAAACTTCAAAGGAGATAAAATATGTAAAATAAAATATGTATTATAATAAACAGCTTGTATTAAATTTATGTTTTTATTATATATATGCACTGCAGAAAGTGACCTTTAATTTAAGTGTGCATGGTTTTTAAGCCATAAAATATCAATTAAATTATATTGGGTTTCAATTATCGGTCACCAAAAAGCAATTAAAATAGGAATGAAAGTATAAAAAAGTATTCATTATATGAGGTATACATGTAAATATTATTGTGGATTTTTAAAAATAATGTTTTTGTCAAATAATTTTTAGATGAAAACTTTTTCAATGTTGGGGGGGGGGGGGGGGATCTGCAATTTTAATTCACTTTATTGCTATTACATTTGATGTGAATGAACTAAAGCATTAAAATGATATTTATTTACTATCTATTCGATTCTTAATGTATGGAGAAAAATGATGTTTTAAAAATGAAAAGTGACTTCTTAAATGAAATTGATCTGTGCATAAAAAATATACTTCACAAGTTTTAAATTCAACCTTCTATTTTTATGAAACCTTAGCATAAAAAGTTCAATGAGTATTGATTGACCTATAGGGACTTTAAATTCTACTGGCAGTTTTCTAGTTTAAAATTGCATGTATCTTTCTAAATCCTTGAATATCAGACATTTTGTTATCTAAATGTGTTTTTTTTGGTAGGAGAGGTGAAAACATTTTTTTACAAATGTTTAAGTATAACTTAACAGATTATTAAGGGTTTTTGGGCAACAATGTGATACTAAACATTGAACAGCTCAAAATTGAATCTAAACGCGTATAAGAATTATCATTTGCAGCCACTCCTTCCACCAAAAAGAAAGTTCAGATATGTTGAGTGGCAAATCTATCCAAAATGTTCTGTGATATAGTGAAAAAACAGTAGCTGTTCCAAAAATTGCTCATAGTAGTGGCTAAAACTGCTCATCCAGGTTTGGAAAAAACCATGTTTTTTTTTTATCCTTTTCTAATTACATGTATACATATTTATAAATAAAATTTGACATAAACAAGAATAATTTATGCTCAAATAACAATGAATATTCATTTTGAAAGCAATTTGAACTAAGTAAATAAACAATTGTTCTACTTATGGGGACATTCAAATCATATTAAATTTTAATATTTTATTTAGACATTAGAACATATTTTATTTCAGCTAAAAATAGAAGTAATTTACAACATCAAATAATTAAAAAAATCTAATTATAAATAAAAATACAATTTTAAATTATTCTTAAAAAAAACAACAACATTTGGTTTAAACCATGCTCATCGATATTGCCCAAGATTGCACATCAATACTGGCCAAAACTACTCCTCGATATCGGCCAAAACTACGCATCGATATCGGCCAAAACTGCTCCTCGAGATCGGCCAAAACCGCACTGCGATATTGGCCAATATTGCAAAAATGTTAGCCGTTCGGTGCTGGCCGTTCCGACATTACCCAGGATTGGCCAATCTTCCAGAGCTCCGGTTTCCGACCTTGGCCAATACTGCTGTGCTACCTGGGTCAGCTGTAGAAACCTTGGTTGGTTGGACCATCTTGGGTCTTGGAAGGAAAAAAGAAGTTTGTAGTATGGTATCGTTGGGTTTGAAGAACTTTGAATTGCATAACATTTGGGATTTAGAAGTTTTGGGCATTACTGATCCAACAGAAGTACATGAGAAGAGGCTGCTGGAAGAAGACACATTAATCCATTTTGAAGAAACCCTGAAGGTTACGAAGAACAACGTTATGAAGTTACACTGCCTTGGTTGGTTGGACACCCTCCCTTGTATAACAATCATGAAGCAGCCGTAGCCAGACTTCGTTCTGTTACGAAGCGTATAGTAAAAGAAGGCACATTCAACGCGTATAACGAAGTTTTCTTGAATTGGCAAAAGGAAAGAATTATTGAAGAGACTGAAATATCAGAGGTGAAGAATTCAGCCTACTACTTGCCGCACAGACCTGTAGTTAAATTATCAAGCGCAACAATGAAAATACGGCCTGTGTTTGATGGGTCATTCAAGACTAAGGGTGGTGCTTCATTAAATGATTGTCTGAGTACAGGACCAAGTTTAACACAGAAAATTCCTCCGTTACTAAACAGATTCAGATGGGGTGCCAAGGGAGTAACTGCTGACATTAAACAAGCATTCTTGCAAATAAGCGTAAATCCAGTAGACAGAGATGTACTACGATTCTTGTGGTGTAAGGATCCTGAATGCTCAACTGTCGTCGAATATAGACATTGCCGCGTCGTTTTTGGGATAACTTCATCTCCTTTCCTGCTGAATGCAACGATACTATATCACCTCGCACACACAGGAAAAATTTAAAGGTAGAGATATGGCTTTTACAAGAAGGAAATTGGAAGAAGGGTTTTACGTGGATAACTTGGTTACTAGTGTCGAAGATGAAGATCAGTTTCAAATTCTGAAGAGCCAGGCAATTCAGATAATGGCTGATGGATGCTTTGATTTACGTTGCTGGCTTTCTACAGGTTGTTCGGAAGACTCAATTCTGTCAGTATTAGGACTTAAATGGAATTGTGAGACAGATGAAATGTCGTGTGTTTCCTCCAAAACTGTTGACCTAACTCTATCACCAACTAAAAGAATCTTACTTTCAATAGTAAACAGTGTATACGACCCAATAGGATTTTCTTGCCCTGCAATGCTGGTTCCAAAATTGATTCTGCAAGAAGCTTGGAGGAGGAAATTGAGTTGGGACGAAGAACTTCCTGAGTATCTTAAAGTGAGATTTCGTAGTTGGGCAAGACATTTTGGTCTGATTGAACAATGCTCTATTCCAAGAAGAATGTTTAGAGGAAAACTGGATGATGCAACTTTGCACATTTTTTCAGATGCATCGGGGTTTGCTTATGCTTGTTGTGCATTCTTGCGATGTGAAGACCAAGGAGAAGTTTTTGTAAATTTAGTGGCTGCAAAATCCAGAGTGATGCCAATGAACCGTCCAACGATTCCCAGAGCGGAATTATTAGGAGCTGCCATCGCTGCTTGGTTATATAAGTCTATTCTAGAATCTCTGAAGTTGCCTCTTAGAACATTTTTTTGGAGTGACTCAATGGTTGTGTTAGCATGGATTAAGAAACAAGAACCCTGGAATACCTTTGTCGGTAATAGAGTAAAAGAAATAAGAGCGCTGACGGATATCAACGCATGGAGATATATACCCGGGGAATTGAACCCTGCAGATTTACCATCTCGTTCCTGCAATTGGTACGACCTTTTCCAACAGAAATGGTGGGAAGGCCCTTTGTGGTTGCGAGAAGATGAAGCATCATGGACGGTAACGAATTTGTCGTGTCCAGAGGAAGCCCTGAAAGAACGCAGGAAGATAGTGACGAGCGCAGCAAGTGTAGAGAAAGAAGTTGTTAGTCAAAGATTCTTATACTTCTCGAAATACTCAATGATAGTACGGATGGTTGCGTGGATTTTCCTTTTATTTGTCAACTCTCGTAAAGTTCAAGAGAAGGTTGAAGGACCAGTAACCAGTGAAGAATTTCAAAGTGCTGAACTACATCTAATAAAGATGATTCAGAACGAGTGGTCAGAGGATATCAGGAAGAAGTATGAAACTTCAATGAAATTTTATGAAGACGAAGGAGTACTAAGGGTTAGAACTCGCCTTGTACTTGGTGAAGATGACGAGGACTTTCAATGCCCAATTGTTTTACCTGATCATCCGATAACTCGACGTTTAATTGAGTATACGCATAAGACCCAAAACCATGCTGGTGTACTGACTATACTGGGACATTTGCGAGAAAGATTTTGGATCCCCAGAGGACGGAGGATTATCAGGGAAGTGATCTCTAAGTGTATTCCCTGTAAAAGGCATTCCATGAAACATGCGACAACAGAGTGTTCGCCATTACCAGCCGATCGTATCCAAAGAGTTGCTGCCTTCCAAGTCACCGGTGCAGATTTAGCTGGTCCAGTCTATCTGCGAGGAGGTATCAAAGCTTGGATTATATTGTTTACCTGTGCTGTGTATCGTGCCGTACACCTTGAGTTAGTAACATCCTTGTCAACTGATGCCTTTATTCAAGCCTTGCGAAGGTTCATCGCTCGTAGAGGGAGATGCAATGTTATTTATACAGACCAAGGAAATTTTTTTATCGGTACCGCAAGAGCACTTCAAAATTTGGATTGGGAAGCTATTCAAGCAGACTCTGCAGCGCAACAAATAAAGTGAAATTTTAATCCTCCAAGTGCACCATGGTACGGTGGATGGTGGGAGCGTCTCGTTAGAGTTCTCAAAGATCTTTTGAAGAGGAACATCGGTAAAGCTAGTCTCAGCTATGAAGAAATGCTTACTGTGTTGACTGACTGCGAAAGTACCATCAACCAAAGACCCCTAACCTACACGTCTGAGGATCCTGAAGAGCCAAAGCCTTTGACCCCTGCTCATTTTTTGCGTGAAGTTTCTCCACCATTACATTGTGACACAGTTGATCTAGATCTGATTGACAGCAACCATTTACGAAAGAGACTGTGCTACCTTCAAAGGGTTCGTGAGAGCTTCCGCAAGAGGTTCCAGAGAGAATATCTAGCTGCGTTGGTGAAAAATCCTGAAGATAAACAACGTTCTAATTTACAGGAGGGTGATATTGTTCTTGTGGGATCTGATAATTCTAAAAGAATCGAGTGGCTCTTAGCACTGATCGAGGAGTTGATCTCGGGCAAAGATGGCAAACGATGAGTCGCTCGATTGAAGCTGGCTCATACTACTCTTATTCGGCCTATTCAACGACTCTATCCTTTAGAGATACGATCCGAGGACGTAACACCCACCCCTCCCATCATGGAGGCACAGATTTCTGATGTTTCTAGAGACACCATCCTAGAGACTCCAGAAGTAAAGTATACACGAAGTGGTCGTCAAGTGAAGATGCCAAAGAGACTAGACCTTTGATTAGAAAGAAACTTTATATAGTTTAGTTTAGAGACTTTAAGTTAGAGTAATTTTTTAAGTGGTATTAAATATTTCAGTTTAAGTGTTACACACCAATATTTTGTAATTACAGTTTCTCATATCAGTTATTGTAACATCACTGGCTCTCGCAATCATCCCCCTTTGATTACTTTCATATGTTCATTAAGTTTTGTCTTGATTAAAATCAATACAAAAGGTGGGAGTGTTGCGAATCGAAACGATACTTTTAATCGTAATCGTTTTGAATATCTGTTCGACTGTTCCTAAGAATAAAAACAAAGATGGTTGTTTGCTTGCAACTAAGATTTTAAGTTTTATTTACATAGTTAATTTGTAAATTTCGCCTCTTATTTTTATATTGAGGCCTCGTTCGTAAAACGAAACACAATCCATCCAGTTGTTTATCTATGATGGTCACGACGCTAACGGTCAGAATATTATGAGGAATTTTCACGTTTTTTGGTTTTATTTTTAAATAAAAGTAGATGAAAAATCAGGAAAAAACAATACCATTCTTTCAAAAGTTTGAGCTCGGATAGAGACCCAGATAGCATGCAAGCTTACGAAAACCTTGTCATATCCTTGTCATTAGACTTGGCGTTCCAAGCTTGCCGAGTAACCCTCTGATAAAGGGTTCGAAAACGGCAGCCGTGCAAGCTTGCAAAGTAATACCTTTTGTAAAGGATATGTAAAGGGTCGAATTCCAAGGCATCAATAACATAACCTTTTCATAAGGGTATGTAAAGGGTCGAAGGTCGAATTCCAAGGTTAGAGTCTTCCCCCTCCTCCTTGCCGCAGATCAGATAAGCTCTCCCCCTTAAAACGTGTGTGACAAGACGTATCTTGCAACCGGTTTCGAGTTGGGCATTCGAATGCTGGTTGAAGTGTTTGACGGACACGGAAGATGAAATACTTTCATCTTTAATTCCCGCTGTAAAAACTGGTACGTACGTTGTTTTATGATTATAATTAATTAATTTTTTATCAATCTGCAATAATATTATTCAGGTACTTGCCTACGTTGAAAAGGTCGATTTTGATGAAATCTGACAAAAAAAATATTATTCATGAATATATTAGCCCAAATCTTTAAATTTCTAAAACTATCTTTATTTTAACTCTGCTTATGTTTGAACAAAAGTTATGACAATTTGAAACTGATCAAAAACTGTAAATTATGACCGGAAATAGCTCACCAAAACCAAAAGTCGCCGATTAAAAAGTGATTTCTTTATAAATATTAATATTTTCTTCTTTTTAATAAATAAAAAAATTGAAAAAGAAGAAGGTGCATTTTAAGTGTGTAAGTAATATGGTTTATATAAAAATTGTGTGTTTTAAAGTTTCAATGCATTTTTCTCGGAATTGATTTTCATACAAATATTGTTAATTTGAAATGTCATAACTCAAAAAAATTTTCACGAATCATTATAAAATTTTTTGTGCTTCTCTTGTTGATTGTTTTCTAGGGAATGTGCTGTCGAAATTGAGATTGGATGGTTATTTTATAAAATACAACCTAAAGTTTGAATATAAACAAGGTGAAACTGTTAAAAAATCACTAACTTATTTTTCGACTATCCATAAAAAAGTTTTAATGAATATATTTTTCTTAATGTAGTATATGCCCTAGATAAAAGCATGAAGTTTATTTATATACAATTTATTTCCTAAAAAACTTAATAGCTCTTCATTTATCTTATTTTAAGTTTTTGATATATTTTATCAAAATTTCATGCAAAATTGCAATTTTTGAAAAATAATAATAATAAATTTGAATTTTTTTACTGTATTACTAATCTATAGTAGTACTAAATATAAAAGGGTACTTAAAATACTCCTACTTAAAGTTTTTTTTAAAAAGTGCTCCGAACGTAGGCAAGTACCTTAAAATGGAAGCGTTTAATCAAATTCTTAAAGAAATAGGCTTAATTAGTTGTTGATACATAGTAACGCAGCCTAGAAATCATTAACAATTTTTTCATAGGAAAGCAACTTTTGTTTTTTCGAAAAGTTTTATGGGCAAAATAACCCAGCTATTTTTGTGGCGAAAAGTTATTGAATTGCGTTGGGGTAGAATTTTTTAAATAGTACATGCTTTGTTATAAACAATAGCTTTATTCCATAATTCCCTCTGAGCGTAATTTTTACCTCGTAACACGTTTTTACGATACTACAATTTATAGATCTGTACTTAAGATAAACTATCGGGAATGAAATGTTAAACACTAAATTGTATTTATGGGATCTCTCATATCCTTGTCATTAGAAGAAGAGTTAGAAAGTGGAAGTGTTAGAAACAGACGAGGTGCTTTTCTCCATCTCAAGTTAAGAAAAAAAAATAAAAAAAATTGGCATCTTTTGTCTTTTGGTTTCGTAGTAGGGATCCAATAAATTTTAAAAATTTGTAGTAAAATTTTTATTTTCAAGATTATGTTAACAAGATATCGCGGGTTCTTCTTGACAAGCCCTTCTTTATTTTTATTTAAATTTTATTATAGTTACTGTGTTTTTAATTTTGTCGAATTTTCTAATCGCCAAATGTCCTATGCTACATCTGTTCCAATGTTCCTTTCAAACTCTGTTTAAAATACATTTTCCAATATTTCTCAGAAAATCTTGCGTTCCACAACTCAAAAGATCTGACTGCAAAATGCTGAAATACAACTCAAAGCTATCTCCTGAAGTTTGAGGTAAGCTTTTTTTTTACTTTTGTAATTTTTAATCAAATCTGAGTAGTGTTAAAAACAATGAATTCTTCTGCTAGTCGCTTTTCTGGTAACCTTGTTGACCAGCTCTTCAAGAACTACTTCATTATTTTCTGTTGTTTATTTTATTACTTTTTCATGTTTTTTTAGTATTATGGAGTGAAATTATAATTTTTCTAATGTTTATTTTTATTTAGTCACCATTTTTTATTGTGTTTATTCGCTATTTTCTTGTAGAGCAGACTCAATGTTTAAAATTTATTTTATTATTTCATTTGATTATTAATTTTTTGCAGTCACATTTTAGAATTGGAGGATCAGTACTTCTACTATACTTTTTAGTAGTATTATAGTTACTCACTGTTTAGTTTTTTTCTTTGGTTTTCTGAAAGAAAAAATACTTTTGTCTGCTCTTGCCATATTCATGTAACCCCTTAAAAACTGAACATTTGATCATAATAGGAAAGAGGGTTGGGCAGCTAATATTAAAATGTAATAAAACTAGTTATAAATTAAAAGTACTCACTTTGTGACATAATGAAATGAAATTTAAAACTGCAGTGTTTCACAACTATTCTGTTAAGGTATTGAAAAACAAATAATTTTACAATTCTACATTATAACGAAAAGAACATTTAATAAACATTAGTGCCTTTTCTAAAACACAACTTAAGCATGTGTTATTAAAAAAACGTAAGCATGAGTGTTATAAATAAAATCAATGTAAACACATAATACAAACAACGCAAGAAGTAACATGTTAAAAAATCAACGCTGGTGTATACAATGAAATTTACTAAACGGTAAATACTGTTATGATATAATGTAAACACTGTTTATTGGTACTAAATCCCCTAAAAAAGACAATTTTATTGGCTACCGAAAAAATATTTTTATGTTGCTGTGAATCGACAAAAAGGGACAGTCTGTTCAACCTTGTTTTGCTCATAGAATTTCTTAATATGATTTTAATGATCACAAGGTTGGTTGTTTGGTTGTTTTCAGATTATCTGGCGCCGTCAGCAACACGAGGGCTATAATGTGCCGAAACATTCGTCATTTGACAAACCAACATACATTTAAAAACACCCATGCCTAACACGGGACTCGAACCCGCAACTAGCACGCTAACCACTATACCGTTTGTTTGGCGATCACAAGGTTGAAAGCTCAGAAGTTGCAATTGAAACTGGTAAAATACATTTTTTTAATAAGTATTCCAACCATCCGACCTTCACCGGAATCGAACCCTGGTGTGCCGTTACCCGTTACAATCCCAGTAATCACAGAACCTATCATTGACAATTGATAAGGCAGACATTTGAAAGATTTGTCGTGGGCACGACGGTTATACAAAGCGTGTTTTTTTAGTCGTATTATCCTTTACCAGGATCTTCAGGATTAGTGATTTTTCATAATCTGAGACACGGTAGTGTTTTGTGCCAAGTAATACGGCTTGTACTAAGGCATACACATGACTTAAATTTGAGACAAGCATGTGACTATTGGCAAGAACAACTGGAGAGTTTTGTACACTTAACTAAAAAAATTAGCTAAAAAAATTTATAGTTTACAGAAAAAATAATTAATAGTTTAAAAAACTAAGAAACACGCTTTAATAGAAAAGTGAACTAGAAAGTAGAAAATAATTTTAAATAAGTTTGAAATAAGAATAGAGTGATTAACAAGAAATATTTATTTTATCGTAAAAAAGCGTGGGGTACTTGATGTCAATTGTTGTAAATATTTAATGACAGATATTGGTAAAAGTAGAACGATTATGAAAATATCTTAAAAAGCATCCCACGCTTTTTTACGATAAAATAAATATTTCTTGTTAATCACTCTATTCTTATTTCAAACTTATTTAAAATTATTTTCTACTTTTTAGTTCACTTTTCTATTAAAGTGTTTTAGTTTTTTAAACTATTAATTATTTTTAAAGTATGCAAGTTTTCCGAACCAGAGATCAGAAATCATCTGCGCCCTTTCTCATTGAATATCAAAGTGAGGTGGGTTATCAGGCGAAAAATCGTGTTCACATTTGGCAAGCTATGATATATTTAGCAATCGAATTTAGTTCAACTCATTCAAAGTCATTTTTTATACAGTTTCGGCCCTTTTTGCCACGGCAAACCAGTGTATTCGTAATCTACTAACTATTCTCTATATTCTATAAAAAATTCAGAATGAAGCACGATGTGGTTCCTAAACTTGCAGTCATCTCTCAGTCTGATACGTCTGGGTGATGAGAATTCGCAAATTTAATAAGCATGTTTTCATCCGGGTACTTAGTACCATGTTAGGCTGATTTGAACTATACACTATCAATCTATTTTGTTAATCTATTAAATATCGCCAATACCAAATCAGGGCTAGTCAATGTGTTGTTGTCTTCTCTACTGAAATTCCGCGTGGAAAATGAGAAGTCTTATTTCCAGGACAACAGACAGCAACTAAAAGGCTTCTTGGCTACGGTAATTATTACGATTATCAGATAGTGCCTGCCATTTTGAGAGAGGCTCTTCGCTGATAAAATCAATAAGTTGTGAGTTATTATAATGAAAAGTGGTGGTGATTTATAGATAAGTTTTTGCTTGAAGTGTTTGAAAGTTTAGTAATAGAAACTGTGCACATTTGCTGAATTATTAAGAGGAGCCTTTGTACGAGGCTGATTATATTTTTAATACTGTAACGCAAATTTTCTTTACCTAATTGTAAATAAGTCTACATAATTCTTTTAAATTTCCATTTCATTAAATTTACTTATTAACAACGATAATACAGGCTAGAAAAAGTTGGCAACACCTGAGTCAATCGGGAAATTTCGGAACGTTTCCAGCGCGTGATCAATTACTCTGGATTTTTCGAAAAACTTCACTCGCGATGGTATAAATACTACGACGGCGTGAAATTGGTTCAGTTGGATTGCAAGAACTGCTTTGAAAGGAGCTGAGCGCTTGTTTACTTTCGTTGTGCCTGAAATATTGCTCCATCTGAAGTTGTATGCATTTGAAACACGAAGAATAAATTATAGTTTTTATTTTGTAAAAACCGTGTCAACATTTTCACTGAGAAAATTCATAGCAATACAAACACAATCTAAAGAACGTTTCAAGGGCAATGGAGGACAAATGTCCGGTTCTTTGAATTTATGAAATTTTAAATGTTGAAGGAAAGGGATGGAGAAAAGTTGCTTGAATGATTGTATATAGCTATAAATATATTGTAATTTTAAAGTTTCCCACTTTTATTTTGTATCCAGTTATAATATCATACAGTTTCAACTTTGAAAGATTATCCCACACTCATTTTCGAATGTGATTAAATGCTCTTAGGGAGAACATAGCTCGTCTGGCTGTTAATGTGATTTTGAAAGTGATGTTATTGTTCAGAAAATTTGACACCGCCTGTGATTATAATTTACCGATTGTGATTTCGACTACAACTTCCTTCTATGGTGCTGCAGAATATTACAATTCTGACTATCATAAAGATTGTGAGGCCCACTCAAACAGAACATTCTGAAACATTTGGCATCAACTTAAACAAAAATCTTCAAACTGACCATAAAAATGAATTCACCAGTGATTTTGTCAGTGAAATCGATTGTGATTTGACTACGAAACCTATTACGAAACTTATCTACTTAAATTTAAGTGGACCTAACTGAATTAAATGAAATTTATCATCTTAACTAAAACACTAACTTGAACTAAAATCGTGACCTGTCCGTTATATAGACTTTTACGATGATCTTGACAACGAGTATATATATTTAAATAATATACATTCTTTCAACTGAATTATCTACAGTATTCTGTTTAATTTACCTCTACTGAACTACATCAATAAAATAGCCAAACCACTCAAAAATATGTGTTCTTATTCTGTTTATTTTACACAAATAGCCTATTTTAAAATATCCGTTATCAACAAAATTTTATAAATATCAAAAACGTCAATCATTTGCAATTATTTTTAGAAATTGTTGCCTGTAGAGACAATGAAATTTCTTATCCTTAAAATATAGGTAGGAAGATTATATATTAAAAGGGTAGGCACAGCAAAAATACTGTGACATTTTGAAAGGTCAGTGATATTAAAGGGATGTTTAATTTCATAAAACATCGTTAAATGGATATTTGGACAAAAAAAAAAAAAAAAAAAAAAAAAAAAAAGACTGGAGAACATGTATTAAGTGCCTTTGCACATTCAGAAAAAAAAAAGTTATTTAACTAAATTATTTTAAATCTTCATCCATAACTGGTACGCGTATAAAGAATGTGTGCAATGAAACTGACGTTGGCGTTGTTTAAAGCTGGATGGAGATTGGAAATTATCAGATCTTCATTAAACTCTATACATAGAGAGGTTAAATGGTTAGTATTTTTTTATTTTTAGTAAAAGACTTTCAAATTATTTTGTGGTTGATTCTCTTTCTTCGTGTTTTAATTATCTGTGGTCCACATCCCCCACAAAAAAGCGTAATTAATGAGATTATGGTTGTTATTGTTGTTCATCTATATTCAGATTATCGATGAATACATGACATAAAACTTCCAAAGCACGGTAAAACATTTCATGTGCTACAAGCATTTTTTTATGGGATTTTTCTTATATATAGTTTTGACATTAATTAATGATAAATACGAAACTTTTATAGCAATTATAATGTGTTTTTTTGTTTTGTTTATGTAGGGTGTGGCTTTCGATTAGGTTTACTAAAATTTGGAAAAATTTACTGTTTAATATGAAATCCAAGGAAGTTAATAAAAATGAAAGAGGAATAACGACAAAGTAAATACAAAAGAGTAAAATGTCAAAAATTCTAAAAAGAAAGAGAAACTGCAAAACATTTGTTATTATAGCTTATCCCTAGACAAATTTCGTAGGCATTGCTTCAAAATTAAATAGTAAAGTTCTCACATATGTATAATTTACAATAGCAGCAGTAATTTTAATTTTTATTTCGAGGAATAATTTAAGGTGTAACGTTATGGATAGTATAATTAAAGTATAAAAATAGTTTTTAGTATAAACATAATCTAAGAACTGGTGAATTAAAGCGGACTTGTTCACACAAAGTAAGATTTTTTTGATCTCCTCGAACTCACCTTTATTTGCTAATATAAATTTTTTAATCAAAAGCTGTTTTAAACATCCCAAAATAATTATATTCAAAATGCAATAAACATACAATTCTTGCTGAACAATGTTTATTTTGACTTATCTTGAAAGTAACTAATTAGGAGACAGGTGCGGTTTTGTTCTCCAGCACCTCATTAATAATTATTGGTTGATTTTTTTTTTGCCTAGCATTATATATTATCCAATGACCAAATACCTTGATATTAAAGCTAATAAACCAATGACAGACCAAGAAACTTGAACGTGGAAATTCTGCATAAACAACGTTGTGGAAAAGTTCTATTGAGTTTTGATGAGTTAAGTAAACTTATTTAATATACGGGTATAAGAATTTAATCCACAAAATTTTTACAGCAAATAAAACACTTACTAACCAAAACAATTTAAAGCTAAAACAAGCAACATTTAACAAGACTGAAGAGCATCGTATATATGCAGGCGATTTTATATCAGTGGGTTTCTGTGATTCCAATAACATTTTAGTTCATGAGCTAGGGCCTTATTAGCGCAAGAACATAAAACATTAAGTAAACATTATTTTTGGAGTTAGCTTTTCTAAACTCGGATTTATGTGAAAAACTTGGCATTGTGAAACAATACTTGTTCTGATGAACCCTTACCTGAATTTGTCACCAACGAATTTTCGAGACCATTCCACTAATTGCACACGGAAGGTAACTTATTGAAATTCTATTAATTTGTTGTTCTAGATTTTACTAGAAATGAAATATTTTCGTCGAATGGCGGCTCGTGTAGTACAGCAAATACAGTCGGACTGCATCTAAATAATTGAACATAAAACATTAAGTAAACATTATTTTTGGAGTTAGCTTTTCTAAACTAGGATTTATGTGAAAAACTTGACATTGTGAAACAATAATTGTTCTGATGAACCCTTACCTGAATTTGTCACCAACGAATTTTCGAGACCATTCCACTAATTGCACACTGAAGGTAACTTATTGAAATTCTATTAATTTGTTGTTCTAGATTTTACTAGAAATGAAATATTTTCGTCGAATCGCGGCTCGTGTAGTACACCAAATACAGTCGGACTGCATCTAAATAATTGAACATAAAACATTAAGTAAACATTATTTTTGGAGTTAGCTTTTCTAAACTAGGATTTATGTGAAAAACTTGACATTGTGAAACAATAATTGTTCTGATGAACCCTTACCTGAATTTGTCACCAACGAATTTTCGAGACCATTCCACTAATTGCACACTGAAGGTAACTTATTGAAATTCTATTAATTTGTTGTTCTAGATTTTACTAGAAATGAAATATTTTCGTCGAATGGCGGCTCATGTTGTACAGCAAATACAGCCGGACTGCATCTAAATAATTAGTTTAAAACCAAACTTTTATTAATTGCTAGTCAATTTTGGTTACTTATTTTACTTATTTTCCTAAATGTAGATTAGAATCGTAAATGAAGATGGAATATCTAGGGTATGTAAAAAAATCTCCTCTAAATAGCAAACCTGTTGCTTATGCACAATTGAGGAGAAAACCCCCGCTCAAATCAACTAAATCTGAGAATGGCCGAGCGAGTACAACCAAAGAGTGAAAGTTCCAAAACGGCTGCACCGTTTCCATGGAAACAACTGTATCTTTTGCAATGCTTATTAATAATTATGTCGATAAATGTGTCAAAAAGTGATTATTCTTTTTTTTATTTAAAAATTATGTTTTCTAGGCTTGGTTTGCAACTTCTTAAATGTTAAATATCTATAAATTTGTGATTCATCCTCCTTGTGCATAATTTACTCCTTTAAACTTATTCTGTATGAAATTTTTTAGCTCAGTTTTTTTTTTTTTTTTTTTAAATGTAGGACAAGTCTATAAAATTAATAGATTTTAGGGATTTTTGATTTCAATGGGTAATCGGAAGATATTAACTAATCTTATATTTAGTTTGGAATTTATAGTTACCTTATGAACAAGTTTTTCACAATGATACAAATGTAGAAGAATTTTTTTGCCCCAGCCTAATATACAATATAAAGTAGTCTAAATAGTACTGCCATCTGTCGTCCTAATTTCTAACGAGAAATTGATCTGAGAACATGTATCACTATATTCTGAAAAACTATTTTTTTTTATTACGTCATTTCTAAAGTTTTCCTGTTGTGATTTTCTAAAGAATTTTCTTAGGTTTGTCGAAATAAATTCCTAAATAATGTTTGATGTCATTAACATTCACACGAATAAAAACATTTTCTGTTTCATTCTTGGATTTTTTTTTTTATCAAGTGACTGTTTGTGATTGAGACAAACATAAATCATTTTACTTTATGAACGATTTTGTATCAAATGGTTATTTTCTATCGAATTGACACTGAACTCCTTTAATATTTATGGCTTTCATTAAGAAAGCTAAGGAGCAATTCTTAAAATTAAACCATTGGAAATCATGGTATCTAGATATCGGTTTCAGTAGTACTTTGGGATTTCTCAATATCTCTGGACTTTTTTTTTGTGAGTCAAATTTACATAATCCTGTAAAAGTAGTTCACACGAGTTTTAATTTGTTTCTATGTTTTAGCTAAAATTTTTTGGTTTAAATTTTTTTTTACGCAAAAGGTCTTTAAACATTGCTTGATAAAAGGTGAAATACTATAAATTGGTAGCAAGGTTAAAGTTCATTTGTAAACTCCTAATTAGATGAGTTGCACGTTGGCGAAAAAAATCTAATTCAGTCAATCAAAATGCTAACATTTCAAAAATACTAAAAATTAATTAAAGGGGGAAAAAATACAAAATATTTTTAGGGTTTTCTTCTTAACCATTTTTTTTTTTTAATCTTTTCCTTTTTTTTTGTAAGAAAAATAAATTTGTTCATTGTTTGCTTTATATTGATCACTAATGAATTGAAACTAAAGTAAAGTAAAGTTTAAAATTTATTTGAACTACATTTTTACTGAAAAACCTGTGTCTGATCTAAACTCGATCATCTTTGGTTTGTCGAATTTAAGGAATGGCATATAAAGTCTGAGTATAAAATTCCCAAATGTTTTTGATCTTTGAAAAATAACCCTGCAATTTTCTTTTATTGTTGAGGTAATGCTAATTAAGTTCGATGTTTTTGAAAAAGATTTCTGTAAAAATGTTGAATAAAAATATTTTAGTATTGTAAATTTATTACAAAGGTACAATGTGGCGAGACGGAGAAGAGTGGCATGTTGGATAAACAGTTATGGAAGTTTATATACTCAGGTTAACAAAATTGATTGTTGGGAGTAAATTTTATGACGGTGGTATACCCATGAGACCCGTTTTCATTTAGATGCATTTGTCGATTATCAAAATGGTGAATATGAGGTACTGAAAACCAGTATGTGTCTCTTGCAGAAACACCACTGTTGTGAAGGTCGTTGAGATAAATAATTTAATTTAGTATTACATTTAATACCAGCATCTTTAGTTCGTATAGTGGATTTTCAATGTATCTAAAACACCAGATCTAATACAATCATAAATTGCTAAAATTTAGAATAGATGAAATAAAGTCAATGGAATGGCAGCAGCCGGATCAAGATTTAACATTCATTTAATTTACAAAAGGTTTACAAGACTACATGCAAATCAGACTTACCCCAGATCGGGCTTGTAGAAACAGGTACGCGACCCATCACGGTCGGGATCAAAATTAGAGTTCAAAATAATTACAGGACTCTGGCCTGCATAAAGGGTCCTGAGAGAGTAGAGTCTAAGGTGACTGCAAAATGGAGAGTCTTCGAATATGAATGTCTTGTATTTTTCTAATCTCTTAAAATTCACTTATTGGTCGTATGGGGGGGGGGGGGGAAAGGAGTGTTCAGTACTTTCAATTGGTCACCTCTAAGAAGAGAAGGCTGTCGCTAGCATGTCCTAGTATCCTCTATTGTTGGTAAAGCGATAATCTTTGCACTAGTGGTGTTGGTGTCATAAATCCTTCCTTAACTGTCAAGAAAGGGTCTAAAAGTGTTAGCTGGTCAGACACCTCGTTTATAGGTCGCAGCTGGAAGGACACAAAGAGAGAAGGGGGGGGGGGGGAATGTTGTAAATTTTGTTGGAGTCTCTTTCCTTGAATTTCCAGTGTGATGAACATAGTTTTATCACGTCCACTTTCCTCAAAAGTGACCGTTTGGGCTGAACTATCTAGTAAAAGGATCACATGACACTTTTTTTATGAGGGAAATGATGAACTCATTCCACTATATCAGCGTCAGCCACTAGGCGGCCCGCTGGCCGGATCCGGCCCGCGACAGCTTTTTCTCTGGCCCGCCGGCAGTACAGATGAGCAAAAATCAAATTTTACAGAAATAATTTTAATTTATCTACAATAGTATGTGTTTATTACCAAAAACCTCGTTTTCCATTAAGTGGCCTACGTCAGTAAATCTGGAAATTCTTTTTTTTTTCTGAGACTGCAAATGAGAAAAAAAAAAAAAAAGAAAAAGAAAAAAAAAAGCAATAGTTTGAATTATTACCAATGAAGCATTCCTTCGCATTGCTTAGTTTTGTACTTATGATACCCTACCCTCTTGATTCGTGAATGGCACAATTCGATTTCTGCTTTTCTGAATGTGATGGGCAGGAGTTGGGAGTTTGCATGCATACTGGCCTATTTTGTTTTGACGTGAAAAGAAGTATCGTGATCTCTATGACTCCAGTGCAATAATGGCGACGAAGACTAGTTTTAAACGCAAAGTAGATAGTGAAAAGCGGACCGGCCGTCATCGTCTCGCGATTAACACCAACTAAAATTTAGGAGATATGGTTTAAATATTGTTATTGATTATGAGTTTATGTCAAGTCACATTGTAATATTGTCACAAAAGATTAATTTTTTTTATGACTTTGATTTACGATGTAAAGAAAATTATTTTTTTAATTATTTGAAACAAGAATCAAATATCAATTGTTATTTTATTAATATAAAAAAGTTAAATTATTGTTTCAGTTTTCAAAATTGTTTTATAGTGTTGAATTTTCAGTAATCATCACATTTCTAACATTGAACATATGTAGTTAAGCAATATATTTTTTGGCGCATTCAGTATAAATCTGCGGCCCGCGGGAAGTCCCAACATAAGTCATGCGGCCCGTCTCTAAAAGTTAGTGGCGAACGCTGCACTATATTCAGATTTTACAACTTGTAACTAATTTTGAATTGAGGCGTATTTAGGTTTCCATTCCCCTCTTTCCAACATGCATCTGTCACTGTTTCGCAGTTATGTCACTTCAATCTTTGGGAGAGCTTTCTAAAATACTCTGTATGAAAGCAGACAGGTAGCACAGTAGTATTGGCCAATGCTGGCTAAAACTCGAGCATCGTTCTACAATACAGATCAAGAAACTTATTTTTTGCGCTTCGTCCTTATAAAAATATATTTCAATTTTATAAATGCATCAACATTTTAAAACTTTCAGTATATTTTCCCCAGCAGGCGAGGCCAATATCAGCAACAACAGCCGCTTTAGAACGTTCCATATCGGGATTGGCCTAAGTCGAGCGATATTGGCCAGTGTTACTACTGGGTTATTAACTTAACGTTTGTATTGATATCAATCGAAATTACACACATTAAAGCTGTGTCGTATTTTGATACGAGATACCTCATAAAGCAGTCGTTTGAGGTGTCCAATCCCCCAAAATAAACTTCTAATCGTTTTTAGTTCCCACCATAACCACTTTTAATTCTTATAGTTGGGATTGTTCACAAATACCCGTACAACTCTAAACATAGGTGGTGGTGAATGTATTGGTATCATACATGCAATGTAGACTCTAATAGGGAACTGTGTATTTTGCATATTTTTAATACCAAGTTGCTGTTTTAGCCAGAGCCAATTCCGATCCGTTTGTTGACATTTAATCAGGCATAGAATTCGTAATCAAGTTGGATCCAACTGCTGTTTTTGATATATTTTAACAGTGACTTTGTTAGTATGTCTTACAAAAATATTTTTACCAATCTATACAAAAGCGAAAGAAGTTGTGAAGAATAATTCATTCTATGTCAATTTTTTATTATATAGTTAGAAATTATGTGCCCGAGTAGTTTAATGTATTTGTTTTAATATAATATGATGGAAAACATAATGAATTTTGTAATTTTTTATAAATGTTTTGGCTTTGAACTCTACAAACTTTCCCTCAGCATATTACTGAAATCAAAAAATCCCCATGCTATTAAAGTATTCCTATTTTATATATTTAGTAGATTTTCAAACCATATTGATCACAACAACGTTGATTTGGAAGTACAAGTTTGCTTTTTAAGAACCAGATGGCGCTACAATCTTAATCGAAGTTAATATTTCTTCTCTCGTAATTGTATGCATATTACGTTTTATAACAAATTTCTTTCTACACTCTACGTTTTATTGATCCCTTTTACTATCCACGATTTTTAATTTTTTTATAAGCGGGGAAGAAGGCAAGACTAGAAAAAAAAATAGTTTAATAATTCAGATTTTCTTAATAAAAAATAACTAAACGAAATTTTTTTTCCCAAATCTAATTTATAAAATGAACTTTTCCAAATCCATAAGAAATTGGCTATACAATTCCTCATCATACATATAAAAACGGTCAAAATACAATTGGCTTATCACATGACTTTATAAAACACATATTGAAATTCGGGACAAGGCAGAAATTCTTTCCAGGATTTAAAAAAAAAAAAAAAAAAAAAAAAAAAATATCGCCTGAAAACTGTTGCACTGATTGAATATTTCTTTTAGGAAATGGTCAGCGCAATACTTAGGGTTTTATGGACTCTATTCCCTGCGTCCCCCTTTGTAGATCGGATACATATATATATATATATATATATATATATATATATATATATATATATATATATATATATATATATATACAGGGGTGTAGTGGAGCGGGAACGCGTGGGAACGGCGATCCTTTACCTTTTTAAAAGGCGGAACGGCGTTCCCGCATCTAATGTTTTTTTTTTTTTTTTCCTTTTTTTTTACGTGAGAAAAACACAAAGCCAAGTAAGCAAACGAAAAAGTCATTTCGTGAGAACTTTGCTTTCGTCTACACAACTTCAGAGCTGAGCAAGCAAGTTTTAGTTTTGTAAAACACTCGAAAGAGGCACGGCACACACTACACATGACCATTTCTCCTTCATTAGGAATTAACTGACATGTATGTTTATAACTAGCTATGGTTCATTCAATGGAAATTATCCTCTTCAAGGAATGATCTGTGTTTGTAGATGAATTCCAGACTTCAAATGTTTATGGTTCGACATATATACTGACTGAAATTTTCATACTCAAATTAACGCCACTATCTACATTTTTAAAAAACAAAACTGTGGTCTGGCACATATAGTTCTTTGCATCCTTTCCTTGAAGAATATTTCCCCTCCTCTAATTTTAACCGGAACGCTAACCGATTTATCAACAAAAGTTATTTATGTATTTTTTTTTTTATATAATTTTTATATTACCGATTTCATAAATTAATTGTAAACCTCTCACCCTACCTAAGAAATTAATTCGTTCTAGAGGAAAAAACAAACGACAGTAATTTAATTTTTTTTTTTTTTTTTTGACAATCCAAAAAAGTGAAGCAAACCTGCGATTCTGACGGTATAAACTGGTTGGTGCTAAAAAATCCAGATAGGTAAGAGCAGAATGTTGATATTTTTTTATTAGCTTTTAAGGTGTTTTGAGATTACGGAATTATGCATTTATATTTTGTCAGATATTGGGAAATATTTTAGTGCCAGATATTGAGAAAATCAAACTGATAACTTGTTTGAACATAAAAAAATTTGTTCAAAACAGTATTGATTTTTAAATCCATTATATTAACTTCGCTTTTGTATGTTTGTGAATTTGAATATGTTTAGTTCAACAAATAACATTTTGCTTGAAAGTACAGTAAAGAGACTGGCTTCAAGCGCTCCGCTACGTTGTTTTGACAGAACTGAAAAGTTATTAACTTTGTGTCAGTTTAACTTGGCAGTACTGATAATGCTATATTAGCCGAATTGCAGCCCTTCACAACCCAAGGTTGCGAAAGGGAACCAAGGCTCGCGCTAAAAGCAGATTACTTCCATAAAAAAGAGTGCGTAGCAAAAATCAGTAATTTTAATAACATGTATTTTATTAAATTCTTATGAAATTAATTTTATTACAATTTTTATATTTTATAAAAAAAATTGTATCCCGAGGGTTCCTTAATAAAACCTGACGTAAAATAATGTTATTTAGGGCAGAAAACGCTACGATTTTAATAATTTGCACCCATACCATATAGAACACCCGTACCATTTTTGGAGGGTTTTCTAGACCCATTTTCATTGCAAGGAGCGCCAAAATTCATTCTTGCATACATAGAATTTTACTCTTAGGCCGGGCCTGTATATTTGATTTTCCTTAATATATAACTGCTAATGGTTTAATAAATGAGTATAATACATCGAAATTGGTCTGTGAAGAAGTAGGAAAGCAATTCAGGTGTACTTTAAAATGCAAAATTAAATTGCTTCTCGGTTTGAGAATGGGAAAGCTTTTACAATTACAGTTATTTCAGAGTTTATTTCAAAAATGCAGCAGTAGTTCCTAAAAAAAATCATTTCCCTCGAGTTTAAAAAAAAAAAAAAAAAAAAAAAAAAAAAATACAGTGGCGGCTATAAGGGGCAGAAATTAACCCCGATCCATTTTAAAATCTAGTGATTTTAATGGCAATATCATATATATTATGCAGTTTGCTTTTTCCTTCGTAACATCCTCATACGATTCATACTCACTTTTAACTTTTATTGTCACATAAGCGTCACCACTGCCGAAATGACAAAATCGAACTGGATAAGATTTAAAAAAAAAAAAAAAAAAAAAAAAAAAAAAACACAGGAATGTCTCAAGCAAATTTATACGTCTGGCAAGTAATGAGTCTACATTGAAATATCCAGCTTAAAATTAGAGATGATTGAGATGGTATACAAATTAATATTTTATCAAGAAATTTTAAATCGACTGAAGGATTTTAATTTACCAATTATTTTATTACTGAAGCAAATTCGGAAAAGAAAAGGAAGGGTCTATTAAGTAAGAGGAACTTCTCTACATTTTCTTTTTGAGAAGGAGAAAAACCATAAAACTCTCGATCGACATCTGCAACAATCTCAATCTTTTTAATTCGTTTTGAAAACAGATTTCGAGATCTACAGAATCTTGGAATTTATCCGAACACATTGCATATAAGGCATCTCTGACATTTTGGAAAATTGTTGTAAAAAATGTGTTTCAAAATTTGTGTCAATAATATGTTTGAAAATTTCTTATAATCCATTTATAAAGTGTTAAACAATCTTTTAAAATGGATTGTGCAAAGCAAATTGTTTAAAAATCCAAATAACTTAATAGTTTTAAAAATTTATTTGAATAAAAAAATAAGTCGAAACACACATTTTTTAAATTTTTGAGGTGCTCATTAGCTGTTTTGAGAGAATTAAAGAAATATTAATAAAACTATTTAAAATTGTCATTTTCACTTTCCCCTCCCCTCTCCCACACACAGAAAAAAAATACGTTTGTAACGACGCGACATAGCGTTCCCACACCTTTTTATTTTACACTACACCATTGTATATATATATATATTAAAAGAGTAAAATTAAACGATTAAAATTGTCGCATCTAAATTGTACTTCAGACGACATTTATAGACTGATTTTGCAAATCGTAGAATATTCGAATTTTGAAGATTTGTCTGTAAATAATATAAAAGAATTTTGCATTATAATAAGAAATTTCAAATTTCATCGAAATTATTATATTTTTTTATTGTTTCGTGTTTTTTTTTTTTGCTAAAAATATAATCGAAAATAATATTTGATTTTTTTTTCGGCGGAACTTCAAAAGAGTTACTTCGAACTTAATGAATAAAATGAAGAAAAGTTATGTTGATACGGTCGAGTTTCAAAAATTTATATTTAAAATTTGGATTGTAAAATCACAAACATAAAATCTAGAGTCAACGAAAATTCTTGTCTAAATTTAAATCTAATCCCACCACACTAAATAGTGGCATTCAAAAATAAAACGAATTATTAATTTTGTTAAAATTACAGAGCTGTTAAAGAAATTAAAAACATTGCACTTCTTCCCGTCAAAACTCTACTTTTTTTTAAAAATTTTCTATTAAAAATGTACATATATTATTTATTATATCCTATTTATACTATGCACAACTTCAATACTAATTAAAGAAAATTAAGTCTTTGATAATTTGCTTTTAAACAGAAAATCCAATAGTGTCATCCAAATGATATTTTTTTGCAGTTACTATATATAAAAAAAATTCCAATAAAGTATGTTACTTATAGAGCTCTAAATCTAGTGAAATATTATTTTAGGTTTACCCATGTTACAGAGTTTATCATAAGATAAATAATTACCTTAATTTATTATTTAAATTTTAAAATCTCATTTTGCTCTATTTAAAAAAAAATACTCCCCTATGTAGATGGCAGCACGATGGAAAAGAAAAAATTCCAATTTAAGCATGCTGAGAAAACCTAAAGAATCTTTTACCTATCAGGAATAGAATACAATACTTAACCCTTTGCACTCCAGTGGCGCCTCTCAGGCGCCACACGATTGGATGCCAAACCACGAGAGGACCATTAGGTGTGATGCGGAAATTCGATGCAAGGCCAATGACTGTTTAGTTCCGATGAAGCATATCCATAAACACCAGCCGAACCTAAAATGTCTCGAGTTGCTGATTCCTCCGCGCGAAAAAAAGCCTGGAGTGCAAAGGGTTAACTTTGAGGTGCTTCCAATGGGATAATTCCTTTAAGCAATGTTAAATTTGCAGGCTGGGACCCAATTGTAAATATTGAATTCATTCATTCGGTACTCAAGATAAATCAATTGTAATCTACGTACTGGTTACAAAAATAACCAAATGAATAAGTAAGAATGTTAATATCTCAATGGAAGAATTGGGTTAGTTATAAAAACCAGTACGGAACTCTGATCATGTGTGCAGAACATATATCTTTCTTTTTTTTTAATAAATTAATTATATTGCTGTTTTGAATTTATATAAACTGTAAAAAAGCTTGCCACAGTCTTATTAATTTCGGAAAAAAAAAGAAAGAAAAAAAAGGTAATTAGGTAAGTTACTTTGATTCGCTATAAAAAAAAAATACTATTCAGTTATTTGTCGAACTACACTCAGTAGGTAATAAGAAACAAATTATCAAAAGCAAGACAAAACAGATATTGAATATCAAAATAAAAGCTTCCGAATCCCATCTTCTCATCTGGAATAATTACAGTTTCTTATATGAATTACCCTTGAGAAGAAGAAAAACCAGTATCTTACCTTAATTAAACTAAGCTTTTCCAAAAAGTTGAATCCTTTGAAGGAAAATAATTTGGGATGGGAGGCTCTTAGCGATAGTGAAAAGTTTTTTAATTGTAAGAAATTATTACTCCGTCAGAGAAAAGTCTAAATAAACTTTTCTTAATTCAAAACAGTTACTTTTGTGAAACACAAATATTGAATATGATTTGTTAATCATTCCTTAGTTATTTATTTTAATACAATTCCCTTGATTGTTAATGGTTTATATAATATTTGGACAATTTTATTTTTTTAAATGAACTGGTGAGAGGAACGGATATAATGACTTCCTTGAAATGGTATGCATTTAATTTCTCTTCTTTTAAAAAGAAGAGTATAATTAGTTTCCTAAACCTGCCTAGTTTTAATTAATTTCTAATTTAAGTTAATGTTTTTTTTCAAAAGAGATATTTGCAAAGATAATTCAATTTATTTTCTATGTTTATAATACGAAAAATATTAAAGTATTTAAATTCTTTTAAATGATTACTAAACCTTAAAAAGTATGATCTGAAGTCGGATAGGATTTTGAATATCATGAAGAAGATAAAAATGTCTGCAGATAATTTCCCTCTAATGAGTGTGTCAAGATAAATGAAATGAAATTAATGAACTACTGCTAAGCTATTATAATTAAAATGACGAATAACTTGAGCAAGGTTTATGCTGGTTAATCTTGATTTACTCAGTTATTGTATATCCAATACAACTGATTCGTAACTATTTACTCAACTCTATTTTCTGAAGTGAACTGTTAGCAATCAAAGTGGGTCATGAGACTATTCTGTACAAAAATAACTATATTTGACCTATGGATTCTCACAGCCAGCCGTAGTTCACTACAACATCTCAATAACTGGAGCCACGTCGGAGACCAAACTAGTATATCTATATTACACAATTTAAGGTTAATTTTCCTTCAACATGATATCCATTTCCAATGAATTCCTTCCCATGTTTACAGAAAGGAATCGGCAGGCCAACTCACAAAGAAGGGTTGCAACCACCCTACCCCTTCTTCTTCAAAGCTCTCTTTGCTGGAACTTTACTCTCGGATTAAATCACAAAATATGAAGATTTAGATGGAACCCCCCCACCCATTACTGGTATAGAGAAACTAAGCAGGGTCTTCCTTTAGCCCTCACATGTGACAGAAAATCATCTACCAGCCAGACTGGGTTGGTTGGTTGTTTTCAGATTATCTGCCGCCGTCAGCAACACGAGGGCTATAATGCGCCGCCCGCAACATTCGTCATTTGACAAGCTTACATTTACAAACACCCATGCCTCATAAAGGACTCGAACCCGCAACCTCGCGGTCTAGAAGCTAGTATGCTAACCACTATACCGTTTGGTCGGCCCAGACTGGGTTGGAGATTAGAAACAACAACAACATATCCAATACAGATTAATTATTCTATAGAAATGGAGCTAAAATCTTAAAAAAATAATAAACGAAATAAAATAAACAGTATGATTTATTTTGGATAACACAATATGATAAATTTTGCGCGTGTTCTATTAGGGTCATTCCATATAAAAAAAAAATTGCATTTTCAACCCAACTCCTTCAGAATTTAAAGAAATTTTGTTTGTTATAATCATAGAAAAAAGAGAAAACAGCCAATATTAGGTTTGAACTTCGTTTTGTTTTGTGAAACATAGAGCTTCTAAAATGGGATAAAGGATAAATTTTTGAGTTTTTTGCTTTATACATTTGTACATAATTTTGCCCCTAATTACAATATAACATTGTTTTTAGTATACAAAAAAAGGTGAGGATTTGGGCTTTCTTATGATGTATCACTTATACCTATTTCTCAAAAATTCATTTGAAGGTCAAACAATTTGAACGTAAATATCTCAAAATGAGGTATTTTTTAAAAATATTTTTAATTCATTAATTCTCTGCAAAAATTCATTGATTTTATTTTGGGTCCAAGATGGAATATCATGTTATATTAATTTAAATGCAAAACCTTATCCTTAACTTCGTACAATGATCGCCTTTGAGTACGAACAGAAGATTTCCATTTTTGCGATACCTAAGACAAACGAATGTACAGGAAATTGAAAGTGAATTGTCTAGTTTTCTACTGAATTAAATGGTGAATAAATCAAGTTATAAATTTAAATCTTGAAATTGTAGTCAACTCCTACCTTATATATCTTTTCCTCTTACAATCTCCTAAAAATATGTAATTCCACGAGAATTTCCAACCTTAATTATTGACTAAAAATTACTCTGCTTTGTGTTCCTATGCTATATAATTTTTTGCTATAAAATAAAACTAAAAACATGTGCATAAATAGGAGTTTAAGATTATACTTCTTCAAAGAACGTTAGACAAAATCGGAAGGATTTGTTCGTACATATTTTTTAGTATACTATTTATACGTACATATAATTTGCGATATGCCTTTTATAAAAGGCAAATCGTACAATTAGAAAATATAAACACACATTTTTCTATTAATCGAATTATCATTGAGATATCGTTGAAATTATAATAGCTTACTAGATTTATATCATTTCATCTTCTTTTTACGTTTTACTTTTTATTATTCATTAATAGAAATAGAATATATTTAGCACAGAGTGTTAATGTGGGTTTGAATGCATGTAAGATATATTTTTTCTCTTTCATACTGTAATGAAGTTATATAAATACAAACTGCATCTCTACAACATTGGATGTGACCCATTCAAAAAATTGGTGACCAGACATAATCAGCCGCTCGTTCCAGTATGGACAATGCCAACTGGGACTAGCGGCTAGCCTTTTAATAGTTCTACAAATGCCGTTTGAACTCCTTTACCACTGGTAGTGGCAAAAGATTTCCATTTTGCTTGAATTTCAACATCTCTTTTTTTTTTTTTTTTTTTAAATAAAAACACGGGTAGTTATTATTATTATTATTATTATTTTTTTTTGTAATTTTTTTTTGTAGTAAGAAGCTGAAGCATCAGAAGAATAAAAGAAAGTTTAGTTAATTTCGCATTGATTTTTTTTACGATTATTTTTAAACAAGTGAACTGTTGCTGTGCCACGATGGAAATAGACAGAAGAAGTTACGAAACAGTTATTGTCTACGACTACATTTATTGTCCTTTTTATAATACCCAAAGGTGCCAGGTTCGAATCCCGGGTCAGGCATGGATGTTCGTTGTGGTTCGGAATCCACGTTAAGCAAATTTCATAATTTTACAATGAGTGGTTATTTAAATAATGCAAAAAAAAAAAGGCAAATTAATGTTAAAATGAAAATTTGTTTTTTTTAAGATATAAATTCTTAAATAGTTAATATATTTTAGCAATTTTTGTTTCAAACGATAGTTTGTAAAAGGTCAAAACAAAAATAATATACAACTTTTGTATTAAACAGTTTTTTAATAATTAAATATTAATTATAAAACAAGTTTTAAATTTTTTTAAATAGAAACATGTATTTTTTTTGCTTCCCTTAGAATTTTCATGGTCGAAAACACCTCCAGAATTTTTTTCATTTCAGTTTGACTTTTGGTTCTCAATCTTTTAGCAAAAATTTAAAAAAGCTCACTTTAAGGGACCGTATAATAGATTACGTTATGAAGTACGCAAAATGTTTGCTTTTTCAGCTCTTTAAACAAATTTGCCTTCAAGATCGGCCAAAATACTTTCGTTCATAAGTGACGTGTTTCTCAACATAATGAACTGAAATTTGATATCTAGGGTAAACGAAGTATTCTAAATCGAATGAAAACATAACAAATAGGGGTCCGTATTGAAATTTTTAAAGATAGATTTAAATTTATTTAGTATACACCCCCTTAAGAATTTTTTTTTGTACCAGAGATATAGAAAATCGCATCCAAAACATTTTGGTGCAAACCACAAGATTCTACGATAATTAGAACCAATGATATAGCCATCGTTTGGATTTTTTGTTTGTTTTTGCGTACTGTACTTTGGGTACAAAAATTTCGCCTAAAGTCTTTAAGAGGTCTTTGTATAAAAGGAAGCTTTATCATTTAAATTGTGGCATACTTATAATATTTTGTTAACTATCTCTATTGGGAATGACAAACATATTTATATGCATTATAATACTTGAAATAATGTTTCAATCATAAGAATATTTTATTACCCATAAAATGTGGTTTTCCTGCAATGGCCAGGAAGAAACGTGTTAAATTGGATAAATTCTGTGTTAACTGCTTTGATAGGTGACAATTTTAAATCTAGGCTTATAGTAAATTTCATTTCTTTAAACATTTTCCATGAAATTTCCATCGTTTGTTTTATTTTCCTGGAAAGGACTGTACTTTGTTGCAATGGTTGTGATAGATTGACATTTTCGCGAATATATTGCAAGGAAAACTTTACTTCACCCACAATAGTTAATTTTGTGAAGCCAATAAGTGCACAGTAGTTTTACGTTTTTTTTTTAATATATATATTATATTACAGAAATTCCACAAAAAAAATTATTTTCAATGTGAGTGAGGCCAGGGTCCAAAAAATTTGCCCCCTCCCCGCTTTTCTCGCACAAGCCGTGACGGTATGAATGTGAAAAACAGACGATACGTGTTCCATTTACCCCTGTCAAAAGCGTCATTCCATTGATGTCCCGAAATGAAACCAACAGATTTTTAGATTTTTGCAAAGAATTAATGTATTAAAAAATATATCTTTTTTAAAATTATAAAATTTATAATACATATATTATAATATTTTTTTTTTTTGGAGATTCGAGGTCGAAGGTCAAATAATTTTACCTTCAAACAAAATTTTTTGAGAATTGGTAAAACAATGCATCATATGAAAAAGCTCAAATCTTAACCTTTTTTTTAAAACCAAAAGCAAGATTAAATATTAATTAGGGATACAATTATTTACAAGTTTGTAAAGCAAGAAATGCAAAGTTTTACCCTTTAGGTCCAATTGCGAAGCCCCGTGTTTTAGAAACTAAATTGATATGGAATGACCCAATGGTGTATATATTTTTTAAAAATTAAATAAAAAGATTACATAATTTTTGTGAATGTAATTCCTATATACTATCAATCAGTTTTCAATGAGAAGAAATAATGAAAGTAGTATTTTTGAACTAAGTAATTTAGTATATCATTCATTCATTGGAAGAAAGTGCGTATGAATTTAAAATTTAATTTGACTAAGTTTAATAAATATGATAAAATCAATTCTATAGTGTTAAAAACAGATTCAATTTCCCAACACGTAATTTAACCCATATCATGTAATTAAGAGTCTTTTTATGTTATGTTCTTGTAAAATTCATTTTCAGGATATTCAGTGTGCTGTGTCTTCATTTTAAAAAATTGGTCTCTCATTGAACAAACAATACAATTCATTTTACTAAATCCCTTAGGATTTTGTTTCAAGCCCCTTGATTTATTAACTTTTATTTATTCTCTTTTTAAAAAAAAAAAAAAAAAAAAAAAAAAAAAAAATGACTTTATATTACGAATTAAAATGAACAACTTTTCTTCTCGAATTATAATAGCATTTCTTTTATTAAAAAGTTATTTGGGCCCAGCCGGGATTTGAACCCGGGACCTCTCGCACCCAAAGCGAGAATCATACCCCTAGACCACTGAGCCACAACACAAAGTGAAGAAGGTAAGGAGATAACTAAAACACTCGCGCACAAGAATGGGAGCGTAAAAACATTCGCGTTTTCATGATCAGTGAACGTGATTCACTGCTTGCAGATTATCTTTCAATGAAGGGGAAATATATATTTTATTTTAGTATTTGTACTCGTGTACCTTTATAAAGTGCATTTTCTCACAACTGAGTGGAGACTGATCTAAATAACCAAGTTTTAAGAAATGTGGCGTCTGACTGGAATGACGGATTACCGAAGGAAAGGAGAATTAAGCGTGGGTCCTGCCAGGGGGGTGCTTTTGCAATCCCCTCCCCCCTACTTAAAGTGGAGGAAAGTGATCGAATACATGGGAAAAAAGATAGGGCTAATAATAGTTTTTGAAAAAACAAGATTAGAATAAGGTTTTAATCGGCTTGCTCCAGTATACGATCAGTAAATGATCCTGTCTGCATGAATTAATGCAATGAATTAACTGTCTCGCTGCCTGAGTAATTTTTTTTTATCAAAATAGGCTAAAAATTGCAATTTTTTTAAATTACATATTTCAAATCTATATATATTTTAGAGTTAAAATACTAAAAAAAAAAAAAAAAAAAAAAAAATTGTAAAAGAGTTTTTTTTTTCCATATAGAATTAAATCATAAAAAAAGGTCGAAATATTGAAATAAAGGAATAATCATATAAAAGCAAAATTTTGAAAATTAATCTTGGTTAAATTATGATTTATGTTATGAAATACAATGGTAAAATGTATATACTAATGAAAATATGCAAAATACTTACAAAACATTTATTAGAAATGAAAAATGCATCCCCGCGGAAATCGCGTGTTGCGCAAGGGGTTAAGGACCCCTTTTCTCATGGCCAATTGGTTCTTGCACCAGTAAAGTTCTTGAACAAACTTCCTAAAAATTGCCCAAATGTATCTTAAACGAAATCTTTGAAATTTGAAAATTTTGAATCTTAAACGGGAGTTTCGGGAAAATGACCCATATCTTTAGATTCAATATTTTTTAGATATGTTAATTTGATGAAATTAATTGTTATACTTATTCGAAATTCCATTCACGATATTAAAAGATATATTCATAGCAAAAAACATCGAAAATAATATTGGAAATAAAATTGAATTGTCTTTCATGACTTTTTATCATATTTCTAAATGTTTTTTTTTTTATTTTTTTTTTATTTTTTTTTACATTTATGAGAAAGTAAAGCATACCGTGGATCATTTGAAAGAGGACGCTGATCAAAGGCAATTTTGTGCAATGTGTCAAACTTTTTTCAATCCATGATTCTTGCAAAATATAATCTGGGTATTTTTATGAAAAGCTAATAATTATATTTCTTATAAAAGCTATACATTTATCTTGTATTCAATTGAATAATTCGACATTTTTTTACCACTGTACATTGTGTTACTTTTAATCATTTTAACTATAAAAACTAGGGGTGTGGAACACCGCAAAACTTTCAATTACACTAAAATATTGGTCGTTACTCTACAATTTATGGTGTTATTTACCGTTTTCATATTTTCACTCATTGAGATAAAAATGGCCAGTTTGGCCATATTTTTGGCCATAGTTTTTACGAGGGCTTAAAAAAACCTCGCCTAGGGTGAAATTAGCGATGTTATTCGATAGACATTACATTGTCCTTTCTTGTGCGCGAAACAAAAAATATCAGTCGTTGATGGGCGATGCTCAAGGGCAGTGAGCTCTGTATTAAAGGTATTCGTTTTTCAACTTTTTACGCTCTTATCGCATTTCTACGGGAATTTCGAACGTGGGCATGATTAGAACTCCTAAAGAGGCATTAGCACAGACATTTTCAATCGTTAGAGTTAGCAATTGTTGAAAAGCATGATTTTTTCATGATTTTTCACGATTTCAACCGTAAAATTATTAGCAAATTTTAAATGCACAGTCACACTCAGAAGTTATAAGATATTTTTTTTAGAAAATTCCGTTGAGTTAGTTATACAAAGGTTGTTAGTTATATGTTAAGAGGGGGAAGGGCATTTTTGATATCAGTACAAATTAATTAAAAAAACTAAAACTCAGTAGCGTTACAGTGGGGAGGAGTTTGGCCTGCTTTGTTCAATCCAGCTTACTTGACCAATTGACCATGGGCCCGTCATACAGCAATGTTCTGGGCAGATGGTAAGTCTGACGTGAAAACACCAGTGTTTAATTCCCAAGCATGCTTAGTACAAATTAATTACTCATGACATTCGTTTAAAAAAAATAAAGAATTCTTCTTCTTTCCACACAAGATATATCTGTCATTAATTGAAGTCTCTTATTTGAAATAAATAATTTAAAAGTAAATAAAAAATAAATAAAATGTCCAAGACACAAAATAGATAATAAAATATTTTGATACATCTGAGTATTTACTTGTAGATATTTAAAGGTATTCAAACGTATTTAAAGATCAATTATTATTGATGATATAGTCACCAGATTTGTCGTAGCTTTAAATTCCATCTAAAACATTTCTTACATACCAAAATTGGGAAACTTTTAGGAGATGAACATTTCTACGAAAAAAATGAATATAAATGTCATGAAGTTATTTATTGAGGCTCGCAAATCCCAAACCTCCCTGTAAACGAAAGAAAACTCCTAACGTAAAAAAAATAAAAAAAAATAGTAGTTTTCCGAGAGTATAGATGTGTGTATGCTTCTCTAAATTATTTCACCAAAAAATGACAAAGAAGTGTTTTCGTAAAATAAAGTTCTCGTCTCATAGAATGCGAAGGTAATACTGAAACCATCAGAAAACGAAAAATGTGCAAAATAGTTTTTCTATTTAAATCTTTTAAGTTACAAACAGCGAATGCCATTTTCTGAAAAGGAGCTTATATATATTTATAAAAATTCGTAGCCGGAAAGAGTTGTTTTTTAAGAATTATGAGTAGCTTTCTTCGTTTTCATCTTTCGAGTACTCCAGACAAATCAGTGTGCCTTGAAATATACTTTCTTTTAATGTTCTCTAGTCTCGAAATAAATTAGAAGTACTCTTGAAGAAACAAAATGAACCGCATTTGTAAAAATTGGTATTTATTCATGAATTTTAGTATCATTTTAATGGTACCCGTGGGCTATTTATTATACAGCAAGTCATGTTGCTTCTTTTTGGTTCATTAATTTTCTTTTTAAAAGTTTACTTTTAAATATGTATCTTCAAGAACATTGGGTTTTCATTTCTAGTAAAATTTTCAATTTAAATTGTTAGCGTTACTGAAGAATGAATAATTTATATTTTCTATTGAACACTCATATAATACCATTGTTAATAATACTTTATAAATTATCATCAATAAGAAATAACATTTTCATACAGTTTTATAAATAATAGTAATTATTTTTATAGATTATTATTAATAATTGTTATTACCCATAATTAATAACCATTAATGCATATTTTAATGAAAACTATTAATAATTATAAAAAACATTATATTAGATTACTAATGATAATTATTATTTTTTATAATTATTATTAGTAAGCATTATAATATAATCTACGTACGTATTTCTTGAATTTTTATGTTTTATTTGTTTACATATTATTTATTCTGCACTGATTTATTTGTATTTTATTCTGAAAATTTAAATTGCCAATGAACATTTATTAAACATTTCACTGATTTCTGATTTGGAAATAAGTGATTTGGAAATAATTCTCTATAAAGTAAGTATTATGTAATAGTCTGAATCTTATCCTAAAAATTTTTCATTACAATAAAGACAAAAGCTTAGAAAAGGTACAGTACCCCCCCCAAAAAATCAGAAAGATGGCTATATCTTCTGTTCTAATTATCGTAGAATCTTACGGTTTGCACCAAAATATTTTGCCTACGATTTTCTATATATCTGATGCATTTTTTTTCTTAAGGGACCGTTTACTAAGTAAAAGTAACGCTATCTTTGAAAATTTCAATACTAACCCTTATTTGTTATCATTTCATTCGATTTAGAATACATCATTTACTCTATATGCCAAATTTCAATGCATTATGTTGAAAAACACGTCACTTATGAGTGAAAATGTTTCGACCGTTTTTTGACCGATCTTCAGGGAGAATTTCGATAAAACGAAAGGTATTTTTAAGGTTCTACTTCACATGGGAGAAATCGAACGGTCAGTGTGGTGTTTCACGACGTTAAAAAATAAAATATTAGTCTAAAATTGCATAGAAACTACTTGGATTTATAGTGTCAGGTTTAAGATTAATACAAAAATAGCAAGTAAACGCAAAAGTAACATAATTTATTTACAACATTAAAGATGTGCATTCTTCACACGAAATAAATAAAATATCGAAAACTGTAATTGCAGAAGTATAACGTATACTACTGATAATTAGAAAATTAATACATATAAAATGTAGGCATTAGTAAACAGTATTCAGCAAAGCGTGATTATTTTACAGAAACATTTCACTTTAAACGCAAATGTAATTTGATCATTTCTTATCTAAAAATATATTAGTTAAGTCTATAGCAGGTAAATGTTAGTAATTACGGGATAAGTTTTGGAGAGGATGAAACTCACTGTATTGTGTGCACGCTGTTTCAGAATTTAAAAAGGATACTGTTGAAAACTACACAAAACATATGTTCCACGATTCCAAACACGTTAGACAGATTAAAAAAATATATATAAAAAATAAAACTGCATTGTTTGTATAAAATAATTTTTTTTTTTGTAATCTCAAGAAATTCTGTTCCGATTCACCCCGCTGTTCCTATTCACCCCATTTTACAATAATTGAACGTTATGCGATTTTCCACACCTCTAGTTTACCTTGAATTAATCTTTGATAGTTTTCAAAAGTCGTCTACTATACGGTCCCTAAAGTGAGCGTTTTTTACATTTTCGTTAAAAAATCGAGAACTAAAAGTCAAAATGAAAAGAAAAAAATTGTGGTGGGGTTTCAGACCATGGTGAATCTAATGAAAGCAAAAAAATATATATGTTTCTATTAATTTTTTTTTTAAATTGTTTTATTAATTAATAATTAATTATTAAAAAAGAAATTGATGCAAAAGTTGATTGCTATTTATGCTTGGCCATTTAACAAACTATCTTTTGAAAAAAAAAATTACTGAAATTTATTAATTATTTAAGTATTTATGGACAAAAAAACAACTTTTTTATTTAACATTAATTTATCATTTTCTTTTTATAATTTAAATTACAAACCATTCATTAGAAAATTACGAATTTTTGTATTTCGACATTTTTTGGGATGCTGAATCCAAATATGGGATAATATTATGAGGTTGCTATTGAACTTTTTAAAGTTTGGTTCTGTTTTAATATGTAGATGACTCCTCATGACAAAAAAAAAAAAAAAAACTAAATGCGATTACTAAAAACCTTCCACGATTTACAACGGTACCTTTTGTTTGTTATTTCAACAATTAAAGCACAAGATATAGCCATCATTCTGATTTTTTTTGGTACTGTACAATATGATTCTTCACTCCAACACCTTTAAATGTGAAATTGTAAAATAACATTAGATTAAGTATCTTCTAAAAAATAATGTCTTTTAATTCTTAATACAATTATAAGCAGATTCATAAAGGAGTATGTGCTCTTATAATTTAACATCTTAATATTAAGCAGTAAGCCAAAGTAAAATTATAAATGAAAATGATTATTAATAAAATGATTATGAGAGGTTGGTAAACAGTGTAATTCTGATAAATGCAACAAAGTTGAAAATTAAAGTATTTAGCTAAATTCCTATTTTACTGAAGAAATTTTTTTTTTCTAAAAAAATACAAATATTTACTGCTTTCTCTTAAAAAATTTAAAGTGAGATATTGTTGTAAAATTATTTTCAAAGTGTAAAAAATAAAAAGTCACGGATTTTATACTAAAATTTGTTGAAAGTATGTTTCATAATTTTTTCTTGAATTATTTTTATGAAAAAAATAAAAAAGAAAAAAAAAGATACTTTGAAGTAGAAATACACGTTCTGTGGAATAGCTACAGCTGAAATTGGCCAAGAACACAGTGATGATGTAAAAAAAGTCATGTATTACTTTGTACGAGGGAGTAGTGTTTCGGGGGTTAAACAACAAACAGGGTAACAGTATGTTTTTTATTTTTTATATGTAATAGTTCTTTTAGAAGAACCCCAGAAAATATAAATGGAGCAAAGGGCATTTCTTAACGGATTTTTTGTACAGTAAAAAGTCCGTAGTTACTTGAACCGGTACTTCTAAAACCTACTTGAATCAACAAACTTCAGCTGTTTCACTGTTCTTATAAATCTGCTTGTAATAATAATAATAATAAAAACGTGAAACAGACATATTATTGTAAAGCCTATATCCCTAACTTCTTTGCCAAATTTCGTTATTTATTTTAAACTGTCCATTAAGTACTTTTTTAAATACTTTGAAATGACATAAACGATACTTTATGAGTATAAGTTGCAAAATGTCGATGTTAATTTATTAATTCAATTAATTTATTATTTAAACACAAGATATCTAACAAAAACATACATATTAGACGCAAGTTCTACATGGCGCAATATTTTTTGTAAGTGATATTTTCGTTTTCTTTTTAAGGACACATTTTAAAATGAATACATATATAGTATTTGGTTTTATGAATGAATTTAAAACCTGCACTAAGCATTTTTAAATAACTCGATTATACTTTACTAGGTGAATTTTGGTGGTTTTTCTGAAATAGCTACTTATAAAATAAAAAATTGCTAAAAATATTTATACATTATTTAAATATTTTTAAAATAGATCTTCAATTAATTTATTAATTTATTGCCCAATGTTAAACTTGAAGCTTCAAATATCTTACTTCCTTTCATTTCTGATCAATTCATGAAATATAAAACTTGAACCTTTTTTACAGTGATGTTTTTGATGGAATATAATTATTTAAAAGCCGCATCTACCGAGAAAAATGTTTTAAAATTAATTCAGAAACCGATATGGTGTAAAAAAGAATATCGGTTTTTTTTTTTTTTTTTTTTTTTTTTTTTTAATTTTATTTTCCTTGTAAAATCCATGTGAAAATGCAATCTTATATCACGTTTGAAAATATCATTATGATTTTATTAATTTATGATACAATTTTGGGAAATTTGTTCAGTTTTGTAATAGAAGTGGAGTATATTTTAATTAAACTTTTCCTATGAAATTTGAATCTTTCGAATTTTGAGAGTTCTAACTGTTTTGCAATTGATATTATACAGTTTTTCTTCACAGAAAATAAAAAGGTTTTAGTTTACTTTTAGGAACAATGCATGGTTTAAGCAGAGCTTATGACAAACTTGAAACTTTTAAAAAGGAAACTCAAAAGTATCCTTTATATTAATAAATCTTTAAAAAGTAGTATCATATTCCGATTATATTAAAGAAATTGTTTTGCAATTACATTGAATAGTGAATTTGACATTTATAAAAAATGAAAAAATAAAGTAATGAATTAAATTAAAAGCCGATTTAAATACGAGGTTTACAACGAAAAGTACCATTTTACAATTTTTTTTTTAAATGCTTATTTTTTTAAAGATCTGTTTACAAGTTTTTGAATTTCAATACTACTACGGAAAAATAATTATTGTATAAATTTAGAATCATAAATGCGGGATACTCGTATAAGCTTACTGTCTCTAGTCAGAATTGAAAACTATTTTCAGGATCAAAACAGAACAGAATTTTTATTAGTTTACGATAAGAAAATCGCTGTAATTTTTTAATTTCCTAAAATAACTATTAAAGAAGTCTAAGACCGAAAGGCATATAGCGCTATAATATTAATAATTCAACTATATCACAAGTGACAATAGAATGGTAAGTGTAGATGAGGAAAAAGCTAAAAACGTAGATCGATATAATAATAAAACAGAGTCTGCCTGTCCCTCTATAGAAAACTACTTCTATTAGGCGTAGTGCTATAAAATTCTCAACGTAAGTAGTTTTTACCTTTTAATTGAAGCTTTGAAAAACATATTGTTAATATTTTAATTAATTTTATAAATAATTTTTTTAATTTTTTTTTACAAAGCTTTAAAGTTGCAGTCAAAAGTAGTTTTGGGTTTCTAAATGGACTTTTGACAAACAGAATATTAAAATTATAAATAGTTTTTTAATACAAATGTTTTAAGTAATTAAAAAAAAAATGTAACTTCGAATAGGCGTACAGCTATGAAAATTTAAACATAAGTAGTTCTGGTCTTTTAGTTTTACTTTCAACAAACACAATGTTAAAATATTCTCAGAGGGGGGGGGGGGAGGAAGGTTTAATTTTTGTATTAAAGGTGAACAAAATTTTGTTTCTCGACAGGAGAGGAATTTTTAATATTAAAATATTAAGGGTTTAAGTAGCAATTAATCTTTTAGCGAGGAATGTGAAGTTATTTTTGCGTAGAAATGGACCGTTCAGAGAAGGGAGCCCTGTTCGTGAAGCTGGAAAAGCTGGGATCTCTATACCAATTGCAGGTCTCCGCAGCTCAGGGAAAAGCAACTAGAATTTCATACAACAGAAGAAGAACAAAAGGGGAGAATGGTTGAAGTCAATTTTTTGTAAAAGTAAAGCTAAGAGCAAAGGAAAAGAACGTAGCAGTTACATAGAGGATTCTCGGAAAAGACGAAGCCTTTTAATGCGAGTCAATATGTTTTCAAACCTTTAAATTATGTAGTCTCAAAATAATTTCAAATGCCTTAAACCATAATTGTTCTCTCCTGCTCTTCAATTATTATAAAATAAAAATTGATACATTTTACCAATTATTTTAAAATTTAGCTTAAGTAACTAGAGCTTATAAATGAAGCTATGTTATTGTTTGATAAAACATCCTAATAATGTCACTGTACTTTTTTATAATTGAGAAAAAAGATGGAATGAAAAAGTAAAAAGAAATGAAAGAATCTTATTACTCTCACAACTTCAATTGGAATAATTCAGCTATTTCATTTCGCAGGTGACAACAAAATCATCAGTGAAGTGATAAATATTTACGATAGAAAAACTTTGTTTCCTTTTTGTGTCGTCTCAAAGCAGCAGCTGTTGAGGTACTTTCACAGTTTTAAAGCTTCCTGAGAATAAAGGTTGCGGTGCAGTTCCTTTATATAAACCTGTCTTTTTTTCTTCCTTTCTTCATTGAAAGGTTTAACTTGTTTTTCTTCTCTTTCCCTTGCAATTGCAAAAGGAACTTGCCGATTTTCTTTACAATCACTTGTTTAAAAGCTTTTCTTTGTAAGTAGATTTCGGTAAAAAAAATACGTGCATTCTTACTATTGATTATGTTTGAAAGTACTCGTGACTTTTGATAAATATTAAAATATATACTAAGATTTAAGCCGTTTCAGTCTGGAAAAGATGTTTTGAAATTCCAATCTCATCACGATTATTCATTGAGTGTATATATTTTGCCTTGAGTTCGTGCAATTATTGTTGTTCACTCTTCAGGTTTATACTATTTGTCTGACTCAGCCACGAAGATTTCAATAAAAAAAGTAATACACTGTACAGCAGTCACACTGATCGAAAGTGGCGCCTACACAATTTGGTATTCTCAATAACATAACTTTAGATCTTATTTTTTTACTCTGAGGTTCTGTGTATAGGATGTAAGAGGTTGCGTATGCTTTAAGTACTTCATAATAAGAGCTTACTGGGATATAAAATAGGCCCGGTGATATGAGATTTATGTTAGCCAAATTTGCAATACAATCAGTAATCAAAATAAAATAATCATTGTTCATAGTAAAATAATTATAATAATTAATTAAATAATTAATTTTAATGATTAAATAAATTTTAAAATTAATATATTTTATTATAATTAATTTCCATAACTAAAGAGTTTATTTGTTAATTAATTTTAATAATTGATTAGTTTAATTAAATAAATCTCTCTCTCTATTATTTATACCTTGTTTGAGTGATTTTAATTTCCACAAACCATGGAAAATTCGTCGTAAAAACTAAAACAAACAAATCTAAATTGCAAAATAAAGAATGTCAAGGTATACAGAACTAGTATGTTTATTAGAAAATGACATCCGAAATTATAGTATATATTTAACCTCAAAAGATACAAAACAAATAAAAAGTCGTAATAAGATAATATATGAATCTTTAATACCATAATAAATAAATCTTAGTGCTTCCTAAATACAAATAATTTGTGAAACTAAAGTAATATGAAATTTTAAGCAATTTTTTGAATACGCAAACTATATCCCTCAAACTGAAATAATAGTTTAAATTGTGTAACTTTTATGGTTACCTGTGGAAAGAAACCATTAATTCAATTGCATAATTTATAATGTTGTATTTTAAGGAATACAAATGTATAAGTAATTTGAACAAAATTAATCAGTCCAATTCAGCTACCTTAGAGTTTGGGATTTGAATACAAGGGGCTTTTTAGAAAATAGTTTTAAAAAATGCAACTATTTATACTGAAAAAAAAAGAAAAAAAAAGAACACCCGTACCGGAATGACCCATTTTTTACAGACAATGACCAGTCCAGTGATTGAAACGGACAGCCTTATGTCGTCCCTGCTTCATAAAACTCAATAGGAGACGTTTTTAGTGGGAATAAAATTTCAACGATCCATATCAATTCCGCTGGATCCATTATGAACGCAACATCCCATTTTTAAAAAGTTTGCCTTTAACATGAAGAGCCACGTATTTAAAGGAAAACTACAATTATATGTTTATGAATACAACTATCTGTACAAAAGGATACGTTTTAAAAGTAATTGCAATTTAATTACTGTTAAGTAAAGATTACATATATAAATAAATAAAAATAAGACATTTGTTTATCGAATTAAGATTAACAATATATTCGGAGAAAGTTGACTATTTTATTTGTTACGTGCATTACTATGTATTAAATATTACATTAGTGCATTTAGGAAACGAGTTTTCGCGCTAAACAGACAAACACGTTTAAATATTATGGTGACTTGATTTTTCGCACCACAAATTCAACGAACTTGCAACAATTTCTTAAAAGTCTTATGTAGTTTAAGAATATGAATAAAACTAATCCCATGAATATGGAAAAAAAAATAAAAAATTCTGCATTAAAACTTCTTTTAAGCCAATATCTCTTGCGGATGGGCTTGACTGCACATGCCTTATTTCTAATAATTCTAATTCTTGGGGTAACGGAATTTTGTGTGGTCTCCAAGGTTTTTAGACCACATTCAATATGTTCTTTTCAGAATTTTAAATACGATTTGAAAAATCTGAATTTATCTTATAAATAATAAAAAAAGGCTCCAAATGCCACAAATACCACAGATCCAATCCTCCAAAGTCATTTATTTAAGTAACAAATTTAAAATTAGATAATTGTACATTTTCAGTAAATAAAAGATTAAATTAACAAATCCCGACTGGATCTCGTTATCAAAAGGCTCGAACCCAATCGTGATTTCTGAAGGATGGATCAGTAATAAATACCAATCCAACCTCGAACCCCTTTGCATCTCACTGCAATACAGAAAGCTATAAATATTTAAAGACTTACTTACATTTATAAGATAAAAAAAGCAACAAATCTCTCCATTCAAAAAAGAAAACTACTGTCAGACTTTCATCAAACCACATTTATGTACCGAAAGAAAAACAATCCCGCACTTTTAAAAACCCAAAATAGCCTCGCACTTAAAAGAAAAACTAAAAACAATAACACCGTCATTTATGATCAAAAACAGGTACCAGTGGCTGGGAGTTTCAATATCGCCCGAAATACTTTAACTTTTTTCACTTTTATATTTATATTTGCTTGTCATTTATTTAAGTATCATAATTGGGTCATTTCATGTCAAATCAACACGGCTTCCAACCCGACCTCTTCAGAATTTAATAAAATTTTGCTCACTTGTTGGATTCATAGAGGAAAGAAAAAATGGCCGATATTATGTTTGAATATCGTTTGGTTTCTGAAATGCGGCAGTTCAAAAATGGGCCAAAAGGTCAAAATTTCACATTCTTGCTTTACAAATTTGCACATAATTTTGTTCCTAATTATCATAAAACATTGCTTTTGGTAAAAAAAAAAAAAAAAAGCTGAATGTTTGGGCATTCTAATGATGTATCTTCTGCACCTATTTTTAAAAATCTTCATTTTAAGATCAAACAGTTTGACCTTTGACCTTCAATATCTCAAAAAGGGGTATTTTAATTTAAAAAAAAATATTTTCCCCATACATTAATTCTCTACAAAAATCTGTTGGTTTCATTTTGGGACCGCAATGCAATGGTAAGTACATTTAAATGCGAACCCTTGCCCTTAACTTCGCACAATAATTGCTTTTGGGTGCGAAGTAAAAATTCCTATATATTGCAAAAGAAGGTAAATGGAACTGAATGTAAATTTTCTAGCTTTTTAAAAGAATTAAATCATGAAAATTTAGTTCTTGGATCTTTTGTTGAATGTATGAAAGAGTTACCATATTTTATAATTGGGTTTTCCAAGTTTGCTGATATACGACCAAATAAGGGCCATTACAAGGGGAAGTGGAACACTTAGCGTTTGTGTTTGTCATATTCATAAAAATGTCTAATTAATGCTGATAGAATGTCATTCGAACGAATTCCTGTTAAACCTGCATATCTGCAATTGTTAGAAATTATCCTCAACAATATGTTACTTGTAAGATTGTAACAATTGCCCAAAATGCGAGAAACTTAGAAAAAGAAAGAAGAAAAGCTTTTTGATAAAAATTGAATTATAAGTGTAAAATACAAGCAGTGTAATAATTATTACAGGTTTACCTTGAAAGTTTATAGAGACTTTGTAATAACGGTTTTAATGTTAAAGAGTAGTCATGTTTCTTTAGTTCTAGTAATAAATATAAAATCAGATTATTAGCGATTTTTTCGAAAATTACTTCTTTATTATTCAAGATGCAGTTTAAGAATATAATATATTTCAACAAATAAAAAAAGAAGTAAAGTAGAAAAAGAAGGCGAATATGATGAAATGGTATGCATTTGATAAGCTAATTTCGAAGACATTTCAATGGTAATACAATTAATAAAAAAAAACGTGTTTCTATTTTTGGGATTTTCCTTTTGTTAAATAATATGAACAAACTAATTATTCTGATTGTTTGTAACGTACTTTAAAAAATTCTCACAATTGTATTTATGATCATGTTTCTAATTTTATAGGAAAAAAACGTTTACATACTTAATATGCAATAAGTAGACACTAATCATAATGATTTTTAGCCAATAATTTAGGTTAAAATTTATTCCTCTATCATATATTTATAAGAAGATCGTAAAAGGAGAAGACATATATGATAAGAGTGAACTATACAGTTACAATTTAAATTTATAATTCTACATACTAACCATTTAATTCATTAGAAAACTAGACAATTCGTATTTAATTCCCTGTAATTTTTTTTTTTGCAATGAATTTTGCGAATATGATAATCTTTATTTCATAGCTGAAGTTGATTATTGAACGAAATTAAGGATAATGTTTTGTATTTAAATTTATTAGGTATTTGGTATCCCATTGGCCAAATGAAACCTACAGATTTTTGTTGGGAATTAATCTACTTATCATACACTTACTAAATCCCTTGAATTTCGGACATTAGTTACAGTCTCAACAGGTAACATATTGTTTGAGAAGAATTACAATTGTATATATGCAGGTTTAACAGGAATCTAATGGAGCTTCAATTTCTTTACTTTATTCATTCGAATGTCATCCTATCAGCATTAATTTCACATGTTTATGAATATGACAAACACAAACGGTTAGTGTTCCACTTCCCCTTGTAAAGGCACTTATTTAATCGCACATCAGTGAACTTGTAAATCCTAATTATAAAATATGGCAACTCTCCCACACATTTAACAAAAGAACAAGAATGACATTTTCATCATTTAATTCTTTTAAAAAACTAGATAATTTACATTCAGTTCCCTGTACATATTTTGCATTAGGTTGGTTGGTTGCTTTGTATACTCAACGACCTGTTTTTGTGCAGAATAACGGTTAATCAGGCTGGGATCTACAGCTTAACGTGGATTTCGAACCACAACGAAGATTTGCTTAATACAGGATTCGAACACGACACCTTTAGCATGCGAGGCCAGAGCGCTAACCTCATAGCCATCAGGTGAAACTTTTGCTTAAGGTATCGCGAATATGGGAATCTCCACTTCGCACCCATCACAGACGATTATCGTGCGAAGTTAAGGGTAAGGGTTTGTATTTAAATTTATAACTTGTCATCCTATTGCGGTCCCAAAATGAAACCAACAAATTTTTGTAGAAAATTAATGTATGATGAAAATATATTTTTTGTGAAAAAAAAAAAAAAAAATTAAAAAAACCCTTTTTGAGATATCGAAGGTCAAAGGTCAAACTGTTTGACCTTAAAATTAAAATTTCAAAAAATTGGTGCAAATGATACATAATAAGAAAGCACAAATATTCAACTTATTTTTTGGCATCAAAAGCAATGCTCTACGATAGTTAGGGACAAAATTATGTGCAAATCTGTAAAGCAAGAAATGCGAAATTTTTACCCTTTGGCCCATTTTTGAAGCGCCTTTTTTTCAGTAACCAAACGATATTCAAACCTAATATTGGCCATTTTTTCTTTTTACTATGAATCCAACAAGTGAACAAAATTTTATTAAAATCAGAAGGGGTCGGGCTGAAAATGCTACTTTTTTGTGTCCCAATAATCCCAATTTGCTTCATTGTGTACAAGTACTCAAATAAATTATACGCGGCCATTTGGTGGCAAACATTAGCTTTCATAACTTTTTCTGGCTGACCATTTTACTTAGTGTTTTTTTTTACAACGTTTAGTTGTGTTTTTGGAGATATCAATTCTTAATTTATTATAGTTAATAACACCCATTTCACATAAAATTATAAGTGCAATACATTTTTGATTAATATTAATATTGTTGTTTATTAATAGCAGTATAGTACTAGAAATATTCGTTACACCTATTTTGACTTGAAAGCTTCGGATATTTAGTTAAAGTGTGTGGTTCAATATTCCAATTCGTGGCAATAAGGCATATTTTCAAAATTCGTCAAAGAAAACTATAGATAAAACCAAAAAATTATAGAAGTTGTATTTCCGCATTCACTTTAAAGATATCTTTAGCATTACCTGATATCGAAAACCGATAAAATGCAAATTACTTCGCGGAAAAGCTCCCAATATTTCTGATATCTTTCTCAAACGCACAAAAGTTAGTAGAAAATAAAGACCCCGTTTCCAAGTGCCCACAAAAATGAAACTAATCCCACGTTTGATGCCATAATTGAAAAATATTCAATAAACCTCCTTGTTTTTTTTGGAAAAAAAAAAATCCAATAGAAAAACAAAATATAGTCATCACGAGGACATTCCTCAAAACCATACCCTTCAGTATATTTATAAATGACGAAAACGGAAAAGAATTGAGCTCTTTAGTAGTATATAGATGTTTTTTTTTTTTGCTTATATGGCCAAAGAAATTTAATATTTTTCGAGTAAAAAAGTTCTTGGAACTCGTTTAATGAGAATGAGATAACGGGTCAATTGCGGACGTCGCCAGTACGTCCGAAAATTCTCAAACCGTTATGGTTTATAAATGAGGGGACGGACAGCAATAAAATATGTTTAGCGGATATCGGAAATGGTGTGGGCCTTCCCTTTACGAGTTTAAAGCCTTAGGTTTAATACGGATTGTACGCGATGGAGGCTCTCTATTTGCTCCTTATATTAAACATTTCTGTTCCGGCGGCTCCTGTGTATTGAAATGGCAAATATTTGGTTCGGGCGCCGCCTTTTACTTTCTTAGTAATGGTGGGTTATTGAGTTGAGTCGAGGCTGTTCGTCTTTATAGGCAAGGATGGTCTAATAGAGATCTAATGGGAAAAACATGGACACAAATTGAAGTAAACTGCAGAATGTGGGATTAAACTTCAACTTAAATTGATGTTTTTTTTTATAAATATAACATGGATTTATGATGCTTTATTGGTTTTATCTATTTTTCATAACTGTTTTAAAATTGTAAGTGTTTTACTGTCTGTTGGGATGTCTCCTTGTACGTCATTTTCTTTTTTTAGAATTACTGAGTTCAGCTACCACTATTTACTCTTTATAAGCAAAGATAGCGATAGTTTATAAAGATCTAACGTGTAAAACATAGACAAATATTTAAGTAAACTACACAAAGTACGATTAATATTTACTTAAAGTTATTGTAAAGCTTTACACAGGTTTGAGATGTTTTGGTGTGTTGTATATCTGTTTTGTTTTTCAAGTGTTTGGTTGGCCAATTTTAACTTAGTTTTTTTTTGTTCGGGTTTTTCAGTTTAGCCACCATTATTCACTTTTTATAGTTTAAGATAGTATAATAGAAGTCTAATGTTAAACAAAGATTTTACCCTAGACAAGTAAAACATTCGTGTAATGGACTACCCACTTCTGCCAGTTTTGCGAATTCAAGATGTTCTTTTGATTTTTTTATCTGCCAAGAGTGCAAACGCTAATTTTTACCATCTTTCTATTTTTTAATTGAAATATAACAATACTTCTACACAATAATTTGTTTGAAATAAATAAAGGAAATATTAAAATATACTTGTTTTTAATTCATAGTCAATGTTTCGAAAATTAGTTACAGAGTAACACTGATTTATGGTTAATTAGCTATGGTTTAATAAAATGACTAGCTATTATAAAATTGCAATTGTTTGGTTGGAAGTTGGGTGTTTTCCTTGATATTGGATTTCTATGTTCGTATTGTTGAGTTTAGCCGTGACTCTTTACCTTTATAAACCGGATGATCATTGTCTAATAGAGATGAAAGATGAAAAAACAGGCAAAAACTGTACTTAAAATAAGATCTTTATTTAGCTGTATTGGAATAATTGTTCTGTCAGTAGGGCCCGCCAAACATCATTTTTCATTGCAATTGTTATTTATTGAGTTCAGTCTCGACTGTTTATACTTATAAACAATGAAGGTGCTGCTATAATCTCATTGCAGAACCCCACTGTTCCTTTATCAGACTATAAACATACTTTCTTTTAACATATTTGAATACAATTGCCCAATCAGTCTGTAATTACTTAATTCTGCTTGTAGGACAGTTCAAAATTTTAATTCGAGAAATTATTAAAATATAATTAACTATTTTTTTTGTAATCTTCAACAGTTGACGGTACGACAGTACCAAGTAATACGTTTTTACATGTTTATAAAAGAAATTCTACTCTTTTCTTCTTCAAATTTTGTTTAATAGCTTCTATTATTGTTCTCTCCTCTGAACAACTTAAAATTTAAAACTTTTTGAGGCTATTTTGGGGCCAATCTAGGGTTTGGGAAAACGTTGCTTTACGTTTTGAGGATAAAAAGACTGAGCATTACTGGTAATAGAGCATATAAAATAAACATTCAATAAACATGTTCCGTTAATATTTCAGTTTGAGAAGAAAATTCATTCCACAATAGTGCGAAGTAAAACCTTTTACTATAAAAGAAAAGTACGAGGATGTAAACTTTTATCAAATCTCTCCAACTTCGATAAAAATAATTCCTTTTCTATTTATTTTTAGCACTAAATATTTCCCGAGAAAAAATTCGTGTGTTTATCCGAGCTTGATAAATAGCTCATTTTAAACAACTTCAAGTTTTGTCGCTTCGAAGAAGAATCTTCTTCAAAATTACAGATGGCATTCAGCTCGCTTTGCAAAGCAGCACCCAGTGTTATTTACAAAAACCTTTAAAAGAAGAAATGAAGAAAAGTAAATAAAAATAAACTTCGCTTCTCTTTAGAAAATTCTGTGCTGAACGTCAATGTTACTTTATGGGTTGAAAAGCTGGAATTTAAGCTTAACTGCTGAAGCGTAAAGCTCCCAAATTTCGAGATACTTGGGAGCGAGGTTGGAAATTTCTTCCACTGTGGTTTTCTTCCTTTTCAGAAAGAAGATCACACTCACCGGAACACACTTGAGGTAACATTTGTTTTTCCGTTGGAAAATAATGCATCTATTGAAGAGTCGTCTGTGTGTCTACTCATGTTTATGGTCATTTGTTGATGCGTTATGTTTCGTTTTGGGTATGTGGAGGGTTCATTTATTTGTATGAGTAGTGTGTGTTTATTTGTATGAGTAGTGTATGTTTATTTGTATGAGTATTAGGCTCATGCGTATGAATGTTTTACAGGAATGAATGTTTATTTGTACGATTGTGTGTGTTCATTTGTATGGTAATGTATGATTATTTTTAAGGTTGTGTACATTAATATGTGTGAAGGTTTATATTTATGTATAAAAGTGTTTGTGTGTATTGTGTGAGTATATACGGAGTGTATGGAGAATAGTTTCATGTCTATGTACATAGGGATATATAGATGATTTTGGGACTTACGTGAAAAAAGTATTTGAAAAAGTTATAACTTTCAGCATATGAAAGTTTTGGTTAAATGTTTCCTTCAAACTTTTAACTTTTTTTATTTTCTGAAGTAGTTAAATGTTTGAGTTTAATAGCCTGTATTTAAATTCGAATTTTATTTTAGTTGACTAAGAAAGAAAAAAAAGAAAAAAACAAAACAAAAAAAACGTCAAAATTTTTAAATTCAAGATGACTACTGCAAAATATACGATGTGACAATAACAGCATAAGTTTTTGATAAGTAAGTTTTATCTCTCTATATATAAGGCAAAGCCCTCACTCACTCACTCACTCACTCATCACTAATTCTCCCACTTCCCACATAGTCACAACTCTGAAAATCGGCACAAATATCAACAATGGTAAAAATAGTTGGTTGGTTGTATTCAGATTATCTGGCGCCGTCAGCAACACGAGGGCTATAATGCGCCGAAACATTTCGTCATTTAACAAACCAACATACATTTACAAACATCCATGCCAACACGGGACTCGAACCCGCAACCTCGCGGTCTAGAAGCCAGCACGCTAACCACTATACCGTTTGGTCGGCAATGGTAAAAATAGAAAAAGTAAACTATTCCGATCTCGATTAACCCACTTTAAGGGGTCGAAAAGGGGTTAAACGTTCCAAACGGGGGACATTCGAAAATAATACTTCCCACATAGTCACAACTCTAAAAATCGGCACAAATATCAACAATGGTAAAAATAGAAAAAGTAAACTATTCCGATCTCGATTAACCCACTTTAAGGGGTCGAAAAGGGGTTAAACGTTCCAAACGGGGGACATTCGAAAATCCTACTTCCCACATAGTCACAACTCTGAAAATCGGCACAAATATCAACAATGGTAAAAATAGAAAAAGTAAACTATTCCAATCTCGATTAACCCACTTTAAGGGGTCGAAAAGGGGTTAAACGTTCCAAACGGGGGACATTCGAAAATAATACTTCCTACATAGTCACAACTCTAAAAATTGGCACAAATATCAACAATGGTAAAAATAGAAAAAGTAAACTATTCCGATCTCGATTAACCCACTTTAAGGGGTCGAAAAGGGGTTAAACGTTCCAAACGAGGGACATTCGAATATCCTACTTCTCATTTGGTCACAACTCTAAAAATTGGTGAGACTATCAATAAAGACAAACGAAGAAAAAGTAAGTTATTCCGATCTCGATTAACCCACTTTAAGGGGTGGAACAGGGGTTAAACGTTCCAAACGAGGGATATTTGAATGTCCTACTTCCCCTTTCGTCACAACTCTGAAATCTGGTGCAAGTATCAACAAAAACAAACGTATAAAAAGTAAGCTATTCCGATCTCTATTAACCCACTCTAAGAGGTCAAAAAGGGGTTAAACGTTCCAAACGAGGGATATTCGAATGTACCACTTCCCATTTGGTCACAACTCTAAAAATTGGTACAAATGTCAACAATGGTAAAAATAGAAAAAGTAAGCTATTCCGATCTCGATTAACCCACTTTAAGAGGTCAAAAAGGGGTTAAACGTTCCAAACGAGCGATATATTCGAATGTCCTACTTCTCATATTTTCACAATTCTGAAAACTGGTGTGAATATCAATAAAGACAAACGCAGAAAAAGTAAACTATTCCGATCTCGGGTGGATCAAGGGGTGGAAAAGGGGTTAAACGTTCCAAACGAGGAATATTCGAATGTACCACTTCCCATATGGTCACAACTCGGAAATTTGGTACAAATGTCAAAAAAGATTAAACATAGAAAAAGTAAGCTATTCTGTTCTCGATTAACCAACTTTAAGGGGTCGAAAAGTGGTTAAATGTTCCAAACGAGGGATATCCGAATGTTCCTCTTCCAATGTAGTCATTTTTCTGATATTTTTTTGCAAATGTTAAAAAATAAGTCATTCCAATATCGATTAACGAATTTTTAAGGGATGAAAAGACGACGCAACATTGAAACTATACGAGGATTAACTTAATGTCTAATTAACTTAATTCCAATACAGCTACTACTTTGAAATTTAGAACTAAGAGCAAACATAAACACAATAAACTATTCCAGTTTATTATTCACAATTATAAATTTCGTTTAAAATGTCAACAAAGGAAAGTTCCTATTTTGATAAATCAATTTGTCGGGATCGAAATGGGAGCAAACGTCTGAAGTGTAGAATACATGAATGTCTTTTGATCGCTAAAATGCTAATGGTAAAATTTCGTAGCGCAGCACGGGTATTCAGCTAGTTTCTTATAACTAAAGAGAGCCGGTAAAAACTACTGTATCCAGTTTTAAATCAACGGAAAGGTAAAATGTTTATGGTTCATTCGACTTGATAAAAAAGGACTTGCCAATGTATTTACAAGTTATTAATAATGTTAACACCACACAAAATTGCCAGAATATACTTTATTTAAAAACAAAAATATGGATACATCTGCTGGACCTGTATTAATCTGTATTTATACAAACCATCAGTAGGAATTTATCAGCTTATGACAAAACAATTTGCTAACAATTGCATATTAATTTATTAAATTACAATAATATAGACAAAAACTTAAAAACTGCAGACTAAATTTCTTATTCCATACAATCACAATAATAATTTATGACATCTTTATTTTCATTAATGAAATAATTATATAATTTTTCTCCAAAGTATTTCAAATCCTTTGCCCACGAAAGAAATCTACAAACTTAAAAACAGAAAAAGACAAACTTAAACACATAATAGTTTGAACATATTTCTTAGAATCTTTGCTTTAGAGTAAATGACGTGATGGTCCAGATAAAAAGATTTTAGTATTTGCGACTTACTTGATTAAAAAGATCTTAAAATTGATTTACTCACAACATCTACTAAAACAAACTGCTTTACGTTTTTAAAATAAATGGTAGACTATGTATCGACTATGTATCACTCTCTGAACTGAATCTTTTCTTAGTAAAACATTCTGCTGACCGTTTAATAAAGTAAACAATTATGGGAACGCAGTTTTAAACAAAAATAAAGCATATTTGCAATTTAATGTTGGGGTCGCAAAAGAAAATTTATGGCTCAATTTTTTTTCTAATGATCAGACTCTTTTTAGGCAGCGCAAGGATAGAAACTGAATTATCCAAAGCAAATGCATCAATAATTATAACTTTTAATAGGACTTAAACTCCGTCTAGATCATCAGTAGCGATTGATTTGATTTGATGCAAATCGTCATATTCAATGCATACTTTTTTTTTCACTATTTTTTATTAATTCGCACTTTTGATTTCATTTTAAATATCGGATGCTGTCTTGATTTTCTTCTGTTTTATTATTCTTTACAGCCTTAGCCAGGAGTCAATTTCATATATGTTAAATTTTTTTGAAATTCTATTATATTTTTGAATACTCTTTGAATATACTAACGAAAACGCTGATATACACCTCATTCATAATAAATTCGACTAAAATGTTCGTTTATACACGCTCTTTCACAGTATGTTTATGCGCACAAATTTATTTGGATTGATATGCTTTGATAAGAGTAGCCATTTTCACATAAGATATAATGTCCATCTATAGGCTGTCCTTAAAGTTACAACTCATCTTTAAAAGATATTGTAATATCGACAACACCTTTATTAAGAGGGAATTGAAACAACCTGTGCATGTATTGTATATTCAATAAATTTCGAAAACAATTAAAAAAAAAGTATAGTTCTATCTATTACCAGTAGGGCTGCCCCTACTGGTAATAGATTGAACTATTCCCAGTCATTACTGAAAGTATTGCATTGAATAAGTTGTATTTGGCATTTTTAGTTAGGATCTGCACTGCATTGAGACATTGTGGTAATTGGACAACTCAGGGATATAAAAATTTAAAAAGGAGCACCTTCCATGATGTCTTTCAAAAGGAAACTGCAACAAATTTTCAACTTGAATGGAAGGAAATATAGAAAACTTCCATCAAGCAGCAGAACAATACCATAACTAAATTCACAAAATAAAATAATAATAATAAAAAAAAATACGTTTCAGTGTCTCCCAAAAAACTTCCCGTTAAGTGTTCCTTTTTATGAAATGGATACCCCAACAATGAGTTTTCAGTGTTTTTTTCGCTGCTTTAATGCAGTATGGCCCTCTCATAGCTCTTGCTAGAATTCATATACAACCAATTCATTTTAACACTTCTCAAAGTGGCTATAACACCCCCTGACAGTAATAAATTGAACTTATTTATTTATTTGATTAACCGAATTTTGCTATGATCTCTCATTTTTGATGTGAGGATTTCATTCCTTTCAACACAAAAATGCGTTTCCCCTTGAAAGACCTCTGAGTTGTGCAGCGATGCCTCTCAATGCAGTGTAGCTTTCTTTCTAAAAAAAAATAAATATATATATATATATATATATATCCAATTCAAAACATTCATTGGGGATATATTCATTGGGGATAAAAACAAAAACAAAATATCCATTCAAAACATTCACTGTCATTCATTGGGGATTGAAACAACTTTTACGCTTATTGTATACATGATAAAAATTTAAAAATACAATAAACGTAAAAGTTGTTTCAATCCCCAATGAATGACAGTTTTCTAGGTATTAATTGTTAAATATGAGATATCACTTTTGGGGCACACTATATCTCTTACAGAATGGACCAAGGTTTATCTGGCATAATTACTACTCGGATGCTATACTGCAATGCATCATCTTAAAAACCTCTCTAGAAGGTTTCATCTGTTTGTAAGTGGAACCTTCTGGGAGGTAAAAGGGAGTTTTCTCCTTTTTAGTCTGGAATGGAAAAAACAAACTCGGGAAACTTCCATGAAGCCTGGCTATCAACACCAAACTATCTGTCACAATCACTGCAGCGTCTACTCATTTTGAAGAGACAGAGAGAAAAGCGATTTGCGCTGTCGGGTTCGTTCGATCGAACCTTTACATGCTAGTCAAGCTTTTGCCTTATGTAAACATCACATTTAATTACTAGCTGCGTGGCCCCACGATGCGGAGACCAGCAGTTGATGTATAGGTCCCAGTTTTTGGCATTTCACTCGCAGAAAGGTTCAATACTATCCAAAACAAATCTCGTTCCTCTCGCTAAAAGTTTCATTGTAACACAAACACAGTTAGCTCGCTGAAAAGTTTTTTGTTACGCAAATTCAGTTCGCTTTGCCCGCTGAAAAGTTCATTGGCACACAAGCACAGGCTCGCTTCCCTCGTGGAAAGGTTCATTGCTATACAAGCACAAGCTTACTTCGCTTGCTGGAAGGTTCATTGCTGCGTAACCATAAGATCGCTTCACTCACTAAAAACTAATTGCTACGTAAATCCTTAATATTAGAACACCCTCTCTTGTCGAGAAACCAATTTTTTCCTCCGTTAATGCAATGATACAACACCCCTCACCTCTCTGAGAACGTTTCAACATGTGTTTGCGAAAAGCAAAATTAGAAGGCCAATTCAACTGATGTTCAAAATTTCAGAGTTCTAGGCCTATTAGAAGTCACTTTCTAAAAATATTAATTAAAAAAACTCATTAAAATTTTAACTATCTGTTTGTCAAAAGTCCAATTAAAAGGCCAAAACTACTTAATGTTGAAAATTTTAGAGCTATAACCCTATTAGAAGTCTCTGTGTAAAAAAAATAATTAAATAAATCAATTAAAAAAACTAACTAAAATTTCAACATTCTGTGTTTCAAAAGTCCAATTAGAAGGCTAAAACTACTTATCTTGAAAATTTCAGAGCTGCAGCCCTATTAGAAGTCATTTTGTAAAAATGTTTTCAAATTAATTAAAAAAAAATATTAAAATTAATTAAAAAAAATATTGAAAATATAAATTAAACTTTAAACTTTCTGTTTGTCAAAGGTACAATTAGGAGGCTAGAACATTTCAAAGACTACACCTATTTTAAGTAGCTTTTTAAAGATTCACAGAGACACAGACAGACAGATACACAGACTCTTTGTTTTATTATTTTAGATATTAAGTCTTTACATGTGTTGTAGTGATTGTTTCTAATTTTGTAAACAAATCTTTTTTATGCATAATAAGATTTGTAATTTAATATTAACATCAGAATTCGACTTTTTATTTTTTTAAACTCAATTTTTCTAGTTTAAATATTTTCTTATGCTTTCCCAAATGTAAATATATTCACCCTAAATGTTTGCAAGAAATCGTAAAATTTTCAAATTAAATGCTAGCCAAAAGGAGATAAAAATAAATAAAATAAGTAAATAAATAAATAAATAAATAAATAAATAAATAAATAAATAAATAAATAAATAAATAAATAAATAAATAAATAAATAAATAAATAAATAAATAAATAAATAAATAAATAAATAAATAAATAAATAAATAAATAAATAAATAAATAAATAAATAAATAAATAAATAAATAAAAACCCTTCAAACTTTCCCTTTATTCGGCTATATCTGGTCTGCCACGCTTTTTTCCTGTCAGGGAAAAATAAAATTCTGGTAACCTCCGAAGTTGAAGGTCTAATAAAACAATTTTTCAGAAAATAATTGCAATGGTTTAGTTAGTAAAAATTTTTTAACTTTAATTGCTAATATCTCAATAAATATTTATTAACGGACCCTACTTCATACAGCAAAAATGCTTTTTTTTTGTTCAAAAATATGATCCCGTAAAGAACATGCGATGATGGAACAACCTGTGTAATAATTTATAAGTGAATGCTTATTTTCCCGTTAATTTGATAATTTGTAAAGTTTCTAGAGGCTAGTACGTCAAATAGGCTACTTTTATTAGAACATTAGATTTAATTGCGAATATATCTTTAAGTTTTTCCAAACTTCAAACGTCTTAAAATTACATATGGTTTCGATGTTGAATCTAAAAACTTACAATGCGTGAGCAGTTTTTTACTTTCAATTATCCATATGTATACATAGGGAAAGGAAAGTATAGTATTCGGTCCAAAAAAAAAAAAAAAAAAAAAAATGTCTGTGTGTTCATGGTCAGCTTAACTTCAGAACAAATCGACCTACGATGTTCAAATTTGGTGGTAATGGCACAGGACCTACCATTAAGGTTTTCATCAAAATTGCGCATGTGCATAAGGTAGCTGTCATTGAAAAAATCATGATTTTTAGTAATTGCTAAAAAAACTGCTCAAACAATTTTGTTCAAAATTGCTGTGATAATGCCTCTGAAAGTGTTCGTAATATTCCCATCTCCGAATTTCTCATAAAAATGCCATAAAAGCGTTAGAAGTTGAAAAACGAGTGCCTTTAACACAGAGTTATTTGCCCTTGAGATTGATTTTTTTGAGTCTTTCGCACAAGAAAAGACAATAACAAGTTTATCGAATAAAATCACCAATTTTGCCATTTTGGAGTGTTTTTTTGTTCATGTAAAAATTATTGCCAAAAATATTGCCAAACTGGCAATTTTTAATGAGGGAAAATAAGAAAATGGTAAGTAACACCATGTTAAATTTGACAGCAATGACCAATATTATATTGTGTAATTGAAAGTTGTGCGATTCTCCACACCCCTAGTTTTTTCTTTTTAGAACATATAAAAATCATTATTCAAAGCACAGTATTAAAAGATAATACTTAACCCATGGTATTCAGTAAAATAAAACTAAACTCTCCAAATCAGTAGGAATTCTTCAAGATCGTGTTCGATTATAGAATCCTTTCTTACATTTCAAGTTGTTCCCGAAGAAAATCATCGTAAATAAATATTCCTACACTTCAGGGAGCAAGAGAGATGGAGTATTTTGTCATTGCGATGGATCGGCAAATAAAAGATTTCTTTACAATGGAGGATGACAAGACAAGAATGTTACCTAAATTTCCGTGCAGAATTACAATGTTCTTTCTCCTTTTGACAAGACATACGATTTTCTAATGGATTTATTTATCGAACTCAGGTAAACACTGATGCCTTTGTTCAAGTAACATTCAGTGTTTGATGTAAATAGTGAGAGGGATACACACTTTTAGAATATTTGCAAAATCTCAGACAATGGCTCTCTTTCGGTCTTCCCTTTAATATGTTTGTTCGTATCACCCGGAAATGTAGTCGCTCTGAGTCTGTTTAAGGTTTCGATAAGATATGTTGGAGGATTTATAGAGTAAATTCATTGCTTTTCGAGAGGGAATCATTTAATTTTAGAGCAAATTACTTAAATATTTACTGGATATTCTTTTGCGCGTTTAAATTTATCATTATAGTATAATAAAATTTAATATCATGGAATTAATTAATCATATAGCCTGGACATTTTTTTTCTTGTGAGCATGAAAATATCATAATTGTATAGGTGAAATAAAACTCCCCTGCTATTAAAAACATTTTTTTACTTGCTGTTTGTCCATCCCGTTATATTGTTCCATCATCATTATTTAAATTTCGAGTGTATTGCAAATATTTATTTTATGGATGCGTTTATTTTTTCCTTGTTTTTCTAATCAGTTTACAAGGAGTACCTGGGCCAGATTTTCCTACTCTAGCTTTAAGGAAAGAGTGAGAATTACTGATAAATACGTGAAAGTCATGATTATAGTTTATTTATGTTTAGACTATAATTTCTCTGAGAATTCTCTCTGATTAAGTTCAACTACAATTTAGTGTATAACTGGGTGCCTATTTACTTTAGTACGGAGATTGGACAGTGAAATTCATTCAAAATTATATTTTTACTAACTGAAAACTATCAACTGGTAAATTTTCTTAGAAAATGCCAGTCTGATAAATTTCATAGTTTTATTTGAATATCGTTTTTAATTATCATTCAATAAAATTCAAAGTGCTGTTATATGGTCTTTGCTTACATTTAAACACTATTCAGCAGTACCTAAAGTATCATTCAACGTTTATTTTAACTACGAATATTTATTTAAATAGAAGAGGTTATTTGAGAAACCTTATTAAACAGGTGTGCGCAATCTTTGGTAATACTTTACTTACGCAATAGAGTTTTTAATGTGTACGTACTTGTACATACTCCAAATATAGCAAAATAGTCCAAAAAGTGATTTTAGTTTCTTTGCTTTAAAATTAATTCTGGATCAAATTTTTGCAAAATAATGTTATCATTTTAAAGTCAGTGAGTTATTTTATTACTTTAAAGTACTCTTTTATTCTGAAAATAAATTTGAAAATTTTGAACTCATTATCTTAAGATTCATGTTTTCAGCACGTGGAAGTTCATTTAAACAGTGATAACTAAAGTTTGATAAAAAAATTTGGAAACATTAATTTAAAATTAAAATATGCATTAACTAATAGATGCTTTGACCATCAATTAAAATTGATTGGGAAATAATATAAATTTTGCAAGATTTTTAAAATCAAAAGTTTTTAGAAAAATTATGCGATTTTTTTCTATTTTCTGATTTTAATTTTTTTTTTATTAAAACACTATATTCTAGAAACTTGGATAGAAGATCAAATCATTAAGAATGATAATACGAACAGTTTCCAACTATTATTCTTTTATTGGCATAGTGAAATGTGAGTAATCATTGTTAAAATTTATGCTAAGTTAATAACAAGTTAAATGTTAATTAGCTAATAAATTTTTGAGTAAAACTAAACTTTTTTTTTATTATTGTAAGCATAAAAAAAAAGAAAAAAAAAGATTTTTAAAATGATAATTAAAAGAAAAGTTCAAGTGTTTTTGTACACCTTAAGTAAACGTAAACTTCTTTTGTTTCCATACGAGCTATTGGCAGCTAAATTCTGACGGTTCCTTTCCTGAAAAATCTATTTTTACTAAAAAGTCAGTTTTGATATTAATGACTTATGAGTTATTTTAATTGATTAAATAATTAATGTAATAAAATAAAAGACATACAAAAAAGCCAAAATCAATATAATTTATCATTTTTAAATAAAATCAATGTATAATTTCATTTTAATAACAGCACTGAATTGACAAGCAAAAATTAACTTTTTAATTCTTTTTGCCGCAAAATAATTGTTAATAATATCTCAATAATTCAAATCCTGAATTGCACGCATAATAATTTTAACAGCCAGACATTTTAGCAGACCCTTTTAATGCACTAAAAAACACAAAAACAGCTCAGTATTCTCCCTCCCTAACATTTCAAATATCACAAGGACGGGAAAATGTTTTTATGCTTATAAAATTAAACTCAAAAGCCATAAATCATTCCAAACTTCATACCGCTGGAAAATGCAGGAATGACTTCAGTTTACTATATATTTATTTAAAAAATAACTTTACTCTGTTCTCTTTACACTTGATGACAGTTATTATCTTTTCAAGCATCAGAATACAATCATTAAGGGGGTCTGGGACTCAAAATTCAAAAATCTTTATTTTTAGAATTATTTTTCTGAAATTTTTTGTGCTGTAATGTATGATGCTTTGAATTTTTAAAAACTCTTTTAAATTTTTAAATTTAAAAAACATTTTTTTTTAATTAATAAACATCAAAATTTTGACATTTCCTAAATTTGATATATTTAAAAAACCACTTCATTTTTGCATAAAACTACTTCGTATAATTTATATAAAATATTGTCTTCGTGATTTTTCAATAAAGTAATTGGAAAAAATTAAAAAAAAAATATTTTGTGCAAAAACTATATAAAATCCATTGTACGCTAAGCTCCAAAAGCTTTAAAAAAAGTTAAATAAAAAAACATAATTAATGAAAACAAATTAAAGAAATATATATGAAAAATAACTGTGGAAAATTTCATAGATATATAACAAGTAGTTATTAAGTTATATCAATTTAAACTCTAAAAAGGGACAAAAAGCCATCACCGAGAAAAACAGTTTCAAAGTTTCTAGATAGCATGTTTGAGATACAGTTGTCATGTAACAAAAACTTAAATATTTCAAGTTCTACTAAAGATAGAAACAAAATTTTTATGCCATTTTGTTTAAACAAATTTGTATTATTTTTTACAATAATTTTTTTTTTTTTTTGAGAGTTTAAAAATTTTTGAATCTCGGACCCCTTAAATATTCTGTAACATCGTTAAAACCACGTTAAATTACTTTAAAGATTAAACAGAACTGTGTCATTATTACAGCGCATTTATTTGATTGCTTTCGACTTTAGAGAAATGTTAGAGGTATTTATTTATTTTATTTGATAATTACCCTTCATTACAATTTACTATGTTATGGTTTATTTTGCTGGTTATACGAATTGTCCCGTGTATGTGTTTAGTTGATAAATAGTAAAAAATGCGTCATTTTCTTAAAATACATGGGATATTGGTAAACAACAAGATTTGAAAGATGTTCGGAACAAGGATAAGACTTATTTTCTAGCGGAAAACAATTGCATTTTATAATTTTAAACTTTATTTCTTGTATTTAAATATTAGTTTTTAAATAATATATATTTATTTAAACTTTATTTCTTGCCTTCAAATATGTAAATATTTCTTGTCTTACAAAAAATAATATTAGAAGATTATCTTAGCTTTGAAACATTAAATAAAAGTATCCCTTATCTAAGATAAAAGAGATGTGGTAATATGGTTAAGATAGTTTCTCTTTCATTTATAGCTAAGAAGTTTATCACATTTTTCAACAGAATCAATTAAAGCCTATTTGTGTATTTTCTTATTCTGTATTTTACTGTCCATCACTCCAACGAGAATGCTATTAGTTTTTTTTAAATATTATTTATTAAAGAATAAAAAGTTTTAAATAATCCCTTTATGATTTTTTACGTATGATTTTAAAATATGCTGATGCACTTTTAAGGGGGTCGTAGCTATGAAATAATTTGTAAATGTACATATTTCTCACTTCATTATTAATAATTAAAAATTTCTAATTTACCCAACTATATAGTAGAAATACAGTCGTTTGAGCAAAACTATTTCCTTAATTCTCAGTTAAAATATAATAATAAAACTGTGAAACAGTATTTAAAATTCACATAACTAAATTTAATGTCAATAAATTTAAGAAAGCATAATAAAAATAGGTCACCACTCAAGAGGGAAGGCAAAAAGAATATTCGTTTCTATACTTTTAAAAGTAAACATTTCACTTCCTTTAGAACGCTTTATTTTTGCACTTTACTAAATCCTTAATACGCCCGAGAATTTTGCGCGCAAACTAACGTTATATTTTTTTAGAAAATACTTTCTTATTGGTTTGAATGTAACTCTCTATTTGCTATTTCTTTACTTTAAAACTGCCAGTGCTGTACTTCAAAATCGGAATTAATATTGACTTTCTTCAAATCCATTTCGATTTTCGACAATTGAGATCTTATGTTAACTTTTATTGTACAGTACTTTAAAGGGAAAAGAACCTTTTCCTCCCATATGTGTGGTTGGCGGAAGAGCTAAAGAAAAAGCTACACAGAGCAAAAAAAAAACTTTTTGGCTCTGAAAGAGCAAATTGGTTTGTACGCTCAATGACCATTTTTACGCACAATAACGGCTAATCAGACCAGGAATTACAGCTTACCGTGGATTTCGAACCACAATGAGCATCCATGTCTAACACGGGATTCGAACTCGGCACCTTTGGCATACGAGTTCAGAACGCTAACCTCATAGCCATCAGATGGGCATGTTAAATCAAGACTTGAATAATAGGCAATAATACCTTCTGGAAGATCTTTCAAAGAGAAACTGATTTGCAAAATGTCTATGGAGCACAGTGATAGTAATTGTAAGGAGTGGTAAAAGAAGGCTATTTTTTTTGTACTTTTAGAGATATTTGAATCTTAATCGACAAGTATACTAAATTGTTCAGACTCCCCAACAGCATTTGAAAGTTTAGAAGGTTGAGGATTTATTTATTTATTTTGCTCTCTGCATACAATATGTGTGAATCAACATAAATGGTTAAAATTTCTAGTATTATATGGGTCATCAGAAATTAAGTGTCAAAGTAATAGAACATAAAATATTTCTTATCAGTTTTTTTTAATTTTTTATTTATTTATTTTGTTTTAAAGTTTTCTTGTAGCACTTTATTTAAATTAAGTTTTCTAAAATATTTGAAATTCAATTTTAAACAATCACTTCTTTTTATTTCTTCTTTTTCTGAATACTCATGCGCCAACGAAAACAATTGGCAGTTAACAAATCTGAGTATGTCTTTAATCAATTTCATTATTCCAAATACTTTTCGCCTAAATTTATATTACATTAACATGAAATAAGTAACATAAGTCCAATTTGAAATTTTGTATCATAATTTTAAAAGTTCAACTAAAATACTTAATTTGTAGTAAGAATGTTGACTTGGTTAAATCAAAATAAGTAATATAGTTATTGTTAATATTCAAGTAATTCTTGCCACAATTACAGGCTCGAAATGCTTTATTTCCTTTACTGGAAGTAAAGACTTGATAGTGACTGGAAGTCACTACTCATTCAAGTTTTGTCTCAGCATAACAGTTGAGTGTTTGTGTTTACAGGGTGTTCAGCGAAGGACTCCCTGATTTTAAAATTAAATAACTCAAAAAGTATAGTTATTTTGAAAGCTGTAAAGAATCTGATACTAAATTTTCAAATTAGTTACAAATGTTACCAAGAGGTGGCGTTATACAATGCAGTTCTTATGAATAAAGAGTGATTTGAAGCTCAGAGCGATCAGTCTTTGGACAATTCTACTTTTTAAACGTGAAAAGAAATTAGTGTGATTGCAACGACTGATGGCAGAGGACAAATTTCTAGAATTTCGCAATTACAGCGCCATCGGTTGGCAACATTTGTAACAAATTTTGAAACTTCTTTTTCAGATTTGTACACCTTTCAAAATAACTGTACTTTTTGTTTCATTCTTCTTCGTTTTAGAGTAATTTAATTTTAAAATCAGGGTGTACTTTGCTGGACATCCTCTTGTGGTGGGAAAAGTAAACAAACAAATTTATTGTCAAGTAAACACTAGGTTTAAAGTGGAAGGAATTTAAAATTTTTGGCTTGTTCAATCGTCGAATAAAACAATACTGAGACTTCCAATTTTGAGAACAACCCATATAAAAAGTTCATTATCTTTTAGAAATATTGACGTAAATGCGAAGAATTTTTTCTGATAAAAGAAAATCATGGATAGAAATAGAGTAAAACTTCATCGAAACATAACTTGATTTGAAAACTAATCTAGTTGCAATAGAACGCTTTGCCAGACTAGTCTGCATACAAGCCATGTGTTTAAAGAAGAGTATTTGTGTTTATTTGTTTTTTATATAGGTTACCGTCAAAGTGTGAAATGCCGTTATTGTGCAGAATTCCTAAGCATTTTTTAGAATGCCTGTTGCCATTAGGCAAAGTGTGAAATATGAGAATTATTTCATACTTACCCTAGGCATTAATAGGCCAGATAATCTGAAAACAACCACCAAATTTTTAATCACTTGATATTGTAAAACTCTAAAAAGTAAGGTATGCGTGCGCTTCGTGCTCTAAACGAATAAATTGTGACCTATTTCGTTGGACTTACGGCCAATTGAACCTACAAAATAATAATAATAATAATAATAATAATAATAATAATAATAATAATAAAAATACCCTTATCTATTTCAGCCAGTCGTTTGTGGCATCTCACCCCCAAAATCACTTTTCTTTTAATTATTTGATATTGTAAAACTCTAAAAAGTAAGGTGTTCTCGTTAAACTCACGAGTCACGTGTTATTCTAAATTAATCGGAGATATATTTCATACTTTGCCGGTTTCTCATTTGCCATTCTATAGAATGCCTAGGAAATGTGTGAAATAAGAATCGTTTCATACATTGTCGGCTAGTTTTTAGGCATTCTATACAATGCCAAGTCATTGTATAGAATGCCAGATTTCACACTTTGCCGGTAACATATATAAATATACAGTTTTATTCCAATCTTGATAAAAATTTGAAAACTTGTCCTACGAAACAAGAGAAAGGTGACTGTTTTTATGGAATTTAAAAAAAAAACCATCTCCTTTCCCCTAAAGGAGTATAGAATAATGATTTGAGATCTACTGAACCATTTTGAACATGCTTTTTTTCCTATAGGTATCGTGATTAATCCAGTTTATCGAGAAGGTGGTTAAATAAAAAAAAAATAAGGGATTAAAGGGGATATGAGCGTAACTTGAGTTGTACTGAACCAATTTGAAAGGAGTTTTTCTATAGGTATCTTAACTAATCCAGATGATTGTTAAAATAATTTTATTCAGATGATTTTTGGTTCAAGTGGTGAAAGATGTGTGATCATAACTTGAGATTTACTGAAAGAATTTGAACAGTTTTTTTTTTTTTTTGTGTATGTGGAAGCTGTAAGTTTTTTCAATGATTAGGCTAATCGTCAATCCTTTAAAGGACTTTTATTGCTTTAGCATATTTCTTCGTAGTACTTTTAAAATTTTTAAGTTGATGAAATTTAGGCAAATTAATAATCTATGTTAACAAAATATGACTTCTGTAAATTCTGTGCTTACCCATTCTTATTGATGCTTCTTCGAGTTCGTTGCCATAAGTCTGGTGTTGCTCATTCAAAGTGATACCATCGACATAATTTTTATTTGTTTTAATTGTAAAATGAAATTTAGTATCTCTTTTATAAATACTTAATTCAGTTTGAGCGGATTTTGAAATTGGTTCACAACATGTATTCGAATGAACCGAATTGAACAGTGTTGTACCGGGTAACGCTTGGCCACTGTTATTTGACTCCGGACATTGTATTAAGTTGGTAAATTAGGTAATTAGAAATAAGTTTTTAATTCTAAAGACACCCTCATGTTTAAAAGGTCTAAGTTTCATAGATTTATTCTAAATTGTTGAAATTTTTTTTAAACATTGACTCAAGTTCAATTTAACAAGTTTCCTTTGAATCTTATCTTTTATATAAAGTTCCTCTGTGGCTATTTTAAAAAATCTTTTAATAACAAGAACATATTTTTTTGCAAATTAAAGAGACTTCTGTATAATTTTCCACTCACAATTTTTAATCACCAAGCTCAAAGATGTTGGTCAATGTTTACAATATGTACCTTATATTTGGAAAATTTTATATATGCTCTTCAAATACAGAAGAGTGGAGTGCAGTCGACCAACTACAGTTAAGATTTCCGGCAAGTTTGGTCCAGAAAAGAGTAATCAATGTCCTTTCACTACCCTCTACTGAAAATCCAATCTTCTCTTAAAACCACCCAACCCAATTTAATTCACAATATCCACAGGCAAACAATTCCAGTCATCAATCACTCTATTGTTGAAATGATGTTTTCTCCTTTCTGTATTAAACTATGATTTAAATAATTTAAAAACATGACTAAGTCCTATCAACTGCTCTATTATAAGCAATAATCTAGATATTACTAAGAATGTAACACTTGCAAAATGGTTTCAAAGAAACCTTGAAAATAGTTATGTTACTTCTCCAAAGTTATCTTCCTCTGAACTGTCCAAACGAATGATTGATTAAGCGACGTTTAAAAGGAAGAACAAGTGGAAAACTCGACGTCTTCAACACACAATTGATCGTTAATTAATTGTAACGCGACTGGAACACTCAAAAGGTTAAATACAAAACTAGGAAATACATTTGAAAAATAACACATTTTTGTCGAATTGTACAGAACTAGGAAGGAAACCATGGTTTATCGAGAGATGCTAAATTATCCATCGCTCAGAATCGTTTCAATATGGTTTGAGGTTTGTTTTAAGAATGATTTCTAGAAAAAGCAACAGCTTTGAGTTACATTCCCAAACAATGTGTTGTCACAAAATGGACCGAAAATTAAATTTTTACGCTAGAGACAATTGAAATATCAAATACGCAACTAGAGTCTACATTAGAGGAATGGCCCATTTATTTTGAAATATGCCAATATTGAAATAGTTTAGGGGTGCACTTAAACAGTTTGAATATATCTCAATAGGTACTTTTATTTGGTTGACCAAAATACCAACCCTAGTAATATAATAGCTTGTAATAGATTTCTCTCGATTTCAGATCATAATTTTGCTATGCTAAGTTTGAATGCTGTTGAAATGTGCAATTTACATTCTAGGTATTGACACATTTCAAAGCTATTTATACAGGTTGTGCCATAAAGAACTGACACATTTGAAAAATGAATAAAAAACCGGTATCGTTTGCTGCATTCTTCTTAAACTAGAGAATTTTGTCCTATCAATTTTCTAAATAGTTATAAAGTTCAATGACCGATGGCACTGTTGATTGAAAGAAAGCTTAAAAAAAAAAAAAAAAAAAAAAAAAAAAAACGGTCTGAACATGTTGCGATGTTTTCAAAATAACCATAATTTCCAGCAACAAAATGGCGCAATTGAAACAGTTCGGTAGTTTTTGCCAACAAGTTCAGACCGTTTTTATTAAATTTTTTCTTTCAACAACGCCATCTGCTCGTGAATTTCGCAACTATTTTTGAAAAATACTGGATAATATTCTGTACTTACTCAAGTAGAGTGAACAATGGTATAATTATATTATTTCTCATTATTTTATTCATTTTTTAATGCGTCAATTCCTTTTGGGAAACCCTGTTAAGTAGGCAAATATAGTCAATATAAATATAATTTTTATCCATAATATAATGTCAATTATGTCCGAAATATAGGCTGATCTGTATTAATATTTTCTTGGTGAAATAACTGTTATTTTGTGTTCATCCAAAGAAGCTAATTAAACAGTCTCAAAAATGGATGGATGATTATTGCTCTGTTGTTAGCTTTTTAAGTTATTGAACACATAACAACATGAACCTAAAAGGCTTTAATAAAACTAAATTCTATTTTTATGAAAAACCGTGAAAGATTTCGCACTATAACTCTCTAGTTAGCTGTTAGGTTAGTTACATTAGTCACTTGTTAGCACTAGGAATTTTTTAAAGAGTTAGTAACATTTTCTTCTCACTGCACTCACTATTTCTAGCTCTAAAATTAAAACTATTTAATTTAAATCCATGAAACTGAACAATTTTAAAATAAGTACAAGTAAAGGAATACTTTAAGATAGTAAGTTTTTCCAAATGCTGAGGAGCAAGAACATAGAACGGCTTAAGACACATTGAATGGGTTAGATGTAAAAATGGGTAAGAATCGTTTAAAATATTTTCATTTTGTTAAAAATATTTTTATAGAATGAAATTTCGTTGAACTGGTTGCGTAAGATTTGAATAAAATTTATTTATAATTTTCTCAAAATAAAACATTTTTGAAAAATCCATTAACATTCAGAAATTTAATATTGGTATTGCGTTTTAGAAAATAACACGCCATTCATACAAACGTTTATCGACTGATTTTTAATTAAATTACTAAGATTAACTAAGTAAAAGATATTATTTTACAATTACCTTTTACTCTCAAACCACTTACTAAGTGTGGTTTGAAAGTTATATGTATTATGCTTCTAATTGTAAGCATAATATTAAAGTTATTAATATTATGCTTACAATCAATATTAAAGTTATTAATATTATGCTTACAATCGACACCAATCACCTACACTAACTGAATTCCATGTTAAACGAAACTACATGAAATGTTTTAGCAAAATTTTTCCAGTATGTATGGGAGCTGAAAAATCATGCAATATGAAATGAAAAAAAAAAAAAAAAATTCAAATGATAAAGATTGAAAATGTAAAAAGAATTAAACATTTCAAATTATTTTAATGAACACAACAAAAACACATCTATACCTTCCCTTTATTGGAATCAGTATTCTTCGCAGCAGAGTATCGAAAAGTATGACAGGAAGAACTTCGGGTATTATGAAATACAACTTGCATTTAATCCAAAGCTAAAATAAACACAAATATTGACTATTTGTGCATTTCTTGAGTAATATGAAATAGTCAGGTAATATGGTTTAAGGGGGGAGGAGGTAAAATTAAAGAAACTGATTTAATGATTTTTGTAGTTTCTACATTTTTAGAAATCACAATTTTAATCTCCTTTCATTGACACAATAAATTTGGAGCAATAGAGAACAAACCATATAGTATCTTAATTATCTATAAAACCCCCAAGAGCCATCTTGAAAAATAATGTTATAATTTTACGGAAATTGTCAGCAGTTCTAAAATAAGCATTGTATAAAAAACTTAAACTATTTAACTATAGAATTTTACCTAAGGAAATTTCATAAAAATCGAAAACATATTTCGTTTCACCGTGAATGTCGTATTGCAAGGAAATGAATAAAACTCACTGTATAGCATCATAGTAGTACTTATAAGTGGTTTATTTAACTTCTAAGAATCTTACAATGGAAGGGAAATCTTGGTATTTGATATTACCCGAATAATGCAAAGTATACAACTACTTTGGTATGTTTTTATTTATTTATGCACAACCAATAAATTAAATCCACCGATAAACAATGAATAATCTATTGCATAGTGGAACTCCAGGTTTTACTTTGAACGTGTTTTATATTTTATGTACTTCGAATAATGAATTGTGTTATAGCTTTTAAAATTTTTACTGTACATAGTCATTTTATGCTATTAGAAATACCTTATAAGTCATCTGATAAAACACTTCATACTTTTGTATAACTGTTATTAGTTAATTGATATTGAAATTTTTCAGGAATAACTTCGCAATTATTCTAGGACTCTTATTAATTTTCATAGTAAATTATTACAAAATATGCAATCAATTTTATTGAAATAAATTTTGTGCTCAAATTTTGAAATTTACATTTCAGTTTTTGAAAATGGAGTTTAGAAACACAGCATGTTGTCAATAAGAGAAGTTTTAGCTGAGTAAATTTATAATCTTGAATTGGCACTTAAAACTGTTGAATACAAATTTGAAGGTCAACAATAAGCTCAATGTATAGCAGGGGTGGTCGAGAAAAAAAACAAAAAAACATCGAACATGCATACATAACATAAAATGCCAAATTTGAGGAATAATATAATTGAAAATACAGAATTTACAGACAACATATTAGAAAATACCAAAATATTTTAGATTACATGATGGAAAAGTAGACTGTTTTCCAAAGTTAGCATAATTATACCACATACAATTCAGAATACAAAAATTATAAAGCTTACAGAATTATACCGGAATAATACAATACAATATACAAAATTGACACATCGTTTAAAAAAGAATCCTTCTGAAAAAATACAATTCACAATTTAAAGTTTACAGAATTGATAACGTTCACAAAAACCTACTGGAAAAATACAATGCATAATCCAAGCAGACAAAATTTATAGAATCCGCCCACATTCAAAAATAAATGCCCCTTTTTTATCAGTATAGCACACTAAATAACTCAGATTAAATAGGAATGAATGAAGAAAACATGAGATTTTATGTATACAGTAACATATTTAACGTACAATCTTTTTGTGAGCATCACTATTTCAATAATTTTTATCATATTTTATCCGATTTGAAATTATCAGTGATAAACGCTTATTTATTCCTAAAAAAACGCACACATTTTCAACTTCCCGAAAGTTACTCATAAATACTGTCTTGACAAGACCTAAGTATTAATATTTAACTTGTCCTCATTTAAGCGAAACTCCAAGTTTTATATGTATAATTAGTTTTTAAATGTATATTTTCTTAAAATTCTGTGAAATAAAATTATTATATTTACGAATGCAAAATATTTCCATCAAAGGAAATATTGAGTTATTCCAGAACATTACAATCAAATTATTAAAATACTTTTGATACAAAATACGCTTACCAAAGTTTATTTGAAATATTCAATTGTTATTCAATACTAATGTCCAATTTTATATAAAACATTCATCAAATCAATCATAGTATTTTATATCAAACAGGTAAAATCCAAATATAAATTCAAAATGGACATTTAATTAGTATATATGGAAATTTGAATTAATTTTAGCACTTTAATTTTCAATTTAATTATTATTTTTTAACTCATTTTCAGAGGAAACTTCTGCTTTATGTTTTTATATTTCCTAAAATTATACTTTACAAATATTTTCACAGTATTTGTGTTGTGATGTATTCTGTTAATAATAAGCTTTATGTTTTAATATATTTATTTAATATCATTATTTAAAAACTACTATAAAACAATACACAGTTTACAAATGTTTAAGGGGACATAGGACACTTTTAGTTTTGCAGAGAAATAAATAAATTTGGCGCAAACATAGAAGATGTGACTTTTAACACAACAACAAAATTTGAGCAGATAATATAAAATATATTGTAAATTATTGAGAAAAAGGTATTACAATAATACGAAATTTTAACTTTTTTCAAAATGCTCCTCGCGACACAATAGTTTAACGAACATGAAAGAAAAAATTGAAGTTGTTTATCAATATATTATAAACATTTTCACACATGATTTTATCTTTAGGTGCTATAGTTGAGCAGAAATAAAATTTAAAAGTTGGTACTAGTGATTTTTCCTTAAAAAATGCGCATATTTCAAATTAAAAAAAAAAAAATTGAAAAAATTATGTGATATAAAAAAGTATGTGTGATTTTTTTTATACTACATTATAAATTACTTAAGCAAAAAAATTGCGTGGATTTATTGAAAAATAAATCGAAAGGAGCTTTTCGAAGATACATAAAAGTGAAAATGTGAAGCTGAGAAAAATGCATTTTTAACTTTTGCCAACAAGTGTGCGATATGTTAAAATAGTTAGCTAAAATAAGGATTTTAACACTTAAAATCATCAGATTTAAAAAATTCAAACGCGAAATTAAAGCTAGTGACGTCAGCAATTTTTATAGAACGAAAACAAAAAACTTCCTTTTTGGGGATTTCAGTGTCCCATGTCCCCTTACAACTTGAAGATGTCAGCAACTTTTTTATAACTTAACTTCACTTAAGTGTTTAAAATTGAACTCATTGATATTTTGTAAATGGAACATTTTAATGCAAACCGTATTATAAAATTTACTTTGAATAAAGCATACTTTATAGTTGTATAAAATATTTTTGTAGCTGTATATACATATATTTTATAGCTGTATAAAAATGTTTTATAGCAGCGTAAAACATATTTTTGCCTGTATAAATATCTTCCAAAGCTTTATTCAAAATTATGAATCCAAACATTTAGAAAACTACAAATCATATGAAGAAGAAAAATGAATCTAAAATAATTATTTCATATTCAATTTATAATTTGTTATGTTTATAATTTTTTAAAACTATAATTATAGATAACAAAAAATACAATAAACTATATTTAAATAAATAATTTTCCATTTATGTTATTTTCTTCTCTATGCAAACTTTTAATGAAATATTATCAGATAGTACTGGATCCAAATTTCTTAGATGGAAATAGCTCGAAACTGGAATTTTCCTATCGAACCGCATAAGAGAATCAGATAAATTTTTAAGGATACACATATAATAATAAGAAATCCGAGTCATTAAAAATAAGTCATTTATCTATGCTCCAAGTTTTTTTAATTACTTATTTTTAAGAATTTATAAATTGGAAAGGCTTTATTTTCCAGTCGTACTATTTTACATTACGGTACCTTTCACACTAATAAATACAAATATTATATTACTATCACAATGTGACTAACTTAAAAGTTTATAAAACATAGTAAATTAAAATTTTATATATAATCTGACATCTTTTTTTTTTAATATCAGAAAAAAAACACGTTTCATGAAAACCTCAAATCTTATGAATACAGAAAACATAAGTAATCTAAAGAAAAATGTATCTTGCAAAAATAAATTATTCATGCGGACCATTTTTTAAATGCACTGCATTTTATGAATTCTCACAATTTAAATTGCATTGCATTCCAATATTACCATATCCACATTTATATACCTTTCATTCGTACATAATATAAAAATATACAATCAGAATGTTAAATATGGCAATGTATCTATAGATAAATTATATTGTATATTATGTATATTGCGATGCATTATATGTTGCGATATTATTAAAAATTTATCCGATTCTCTCACGAGGTTTACAACCTTATTGGTATATAGATTGCAATATCCAATAAAATGTTATAAGCTTAAATAATATATCGTAGAACATACGAAAAATTACCCCAGTATAAAAATACCTTCCTATTCTTTTTTCAAAAGATAACAAATTAAATTATATATCTTAGTACACATCAAAATAAATTATAGGTAAAAAAAAAATGCCTCTCTTTGCTTTATTCAAAAAGTAAGATTCCAAACTTGTTAAGAAAAGCGCAAAATCTTTTGAAAAAGACAAAAAATAATCCAAAGAAACCCGACCATATCCCTAAAAAATAAATAAATAAAAATATGTCGCTCTGGTTCCTGATTGGCCGAGAGAGCCGCACGTGACCACCGGGGAACGTCTACAGGGTCCCAGTGTTACAAACTTGCTGGAAGAGTGAAGCGGTGAGCGCTTTACTGTAAACTTGATCAGCGCTCGCAGGGGAACGCATGGGACTGCACAGTGCTACTTTCAATCGCACTTTTCCCGAATTCCTGTTGGCAGCGGAAAACTTTCTCCTGGTCTCCCGTTTTTCGAACCTCCACGGAGATGCTCATATAACATACTGAAGGTAAGGACTGATTTTAAGATTTTTACGAAGATGGGGAGCTTTACAGATAAGTGTCTAAAATTAAGGATTTTCTTTTTTTTAAATCTTGATTTTGATAGTTTGTGTAAGCATTGTCAGAGAATTATGTTATTACTGTAAAGTTATTTATAATTATTTAATTCTTATGGAGAAGGGAAGAAGTTTACGTATATTCGCGGGACTGTTGAAAATTTAGTGATTTTTATTGTTGGTTACAAGTTTGTTTTCAGCTTTAGTTTACATTTTTAGGAGCTCTGTAAAAGAATTATGTCATGTGTAAAAAGTTGTTTATTTGCAGGATTTATAAGGTTATTAAGGAGCTAGTTGAGTGATTTATGTGCATACATGAAACTATTTAAATTGAGTGTTTCTTTTTTCTTTCTTTTGTTAAATTTAAATGCATTTCTAATTTTAAATTAATAATATGTATGAGCGCTGCCAGGACATTAGGAAATCAGTGTAGTAATTTGTAAAAACTATTTTTAAGGTTTTTACATAGAAGGAGAGCAGTTTACGAGTATTTGAGTAAGTGTTAAAAATTTAGTAGGTTTTATTGTTCCATGCAGGTTTATTTCTAGTGTTAGTTCATATTTTGTGCACCCATTTTCGGGGAATCATTATTTTTGTAAATTTATTTATGTCAAAGATTTTTCAGCAGAAGATGAGTGATTTATGTGCTTTAAATGTGTGGTTTCCTTTATTCATGAATACAGCAGCATTTCTAGCTTTATTTTATAATTCATGGAAACATTGTCGGTTAATTATATAACTTATAAAAGTCATTAGTTTTAAGATAATTTTAGGATCTTTAAAGAGAAGGGGTGTAGCCTATTATAGTTGCTAAATTGTTTAATATTTGGAAGTTTAAATTTCTTAATACAGCTATATTTTTTTTTTATTTAACCTTCATTTGTGCATGATCATTATGGGTGCATTATGTCGTATCTAAAAAGTTATTTATTAAAAAAAATGTTAAGGTTTCTGCAGAGAAGGAGGGTATGTTTTCATACAAGAAACTTTTGAAACTATGGCGATTTTCTTTGTTGTTCAATGCAGCTGTATTTACAGTTTTATTTGATATTTTGTGTCAGAATTGTTTGTGAATTCTGTCATTTTTTGTATAAAGAAGGATTGCACGGAGAAGGGTTATTTTGAATATTTATGCAAAACTGTCTAAAATGTAGTTTTTTTTATTATTGAATTCAGTTGTCTTTCAAAAATGAGTTGAGGTTTAGTGGTATTTTGTGTGAGAATGTTCTGTGCATTATGGAATCTCACTAGTAATTGGTTTTATTTAAAGTTTTTGCGGAGAAGGGCTGCATTTTAATTAAAAATAGAGTCGTTTTGACACATATTGTTAATTCAGAGTGTTTTTTTTACTACTGAGGCTATTCTATTATCTAGTTCAGTGTTAGATATTAGTTAGAGTTCGAACGTGGTATTTCACTTAAAATTTTTTTTTTCGAAGAAGGGAGTTTATACATATAGACGAGAAACATCTTTAAATGAAGTGGTTATTTTTAATTAATAGAATCAGCTACATTTCAAAACTTAGCCTTAGTTTGCATTTTGAACTTGCGCTGTTTGCGCACTATTTAATTTCGGTTACACTGTTTGTATTCTCTTATAAAGATTGACTAGTATTTTATATTCATTAGTAAAACTGAGTAAGTAAAACTTCAACTCAATTTCAGTTTCAATTTTGTGTAAGCATTGAGTGCGCATAATTGCATGTTCTTTAAAAGTGACTTTTACGTAGAAAGAGATGCGTGTTAAATGCACCCTCAAATTGCTAAAAGTTTAAAGGCCCTTTTATATTCAAATAAGGTGCATTTTAAAGTTTCATGTTGATTTCTATTTTGTATAAATATTCTGTGTTTGTGCATTATACAGCAATTCCGGTAAATTAATTTTTTTAAATTTCTTACAGATAATTAAAGTATTCTATAAATGCATTTAAAACTGCGGTAAAAGTGCAGCACTCGGCTTTTAATGTTTAAATTAAACTGCATTTCACAATTTAGTTTACATTTCGCTTGTATATTCTGAAATTTCACTTCCAACAAAAATTTCAAAAATAGAGCTCAAATGTTCCCGCATAAGAGAGGAATAATTAACAATGCGACCTTTTTCTTCGATTATAATAATTGAATTGGACTGAATAATAATTGGGTACCTTATAGTTTACAAAATATATGATATCGTAAACGCAAAGTAAAGAAAACGTGTTAAGATTTTTATGACGACCAAGGTTTTTCATTATTTATCATAGATCAATTTTATTTGGAAAAAACTGTATAAAACGGAGTAGTATATTAAATACAGTTGCATTTTCAATTTAGTTTGTATTATATGCTGCAACATAATTTGTGTTAGATTGTGGCCTGCACAGAATATAATAACGATGGAAACAAGCTGATTTGGAAAGAGAGTTTGGAGTTGCCTAGCAACTGAATTTCTTCAACATTCCTCCACATACTTTGCTTTTTTTTATAATAAACTTGTTGATTTTTAAATTTATGGAATATCATATATCAAGAGCAATCATCATGGCAAGAAAAAAGTTTTTAAGATTTGTATTTAAAACTTATTATTTAAAAAAATTCTAAATTATTAAATAAATTAACAGGGTTTTCTTTTATAATTTGTTGGAACTAATCTCGTAGTTTAGTTTTAAATTGCATTTTCTGTGCTTGTTGGTTTTTAATGAGTTAATGAAATTAGCATGAAATAGGGTTTTAGGTAAAAGTTCGAATTTCATACAAAATTATCTTGGAAGATACATTGAAATGTATGTTGTTGTTTTTTGAAAACAGTAATTGTGGAATGTTTTTAGTAGCTTCCACAAAGTATAGTAGCTGAATTGCTGAGATAATATATGTTTAAAGTTTAATGAAGAAGGAAACATTATTGCCCGAATGAAATTAACAGTCTATTTTATAATAAAATGTGGTATTTTACAGCTGAATTTTTTTTAATATTGTAAAAAATAATTATTGAAAATACTGTATTTTACAATGAAATTCCTTGAATATTATTAAGAATAATTTTACTTTTGAAAAAACTCTATTTTCACAGGCAAATTTTCTGATTCTTGTAAAGATTATTTTCCTTTTATAAAAAAGATGCATTGCTCTTTGTTATTAAATTCAGCAATACTTAGCAGCTAATATTTAGATTTCGTTGTTTGAGCTAAAATTAACTCTGCTTGGTGTATATTTCAGCTTTATTCACATTTGGTGAATTATTGGGAGTGTTTTTAAACAAAGTGGTTAAAATTTTAAAAGATTTAATTTGTTATTGTATTCAGCTAATTTGCAAAGTTTAGTTTGATTTTGTAAGGGAATAATGTGTGCACATAATTCATTTTTCTGGAACCAGAACAAATGAAAAAATTGATTTAAAAGGGTCAGTTTTAATTACAGTTCTTCGCATATTATTCGAGAGATTTTTTAAATCCTTTATATTAAACTTCAATTTTGGGGCTGTATTTGCCAATGTCGGGCAAATCTGTGGAGGCCTAATTAACCCCTATGCCGTCATCCAATCGCTCTGAAACCTGGCAGATAGATTTGATATCGATGACAATGCATTCTATCAAATTTTGGGGCTGCCCCTGTCACTAAAAGGTCGCTTTAACGGAATATTAATGAACCAATTTACCGTCATCCAATAGTGCTGAAATAGAATTTAACCGATCATTGAAGATACTCTTTCCCGTTGCCAAAATTGTTTTATTAAATAAATAACAAAATAGTTTTAATCAGAATAAATACAAGATATTTGGATGTGCTTGCATAAATTCGCTTTTATTTTTAATGAACAAAGTTTTTAAAGTAGCTTACCCCAAATTTTGTTGCATCTAATTTTAAATATTATAAACGAGCACACGCTGACAACAGAAACGGCGCTATGTTAATGAATATAACAATTGGCAATGCATATAAAGGATTTATATTAAAAACTAGCACTGCGTCATCACTAGCACTGCGTTATTGTCATCAACTCTTATCTTAGAAATGTAATAGATCCTATATTTAGATGAAAACATTTTCAATGACATTGGGTGCACAAATAAGTTTCCACCGTTTTCTGTCAAAAATTAGGATTTTATTGTGAAAGAAAGGTACATTACGTGGTACTTTACGTTTTATTCAAAGTGTTGTCCATCACTAGCCACTACTTTTTTACATCTTTCTGGCAGCATTCGGATACCACGTAGGAAGAACTTTTCATCTTTCGAGGCTATCCACGAATCGACCCAATTTTTAGTATCTTCATATGATATGAATCTCTGCTTAGACAGGCAATGTACCATCGACCGGAGCAAGTGATTATCTGAAGGGGCAATGTCTCGTGAATACGGCGGTTGGGGTAGGACTTCCCAATTAAGTGTTTCTAAATAGGTTTTGACCGGTGCCGTAACATGCGGACGAGCATTATCATGTTGGAGAATAATTTTGTCATGTGTGTCTGAAGTAGTTTTTCTATGAGTTCTCGGCTCATTCTCATTAATTGTGTTCGGTAGACAGCTCTAGTAATAGTTTCGCTCGGTTTGAGCAACTCATAATACACGACACTAACCTGATACCACAAAATACATAGCATGAGTTTTTTCCAATGAATATTCGGTTTGGCTGTCGATGTTGAAGCTGTGGTCCCCATGATTTTCTCTTTGGGTTATCGTAGTGGTTCTAATTTTCATCACCAATGACTATACAATGCAAAACCCTCTTTCCTTTTTGTCTGGCAAGCAGTATTTTGCAAGTGTAAAATTGGCGTTCAATGTCTCTCAGCTTCAGTTCATATGGAATACAATTTCCTTGTTTTCGAATCATTCCCATTGATTAAAAAAAAAACGTAAAATTGCTTATTAAGTCACTTTTAATGTAAGTGCAAGTTCTTTTTGTATTTGATACGAATCTCTCTCCAATAATGCTTCCAATTGCGTGTCTTCTTACACTTTTGGTCTTCCACTACGTTCTTTGTTTTCTACGTCAAACTCACCATTTTTAAACTTTTGAAACCACTCACGACAACTTTTCTTACTTAAAGCATTCTCACTGTAGACTTCTACAAGCAATCGATGCTGATTTCTTTGAATTAAAGAAATAAATCAAAAGTTCCAGGAAAATGACTCTTATTCGGCACAAAATTGGACATTTTCGAACGAAAAAAATTATGCGATGCTGATACGGAGTTACTAATACTTCATGGTTATGTTGCTGCCAGATGTCCCAACTTACGATAGTACGTTTTACATCTGACAATTTCAACATAACTTTCTAGTTGGGCCATTTTTTTTTAAACGGCGGAAACTTATTTGCTCTCCCAATATAATATCTCTTCTTGTTTCTTCCTAGTTTCATATTCATATTTGTATAATAAAACAAAGCTTATTATTGCAAAAGCTAATAAGTTACACGCTACCCCAAATACTCTAAAGTCTGCAAAATACTTTACATTTTTAAGGAAATTTTAAAAACTTTTCGTTCAAAATATTCGTACAGTTTCAGCTAACAATAATAATAAAAAAGAATAAGTAAGTTAATCTATATCAAGTGTACGATAGTATAAATATTTTTTTATTATATAATTCTATTAATTAGTTAAAACAAAAGTGTCAATAATTATCAACTAAAAGTAATATATAGAGAATATGGATTCTTTGCAACGCTATGTTCCAGAATATCAACGTTTCATTTGTAACACTTACACCATTAGGCAGGTTTTTTTAGCACTTAAAATAGTTATTTTTATCGATATTTGGTTGAGACGATATTATATTGAGAGAATTATGGTGATGGGTCAATTTTTTTACACTAATCAATTCGATGAAATGTGATGCTAATTCTGTCTTTAAAAATTAGTGAATTTCAAATTGACTTCTTGTTGCAATTTCAAGTACTTATGGTTGATTTTTTTTGAGAAATAATCAGAATTTTTATTTAACACATAGCCAATAGCATTTGTAATTTGCTTTGGGAATGTTGACATCAGATACACGAACGGATTTTGTTTAAGCTCCACGCTACATTTGCGTAATGAACCAGACCCATGGCAACAAACTCGAAGAAGCAAGAATGGGTTAGCACAGAAGTTATATTTTCTTAACAATGATTATAAATTTGCCTAAATTTCATCAACATAAAAATGTGGAAAGTACTACGAAGAAAGATGCTAAAGCAATAAAAGTCCTTTAAAGGTTAGCCTAATCCTTGAAAAGACTTATAGCCTCCACATACACATAGAAAAAAAATCTGTTCAAATTCTTTCAGTAAATCTCAAGTTATGATCATACACCCTTTCACCACTTTAACCGCAAATCATCTGAATTAAATTGTTTTCCCGATTATCTGGATTAGTTAAGATACCTATAGAAAAACTCCTTTCAAATTGGTTTAGTACAACTCAAGTTATGGTCATATCTCCTTCAATCCCTTATTTTTTTTATTTAACTTCCTTATAAAACATAGCTCGATAATCTGGATTAATCACGACACCTATAGAAAAAAACATGTTCAAAATGGTTCAGTAGATCTCAAATCATTATTTTGTACTCCTTTAGGAGAAAGGAGATGTTTTTTTTTTTTTTTTTTTTTTTTTTTAATTTCATGAGAGCAGTCACCTTCCTCTTATTTCGTAGGACAAGTTTACAAATTTTTATTAAGATTGGAATAAAACTGTAGATTTATGTATGTTACAGGCAAAGTGTGAAAATCTTGCATTCTATACAATGCCTGGGCATTGTATAGAATGCCTAAAAACTAGCCGACAATGTATGAAACGATTCATATTTCTCACATTTCCTAGGCATTTTATAGAATACCAAATGAGAAACCGGCAAAGGGCAAAGTATGAATTACATCTCCGATTTATTTCGAATAACACGTGACTCGTAACTTTAACGTGCACACCTTACTTTTTAGAGTTTTACAATATCAAGTAATTAAAAGAAAAGTGATTTTGGGGGTGAGATGCCACAAACGACTGGCTGAAATAGATAGGAGTAATTTTTTTTAGGTTCAATTAGCCGTAAGGCCAACGAAATATGTCACAATTTATTATTTTAGAGCGCGAAGCACGCTCACACCTTACATTTTAGAGTTTTACAATATCAAATGATTTAAAAAAAAACAAAAAAAAAAACACGATTTTGGAAGGTGAGATAATACGAGCACCAGCCCCAAATAAGTAGGGGTAGTTTGTTTAGGATTAATTGACCGGAAGGCCAACAAAATATGTTGTACTTCTTCCTTTTAGATGTAGAATCTCCCCTGCAAAATCACTTTTTTTTAATTACTTGGTAGTGTAGAACTCTCTAAAAAGTAATATGTGCGCTCTCTTCGCATTCTAAAAGGAAAAATTATGACCTATTTCGTTGGCTTCATTGTCAATTGAACCTAAAACCTCAATATCTATTTCAGGTAGTCATTTGTGGCATTTTACTCCCAAGATCACTTTTTTTTAATTACTTTGTACTTGCAAAAGTCTAAAAAGTAAGGTGTGCACTCATGTTTCATAAACACTGCCACCAAAACATAGCTATGATTTTTATTGGTATATAGTTTCAAGCTCAATATCACAAATGCTATGAATAAAAGTAATGTTTTCCTACTTTGCCTAAATAGCATTTGCCATTCTATAGAATGCCTAAGTATTATATACAATGCCTAGAGTAAGTATATGTAATAATTCTCATATTTCATACTTTGCCTAATAGCAACAGGCATTCTATACAATGCTTAGGGATTCTGGACAATAACGACATTTCATACTTTGACGGTAACATATATAAAAAAACCAATAAACACAAATAATCTTCTTTATACACTTGACTTGTAGTCTGGCAAAGCGTTTTATTGCAACTAGAATAGTTTTCAAATCACGTTATATTTCGAAGAAATTTTACTCTATATTATATCTATGGATAAGAGTTCCACGATTTTCTTTTATCAGAAAAAATTCTTCGCATTTACGACAATATTTCTAAGAGATACTGAACTTTTTATATGGGTTGTTCTCAAATTTGGCATTCTCAGTAGTGTTTTATTCTATGATTTAATAAGCCAAAATTTTTAAATTCCATCCACTTTAAACCTAGTATTTACTAGACAATAAAGTTGTTTGTTTACTATTCCTACTACTATACTAAATGACAGGATGAAGAGAGCTCACTAAGTATGCTGTAGGAACAGGTTCCCCTATGGCTGTAAAGCATTGAATGAGCTCAATTCAGGTTGTCTTCTAGTATAGAGGGTGTCCAGCAAAGGACTCTCTGATTTTAAAATTAAATAACTCTAAAACGAAGAATGAAACAGAAAGAACAGTTATTTTGAAAGGTGTAATAATCTTAAAAAGAAGTTTCCAAATAAGTTACAAATGCTGCCAACCGATGGCGCTGTATTTGCGAAATTCTAAAAAGTATGTTATAACTTTTTCCTCTGCCCATCAGTCGTTACAATCACGCTAACTTCCTTTCACGTTTAAACAGTGGAACTGTCCAAAGACTAATCGCTCTGAGTTTCAAAGTACTCTTTATTCATAAGAACTGCAGTGTACAGCGCCACCTCATGGTAACATTTGATACTAATTTGAAAATTTAGTATCAGATTCTTTACAGCTTTCAAATTATCTATACTTTTTGTTTAATTATTCTATCGATCTTTGTTTTTGAGTTATTTAATTTTAAAATCAGGGAGTTCTTCGCTGAACACCCTGTAAACACAAACACTCAACTGTTATGCTTAGACAAAACTTGAATGAGTAGTGACTTCCAGTTATCATAAAGTGTTTATTTCCTGTAAAGTAAATAAAGCATTTCGAGTCTTTAATTGTTGCAAGTCTTACTTGAATATTAACAAATGAACTATATTACTTATTTTGATTTAACCAACTCAACATTCTCACTACAAATTAAATATTTTAGTTGAATTTATAAAATTATGATACAAAATTTCAAATTGGATTTATGTTACTTTGTTTAAAATTGAATTTCAAATATGTTAGAAAACTTAATTTAATTAAAGTGCTACAAGAAAACTTATAAAAAAAAAAAAAAAAAAAAAAAAATTATAAGAAATATTTTATGTTTTATTACTTTGACACTTAATTTCTGATGACCCATATAATACTAGAAATTTTAACCATTTATTTTATTCACACATATTGTATGCAGAGAGCTAAATAAATAAATACATAAATAAATAAATAAACAAACAAACAAACAAATAAACAAAACAAACAAATAAACAAAACAAACAAATAAACAAAATAAATAAATAAATAAATTAAAAAAAATAAGTAAATTTATAAATTAAATAAATATTTAAATTTATAAAATAAATAAGTAATTAAATTTATAAAATAAATAAATAATTAAATATATAAAATAAATAAATAATTAAATTTATAAAATAAATAAAAATTAAATTTATTAAATAAATAATTAAATTTATTAAACAAATAATTAAATTTATAACAAATACAATAAAATAAAAATAGAAAATTTGTAATAAAATGAAATATGTAAATATAATAAACAGCTTCAATGGTATAAGAAAAATAAATAAATTGTCAGAAAATCAACTGATCTATGGCCAGCGTACTCTTTAGTTTATGTTTACGATATTCTCAAACATCACGTTGGAATTGTTTGTAATTGCGTTAGACGAACACTCTTTCCTGAATCCTTTATCGAAAGAATAAACTTCAAGTTAAACAAGCCAATAAAATTGCTTTTCAAAACAAGATGTAAATATCTATTTTGTCAAATTTATTTGTGAATATGTCTATCACTTTTAATTTGCCGACCTTAATTTGTGTTTAATAAAAATTTTTATTGGGTCAGTAAGTATACAGAATGCGTGCGTTTTTTTACATCTTTAAATATATGAAATATCATTTAGAAAACAAGATTTTTCTAACAGGATTTGGCAGTGAACGGTTAAAAATGCACAATCCTTTTATATATAGTACTGAAATTTCGAAATATTTTTACAGCTACTCATTCATAGATGAATCTGAAATTCTGGGAAAAGTTTCAAATTAATTGCACGATTGCTCTAATATTGCTATATAAAAGAAAAGTTTGAAAAAAATGTTAAAATAACAACAAAAGTAAATTTTTTCAATAACCCCTGCCTTTTAAATGCAATATATATATATATTTAAACCACACATCGGAATTCATGTATCTAAATTTAATTTATAAGAGCATACTAAACTTTTCTAGATAAAATATAAATATAGCTGATACGTCACCACACAGACTTCGATGTATCCAAAATCCTACAGTTTTCCTAATCAGTTGTGTGTATATTTCAATCCTATCGCTAAGTTAATCTCGAGTACGAAGTTAAAACAACTTGCATCCTAACTTTAGCAATTGGAGCTCAACTGTGTATGGTGTTGTGTTATTAACAGCTATTAATGTCGTAATTTCTGGTCGCGTTTGAGTGAAATAATGAGAGAAAATTTATCCGTCAAGAAATGAGATTTTAAGCGGAATGACTCAAACCGTATGTGGTACGAAAGTACCAGATGTTAGTTTACATTATAAACGTGTGAGATAGTTTTAATTTAAATAAATATTTCTGTTTTGATATAGCTTTAGGTGTGAGTATAGTTTTCGATTTATATATGCAGAGTGTTTATAATTAAAGTTCAACTTTCAAAAAGCTGTACAAAAAACTGGTCAGAATGACCTGAAATTTTAACTGTACATACTAGAAGGAGGAAGCAGCAAGGCATAAGAATAAAAATATTTCAAACCAGTTTTTTCTCATACCATTTCCCTCTTCTTAAGCATATAACGGTTGAATTTCTGGTCTTCCTGACTAGTGTTTTTTACTCATATGTTTAGTATACATTGGGTAATGAAAGTATAGTATTTGGTAAAATTCATTTATTCATATGTATATCATTTTGTAAAAAAAAAAAAAAATGATTTTTTTGTTGTTGGCTTTTCTCCAAGTGGTATAGAAAAAATTTCTGTCTGTTTGTACGTGGTAAGCATAACTCCCGAGCTAGTGGACCTACAATGTGTGCGAGTTGGTGGTGGCCATGGGACCTACCCTTAGAGCAGCGTTCTCCACTAACTTTTAGAGGCGAGCCGTATGACTTATGTTGAAGTTTTTCGCGGGCTGGATACACCTGAAAATGTATCTTTAATTATCATCGATTTAATTATATACAGCATTTCTGAAAACTGGAAAAAATATTAATTTTTTTCTTCATGAAATTTCAATTGATATTTAATTTTTTTCTTCAAATAATTTAAAAAAAATAATAGTTTTCATTATTAGTAAATGAAAGACTAAAAAAGATTTGAAACTTTTGTTTGAACATGACAATGCGATTTAACCTAACTTTTAATAAAAGTATTAAACAGTACCTCCAGATTACTCCGTTTCAGTCGAAATCAATTGTAAGATGATGGAGGTCGAAATCTTTCAGCTTATTTTATGATAGAGTCGGTGTCTTTCAGAGTGTTTGGTGAACTCAATTTTAATAAATTGTCCAAATGAGGTTCAGTTAATCATTCAGGTTTTCACCGAGAACAAATACTGGATAAGTTGTTGTATTTATTCTCGATGAAAACCACCTTGCTGAAAGTTTCTTCGGGCAAGTAGTGGAGAACTGTGTTCTAAGTAGTTAACACTTATTATTTCAGATAAATTACAATTATGTAAAAAAAAAAAAAAAAAAAAATCCATGCCGTGAAATTTGATTTTTTTAAATCTTCTGTGGTGCCGGCGGGCCGCAGAAAATTATGTCGCGGGCCAAGTAATGGCTGACGCTGCATTAGATCTTTCGTCAAAATTGCGCATCGTTCCAAAATGCACGATTTAAAAAAAAATTAACGATTCAAAACCATCGCAAAGCATATTTTTTACCTCTCCGTCCTTTCTTATAAAAGTCTCTGTCCTTTCTTATAAAAGTCTCCGTCCTTTCTTATAAAAGTCTCCGTCCTTTCTTACAAAAATATATTTCTATTTTAAAACTCTGCATCAACATTTCAAAACTTCTAGTATATTTTACACAGCACTCAGCGAGATTGGTCAAGATCCGTAGCAACGGCCAATCTTCAACGGTCCACATCGGGATTGGCCAGTGTTGAGTGATAATGGCCAGCATATTTGTGCTGCGGAGGAAAGTGTGCAAACATCTTAGATTTTTATGACAATGACTCAAGATTCATTTAATAAAATTTATTCATATGGTAGCGTAATTTATCAGTTTCTTACTATGCACTTAAGAAATAAATTTAATGCACCTCGAATGTAAAAATATCCAGAACCAGTTATGGTTGCATAGGACAAACAGTAAAAATTGCATTTTTTTAAGGTTTACAACACAATAATAGTCATTCCCGAAATGCTTTTAATCCATAACATTCATTACAAGATTTTGTTGTGGAGAGGAAACTGAAAAAATATCTTAACTGGATTCCTTTTCAAATTGGTCTTTCAATTCAAGTGTGTAATTCAGATAAATCATTTGCTAACTATATTTGCATAGAGTTGCTAATTCATATAGGAAATTGCCTAAATCGCCTCTATTGTGGAACAGCGACGTAGCTGCAAATTTGTTAAAGCGAATTTAAGGTCTTTATTGCGTTTAGGAATATATAGTGAATCGAGGAAAACATAGATGGAACACTTATTGTAATAACATTATGCGTGTTCGAAGTTGATAGGCAACATTAAGTTAATACTGCAATAAATTTGCTTTTCGCGTTTCTTTAAAAATTCCGATTTTTACAGTTGTGTCATTGTTTTACCATAGCGGCCATGTAATGGTTTTATGCTCAAAATAATGATTTTATCTTTTATATGGATTAGTATGAATTATAAATAATAAAAACCTTTAAAATATTCCTTTTTTTATTTCATAAATTTTGAAAAATTACCGTAAATATTATCAAGGAAATCGAATCTGTCAATCATGAATTAATAATATTTTATAATTTATTTTGAATTCTACTGATTTGAATTTTAGACCTCATCAATAGTTGTGGAAATAGATGGTTTTTAATTGAAAGATTTTGAAAATTCTTTTTTAATATTTAACCCTTTCATTGCTAGAATCGTAATAAAAAAAAGCAGTGAATTGTGGTGAACCATACGGTCTCTCATACTAATGTACAATTTACGTTTCTTTTATGGTGCAACTTTGTAAGAGCATTGCGGTTCAAACTATAATACTTAAGGATTTTATTTCTGTCATAAACTAATATCACACATAACTGTTTCATTGTTTTAAATTTAATTGTTTTGAAAAGCAGATAACTTTAATAATTAAATATTAATAAAATAACTAGATTTTCTTAAATAACTTTCATAAAGAGTTCAGAATACTACATTTTAAGATATAAATGTATTTATTTCACATTCAATAAGCATGCATTCCTCATAGTGTTCTGAATCAAATACTTCTGATATATATTATAGCATTTTCAAGAATAAGAAAACTGAACATGTTATTTCGGATTTTAAATTTTTTGCATAGTTTATTACACAACCTAACAAGAAACCTTTTGCTACTAACTGTACTGTTTTATCCTCATATTTCTTACATAAAAGCGGTGTTAATAAATGCTAAAGGACATATAATAGCAGTAATCAAAATGTCAAAAGTTTCGTGCACTTATAAAATTAATCCCTCAGGATACAATACCTATCTATTTAGTTACATGATAATAATACTATTTAAAAGGTACAGTACGCAAAAAAAAAAAAAAAAAAAATCTGAACGATGGCTATATCTTCGATTCTAATTATCATAGAATCTTGCGGTTTGCACCAAGATGTTTTGTTTACGATTTTCTATATGACGCAAAACTTTTTCTTAGGGGGCTGTATACTAAGTAAATTTAACTCTATCTTTAAAAATTTCAATATGAACCCCTATTTTTTATGTTTTCATTCGATTTAGAATACTTCGTTCACCCTGGATACCAAATTTCAGTTGATTATGTTGAGAAACACGTCACTTATGAGCGAAATTGTTTTGGTAGATCACGAGGGTAAATTTCTTTATCACGGTGAAGAATCGAACATTTTGCATGCTTCAATACGTAATTTATTACTCGATCCCGTAAAGTGAGCTTTTTTACATATTTGCTAAAATATCGAGAACCAAAAGTCAAAATGGAATGAAAAGAATTCTGGAGGGGTTTTCGACCATGATAATTCTAATGGAAGCAAAAAGATTATGGAGTTTTTATTTAAAATTTTTTAAAACTTGTTTTATTAATTAATAATTAATTATTAAAAAAATGTTTAATACAAAAGTTGCATGCTATTTATGTTTGGCCTTAAACAAATTATTCTTTGAAATACAAATTGCTAAAATATATTAACTATATAAGAATTTAACTCCAAAAACCAATTTTCTTTTTAACATTAATTTATAATTTTTTTTATATAATTTAGGTTACTAACCACTCATTGGAAAATTATGAAATTTGGTATTTAGACGTTTCTTTGTATTCTAAATCTAAATATGGTATAATATAATGGGGTTGCTATTGAACTTTTTAAAGTTTGGTTTAGTTTTAATATGTAGATGACCCCTCATGATAAAAAAAATTATATATGGTTAATAAAGAATTTCTACAACTTACAACGGTGCTTGACTTTTGTTGTTTCATCAATTAGAATACAAGATATAGCCATCGAACGGATTTTTTTATGTGTACTGTACATGTATGATAACTGGAATAAGAATAATTTAATGCTTGTACCTAATTTGTATTATACATTAAAAATTTACCAACTTACAAGAGATGGAATTTATCAAACGGAATGAATTCCGTTTTATTTTCATGCAAAATCTTGACATTTTAATTTTTTATGCAATTCAAAATACATTTTCCTTGTAAAATAGCAAAGAAATATCTTGTTAACATGTTTTTTATGTAATTAATTATACAAACAGCATCTATCTATTCATATAATTCTCTTGCGTGCCGCTCAAATTCGGCTGCATTTCTGTGAGAAGAATGGCAACGATTTCAAACATTCAATCACAAATCTTCTAAATGTACTTTATGCTGGAATTTCCAAAATCAGCAACCCAGCCAATCAAAATATATCTTTTGAAATTTGACTGATACATCTGGCAACAGCCAACAAATTAGATTCGCTATGTTTTGTTTTACTTATTACTGATACAAATTATCGCCTATTTAAAACGTATTGATTTAATATTTGCGTATTGGCGACATTGAAAAAAAAACCCCGCACGAATTCTAAAAACGGAATACGCTGACGGGAATTTGGAGCGCGTAGTCGAAAAATACTACGTGGAAAATTACTTATAATTTTTATCTATATAATTATTGCCTTTATTTGACGATGTATCAATTACGTTTTTTTTTAAAATATGAAGAAATGGGATTTTAGAATAGAATCAAAACATTTTTTTTGTCTTTTTTTTTATACGAAATATGAAACGAAGCACATAGTTGCCTATTCAGAGCCTTAGACAGGAGCGAAATTGGGTTTGCCAATTTGGAGAGTTATCCCGAAGGTTGGCATGGTTGCACATTCATACAGATTGAATAAAAACTTGAGCATTCCGGATAAACCAGAATTAAGAAAAAGATATATAATAAAATATTCATTCAGGTTATGATTTACTGTACAGTGCCTCTTGGTGACTTTTAAAAAAAAGTCGTAAAATTGAAAATGAAGTTAAAAGGCTGAGTCTCCAAATCCAAAATGGCGTCAAAAATCCTCGCAGTGTAGCCAAATTCAAACACAAACGGTCACTAGGATTGCCGAAAAACCAAGTCGATGGGTTGTCACATTCGTCGCCAAATCGTCAACTTTCAAAAAATAGCAAAGAGGCACCGTACAGTAAATCTGAGCATATATTCATTTCTATTCAGTGCAAACTTAGCTATTACGAATTAAAAACCATCAAAATAAAGAATGAAAACTCCCACTCAACTTCGAAATCTAAATGAAATTAAATAAAATTCAGCGAAATTGCGCTAATTTTTTTTTGCCAAACTTGATTTTCAAAAAACTCCGATTGTTTGAATGCCGGATAATTGACCTTTTATTGAATTATTTTTTAAGTATGGCAAAAAACATTATGCAAACATATGATTGCTGATATTGCTTCGTTAAGAAATTTCGAAGTGCAACTTTAATTATTTTGGCGCTTCACACAAAACCAGTCTGTAAATTTTAATTGTTCATTGATATAACTGTTCTTTTTAAATCTTTCATATTAACTTCGATTTTGTTTGTTTGTCTATGGAATCTGAATCTGTGGAGGCCTAATTAATCCCCTTGCCGTTATCCAATCGGGCTGAAACTTGGTAGATAGATTTGATGTCGATGACAATGCATTCGATCAATTTTGGGGCTGGTACTATCTCTAAAAGGTCATTTTTATGGAATAATAATCATACAATCGTATTAAAAAAGCATCGAATTGACCATTGTTGAGACTCTTTCTTGCTGCCAAATTTTTTTAATAAATAAATAAATAAATAAATAAATAATAAAATTACTTTAATCAAAATAAATGAATGATATTTGGATGTGAGAGCAAAAATTCACTTTCATTGTTAATAAATAAATTTTGTAACGTAGTTTGCTGCACATTTTGCTGATAGAAATGCTTCTGATATCGGCGCTGTGTTAATGAATATAAAAACTGGCAATGCATATAAAGGATTGTTTAAAACTCTGTTTTTATGGATTATATCATTTAAATGTAAGCACGAGACTGTTTATTTTTATTGTTTTCCAAAAATGTTCTACTACATTGCCAAACTGTCCTTGCTTAACGCGTCCCGACCTAAGCAGTAGGACAATATGACGTAGCCAAGTATTGTAGCTCATCATAAATAATCCAAAGTTTTTAGGTTTCATCGCACAATATCATTTTCAAGGATTTTCTTGATTATGCAGCTGAAATAACTTTTTGCTAGGGCATATTTTAAATGCCTCTCTTTGAAGCGAGCGAAGCGAGCCTGGTTTGCGCCGCGAACCAAGGGGTTTGCATAGTAATCCAGGGGGTTGGCAAGCGGTAGCGAGCAGGGAGCGGATCCCCTTAGTTAATATTTAATTCTCTCATTTTGCGATGTTCTAATATGAGGATTTTAAAAGGTTTCAAAAGCAGAAAAAATGCAATTTAGTTAGTTATTCTTTTAAACTTTTTCTTAAAGGAACACTGCCGTCCAAACGGTATAGTGGTTAGCTAGCATACTAGCATCTAGACAGCGAGGTTGTGGGTTCGAGCCCCGTGTAAGGCATGGGTGTTTGTAAATGTATGTTGGCTTGTCAAATGATGAATGTTTCGGCGCATTATAGCCATCGTGTTGCTGACGGCGCCAGATAATCTGAAAACAACTAACCAACCTTAAAGGGACACTAAATTTAGTTCTTTATATTTTAATAACGTTTATAAATTATTATTTTTTTTAAATAATACATGCATTAGCAGGAATTATTATTTAAAATTGTTTGTAGATATAGCACTAAAAATGTTGAGTTTGTATGTAAAAATCCCATGTTTAGAATTTACTTAATTTTCCTAACGTAAAAAAAAAAAAAAAAAAAAAAAAAAAAAAAAAAAACGTTTAGATATTAATCACAGTGATACGCTTTGATGTCTAATCCTTGATATTCCATAGCTTTTGTTAAAATATTTCGCCTAAGGCAAATGAGGATATCGAAATACAAAAATTACGCAATTATATATTTTCTTAAAGGCTCAAAGTAATTCTTTCAGGAAAGTAACTATCTAGCTTTGACAAAAGAGCTTCAGTTTGCGTAACCCGAAATCCAGCGAAGATACAAGTTTCTCAAAAGTAAACAGAGCACCTCTCAAAACCGCTTTCAGAATCAAAACTAAACTGAAGATTGTTGTATCGTTTATTATATAATTTCACCCGCCAACTTTTCTAAAAGGTTAAGAAAAATCTATCTGGAAATCTATGACAGAAAGTGAAATAAAGATTGAGAAATCTTTTTATTTATTTCTAACAGTAGCCACTATTCTCATGCTTGTATTATCGCTGCTAAAATAGAAATATAATACCACAGAAATTATGAAACAAGAATAGTATTTAATATTGTAAATAATATTTCGTATCATTGCCTCTTTTTAATGACTGCAATTATCGGGCAGTGAAATTACATAAACAGGGAAAAAGTAATACAATTAGTAGAATTGTAATACGGATCTACTCTATTGAAGGAAATAATTAGAATTCAAAAGAAGGTGTCTCTTGAATTTTAACCACGACTTCGTTGATTGTCTGACAGATAACGTACGATCTTTCGCAGTTTGTCTGAAAGTTAAGTTAGAGTCCTTTCCGACACTTGAGGTTCCACAACTACACTTTGCCGCTTTCATAAAATTGCAAAGCTTATCATTTTTAAATAGGTTTCGTTATGGTATTTTTCTTTTTGTTTGTGACTAATTAACCTTTTTCGAATGTGCCTAGAGATCGTCTTTGTAGTATACTAGATAGGTGAATAAAGAATGTCCTGCGGCCGCCCGTTAAGGAGATTGCAGAATACTCCAGAGTAGCAAGTGAGGCTTCAAACAGCAGTTATAATGGAGTAAAATCCGATGGTCTGTTGAGTTGCAATAGAAAGCCGGAAAAAGAAACAATATGAACGTTTTTGATTCCATTCTTGTTGGTTAGACGATACGGACATTAAGAAATGATTCAGAGATTAAGAATCTTTCAACTATTACATCCGATTGGAAAGGAGTGTAAAAGTATTCTACTGATTTTTTCCATATCGAGATTGCCCCAAAGTTTAGTAAAGAAAGCAGAATTTAAATTTGTCCCAACATCTGAACGTATCAGAAGAATTATCCCAAATCGGGAAACCCAGTTTTGTATGACGACATCTGCTACTGTGGATGCTTCTTAGTCTCGAATAGCCACTTTCTTAAGTAATCCTTGTCAACTAGGATGTATTTGTTGCCACATGTTTTGAATGCTAGAGACTCTAAAACATCCAAAACAATTTATTCAAAAGGTATCCTAATCTTTTGCTAGTTCGAATCTTTGGTTCTTCTAATGAGTTGCAACTGGATTTCCTCTCTTCTCCACAGACTCAAAAGATTCTTTCTTTGGCTTTGTGGAGTGTTTTCATGGTCTAAAATTTCTCCTCGTACGGTTCTCGCGAGGAAAGAGCTCTTAAAAGTTAGGCCTGAGGAACAGTTAAGACTCTTGATCGAGTAAGAATAATTGTCACTTGAAATTCTTACCATCCTCTAAATGTATTCAGATTTTTTTGTATTCAGATTATCTGGCGCCGTCAGCAACACGAGGGCTATAATGCGCCGAAACATTTCGTCATTTAACAAACCAACATACATTTACAAACATCCATGCCAACACGGGACTCGAACCCGCAACCTCGCGGTCTAGAAGCCAGCACGCTAACCACTATACCGTTTGGTCGGCCATCCTCTAAATGAAATCGGTGATAAGTAACTCGATTCCTCTGAAGTATCGAATCCGACATAGTGCAAAATTTATTCACTTAGACACTATAGTCTACAATTTCCTGCTTACTGGGATTTTCTTTTTCTGCTTATACAAATCCAATAATAGGCTTCAAGTCATTATCTTTTACCTTATTCTTGCAGACTTTGACACCTGGAAAGAAATCCTCAGTTATTCAGTGAGTTCTTTTCTCTATAAAATTATTGCTATAGTATTTTCTGACGCTGTATATAGATTGTGATCCTTTTTTTGTGTATAAAAATGTTTGCTAAAACGTGTATTATCATACCCACTTATGGTGTTGGTAGAGTTCAAGGACACTCTGTGGAAGAAACCGCTTTTCTATTTTTTTTTGTTCAAGTATAGACAAATAATGCACATTGCAAAATTGTTATTTAGAAAGAAAGAAATCTCAATATGAGAGTAAAATACCGTATAATTATTTAAAAAAATATTTTTCTTAGTTTTAATTTTTGCACCTTTCCTCTAACCAGTAAATACTTTGAATTACTAACAAAATTTAGGTATATTTAAAAAAAATATGATATCAAACTCCTCAAACAAGTCCTACACAATCTGAAATATTGATTTAGTTGAAATACCAAAAACCAATATTGCCATTTAAATGGATTTTAGAAATAACTTTTCATTTGAAAAAAGTCCACGTGATAGTTTAGTAAATAAATAGTGTTAATAATTTTTCCAGAGGAAATTACGACACAGATTTTTCAAAATAAAAACTGATAGTTTATTCTACGTCTCGGAGGCTTACAAAACTTCTCCAAACAAAGGTGAAATCGCAATCAAGCTTTAGAAAAGCGCTTCAGTGACAACAACTACAGAAAAAAGAATAACTCAGACTCAGGAGAATAAGATTAGAGCTCATTCCAAAACAGCTCCAAACCTACAACTGCCCTCTGATTCCATTTCTCGGTGGTTTTTATATCCTCGCGTGCGAACTTTCTTGAACGGTTTAAGGAAACCTAATTGTCCCTCAGAGATGGAAATATCTTGAAATTTCTTGATTAACTCGGGTGTTGCCAGCATTTTCAAGTTTGTGCTATCACTGTTAATTATTAAAAAAAAAAAAAAAAAAAAAAAAAAAATTTAAAAGAGATATTTGAACTATTTACAATAATATACAGAAAATCGAGTAGCAATAATCATTAGGATATGATCCACTTAAAACGCCAGAAGGTTTCCATAACTTTAAAAGTAAATTTTATTTTATTTAAACAAGTTCATCTCAGCTTCTCATAAATCTTGCACATTTGCCTAAAATTATATTTCAAGAAAAATATGTAACTAAATTTTAATTCAAGTCTATTACAATAGAGTGAGCGAAAATTAAAGTTTATTTTCATTTCTATAAACATATCATTGATAGATAAAAATTCACAAATCTGTCATCTTACTCATAAATTTATATTAGAGTTTACACAAAAGTTCACCTTACTCCATTACTCTTTTTAAAGGTTCAATATAATACTTAACGAGTGAGGGAAAAAGTGACAGCAAAAATATTATCGATTGAAAATAATCTTCTAGATAAGAATTTAAGAAATAGTATCGTAAAATTTTTCATAACTTCTATATTTTTCAAATTCTTGATATATTTCATGTTTTCATTCCTTTAAAATGTAAGAAATTTCTTAACAGTCATAACTTCCTTCAGTCATAAACTTAAAAATCTTCAAAGTCTTGAATATTGTCAAATTCAATCACTTTTTCATTTGTTGAATTGTGACCAGATTTTGGTTTTTTGCTTTTCTATTACTCAAAGGAAACGTAATCTGAACCAAGAAATTTTAGCAAAATATTTAGAAATTTTTTAATCAAGTGCTTTAACTTTTCCGACAGTGATTTTTACAAAATGCGCAATTTTGTATGAATAATAAATATTATATGTAACCAAATAGTTAATTCGTAATTAACTTTTGTTTAATTTAAACTTATTTTTATTTAAATTTAATATATTTAAACTTATTATTTCAATTACTCATATGTATACATAGGGTAGTGAAAGTATAGTATTTAGTCAAAAAAAAAAAAAAAAAAAAAAAAAAAATCGATATTTTGCATTTCTCCATGTTTTGGAACATTCTGAATTCAAAAAAGTGATCTAGAAAAAATGTCTCTCTGTGTGTATGTGTGTACGTGGTTAGAATAACTCCCGAACAAATTGACCTACATTGTTCAGATTTGGTGTGCGGGATGGTGATGGCACAAGGACCTACTATTAAGGTTTTCGTCAAAATCGCGCAAGCGCATAGGGCAGTTGCCATTGAAAAAATCATGTTTTTGAGTAATTTCTAAAAAATGACTCTAACGATTTTGTTCAAAATCACTGTGGTAATGTCTCTTAATGTGTTCTAAACATCCCCATATCCGAAATTCCCGTAAATATGCTTTAATGAAGTAAAAAGTTGAAAAACGAATGCCTTTAACACAGAGTTCTCCTTCTTTGAGGATACTTCATCAACGCTCGCAAAAAATATCGCCAAACTAGCCAATTCTTCTAAATGAATGAAGAAAATATAAATACAGTAAATGACACAAAGCTACGTCAGTATTATAGTGTAATTGAAAGTTGTGCGATGTTCCACACCTCTAGTTTTTAGTTAAATTTAAACAAAGTTTTGCTATTCAAATTTATTGCTATAATTCACATGCCCTTAAATTTGGAGGTGAACTGTAGTATAAGTTGATTTTACGTGTATAGTTGCGAATACCTATAAGGAAGAAGTGGGAACTTATATGCCGAGTGTTCTATACTTGCTTTTAATCATTGAAATAAAAAGAGTCGAGTTAAAAATTGAAAAAATATGAGTACTTGAATATGCATATAAAATTGGTTGAAATGGATTTTAACTGTTTTATTTTTGCAATAACATAAGATAATGTTTGTTCAGTGGAAGTTTTTTAACATCAAAACTAAAGATTTTACTAAATTTATCAACTTTTTAAGTTTTGTTGTATATGGTAAAATTAATTACTAGTTCCTTAAAAATTACTATATATGGTAAAATTACTTATACTTTAAATTTCATTCTATTGGATAAAATGAATTACTATTTCCTTAAGTTCCATTTTCTATGATAAATAAAGTGTTTCAGCCACCAGTCTATCTGCGGAATTTCATTAAGTAGCCGAAATTTAGAAACATGAAACGTTTCAATTTCATTTCTTGTACCTAGTTAAGTATTAAAAAAAAAAACCTTTATATTTTTATAGTTTTATTAAAAAAAAAACAAAAAAAAAAAAAAAAACTACTTTAAATTACTGTATTGCATAAATAATTTTTAATAATATTAAATTATAGTTAAAAGATTTAATTATAAATTTTCATAAATAGACAGTAATTTTTAAATTTCTATAAACTCTCATGATGCCGAGTTTTGGGTAACAACACTTAAATTTCCATTTATTGTTAGAAACTATTACCAGGATGTTTTATTAGCAAGCAATCCTCAGCCAATTAAAACCTATAATTCCATAAATAGTCTTGTGAATGAAGCAAAAAAAAAAAAAGGTTCCATTTTGTATTCTTAAATAAAAACAACAACAAAAAAAAACAATCATTTTTAATTATGCTGTTGATGTTTCAGAAATGTATAATGTTATGTTTTTTTAAAATGCTAATAATTATTTTTAATTTGAGAAATTAGCTTACTATATTGTATCGATTAAAGCCAACAGGCTTCGCTTTTTACCACCTGATGATTTTGTTCAATGTTATGGAAGCTTACTAACCTCTAACTAACAAAAAAAAATATATAAAAAAATGAATCGAAAAATTAGCGTTATTACATTCTTTGGATACGATAAATAAAACATTTTCAATTGTATTCGTTTTCTTACTTTATACTGCAACTGAGTAGAACCTTTTTAGGAATTCTGTCTCATGTGAAATAGTCATTAATTCCAGATTTGAAAAGTTAGTACATGTTTTCGTATAAAAAATGATTTACACATTTATCAAGAACTTATTTAATAAACTAAAAAATATTTAATAGACATAGTTCAAAGTATTTGTTTGCATTAAATTTAATATTTATCTTTTCGTATAAGAAAAATAGAGACACTCTTAAATTGAGCATTGTACTCATCTTCAAAAGCCTAGCAGTTTAAATACAGTAGCATTGTTTGAACATTCTTTTAAGAAAATAACTTTGACAAAGATGAATGTATAGAATCAGGTCCATTTATTATTTATGCGACTTCAAATAAGTGTATAGCTCTGAAATTTTCAACATAAGTAGTTTTGAATTTCAAATTGGATTTATGACAAAAAGAATGTTAGAATTTTAATTAGTTTTTAAATTAACTTTTTTTATAAAGTGACTTCTAATAGAAGTACAGCTCGGAAATTTTCAATATAAGTAGATTTTTTTCCTAATGGCAACCCCACGTACTTAAAGTGCTCTTTGCCGCTACAAGGCCGGTAGCGATGGCTACTTGTGAGGGGGCATCCAGTGGGAAGGCCATCGTTGTCCCTAATTTAGGACATCCACGTCTTACATCCATGTCTTACCCCAGATTCGAACCGAGACCCACTAGCTTGGAAGTCTGATGCGCTAACCACTATACTGAATGGGCGAAACAGCATAAGTAGTTATAGCTTTCTTATTAGAATTTTGAAACACGAAATGCAAAAATTTTACTTAGTTGTTTTATTATTATTTTCTTTTAATTAATTATAATTCATTATATTTTTTTTACAAAACGACTTTTAACAGGAATAGAGCTCTGAAATTTTCAACAAAAGTTGTTTTTGCCTTCTAATTGGACTTTTGACAAGCAGAGTGTTCAAATTTTGATTAGTTTTTGAATAAGTTTTTTAACTTATTTTTTTAATTATTTTTTAACAAAGCGACTTTTTTAACAAAGCGCGGGCTTACAGCTATAAAGTTTTCAACAGAAGTAGTTTTGAACTTTTGACAAACAGGAAGCTAAAATTTAATTTTTTTAAATTGATTTTTTTACAAAGCGATTTCTAATAGACGCACATCAATGAAATTAATTTGAAACTTAAGTAGTTGTGACCTTCTAAATTTTCTTCTCACAAACGCAATGTTAAAATATTCTCAGAGGGTTGAGGGGTATTGTATTAAAGGATTTTTTTTTTGTTTTGTTTCTCGACAGGGGAGGGGGTTCTAATATTAAAGGTTTACTTAAGAATTAATCTTTTAGTGAGTGAAGCGAGTTTATGCTTGAGCAGCAATAAACTTTTAGCGTTTGCTAAAACTGCTGTTAACTTTAATTTGCTGTTAAAATTTTTCAGTGAGCGAAGCGAGCTTGTGCTTCCGTAGCAATGAACCTTTCAACGAGCGAAGCAAGCCTGTGTTTATGTGTCAATGAACTTTTCAGCGAGTTAAGTGAACTGTGTGTGCAATGAAACTTTCTGCGAGCGAAGCGAGCATGGTTTTGCTTAGCAATGAAATTTCCAGCGAGCAAAGTGAGGCTGTTCGGTTCGTGAAGCGCCAAAGCTTGGACATATACATCAATGACGGGTCTCCTCAACGCGGGACAACGCATTAATTTCGAAATATAAATGTGGAGTGATTCCTATGAAAAAGGAGATCCGAGTGAGGCAATATAAACCCAATTAATTTCGGAAATGTTGTATCGGTGCTTAATGGCTTTAGTAAGGCCTTATACTTTTTGCACATCCTACCAACTGTTAATGTGGACTTAAATGTCTCTTACCTTGAATGCATATAATGCATGATAATGTAGACATCAAGTCATTGAAGTAAAGCGGCATATTTGGTATTTTAACTGTGTTTAAAAAGAGCGAGTTAATTATATAGTTAATACTAACACTTGTATACTACATTTTAGTAATTTATTAAATTTTCTATATTCATCTATACCTTTAGCGGAAACATATTATCTGCACTACGTCTATCAATAAGTCCACGCTATAAATTTCTCTGAGGCATTCACATAGGAAAGACGTAATTAATAATATCGTAACTAACTTTTGAAAACTTAAAAAAAAAAATTACTATACAAATAAATATTTTTCTGCGCTTCTGGAAAGAAACTGGCTGTACAAATATTTTCGATTAAATATAAAATTTCACAGTATTCAGGTACTATAATGACTTCAATTTAAGATCTATGTTATGATGAGCACATTTCAGATACATCTTTGAATTAAATTTTACTCAAAACCCAATTTATTAGGATATATTTCTTGATTTCATTATGTAAATTTGCTAAAGCGTTCGAAACGAAAATATATTTTTATCAATTATACTACAACAAAAAAGTTAGTCAGTGAAATATAATCTTGAAATTTCTATTAAAATCTTTTCTATTAAAGATGTTTCATTTGACTTCATACATTTCTATTGATATTCCCATTTCAAAATCTTTTATAAAGTGATTTTAAAAATATTAGTTTTTGGAAGTAATTTAAGATATCTTTTTTTTATTAATTTGTAAGAAGCAAGATACATAAAGGATTTTTTTTTAAAACTGAATAAGTATACCCCTTTTATTCGTCTTTGCCAACTTTAAAAGTAACAAAAATGGTAAACTAAAATTGAAAAGGCTTAGTTGTCAAAAGAGTTTATTTTTTGGATAAAGTATTTGAAATTAAAGCAATTCATTAGGTTTATTTTCTTGGTTTAAAATGGAATAAATAATCTTGAATATGGATATACGTTATATACCCTACGTTGACCTTTGATTTGTTCAATTAACTGAAAGATCAATTATAATTTATTAAATTGAAAGAGTCGATTTTCCAAATAAATTATTATTCTTTCGAATAAATTTCAATTGAATAATGAATAGTGTGGCGTATATTTATGAATATTTTTTTTTCTTCTGAAGGCTACTTATATTATTTAATTTTTGTTATGCTTTGTTAATATGTGAAGCAACATTTCAAAATAAGTTTATTCGAAGATTTTTAATGAGATGGACAAAGATTGTTCATTTTTTAAAAGCCGATTAGTTTTATTTCTTAGATTTTGAAATCATTCTCTACAGTTATTCTATAAGATTCAGTATATTTTAAATGAAAATATACCTGCATTTATTAGAAGTATGACGCGTTTTACACTAATGTAAAGAATACTACCGTCGTTTAAAAAAGTTGCTTTAAATTTCAATAGCACCTAATTAAATATACACTGGTGTCCAAAAATTAAGCATAATTGATAATTATGTGAATAAAAAAGGAACTGTACATCAGAATGGCGGGAAACGTGATATGCGAGTTTAAAATGGTTATAAAATAAGGAAGCAAATCAAAAGGACGATAATAATTAATTTTATTATCCAAAGTAGCAGTTTGAAAGAAACTGAGAATAGCAAGGGTTCACACTTTAAAGAAAAAATGAAAGAAAACATTAAATAAAATACTGATGCTGCAGTTTAATAAGACGTGTGGTCACCTCTGACATCTAGGCACGCTGCACAGCGATTTACCATACTTGCTATTAGATGATGAATGAGTTGTGGGCTCAAATGGTTCCAAGCTTCTTGGAGAGTTCTCTTCAGTTCTGTAACGGAGCTTGGTGGGTGCGAAAGGGCTTCAATTTGTCTCCCGAGCATATCCCATACATGCTCGATAGGATTTAAATCAGGGGAGTTGGCAGGCCACGACATGTGCTGGATGTTTTCCGTTTCAAGGAAGTCATCAACCAGCACCACTCAGTGATATGGCGCATGATCATCCATGAGTATGAAGTTAGGACCGACAGCACCTCGAAACAAGCGAACATAAGGCTCAAGAACTTCGTCTCTGTATCTTTGACCAGTCACAGACCCCGTGTCAAAGAAATGGAGGTCTGTGCGGCCGTCCATCATGATGCCTGCCCATACCATTACTCCCCTTGATGGAAAATGATGTCTTTCCGATATATTTCTTGGTTCAAAACGTGTTCCACGTTCTCTCCATATCGTTACCCGACGAGAATCACTACTCAGACTAAACCGGGACTCGTCACTGAACATCACATTGGCCCACTCTCCCACACTCCAATGTTGATATTTCAAACTCCAGTTCAAACGAGCGCGTTTCTGAGCAGACGTGAGGGGAATGCAAACTGCTGGTCTTCTGGCATACAGGCCAGCATGATTGAGTCTCCTGCAAACAGTTTGTCTCGAAATTCGTATGCCTTTGCGAGTGTGAGCGCCGAACCCAGTGATGTGGCAATACTGCCCCTCTGACGTCGCGCAATTATTACCAGATATCGGTCTTGGCGAGGGGTTGTGACTCTTGGTCGACCTGATACTGGTCGTCGCGTAACATATCCCGTTCTTTGAAACCTCTGTCACAGTCTTGAGATCACAGACTGGTTCACATTCAGAATTCGAGACACTTCGGTTTGTGATCGTCTTGATTCCAGCATTCCAACGATTCTTCCTTTCGCAAACATGTCCAATTGGCGTCTTTGTGCCATCATTCACCTTGTTTGATGGTTAACAACGCTCTTTCGCACAGCAGTTGCCCGAAAATTGTCTGAACTGCCTATGCTGCGTGAATCGGTTTCTCTGCGTTCCGATATTCACAGGTGTTTCATGCAGGACGTAGTCGACTGAAAAGTTTCGCATAAACCCAATGTTTCTTCTTCATCCAATTAATATCCTCAAGAAATTTGGAATAATTTTACGAATATTTACTCCATGTTTTTCGCATTTTACAATTTATGCTTAACTTTTGGACACCAGTGTACTAAATAGAAGTTTGCGCTTTCGATTCCTTGCCGTTCAATATTTTGCCTGCGTTACTTTCTACTATTGCGGTGAAAGAAGAAAGAGAAATGAGCATGGATAATTCAAGACTATAGTCTTTATATTTGATACAATAAAATAAAGTTGCAGAGCACTTTTTTTTGGAGCCAAAACAGGCACTCACGGTTTGCAAAGGTATTGTTATTGGTATCGATTAAATAGGATATTAATTCATGTATTTCATATAATTAGATAATTACTCTTGACACATTTATTACATATAAAAGCATTCTTAATGATAGAATTGTGTATAAACTGTAGAGTAGAGAAAAAGTCAATAAGAAAATACTTTTAAAATACATTAATTAAAATTTATTATTGCTTTTGCCAATAGTGATTCCTGTCACTTTCTTTCAAAATGAAGATGATCTCGAATATATTTTTGTTTTGAAAAGTGAATTTCTTTGACATGAGTCATTTTCAATTATTACAAAATCAACTTTATGAGTGAGTGAAAAACTCTTTATAATGTAGTGATATTTTTCTCATAGCTTTTTGGGACATACCTAATAATATGCAAAATTCGTAGGGGGTCATGTATACGTTGATATCGTAGGCACACCCTTTGTACATTCCATTAAAATTATTTCTAAGTTTTGGAAAAATATTTAATTTAAAACAGAATAATTTATTTAGATATTGCCGCTGCATTATTAATGATGATAATGATTCATTTTTATTTCATGTATCTCAGATTATAAGTGATCTGAAGTGTGTATTTTTATAACGTTTACATCTTCCATGAATAAGGTAGTCAAGTCGCTTTGAAGTCAAAATTATAGTATGTAATCATCCAAAATACTCAAAACTTAAAAGTTTTTAATAGTTATATACCAAGTGCATTTCCATTTTCATTCCGATTCCTAATGGTAAAGGTTACCAAATAAATTTAAATTTAAACTTATTTTTAAAATAGTCCATGGACACTCTGAAAGTCCCGACCTTATCCCATGGCTTCCTTTTGCTCCATTTTTTCGTACTTATTGAATATCTATAAAAAACCAAAATGCATTATCTATTTACAAGCATTTCATCACAATACATAATTCTAGAAACTATTATTACTTCAACGTACATTCAATTGAAGCAGATTAAATTGATATTCAAGACCTAAACTTAGATACTCATACAGAAAAATAATTATTTGGTATCTTAACATTGCCATTTCTCTTAACATAGTACTTACATTAATTTATTTTTGGATCATTAATTAGTTATTAATTTATTTGTAACAAGTAACAAGATAAATATTAGATTTGTGTATCAATGACTGATGGTCAGTGTGATCAAAAAGTAACTAATTAATATTTTTATTTAAATTTCTATCATTGAGAAATAAATTATTAATTATTAAAAAAAAAAAAAAAAAAAAAAAAAAAAAAACACCACCTGAATATGTACAGAGTATTTACTTAAACACCGTAACGTTCTATCCTCAAATATTATTGAATTATAATCTCTCAAAAGTTATGCAGATTTCAAATCTTCCTATATACGAGAAAAGGTGGAAGAATTAATCGCATTAAATTAACAAAATTACAGAAGTATGTGGTATTAAGTGGGGTCGAAAGGCAAATTTTTTTCTCTGAGTCCATTTTGAGGTTTTCGCGCATCTCAACATTTTAAATGTTATCTACAAAACGGTTTAACTTGGTGGGTAATGCGCTCATTAGAAGTATTTTCAAATATTTTTCGAAAAACTAACGGCAATGAAACCGTCTACTTTGCACTTTAAAAGCTGTTTTCTTAAATGCTGTTTTTTCATACAAATGTACCTTTTTCTCAGAATCTACCTATATTCTCAGAATCTACCGAATATTTTGCTTTGAATTTTTTTTCCTGGTACATATTGTATTTTTACACAAACAGACATATGATTTTACAGAAATGTTGATTAGATTTAAAAAAAAAAAAAAAAAAAAAAAAAAAAAAACTTCTTAACCTAGTTTTTTATGGAAAATTTTATGAAAAAATTTCAAAACATCATAAATTCTAAACAAACTTTATTTTTACAAAAGCATATGTCAGTCTATGTAAAAGTATTTTAATATTGTCTGTACAAAATTTCTAACCAATGCTATGAGTAGTTTCTGAGAAAAAGGTGCATAAAAAAGGCCTGCAGTCTACCGAAATTTGACTCTTGACCCCACAATTTTTACTATATTTGGATAAACGCTTGTCTCTGATATGTACACAAGAACATTTAAATAAAATAGGATCAACAGACCGTAAGACACTGACACACGTTCACAGTTATAAGCGACACGTAAAATTCAGGGAAAAAGGTCCAAAATTTTGACTACAAAAATTGTGGCAATATCCAACTTCAGATAAGTATCACGCATCTTTATATTACACATAAATATAATGGATCCATGAAATATCAAAAATAAAAGTATATAACAAGAAGACCTGATAATTTCATGGATTTATTACGCTTCAGTAAAGATACACTCATTTGCATTTTACACATTTATCGCCTCTTATTTTTAATTTTGAAAAAGGAAAATAAATAATTTAACAAATTTATGTTTTCCATATATCTATTTTTTTCCATAGTTAACAATATATTTTGTTTCAACAGACATTGAATAATTGTTCTAGACAATTTTTATATGAATGAATCTAAATAAATACACCAACTTTTTATAATTTTCTAAATATTTATTCGGTATTTATAAACTTCTTAGAACTACAAAATACTTATGGTAACATCTTGAATCAGTAGTACAATAATATAACCAAGAAAAGCAAAGTTTAAAAAAAATCCTTTAAATGCATTGTCAATTTTTATATTCATAACTCAGCGTCTATATCAAAAACATTTCTATCAGCAAAATGTGTGGCAAACTACGTTTCAAACTTTTTTTATTAAAAATGAACGTGAATTTTTGTTCATGTATCCAAATGTCATTTATTTATTCTGATTAAAGTAATTTTACTATTTATTTAATAAAACAATTTTTGGCAACAAAGTTTCAACAATGATCGGATCAATCCTATTTTAATGCGATTGAATGACGGCAAGTTGGTTTATTAGTATTCTGTAAAAACTACCTTCTAGTGACAGTAAAAGCCCCAACATTTTATAGAATGCATTGTCATCGACATCAAACATATCTGCCAAGTTTCAGCTCGATTGGATGATGGCAAGGGGGTTAATTAGGCCTTCAGATATTCTGCTCCCATCGACAAACAAACAAACAAACAAACAAACAAACACACAAAATCGAAGTTATTATAAAGGATTTAAAAATTGCCCTGGTCTGAAAGTATTTATGCAAATTGCGTATTACCAAAACTTGAAGTGCAATTCTTCCTACTTTTTCGGTTCTTCTATTAGCAGTTAAAGTGATAGAACAGAAAAAGTTGAAGATACAGAACAATCCGTATTTCCCTTTTTAATTTAAAGAATTAGAACAAATACTTAGGACTTTATACCACATTCCAAATGTAGCTAATGTAAAATCGTATCGTGAAAGATATGCCTTTATGTTATCTTTAATTTCATTGTTTTCACCCAGAAAGTTACGTTCTAAACTTCTATTCTTTTTAAATTAATTTCTAGTTCAATCTGATTTTAATACACATAAACTTTCATTTATCTAAGAATATGCACTAATATGTAATTAATTATTTATCCATTTTAACAGCATATTATTATTAAAATCACATTAATTAGCGTAAATAATATATATATTTTTTATTTTAGCTGAAAACCTTAAAAGATAATAATGATTGAAGTGCATAAGTATAATTTTTAATTTATTGAACGTTAACATATCAAAGACGCATGCAATCAATATTACTTCCAGAAAAAGTATTTTCCCGTTCTTTCACATTTAATTGATGCCCTATTAAGTGAAGCAGAGTACTCGGCTGGCTTTTCGGCGCTTTGAAAATTTTAAACTAGATGAAAAAACTGCAAGGTCAGTCTGAAAACTTTTCAGATTATTGTTAAGGTCGTTGCTTTGTCCTCGTCAAAGGAATGATTTATGGATAAGTTTTTAAATAATTAAATATCTTTGAAAACGTTTAGCAATTTTTGAGTTCTTTTGCAATAAAAAAAGCATTAGGATGAAAATGAGAAGTCGCCTTTATTGATGCATTTGACTTCAAAATAGTTGAAGTTGAAATAAATTGTTGAATTCATCTGTTTTCTTTTATATGTTTGGAAAATTAGAATGAATGAAGGGAACATATTGAAAAACGACTATGTAGATTCGTGACTGATGACTTAATTTATTTTTGATAATGATGTTTGAAGTTGAAATAATTTATTGTTTTGTCTTAAGAATACGTTTCAAGACAGTACAGTATTTAAAGTGAATTAGGAATCAAATGCAAAGGGTCGAAAAAATTCAATTAGCTTATCATCATGTTGTACCTTATAATGGTAAATATCCGAAAGCAAAGTGCTAAAAATACTAAATTCAGAATGATGTCTGAGAATATCTATACTGAAACTATTTGAAGACCAAAAAATAAACTATTAAATTGTAATTTTCAAATTATATGTTAGCTTTTTTTTCTTACTAAACTTCCTATGACTAAAATAAAATGAGTTAAATTGGTGTTAATAGTTTAAAAAAAACCGTGATTCTATCAAATTTAAGGAAATATATTTATATATTCTATGTGTTTCATGGACGTTTTATAGAAATATTGGATCGTTCGACTTTTATGATTTGAGATTTTAAAAGCTGATCATTTTGGTTTAAAAAAGATACATGAATCTCTTCATAGATCATAAATCTTACTCATTCAGTATTGTTTTATTTGAATGGAAGGTTGTTTAAATAAACTAAAATTAAATAAATATCAAATTTAGTTATGAAACAAATGAATTAACAAAAAATCTAGTTAGTTGATCTCGTTTGATTTCTAATTTCGTTATCAACACATTTTATTATCGTTATATCTTGGTATTTTCTCTTTTCATTGCTCGTGCATTTATAAGATATTCTCAGGTATTTTGTTATTTGTGCATTAGGAACTTTTTTTTTTTCAATATGCCTCTAAAAAGCAAGACAGGACATGAATTTGCATAAAACAGTAAGAGGTTGGAATTTCTCCCGGCATTCTTACTACTGAGAATCAGCGATGTTTCATCATATACAGGGTGTCCAGCGAAGGACTCCCTGATTTTAAAATTAAATAACTCAAAAACAAAGATCGATCGAAACAAAAAGTGTATTTATTTTGAAAGCTGTAAAAATCTTATCCTAAACTTTCAAAATTAGTTACAAATGTTGCCAACAGGTGGGGCTGTGCACTGTAATTCTTATGAATAAAGAGTGCTTTGAAGCTCAGAGCGATCAATCTACGAACAGTTCCACTGTTAAACGTGAAAGGAAGTTATCGTGATTGCAACGACTGATTGCAGAGGACAAACTTATAACATATTTCTAGAATTTTACAACTAAAGCGCCATCTGTTGACAACAATTATAACTAATTTAGAAACTACTGATTCCGATTTTTACAGCTTTTAAAATAACTTTACTTTTTGTTCCATTCTACTATCGATCTTTATTTTTCAGTTATTTAATTTTAAAATCAGGGAGTCCTTCCCGGATACGCTGCACCAGGACTGACCAAATGATGACCCTTCTCATACAAATCATAGTTTGATGGTAGGTTGATTCAAACTTTAAATATGCGTGTTCTTCAGAATGAGTGATCATCGACACACATTCTAAGAATGGAGATAGACCAATGTTTCACATCTATATCATTCTTATTCCACTATTTGGACCCTGTGTGGAGGAGAATTCGCTTGGACAGAAACCGAACTAATGTTGCCTTGATTCAAATGTTGTGCTTTGACTTGAAGCTTACAGTGAATGCCACTAGCTGTGCCATGACTTTCTGACAGCCATTATGCACCGTTGTCCGACACTCTGAAAACCCCTACCTTGCTATGCATCCACTTCCCGTCACAGTGTATCATTTTACAAATCGCTGGGGCAGCGATTTTTAATGCGTTAGCTTTCATTATTTTATGGATTTCGGTGCTTGACTTTGTAACTGTCAGCCTCTTGAATATTATTCTAATGTAATTTATTGTCTATTTGAATAAATGTGTTATCTAATATTTTTAGAATGCTAATTTATTGCGAGTCATTTCAATTAGGCTATATTATGAACACAGTTCGTACTATAATGCTTGTATTGACAAATATAACTTTTTGTACTAACAATTCCACTAGAACCTCACGACGCGTACTGTTAAGAATAAGAAGAAATAATTAATTTTATCCTAAATACAAATTTATTGTATAATACAGCAGCAAAAATATCAAGTATTTTAAACTAAGAGGGATTAAAATAAAAAGAAATTCTTCTATCAGTTACAGAATCCTTCAAAACTAAGGCCTTAAAAAAGTAAGACAACGTAATTTAAAGAAATGGTGCAGAAAAACTTACCGTGTTAGAGAAGTCACACATGAGGGGTTTCTTAATTAAGAAACTATCCGAAAAAGGGTTTTCTACATATAGTTTGGCATGCTTTTTTTTTTTTTTTTTTTGCGAACTTGACTTTTTAAGGTACGATTAAATCAAAATATCTTATTAAATTGATGTATGCGTTATTAAATGAGATTTGGTTTTTAAACCATTTTTATACTGCGCTGAAATAAGGAGAGAACATACTTCAACCTATGGTACAAAGAAATACGTTTAATTCTATTGAATTTTTTATAAATTTAGTATTTATTAAAATAAACTATTTATTCAGGTTCACAATACGATTTAACAACATCAAACCAGTTATATTGAAAATGAACTAAATTATTAAAAATTATTTATTGAATGCACAATAGAAAGAGATGAAAATTGCTTTAACTTTCATTAATGGACCTATTTTTAATGGTAAAGCAAAGTCTATTTTATTCAGCATAACATAACAAGTATCCTTTAAATCTATTATAACTTTAACCCACTTTGATTTCAACAAAAATCCCATCTACCGAACAAAAACTGTGCAAGTTCAAAGTTTATCACTTAGAATACATAGCAAGTAATTTTTTTTTCAATATAACTATAGAAAATCGTAAATACAAAACATGAGTATAAACAGCTTTATTATATGATTTTTTTTACCCAAACGTAAAGCCAATTTTCAGATGTTTTTTTTTATTGCAAACAATCTCTCCAAGTATGGAAAACAACTTTTTCATTGATATTTTTAGTACGAACCCAAGCATCAAAGTTGCACATTTCAAGTAGTAATATCAAAATAACAAGAGAAATGAATTCCTGCCAAGAGTAAATAGAAGCAACCAATTCTTGAATTATTACTTGAACTATGAATCATCTGTCTGACAAGGACCATTGACCCGTATCGAGAGAACATCAAATCGGAAATACCTTGAGGCGAGGCCCATGAAAATTGATTCGCTCCTGCAAAAAGTATCTGATTGATATCAACTACAGAGTTTTGTTTACGACTTCCACAAGATATTTGACAGCTTGTCAAACATAGGGCAATCGATCTTTTCGTCTTATTGAATCTTGCATCTTCTTGGTTGGTATTTGAAACCTTGTATGCTGCTTTTGTTGAATTCGTGTATTTTGAAGAATCTTTCCTTGGAATCTAGTAGTTTCATAACGGAATTGTTCTAGTGAATAAAAAATACTTTTTTAATGTCTCTTAAGTCGGAGATATTTTTAAATACATATGATATTAAGAGAATATAAACAATTCGATGAAAATGATATACTAATTTTGGTTGGCCATTTTTTACAAAGAAAGTTTTCAAATAAGATTTATACTATATTCCGGAATCAAATATTGACTTACAAATGTCATTTTTTTTTGTTATATTAATTTAAAGACGGACGTTATTATTCGTTTTTCTATAAGCAAGCAGATTTTCTTACGTTTTGGTTACTTTAAATACTAATTTGTAAAATAAAAAGTGATAAAATAAAATAAAAAAACTTATAATTACAAAGGTAACGATGTGTTAATTACAATCGCATTTATTAAAAATCCATACTTTTATAAATTTCAATTCTTACACACTTTAAATACAATTAATACAATTGTGGTTGTTTTCTTCTTATGTTAATGCCGACCAAACGGTATAGTGGTTAGCGTGATAGCTTCTAGACCGCGAGGTTGCTGGTTCGAGTCCCGTGTTAGGCATGGATGTTTGTAAATGTATGTTGGCTTGTCTAATGACGAATGTTTCGGTGCATTATAGCCCTCGTGTTGCTGACGGTGCCAAATAATCTGAATACAACCAATCTTATGTTAATCTTACGAATACTACAAATAGCGAGTGGTTACAAATGCTAACTAATGCAACTGTTACTACTTGCTAAAATACTTCTGCCAGAAATACTGCTAATATTAACTGCTGATAGCTGTACTGATAGTCTTAGAGGATAATGCTAAATAGAATTAGTACTGTTACTAGTAGTAATGGTATTACTTTAATTTATAGAAATAAAAGTTATTGCTAGCTTAAGAGCTTATATCAACAATTTGTGATACAGTAACTAATAGTATTACTGATACTCCAGTTATTTCTTGTAGTACAGTAGTCTATCAACTCATTACGAACTTTTTTGGTATTATTTGGAACTCAGTATTAGATTACTTAAGAAACAGGACTTAAAAACTGATATTTCTGAGTACTAAGTAGAAGATATGTTTGATTCCGAAAACAACACATATTGGTTAAAAATTCTTAACTGTATTTATCATACATTTCTACATAACACTTCCTTTGACTGATGTAAATTTAATATAGTTTTTTTATTTTACTTGATCAGGTACGTAATTAACTCATAAATTTTATATGTTCTTCATGAAATTAATTAGTATATATTGATATATTTTAATCCTTATCGATTAATTTGTTTTCTATAAACTCAATATTAATAATAACTTTAAGCTATGAAAAAATCTAGAAACATTTTTGTGCCTGTTTTTATAACTCAAAAGTATTCCTTTGCTAAAATATATCTTTTCATACCTAGTAATAAATTTATTTAATCTACTATACTGTTTCAATTAGTTTCTTTTCAGATATACCAAAAAAATAAATTCCATTAAAAAGTTCAAATTATAACTCGCACTAACTTATTTTCTGTGTAACCAAATTGAATTTTATTTTTCAAGAGATACAAAGAATACAAAGTTTTTATGCCATTCAGGATTGGAAAGATATATTTTTGGAAATGAGAGCTAAAAATTGAGTGAACTTTTTTCTGTAAAGAGATATAATGTTTACTTATGCCATTACATCTAATGCCGTCAAATGTCCATTAAATTTCGAACTAACTCCAAAAAATAAAGCAAACCGGACTATTTTAGTTTTTCTCCAGGCAGCAAGATAAAAAGAGCAAATTTTGTCGGCCTTGCTGAGGAATACATTGTTCAAACATCAGGAAAATCCGTACGTGTTAAGTGTCAACATTTCAAACGTGAAGTGTAATTATTCGCCTTCATATTTTCCTCATAGGTCTCACGTAATTCCCCTTCTTTTATTTTTTGCAACTTTTTGACTCAAGAAGATTGAATTTATGATCAGTGATGCGTAAGCTCGGAAATAAAGGCTATAAACATGTATAGAACTGCTGCAAACGCTTATTTAAAATATAGAGATAAAATGTATTTTTCCCGGCTGTGGAGTTTTAATAAAGTCCATAAATTACCTTGGGCGCTTTTTCTTCTTCTCTCTCTAACTGCTCCATAGTTTAGGCTTAACTAAACTTCAAACTATATCTCCAGTTAATGAAGATCGATAACTAGGCTTTAAGGGACAATTTCAATGCAAGGAAGATTGCGGAAAAAGAATAAATTATAAAATCGTAAAGTTAGAAACACTAACTATACTAAAGTTTTTTTCATTCTTCTCAATGAAATATTGGACTCATAACATCACTTTTTTTTATTTGTACTATATTTTTGTTACACTCTTTTGCATATTAAAAGTGATTTTCATCGAAATTGGAAGCTTTAATCAGCAACAAAAGTTTTAACTTAAATTATTTTGATTTAAAAATGTGCTTCGTTCCGAAATAACAATATCACTTTCAGTCTATGAAATATTTTAAAATTAAATGACTACTGAAATAAATAAAAGCGCTGGATTTTGACATTGTCGGTTTATCAATGATTACATTTACACTACAATCTTGGTATATATGTTAGGAACTTTAGGATGAATTTTACTGTTTATTGTAAGAACATTGTAGATTTTCGCAATACATACTTGTAAATATATATATATATATATATATATATATATATATATATATATATATATATTGAGGTTTTTATGAGGTTTTTTGAGGTTTTTATGCAACATCTACCTAAAAATTTGCTGGATGTGATTGAAAATCTAATACAACATGGATATAAATTTCATAATAAGTTTTAAATATAATAAGTTTAAAAATAAAATAAGTTTTTCAAGAGAAGCATGAGAAATGTTTTCCGATGGCACAATCTCACTCCATGGTTGGAGTGACAGTGCCATCTCATTCTTCTCCATAAAAAAAAAACCTTTTCAAAACTTTTAACTCAATTTTACACATTTTCTTTGTCAGAAACTGTCAAAAAAAGTGTACTGCAAAGTTCAGTTTTAGGTTGTTATTCATAAAATTACGTCGGTATGGCATCTAAAATTTACATCAGAATCTAAAATACGTATAAAAACTATTCATAACCTGGGAAAAAGATGACAAATTCACGAAAACATCAGTGATATCAAGTAGTCCTTCAAAGAACTTTCTTTTTATTATTTATACCATTTCTCTTAAATGAACCGACATATAGACTGCAATGCGAATTTTTCATATAAATTTCAGTTGCAAATACATCTTTTTGTTTGCTCATAAAGGAACTTAAAAATAGATTTACTCAAAAATTTGAAGAACACTCAAAACTACACCAAACATACAATCACAACAACCCGAATATTCCATTGTAGGTCTTCATAGTGAGCATCAACACACCTGGGATAAGATTGCTTAAATCTATGACAGCTAGTGAATTTTTTTATGCGTGAATAAAAAGAAATGTTTAGAGCTACAAATTAACAGGTAACGCATAAGTAAAAAAAAAAGAAGGCGGGGCCCTGAAAAGTAACCATGATTGGCACCATCATCCAGTATGAAAATATAGTTGGCAAAGACAAAATCATACTCCATTTTGAGTCAAAGTACAAACTTCTTACAGGTACCATTTGTGGTGTTTTTGGTGTTGGGTACCAACAGGTGTTTTTGAATACATATAAAATTTCTTGATTTCCGGTTTTAACTAGATGTGTTCTGTTTAATTTTGAATTGTCCCATCAGTACCTTCATTTTATTAAGATCGCCAATTCATAGGTTGGACGGAGTGTCCAGTGAAGCCCATCCTACTAGACATCGAGGACATTGTTCATGCTGAAGGTTTCGATGAGAGGGCAGTTGGGAGATTCTGTTCATGTTCAATACCAAGAACTTTGTAATTACTCAATAAATGAAATACTAGGGTACTAAGGCGACTCCAATTGTTTCGTGTCTCACCATGAGCCCACTCATATGTGTTTCTTGCGCAGTAATGCGTGGTTCTAATCTCGAAGCTTCGCTTTGGAAAGTATATTTTCAGAAATGTATTGAGGTGAGTACAATTGTTACAAATTCTTTAGTTTTCTTGCCGGAATGCTTTGTTATAGTTTTCCAGATTACCTTCCAATGGTAAGGAAACAATATAGTTCTTCATAAACATCTTAACAGGGAATGTTTTGGTTTCTTCCTTGATAATTAGGACATTAACAGAATCCTGAATGATACGCGGGCCAGTTTGGGTTAAAAAAATAAAGTATAATAATCGATGTTTAAATATAGTAGTAAGTAGTTTAATCATTTCTAAAATTATTGAAAAGTTGGGATTTTTAAAAAAAAAAATAAGACCTGAATCCAGTTTTATTGATTTCTGCTAAGCTGGTGCACTGGTTGAAAAATTTTAAACTTATTTAGTGCCAATAGGAAATAATAATGTTATCAAAAAGAAGAATATTTTAAGTTCTAAGAATTATAAACTGTATTACCAGGATTATGAAATTTTGCACGGGAAGATACTTTATTATTTTAAAGTAATGGAAGTGGGTGAAACATTAAATGCACTAATCGAAATTTTTAATATTCTGGGGATCATATATATGATTACATCTTTACGTCGATTCTACAGCCAATCTGATGGCTGTGGGGTTATCGCTCTGGCCTCGCATGTCAAAGGTGTCGGGATTGAATCCCTGGTTAGGCATGGATGTTCGTTGTGGTTCGGAATCCACGTTAAGGTGTAGATACTTGCCTGATTAGCAAGGGTTGTACGCAAAAATAGGTCGTTGAGCGTACAAACCAAACACTATTCTACGAAATGCAAATCTAAAATCAGTTTGATTCTTACAACTGTCACTAAAAGGTTGCACGTACACACTTTTCTTTTATTGATGCATAAAATGTATGTACAATTTTGTGATATTTTATGACTGAAGATGCTCCCTATTAAGTTTGAGGATGTATGATAACATTATTTAATTTAATTTAGAGATTTTTAAACAAAAATATCAAGAGAAAACTCACGAGAAAACTTGCCGTTGAATATCCAATATCTAACCAATATCGTTATTTGGAGTCAAGATGTGAACTTCCCCTATAAATATTCACTCTACCTTTTAGGCTCTGAAGCAATTCATGAAGAATTTTATTTCATAACATTTACTTATGCCATCGATATCTTTTCCTAACTTAAGTGTTGTCTTGAAGCTGAAGCGAATCGTTTTAATCAAAACATGGAATGTGTACAATAAGACAATTTTTTGTAATTTTATTGTTTTAAAAAAGAATACAATAAACATAATAAGTTTTACAATTTCATTATTTAAAAAAAGGATGGATAAATTTCAAATGATTTTATTTATGTGTTGGATCTTCTACTAAATTACTGATACTTTCAAAACAACTAGATCTTATTCACCAGATTCACCTAACTAAAGAGCGAGATCTTACTATAAGTGAAATTTCTAAAAAGATATACATACGTAGAGAGACTATGCAAGGATCAACTGTGAAATATTTATTGCGGAGCATTCATAATAACAAACTACGCAATCTAGGCTATCCTACAAACTAGGACATGAATTTCATCGTTATGGCTCTTTTTATGGTCCCTTTGGATATACTTTGGTTCTGGGTTGGATAGTAATTGGGGAGAGCTTACGAAGATCTGTTGAGATATTTATATGAGTAGAAAGTCGTTTTCTTGCAAACTCATATATACTAAATAAATAGAAGAAACAAATATTAGGTTATCTAAGTCTCAAGAAATTCTCTACCATCACCAAAATAATGTAACTGAAAATTATTTAAAATGCAATTTTAAATAAGATTTCTAAGAAATAATAGCAATAAAATATATTTGCATGATGTTGTACCTAAAATTGTTAATAATATTATATTAGTTTTTTTTACCTCTCTAACTGCATGCAATATGTCCTGTAGACGGAGTAGATAGACATATGAACACATACCTAGAAAGATAGACACACGTAGAGAGACATACGCAGGTCAATAGTTAAACAGAGAGAAGAAGAAAAAAAAATTAGCAATTGATGAATCAATTCACAATGTCATACATGGACGTTGTTGGAGGATTGGTATGTCCTTTCGAAAATACCTAGTGGGGAATTGATCGTGTCTGATACTACATCAATTCTTGTACCGGGTCTTCCAGGGAATCAGTAGGCATGTCATAAAAAATAAAGTTTGAGATGATCTCACTAGAAAAGAAAGTAAGAGAATTATGTACAGCTAAATCAATCGCTGGAAATAATTTTGGGTAAAAAACTTGCTACTTCTTGGATATTGTCCTTGTTTTTCGATTGAATAAATTGATTTAAATAGTGGTTTCCTACATTAAACTTGTGTGTGATGAAGTGAATTTTCTCTTATCTTATTTGGCGGTAGAGTTCAAAGGCATATTATGAATTCTCTGGTTCATAATCCAAAAAATATTACTTTTCAATAATTGACGTGCGCAAAATGAAACTTATGGAGCTATAAACGATTAAAGTGTATGAATTCATTGTGTTCATCCACCTTTTCACAATACATTATATACTCTACCTTATTATCTTAACATAAAGGTTCTAATATTTTTACGTTCTTTATTAAAAACCATTGAAAGGCGGATTTATCCACGTAACTAGAATCCAAAATTAGCAATGTTTCATTGTTAAAAAAAGTTCCAAGTAGAACAATTAGGCATAAAAAATATATGAAATCTCAAAAGCTAGATTTCAAGCTACCGCTTGTCATTTTTTTTTAGCAAATATGCACCCAATAAACTGGACCGGAAATATTGCAAAATCCCCGTAGATAACAAGGTATTAGTATTCATAATTATTTGGAAGGCTTCAACGTTAGTAATTTATTATGTAAAATCTCTAGAAACATCAAATACAAGCCCCTATTTTTTACTCTGTCATTCAAATTAAAATATATCCAATACCATAAATTCAAAATGTATTTAATTGTATGTTGAAAAACAAGTCATATATGAATGAATTTGTACTTGCGGTTTTTATCAATATTGGGAAGTATAGACCTCGATTGAATCCATATCACAAATACAACCACCATTTATTCAATAGAACCACCACCTGATCAATACAACCACCACCTGTTCGATACAACCATTAGCTATTCAATAGAACTATCCACTGTTCAATTGAACCACCACCTGTTAATAAAACCATCAACTACTCAATACAACCACCTAAAACAAAGATAACCTGTTGAGTGAGCAATTGACCATTCGCAATTCTGCATCATTTCTCGGTTTCTAGTCGAATTGAGATTTTAGGATTCCCGCAATATTTCAATAGAATTTGAAAATGTTATTATGCAATGGTGAGTGCAATACTGTCTGTTAATCCTTATTTGAATTTAACATTAATTATATTTACGGTAACAGATGTCATTGTGTTTTTTCCCTTCAACTTTGCTTTTTCAATGCTTGTTTTTTTCAGCTTCAAAATACTTAGTCTTTTGACAAACCAAAAATCAAGTTATTTGTTTGAATATTGCATTTTGCACAAGCGATATGCTAAGTTGACATTGAAAACATTATGTTAATCGTTTTACAAATAAACAGTTATATTTATTGATTTGGGGATCATTTAAACAGAGTAGCTAATTCATTATTCATATTTGGTCACAATTTCTTCCTGGAAATGTATATAGGGGAAAAATGGCATAATGTTTGTAGAGATAAATGGACCATGTTTCTAAATATTACTACTGGTCACGGGCACACTCCACAGCCTGCGCATTTAAGATTGCTTAGAGGAATTACATTTTTGAAGTTCACCAATATTAAATATTGGATTTTTTTGTTGAAATTTAGGTTTTCTCAACGTGCTTAAATTGAAATTTATCTCTTTTATAATGCTGCCATCCACTAAATACAATCACAACTTCTCAACATTTCCAAACTATTTATGATCTTTCTAACTTCAATTTCCAAAAAAAAAAAAAAAAAAAAAAAAAAAAAACACCTAATGCGAAATTGTAAACAACTCTAGTAAACTTCAAAAATACAAAGAAATAAGCTATTTGTCAGAAGCGAAGTTCGTAGCAATTATATTAATACATCATTTATCAATTTTGGTTTTGTATTAAAGGGGGAGGGTTCCTCATGAAAAAACTCCATCAAAATATAATACATAAGGTTACTTTTTTGCACTTTATTTTAATACGTTTAATCTCATATTAGGCAATTTTTTTCCTACATTATGAAACGACCCACCCATGATGGAATTTTCTTTTCCTACAACACGGTATTTTCTATTTCCTATGAGCAATGTGTAGCAAGTACTAGTAAAAAATGAATGTCAAAATTTTATAGCGCAGGAAATATTTATGATCTTACATATACTAGTGTAGAATTTTTACTGTAACTTAACGTCAAGCAGATTTATTGAAATATTTTATCACCATGAAGTATTGATCTGTATTTGCAGTAGTGTAAGATTTGGTAAGGGAACAGAACTTTAATATTTTTCCAAAAGTTTGCCTTTGGAAATATTTTTTATCAAATAAAGAAAGTCAAATATAATAATTTTTAGAAACCATTTGAGTTTTTACAAAATTTTTATAACATTTCATTGAGCATTCAAATTGAGCAAAAACAGATGAAACAATTTCAATTGTGATGCATTGCTTGCAAGAGCTTGGCCTCAGTAAGTGAGGGCAAAATATATATTTCAAAATGAAGTAAAGATTATTTATTAAATCTCTAGTATTGTGTCAGAAACTGTCGTAAAAAAAAATATATTCCTTTGCTTGCCTTTGATATCTCTTACTGAAACTCTTGAACGATTGAATTAATTTTTTTATATTATTTTTAGTTTTAATTACTATTTAATTTTTTTTTAGTTTTCGTGTAATTAGAAATGTATTCTATATTTAATTTTGAAACAACAGAAAAAGACCCTTCAGAAATGGGTTTGTGAAAAGTGAGACTGCATTTACATACATAAATTATTTTGGATAATGAATTGGAAAATATGTAACGAGTATATACTGGTTTTCAATAAAAAAAAAATCTAAACATAATTCTGAATTTAGAGTATATTAAAAAAATAATTCAGAAGTGGAAGGGTATATGTATACAAATATTTGTGCATGGTGAAATTGCGCAATATTCCATTTTCAAATCGTACAATTCCCTTTTCTGCCAAATAATTTAGCAGGCTAAAATTCCCTCCAAAATAAAAAGAAAACTATTGAATATTTTTGAAAACATTTAAAAGAAATAGGATACTATAACATCAAAGCATGCAGCGTTCAATGATTTCTTAGATTAAATCAAAGAAACATCACATTGTAATAATATTAGATTACTTGCATCCATTGTATTGTGTCATTAAGAAGTTATACTTAAATTGACTCTAAAATGCAGAGTCGAATCAATATTTGGTTTTTTTAACAACTTATGCTGTATTTCATCTGATAACAGTTCAGCTAAGTTAAATAGACGTGATTTCCTAATTTCCCAAAAAATATTGGACCATCTTCCACTTTCCTTTTTTAATACTATTCTTATTCTGATTCATTATATAATTTAAAAAATATGCAAACTTTATAAATTGCCATAAAAGCGTTTTATATAATTTACAAAACTCATTTTTTATTTTTTTTCATTATTAAGTAATCATACACGGCATTCAATAAATAATAAGTTTAATTTTTCGTTCAAAAAGCTGAATAAATATACCAAAAGTTATTGTTATTTTAATAAAAACCACAATTTACTGAGAATACTGCGGAGAATAAAATGTAGTTACTTTTTATCATTCATATCAGTTCCCCAAGCCAAATATTTCTTCCCATCTTCGCAGTCCGAATATAGGATTTAGGAATTGACAAGTAACGCCCGAAAAAGGAGCATTGCTTTGAGAATTGACATCCAGGACAGCAAAGCCGAAAAACGTAGCCGCTTCTGTTCACAAGTCTTCAACGAGAACGACAGTAACTTCCGTAGATAACCCCCCCTCTGCCACTCAAAACTCACCATTTGTTCCGATACCCGTTCATTTATTCATTGAGATATACACGTTCCGGTGGGGATCAATTTACTCGACTTGGATTTTAATAGAGTTCTTTTCGAAACAACACACTTGGCGAACTTTGATCCAGAAATAGTTTCGCATACTTCCTGATGCCATTATTTTTACAGTTCGTAGCTATACTGAATATTTTTAAATCCTTTATATTAACTTCGATTTTGTGTATGTGTGTGGGTGTGGCGGGCAAATCTGTGGAGGCCTATTTAACCACCTGGCCGTCATCCAATAGCTCTGAAACTTGGCAGTTAGATTCGATGTCGATGACAATGCATCCTATCAAATTCTGGCTGATGTCACTGTCACTAAGATGTCGCTTTTACGGAATTCTAATAAACCAACTTGCCGTCTTTCAATCGCGCTGAAATAACGTTTAACTGATCATTGATCTCTCTTGTTGCTAACATTATTTTATTCAAAATAAATAAAAGATATTTGGATGAGAGTGCGTAAATTCACATTCATTTTTAATAAATAAATTTCGAAAAGTACTTTATCACACATTTTCCTGATAGAGATATTTTTAATATTTAAAATTAGATGCAAACACCAAGCACACGCTGGCAACAAAATCGGCTCTGGGTTAATGAATATAAGAATGTCTATGCATATAAAGGATTTATATTAAACACTTTTTTATGGGTTATATTATTTAAATTGCATTTAGATGCGATTATTTATTGCAATTGCATTTAGGTGCCGATAGTTTTTTCTGTCAAAATATCCTCATTGAAACATAAATGACATACCTAGCGAACTTTGATTAATGAATGTTTATGCTTTTATTTCTGATGATATAATTTTTAATTGTTATGATGATAAGTAGATATCGTCAATGAACTGAATCAGCATATAAAGTACGGCTAAACATTTATTTTACACAAAACAACTTCGGTTATATATGAAATAAATCAAAAATACATATTAACCACATTTTAAGAATCATACAAAGATTAAAACTTTATGTAATGATAAAACTTACACCCGGTACCAAATATTTTAACTTCATTGTCTCAATAAATATAACATTAAAAAAAGTTTCCAAAAATATTTTAGGAAAAAAAGATATTTGATCACAGTATGAAAAGGATAGCTTCAGGTAATAAAAAGACTTGAAAGTGGACACATATCTAGAATGTAACCTATCTACACCAAGAAAAAGGTGTAATATTTAAGATCTGTTGATTAATTTTGAAATCGTTGCTAACTTAAAAGTTAATTAAGCCTATCCTTATAATTATGCTTATAGGTTTGATAGAAGTCTTAAATTGTAGAAGTGTACAAAAACTATTTCATTATGATGCATCCACTGTACCGAATTTGAAGGTTTTATTGTAATCTGTTCATTGAATATACATAAAATATTAAATCTTGGGTTCACAAAATTAAAAGGATAGCAATATCAAGATTTGAAAATTAGTACATATTTAGTATGTTATTTCTATATTTATAATATTTCAATTGCGACGATTAATTTTGAGGTTATGATTTATTTTAGTGCCGATTAAATTAATTTATTAAATCCTTATAACTTGATATTGGACATGATGTCTTATACAATTACACTAAATATGAAGCTTTTATCGCAACAGTTAATTAAATAAAAATTTAAAAGTTAATTTAAAACACCATCTTGAGAATTTTAAAAATTTATCATTATTATAATTCTGTTTCAAACACTGAAAGAAACAAACTAATTCAATGTACTTAAATACGCATCACCGAATTTGAAGCTTTTATTATAATTTGTTTATTATATATAGATTTTTCAAATACCATCTAAAACGATACTTCAAGAATTAAAAACACGCACTAATTCTAGCAAAAGGAAATTCCTCGGAAATTTAATAACCGCCAAAAAACCATAACCCCAAAAAAGCTGTATTATTTAAGGTTCATTTCACCTATGCATGTGTGGGTATGAAAATGTCTAGTTCCTATTTAATGACTCGATTATCATTTGATTCAAATAGACACAAAAAATAGGGATGTGGTACATCGCACAACTTTCAGTTACACTATAATACTGGTCACTACATTTAAATTTGACGTGGAATAGTGTTATTACCATTTTCATATTTTCATTCATTTAAGAAAATGGCCAGTTTGGAGATATTTTTGGTGATAATTTAAACATGGGGGGAAAAAACCGCCAAAATTACGAATTTGGCTACTTTTCGATATTTTTTGCATTATCCTATCTTGTAAAAGAAACAGAAGAGAGGAGAAAACGGTCTTTGATGAGCGGTACTCAAGACTATGTGTTAAAGTTTAAACTTTTTACATAGCATTTTTACTGGAATTTCGGAGGTGGTGAAGTTTAAAACATCTTAAGAGGCATACCATAGTGATTTTGATCAAAATCTTGAGAGCGTGTTTTAGAAATTGCTGAAAAACATAATTTTTTCATTTTTGTGCAAGCGCATATTGACGAAAATCTTAATGACAGGTCCCAAGGCCACCGCTAAACCATACACTAAATTTGAACATTGTAGATCAATTCGTTCGGAAGATATACCGACCACGTACGCACAAACACTCAGACACACGGACACACAGGCATGCATTTTTTCTAGACCACTTTTTTGAAGTGAAAATGTTCCAAACCAGGAAGAAATGCAAAAAAAAAAAAATCGAAAACAAATTTTGACCGAAAACAATACTTTCATTACCCTATGTTAATATATGGGTAATTGAAAGTAAAAATAAAAATGCAGTGTTATTCAATGGCCCCTATGGTTATGGCTCATAATACTGTGTAAGTGGGAATATTCGGAAGTCCTTTGTTCGTATACTAAAGTTTTAGCAAGCAAGTTTTCATTTTTTATATTTTTCCAATAAAAAAACTTTGAGTAAATAAGATAATTCGGAATAATTTCCAAAAGTACTGATTTATCAACATGCTGTAAAATCAAGTTCGTGGTGTTAATTAAATTTAAATAAATATATATATATGTATATATAAAAATACAACCTAACTATAGTGTTTTTCTAAAATTCTTTAATTTTGAGAAAAAAAAATAAATTTGCATTATTTTAATAATTTTAATTGTATTTTAAAGTATTTATTGACTAAATGTTTGCTAAATTTCACTCAAGTTGTACCTTCAGTGCCTTCACTATTGCAATTATAGAGCTTGTAACGGATTGAGCAAGGCGAACAGACACATATGTAATACATTTAAAAGTATTTATTTACCCTAAGGAACACTAAAGACCACTTTTTAAAAATACAATTTAAAAAAATCCCCAATGGACTTGAACCACTTTTAATTCCAACGTAAATCTTTTCCTACCCATAATATTCTAATTTGGAAAACTTCCCTGTCTAAACACCATGCCGCGCTTTCTTTACTTTGTACTCACTGACAAAACTTTCACCACTTAATACTTGTCGTCCAATCGATAACATCAATATTGGTCCAAGAATCCTTGCGCATGTGGTTATCGATTACAGACCTGTTTCCGTCGCTTTCGAGAAATGACGAAAAATTACGATTTTGAAACAGTAAGTTTCAAAAATTTTAAGACTGTCCTCACACACAATAGAGATCAATTTTTAAGTCTGAAACTTTGAATCCAGAAAAAAGGGGAGATTCTCATATATGACTACACTTCTGAAGTTTTGTCTTGAATATCCAGTATTTTGATGGCAAGTTCTCCGAGTCATTAAAAAGTGCAGCTCCAAATATACCAATATCGCTTGCATTAGTTTTATATAATATGAATGAATAATATGAATATGATGACTCTTTTGGTAACATTTATGAATTTGGACTAAGTGGTGAACTATCGACCCCTTTAATATAGACTACTGTTTGTACCAATCACCAATCTACAAAGGCTTTCGAATCTTAAGTATGTCAACCACTAGCTAAAAATAAAATATAACGTACTTAATAATTTTTGATTTTCTTCTTTCACTTATGACTTTGGAAAAAGTGCTGACATTGCTCTATCAGCATAACTTTACATACTTCTTAATCAATACAAAAAATTATGCACCAAGTAGTAGGGCAAATGCTTTAACTTTATCCTGTTACGAATATTGAGAAACCGAGTTTTTAAATATTAAGGTTAATTTTTATAATATTTAGTTAATATTTTTAAAAAATCTAAAAATTAGTGTATTTTTCCATTAATAAAAAATGTCGGAAAACTAATGCTCTAAATTTACATTTCTCAGAATCATTTGTAAGTGAAAAATACCACTTTAACCTTTAAAAGATCATTTTGAAAGTTAGAACAATCAAGAAAAGTTTAACACTTACGATTTTCTCAAAGAAATGTCCCATTCTATGAAACTTCGATGAGTCAAATACTTTGGGGAAACGAAAGGGATTAAACCATTAATAAGTATCTAATGAGTTAAAAGAACTGAAATTGGAAACCATTTTGAAGTGGTATCAAATCAAAAACTAATGTCCTTTCCTATTTTTACTCTGTAATCATTTTGGGAAGGGAATTTAAGCAAATTACTGAAATTGTTAAGGGCATCAACAGTGGTGTTGAAACAAGGGACTAAAATTATTTAATATTTAGTTTACATAAGTATTTTTCAGTTTTATTTTTTATTTAATAAACTTTTTATCAATTATAAATTGCTTAAAATACTTTTCTTTACCAATATCATATAATTTCCTTCTTATTGTAATGTTTTTAAGTATTTGAATACATATATGATCTATGAAACTTAACTTAAAAAATTGGCTATTTGATAAAAGGTAACTCCAAAAGTATGTTTAATACTATAAGGAATAACATTACTGAACATGGAGGTTACATGAAAAAAAAAAGAACTCTCCAGATTTTTGAGGATTGGACAGCTATTTCACGAACAGTATAAAACTATGCACATACAACAACATCAGCAGACAAAATAGTTGATTTGAGCTCCACTTCTGCTCTGGTAAAGAAGACTCTACTGCTATTTAATAACATTTAGATATTTCATGGAGGCTACCTCAGCACCTCAGGGACAACTTATGTGCTTCAAATGAAGTGTTAAAATAAATTAAAATTTTATTTATTTGTGATTAGTTAATTTTTTATATAACAAATAAATGTTTAACCCATATTTTTCCACAAATATATTATTAATCAGGTTTACTTCTTCAGTTAACACTAAAAAAACAGGGGTGGGGACATAACATAAAAGTTACATTTCCCATACTTTGGATTTTTTAAAAAAAATAGCAAGTAAATATGTAAAATAGAGATTGAAAACATTAAACGTAAACTTTTCCCTACTTGATACTAATTTCCTCACTTGAAGAAATAAATATTAAGCCAGTAAAAGCACAGGGTCTGAAATCTTCCCTTAATTTCAGAATCGCCCATAGGGTGTTTCGAATAAAGCAAACAATTTAAAAAATGTAAATTTATTTCTCACTCCCTGTTTCTTATTAAAATATGACGTTTTACAGTAACCTCTTACAGATCAAAGCTTCAGACTATTTGAATAAAACGGCACTTCCTATTCTGATATGTTCAAGAATTGTCTATTTTAAACTTTTCTGTTACTTTTCGACGGTCTTGTGGATAAATAAAACACTTATTTCGAAGACGAAATGTTTCGTTGAAATATAGTCTGAAGTATAATATTATGAAGACCTATGTCTGTGAAAACTACCTTATTAATGATGTAATCGCAGAGCAAGAAAAATTACCAACAAGATAAATACTACAAAATACAAAAATAACATTTAGTGCAATTTTTCCGTAAAAACTTTAGTACAATTTTTAAAGATGTATCACAAGGAAAGAATATATTGAGTGACTTAGAATGAATAGTGAAACGTCGAATCATCCTATGATGACCATATGGTGGTCATTGAGCTCACATTAGCATTTAGAAATAGTTCTAAACTTTTTGAAATATCTGTTGTTTTTCCTTGTACGTTTTCAATTTAGATAACAAACTTAAGAGAACTTGATACCCACTAAACCCAAAATATTAATTTGCAATATTTCATGAACCTTTTTCTCAGAAAATAATTGACACAAGCCTAATTTTTTTCAATGCATTTAGCAGACACTTGTTATTCTACTGAAGTGAGCTTTTAATCAAAAATCATTTACTTTTATTAGAGGAATTATTGCGAAAGTCACTCACAAGGTTTTTTATGAAATAAGCCAGACAAAAATATTTTTAAAATAACAAAAAATGTTATTCAGTATATACAGATATATAAAATGAAAGTGTGAAAAAAAATTTGAGTTACATAGTGTGTGCAGTTTCTGAGAAAAAGGTACATGAGTAAAAAAAAAAAAAAAAAAAAAAAAAAAAAAAAATTAAGTTTCGAGAAAAACTCATTTTAAGAAAAAATTTACTTATGCTAATAGTTCAAACTTTTGTCTTCAAAAAATTATTAAAAATATTTCTAAATGAGATACTATTACAAATAAAGTATCATTTTAAAGAGAAAAATTTAATTTTTAATAAACAATCATAAACTCAAAATAGATTTTTTGTAAAATTTAAGGTACCAACTTCTACCTCCCAAAAAGGACTGATACATTTAAAAAACGAATAAAAATAAACGGAAGAAGATATAATAAATGTACCCTTTGCAGTATTTTACTTGGGAACTACAGAATTTTACTCTTCAATTTTCGAATACAGTTATAAAACTCTCCAACAGATGGCGCTGTTGATTGAAAAATTAAAAAAAAAAAAAATGTGCAGTGGTTAGTTTAAAAACATAATTTTACATTCTGTGTAACATGTTCAGACCCCTTTTTTTTTTTTTTTTTGTATGTTTCTTTATTCAACAGCGCCACCTATTGAGGAACTTTACAAATAGTCTTGAAAATTAATTGGTTAATATTTTCTAGTTTCCCAAGTAGAATGCAGTTTATGGTACATTTCTATCATCTTTCGTTGTTTTATTTTTTTTTATCAAATTGGTCAGTTTTTTTGGGACACACTGCAAATTTGAATATTATTAATTTTTAATCAGAATTTACAATTCAACTATTTTATAAAATACTGAAATTTGCAAGAAGACCGGAACTGTGTAAAACTTAAGTTTATTCAGTTACTACTGTATTTCAAAAAAAATATATATATATCATTTTGCAATACCGCCTAAGTCAGAAACAGATTTTGTATTTATATTCTAGGTATCAATATCCCCAAACATATTCGCATATGTTTGTTTCAAAACAGTCTGTATTCAGCGCAACTTCCATACCTCCTTCTTACCACCAAGCAAATGAAATTTATGCTCTAAAGAATACAAGGTAGATTTGTCTGGAATATAAATATGAAATTTTATTCAAATCGTGCAGAAACAGATACTCAAACGCAGAACTCATATAAATTCAAAGATGCGCGGATAGAAGAACGAGGAATTTTGTGAAGTTTCCTTATTTCAGAAAAATTGGGGGAAAAAACCACATGTTTCTTTTCCAGCAACATCCCCAGGAATTTCTAGGATGATCCAATGACATACATATTGGTAGATTCTACTTCCGCAAAAATGTAGATTTTTTCATTTATCCATTAAAACACTCTTAGTTTTTAATAAGAAATAGTTTATTTGTGTTTCTGGAAATAGAGAAAAAATGTCTTCAGGTTGATAATTTGTTTAATAAATTTTCAAGGATGATCCAATGACATTCTTATTGGACGATTATACTTCCGCAAAAATGTAAATTTCCTCATTTATCCATTAAAACACTTTTAATTTTAATAATAAATAGTTTATTTCAGTTTCTATAAATAGAAAAAAAAAGACTTTAAGTTGAACAACTTCACTAATAAAATTGCCACTATTAATTGTAAATTGAAAAAAAAAAAAAAAAAGCAAGTTGTTTGAGTGACATCGGCTGATTTTCTTTTAAAAGATGTTTGAAATTGGGAGAGAGTACACATGAAAAAACTCGTTAACTTTCAAACAAATATTTCTCTTTCGAGAAATCTTGAATAAAAGAGACAGTTTCAAACAGACTGTTTTTATTACCTTCGTTTAAGATCCAAGCGAACATTTTCTTTGTCAAAACACTTTTTTCGTTTTCGAATTTCTTTTCAGACTTGGAGTTCATAGTTTTAAAAGATAATCTTAAAATCATATATATATATATATATATATATATATATATATATATATATATATATATATATATATATATATATATATATATATATATGGTAATTATGGCGATTGACCATGTTCTTCTATACTAAGTATATTTTATCACTTTTCAAGATAAAAATTTTACATATTTGAGACCATGACGCTCTAAAATAGCTTTGACATAAGTAGAATTATGAGAAAAGACCGAATTTGCATTTTAAATATTATTATTTTTTCGAGAAAAATTAATATATGTATCCAGAGAAAAAGTTTTTAACTCCGTTTTTAGAGAAGCTGATTATTTTATTAAAATATCTATAGAATTTGAAAAACTCTTTTTTGATTCACTCTGCCTAACTTTTCAATAAAAACAAATAAATTAGTTTAGAAATGAAAAAAAAAAAAAAAAAAAAAAAAAACACACCTTATTGATTGTATTCTGCTGGCCCAAATTAGATATTGATATCAATATAAAGATGGAGTCGAGCTCTTTATTCCTGCAGAAAAATTGAGTGTCTTTATTCCTGCAGAAAAATTGAGTGTTCATTCGAAGTAATAATTTTGTGAGGCAGGTTTAAAAGATGTCTGTGTACAAATTTCCCCTATGTTCGAAATCTTCTTTTTTCGGTTTTTGAATGTTAAGAAAATGATAATTTTCCATATGGAGGTGGGGTGAATAGAAACACTAATAAGTGTTATTGGAAATGCCTACTCACATTGAGTAATTAAGATATCTTTGAAACATTCAAGATTATAAAAGTTAAATCTGTTCCAGAAAAAATGTTTCTTCCTTTTTTGGTTAACATAAGATCATCTACTTCTTGAATCCTACTGTAATTTAGAACTTTAAATATTATTTGTATATAAAAATAAACAGACTTGTATAGTTTATGAAATAATTTTATAGATAGATATGAAAGATTGAATTGTAAAAGTATTATTTTTTTGAATTTTTCTTTTCACTCTTTTTCTATCTACAAACAATACAAGACATAATTATATTTTACTCTGAAGAAATGATAAAATATTTTTCTTTTCTATAATTTTCATCCCACTATACTGATTAAATAGAAACACCAAGTTTTGAATAAAAAATTATTAATTCTACTGATTTTAGTTGCATGGTTAACTATTTAAACAAATAAAATGAAATTTCTTTTAAAATTATACGCATCGTATAAAATTAGACGGAAAAGTGTTTATATTCAATCCATTTTATGGAATTTGCTGTTTACTTTCTGAAAATTTTCTTAATAGAACAAAGCGCTAAACTAAAAAAAAAACAAAAATTCATTTTGAAAGTTGTACCTTTAAGATCTTAAATAGAGACTTTAATTTCAACAATATTTCGATATATTTTAATATATATGTTAAAAGAATGCCCTTAAACTCAGCTTTTAATTTCTCTTAAATTGTGTTTTTCAATTATTATTATTAATATACGTAGTTGTAGTTTTATATGTATCAAACGGTTTTGAGGTGACTTACTGTCTTCTACAACCTTGAGATCTTGTTACCTTGATCGGCAACTAATACCATTGATGCTACTAATGAATTGTTTTTAAAGCGTTTAGTAGCTGTTAAATTCAAGCCTTCCTACTGACTGTGTTCCCATTCTTCAAGATTGCTGTGTTCAATATCGTAACTCTCTATAACTTGGATATGGTGGAATAATTGGACTATCACAATACACATCCCCACACAGTAATTGCAGTTAAGCGTGCTTTTCTAATTAGTTACTTACAGAGTGTCCAGCGAAGGACTCTCTGATTTTAATACAAAATAACTTGAAAACGGAGAAGAATGAAACAAAGAGTACAGTTATTCTGTAAAAATACGATACAGAAGTTTCAAAATGTTACATATGTTTCCAACAGATTGTACTGTAGTGTCGAAATTCTTGAAGTATGTTTTAAACTTGTCCCCTGCAATCAGTCGTTACAATTACACTAACATCCTTTCACGTTTAAACAGTGGAACTGTTCGAAGACTAATTGCTATGAGCTTCCAAGCACTCTTGATTCATAAGAACTGCTTTGTGAAGCACCACCTGTTGATAATACTTGTAACAAATTTGAAAATTTAGTATAATATTTTTACAGCTTTCAAAATGAACATACTTTTTGTTTCATTCTTCAATCGATCAATGTTTTTGAGTTATTCAATTTTAAAATCAGGGAGTCCTTTGCTGGACACCATGTAACAAAATCCTCGTACTAGTCCATAAAAGAATGTCCCAGTCAATTGTGCATTATAACAGTTTAATTTAGACTATCTACAATAAATCATAAATTAAATTGAAAGTAAACTTGCCTAGTTTTTTTAGACTATTAAATTCATAATTAAACATTTCTGTATCTCTGAAGAAAAGCGCACTACGTCAAAAATTTTTGAAATTGTGGTTTTGCCACCATCTTACTTAACACTTTCCGATCTTTCTGAATGTTTCTGAAACTTTCTGATCTATGAAGCAAACGCTCTTTCTAAATGAAGCACCATGTCCTAGGTTAAATAATAACCGATTTAGACGTTTTTTAAAAGCGCTATGTTCCATCGTTACAAAAGAGAGAAAATATCGTAATTGTAACGTTAAATTTGGCTCTTCTGTAAAATTTTCTTTTTATGATATAGTACGCTTTTCTTCCGGGATATAGATTTGTGAATATAAATTACACAAATTTAAAAGTATTAAAATTTATAACTGAGGCATTCTTTTATGGACATACTGTAAAACTGTAAAACTTTCAACAGGTTCTCAAGCTTTTCAAAGTATCATCTCAACATGAGGAACTCCATTTCACACTGTAACTGATGCAAAATCAGCATAGTTATCTTTAACAATCTCGCGAATAAGCGACATCTGAAAAAAGAGCAAAGATTTCAAACGTGGTCACTTCCCATTCACCTTTAGATATTGAAAAAAGCCAGTGCCTACTGATTTACATTTTCTCTTTTCTTGTGTAAGATCATAATAGTTAAGCAGTTTTATATTAATTTTGTTTTGACTAATGCAAAATACAAAATGATGTTTTCTCTGTCGAATTTTTCTCGTATCATGTATCAATCCACATCGATCATAAATAGTGTAGAAGTGTCAAAGATTGATTTTTATATGAATCAAAGATCCCCTCTCCTCTTTTTGCGGCATTTCACGTTTTATTTATTTTTTTCGCGAGTGAATCTACGCTGGAAGCAGATTTATGCGTAAGTTCACCCGTGACGGCAATAAAAATTGATTTACAATACGTGACACAAGGCAACGAGGCTCCTTTGATTCTTAGCATAGATCACTAAAGAGCGGGAAAAGAGAAAAGTAAAAACATCGCTGGTACGATTAATTGTATTTTAGATTGCAACTATTTAAATGAATTTGATTTCGGTGTCTTTCCATTATAAATCAATGTAAAGTGGCTCAAGTAAAGTGCATATGCAATCCAAAATAACACTGCAAGAAAGAGCCAAGGTGTGTTGACCAGCTATAAAAAGCAGTGAGAAATATAAGGTGCCAAATTCAACTCGGTTTATTTCAACATAATATAATTCTTTCGAAAGATAGCTTAACGCTCCTAGATATAAAAGCAAATTTTGATTAGGTAAAAAAAAAAAAAAAAAAATTAACAAACTTAAATACATTTTTAACAATTTTCTCTGCTAGTTTTTTTATTTAAACTATTTTAATCCCTACTACCAAAGAAAACTAAGAATAATTTATTTTAAATTCACTAATAGCATATTTTCTATTCAATCAAAACCTTGTTTCACGCGTGTCTATAACTATTATATTGTCTTTTGAAATCAACCCTTTTTATTGAGTTATAAAATATACATTTTAAATCGTATTATCCAATCATAACATGTGTCTTAAAAATTATTTATTTGCAAATTTCACAATAAATTACAAGCCATGTTTTGCTAGAATAATCAATCATATGATGGCTCTTAAAAGGAAGATGTGTAAGCGGCAACATATGATTCTTTGTGTTGAAATGCGACACTGAATATCATGGTGCAATATTGTGAAGAGTTTCAGATTTGCCACACAATGGCAAAAAAATAAGGTATCTAGTCATGGTGGAACCTGGGCTGTGAGGAAGGGATGTGGGAAGTCCTAGTAAGCATCATTCCCTATACCGGCTGTGTTACAATCTTCTAGCCCAGTGCATTTAGAAACTACTTTGTATAAAACCTTGAAATTTGGTGAGTAGATACGAAAAAGATCTTTTAATGAAATAACATAAATTTTTTTATTTAATATCAATCTATTATAAATGAAAATTAAGATAGTAAAAGTCGAAACCAGGTGGAGCCACTGCATAAGCATCGAAGTATGGATTTCAAATATAAAAATAACTATATTATACGCTATTTTCGAGTTTTTAATTTATGTAATTCCATTAAGTGATCATTATCGTACTTACTCCCCAAATTTCAAGAAAGTTTCAAATTCGGTGCAAAGCTAAAGATATAAATCTTATGATACAAATTTCTTTGATTATTAGAAGCAGAGTTATAAGGTAACACAGTTAAAGTTTGCTTTTTTTGTGTGCTTAAATAGGTTCCGACTCTTTTGGCTAAATTTGGGCTAGTACACTGCTACACACCTTATATTTGGAGGTTTGCTTCACGCATTGTAATACTAATTTGGTGTAAAACGCTTGTTAAAAATTTAATGAGTTTTCTACAATCTCTATAGATAACGCATTAAATTTTAACAGATGTTTTTGACAAATGGTATTTTTTGGACAATGGAATAATATATATATATATTGACCAATTTTGCAATTTTGTTGGACCTTGAACCTACTGTTGGTCTAAAAATTTGTATTTGTATAGACAAAAAGAAGCTTTCATTTTTCAATCTAATTTGAGAATTAATCCATCTGGCTCCAATAAATTAACTATTTCATTCGAAAACATTAAAAACATATAATTCCATAATTTAAATTTAAACATCATATTGAAAAAAAAAAATATTATTTAGTTTTCAACTATTTTCATATAATACTTACCAAATATTTCAAATAAATATACCGACATTTTTAGAAATTACTTCAGAAGATTTATTGTTATTAAACCGCAACTAATATGGTCTTTTCAAGTTTTAAAATCCCATGATTTGTCTTTGAATAGTTTTTCAAACTATTCAATATTTCATCCAAGTGCGGCGTCAAAAAGAAAAATCTCCCACCAGCTTAAACAACGGTTGTTGTAAAAAAGCGTAGCTATTCTGGAGGCAAAGTTCTTATCCATAAAACTCACTTGGTTTTCTAGCGCTAGTTTTTAATGGTTAGTGCACGACCATTTGTGCCTGATAAGCCGAGTCGGAAGAATATTTCTCATCGGCCCTTAAGGGAAAGCAAGTAGTCATAATTTCGGGTACTTATCCTTTAAAGGTTAGTAAAGGAAGAGAAATCGATGGATTGCAGCTAGTTTACAGCAACCCTCGAGGTTTTCTGAAGTTTTAATAGTTGCTTTTAAGGATTAGTTATTTGAATTTTATAAGCCGGGGAGTACTTAGGTTTCTCAAGAAAGAGAAACCTTGAAATTAAGAAAATTGTGGAAATGCTAAAAATGGCAAACTGTTATTATTTAAGTTAGAAACAAATAAACAGGTGGAGTAACGTACCATGATGCATCTAAAGAATTTATGATAAACCAAAGAATAAATAGACATTTGAGAAATTATTTTAAATTAAAATATTTAAAAGGGGAAGATTTTTTTTATAAACTGAAAAAAAATTAAATTAATAATTTTAGATACAGTTTACACTATTTCATAATGAATAAAAAAAAATAGCCAAAAAACTTACTCAAACAGAGCTAGAGTACTTATAATATTGTAGTCCCTATTATTCATGCGACATCTATTTCGAAATGTTAAGCAAATCATAATTTTCCTAATGAAAAGCATCCTCCATAACGAGTACTTTAATTCAAACCAACACATATATACCATTTGTTGATATTATATTAATTTTCGAAATGTGTCATATTTTTTTGACTTATTATTCCCTATTATATCTTACGCTTTTGGTACGTAATGAATTCGATCCTCTATTAACAAAGAAATAATAAAGAAAATGATAGTGGTTCTTCAAATTAATAATTAATTCTTGCTAAAATAACGAGGTAAAATTAAAATGTATTGATATTTATAGGTATATGCATACGGGGAGTACATCAAAATCATTGAGAGAGTGGCTATTAAAGTTTTTGTGTCACACTACATACCTTTTTCATCAGTCAAAATATAGGTTTTTTATAGTATAGTTCGAAGTTAGTTTAAACATGTCATCGTCATTCATTGCATTAACTCAGATATTTAAAAAAAATTACACGTTACTTCTTCATCCACTTAGCCTTTCAATTATTACTTAGTACTATCAATGGACTTATATAAAGTAGGTTTGTGTTAGCGTTTGAAAATATTTAATTAATTTACTTTTAAAAAACTATTGAGTGAAAGATAAACTTTTCTGAAAATGAAACATTGAGGAGCGTTCCCGCCCTCGAAAGGAAAAGTTTTTGTAGTTAGACAAATGAAATTAGTTATATGTTGTAGAAATATCAAATAACATTTACGAATAGGTGTTTGGCTGACACAAATATTTGGGGAAATGGGGTAGATTCCTGTTGTGAACCAAAAGATATCATATATAAAAAAATTATATATCTAAATTGGAAGAGATTAATGTCTAATGGTTCTAAAATAAGATTGAAGATATCAAAACAAGAGATGATAAAGGGTTTTGAAAAATAAATCAAACGCATTTATGAAATTTTAACAAAATACATACATTATTTCACTAAAATAAATGTAGGATACAAAGTTTGTCAAACTAAATTACGGATATAAACTGAAAATAGAATAGAGGTTGCAAGTTCGATAAATGATTTGATTTCTTAACAAATAATAGAAGCAAATTAATTTGATATTCCTTACTTTTAGAGAATAAAGTGAAAGAACAACCAAATAAAAGACACATAAGGGCATATTGTAGAAAATAGATTAATTTATAATTTCATTCAATTCAAATCTCTACTTTTATTAAATCAATCTAACTGTAAATGGGTTTTAACTCATATTTGTTAAAATACGAGGAAAAGCAAGGGTTTGAGGAAAATTAACCTAGCCTGAAAAACTTTTGGATCTATTCCTTTAGTAGATTTTGAGAATGAACTGCATCAGAAGCACTCATTTTAAATACCCTTTATATAAGGTTTGAACTGTCTTTAATGCTGTATTTTACTCCCGATCGTTTCGCTGTTGCAACTCTTCTACTCTGATATTTATAGGACGTTTTGTAATTGAAATTTCTTCAAGCATGAAGCTTAGGCAAACATTTTGATAGCAAACGGCTTAGATACATCGCGATTACTCGGAGAGAATGTTTCTGGAGTAGAAACAAACGCCAGGTCGAAATGTTTAAGTCGACTTAGTTAAATTAACTCGACCAGACATAAGTCAGGTCTAACAGCTCACGTTTCATCAATTTCTGCTAATGTTATTTGCATTTTACGTATCTAATTAAATCTTTAGACCTCTAAGTGTATATTATTTTATACTAAGGTAATCTTATCTGGGACTTCATTCTTTTTGGAGCAGTCGTTTATTGAAATGTTGTGGCATTTATAGGATGTGAAGAAACGACTGAATTTCCTTATTATTCACTTACTTTAGAAAAAAAAATAAAGCTTTTTTGCTAATCACTGTCGGGTATGAAAATAAAAATGCATGGGTCTAAAAATTTTTAAAGTTGAGACTCTTTTTAGCACAATAATAAAAACTGAAGTACCGACTCCAAACGCACCAATGACATTGAATGAAATATCAGAAACCCGCGCATTTCCAATTGAAGTAATTAAACCCTACCTACGTCATCATTGATTATTGATTTGACATCAATTAGAATTTTCCAATTTTTATTTTATTTATGAAATTTATTTTAGGTTCGCATTGGTCTAAATATCATTTGTTATATCAGTTTGTTTTATTATTATTTAATTTGACCATAGTCATTAAACTTTAATACACTTTTCCAGTGACCTAATATATAGACTGATGAGCTCAAAAACAACTAGACATCAGAGAAGAGTTCGAATTAGCACTAAGTGCCTTCTGGAATACTTTCTGAGGAAAGCGTGTAAATTTTTTATCTGTAATAGGTTATGAGAGTTTATAATAGTATTTTATCAATAAATTAAAACTAAAGACCATCAATTACTTTAAGAATTTATGATAGGATTATAGCATTAATAAAGTTGTCACTGAGTTCATTTACGGTATTTTTTAACCAAACCAGTGAACAATCGTATTAATTTGCCAAATTTTCATTTTTTTTATTGTTTTAAAAAAAATATTTATCGAACTGAATTGAAAGAAATTATAAGTGAAAATCTACCTGAATGATAACTTTTAATAATGAATGAAAAATGATGACAGTTTCATCTCAAACATTCGGTTCTTTACATTCGGTTTTCTAGATGAGGACATTTTCCCCGTCAATTGAAGTTTGAATCAATGTAACTTTAAATCTGTGTAATATAAATGTGTGGAGAATTTAGTGGTGTTTTTAAATTAGTTTTCTTAATTATAACTTTTTAAACTATTGAGGCATGAGTTTTAAAAACGATTCCAGAATTAAAAAAAAATGATAAAATATTATTTGATGTTTTGGAGTTAGATTTTTTATCAATAAAATTTAATGATGATTAAGACCAAATTAAAAAGACAATTTATTCTATGAATATGTGTGAATTAATTCATATTTAAAAATTGAAAATTGAATATGAAGTTTTGGTTTAATATCAAACATAAAATAAGTTAAAATTTTAACTTAATTTAAATTCTCAAAAAAATTAAAAAGTACTGTTTTATTATGGAATAGTTTATCCAATTGCAATAAATAAAATACACTTACTAAAAAAATTCAGAAAAATCACTTTAGAATTGGTGAATTTGAACTTTTGTCTCTTATACCCTCTAAAAAAATACTTAAATATTCGCCTTTAAAGAAAAATGGTTACACAAATAAATCACTATACATTAAAGTTCCCCTCAAAACGTTATTTTAGTAGATAATTCATAGAAAACAGCTTTTGTCGATTGACCGTATGTAAGCCAATTTTTTCCTTTTTTTCCGCTGACTGAAATAACGCATTCTTACCATCATTCGATAATATCAGAAAGGTGATTGGATGGTTTTTCCTATGCCTAGACATTTCATTTTTATCCAATAAAATCTAATATTTTTTCATAGAAGAGAACCTCGGAAATGTTTCAAAGTTCTCGACGGTTTGTAACGATGTATTTCTTAAGTAAAAAACATGCCATCCTCTTAAGGGAATTCGGTAGCTAGGTAATGCTTTATCTCGTCAATGTTTATTATATTTCAAATTTTATAAGCAGATAGTTACATTAGAAATATAAAACAATATCATCTTTCTTTGTTAGAAATATTGCGTGCAATGATGAAATCCAATAATAAAACAAATATTTTTCAGGGACTTGAAACATTGTTTACATTTATCTTTTGATGTGTGTTTAAATTAAATAAAGAATTTTTTTTCAAAAGCATTTTATCATATAATTTATTTAGATGATAAAAGAAGTTATTATGTTTTATATCGTATTATATATTAACAAAAACAGAATTCAAGTATGCAAATTAAAATGAATTTATCAAAAACATTTAAAGAAAAGAATAAAATGCTCAAAGTTCTTGGAGTATCACATAAAATCATAACTTATTGTAGAAAATGCGTTTTGTAATTTGTTTCAGAAGAACATTACCGGGTAGAGTTGTTATAAATTTAAAGTTATAAATTTTCCTAGCAGTGTAATAATTTTCTTGAAGAAATTAATTGTTTGTTTATTTGAATGCAAATAAAATGAGTAAATTTTAAGAAAAATGTCCAACTTTTATTGCTTATAAGTTAACATAAAGTAATTTTAATTTATGTAATTTTTAAAATTTTTAATAGTTATAGAATCGTTGTATATTTTAAGCGTTAATCAAAAATTATTATGGAATAGATGAAACTAAAATATACAATCTACTTATCTAATGCAAATGGAAGTAAGCGAAACACAGAGGTACGTTTAAACTTACAAATAATGCTGATACTCAAAATTGGTTAAAAATGTCTAGCAAATAAAGTAAATAAGTACTTATTTAACTTTTCATGAACAACAAATAAATTAAATCTATCATTTAACGATGGAATATACATATTGCATGTAAAATACATTTGTTATCATGAAAACTTGCTATGATATACTTTCTTATGCTAATTCTATTGTACTCTTGTTGTGATGAAGTTAAATTACGAACAATTTATATTTTACTCTGCAAAAACTTTTTATGAAACATGATTTTTTCATGGGACACTGATTATTATTCATGGACCAAAAAACATGTGATAAAATTTTAAACCTCTTTTAATAAAAAAAAATATTGGATGGCAATCATCTTTTAGTTGCAAGAAAATGCTCATTTTTTAGAATACAGGTATAAAAAAGTTCAGAAACAGTTAAAGGAATATTATATGAAAAAAATTAAAAGTTCAGCAAAATTATTGGAAAAAATTAAAGTTAAGAAAAATTATATGAAAGAATTAAAAGTTTAGGAAAATTATATGAAAAAATTAAAACTTTAGAAAAGTTATATGTAAAAATTAAAACTTTAGAAAAACTATATGAAAAAATTAAAACTTTAGAAAAATGTTCTTAATTGTGCATTATTTTCTATCCTTAAAGAGTCATTCATCTAATCACTCGTCAAAAACACTAGTAACAGGTCCTAAGTAGTGATAAGTGATTCAATATCCGAACGTACTTTTCCCCCAGGAAGTTTTAATACAGACTTACCAATAAAAATAAACTAATCTCACAGGCTTGCTTTTAAACTGTGCTAACGTCAAACGAGCCGGATATAGTTTGGGACTGGGATCATCAATTTTAAAAGAAGGAAATTTCCGATATCCCTAAAACGGAAATTCCAGCGGTCCACCGCTAATATCCATCCTTCCGTTGCATGTACCAATTAATGATGCTTTATCGTTCAGACTAATGTGCTAATTACAAGAACACTAATGAATAAAACAAGAAAATTGTGACCAATCGTTATCCTTCCGATCTATATGCTTGATAGTTAGAGAGGATGCGAAAACTAATGGTGTATGTTTTATTAAAGTGGTTTGTGGTAGTCACTGTTGCACCTACTCTGCATAAGCTAGATGGTGTACTTTAAAAGGGAGAGTTCTAATTATGTTTTTTTTGTTCAGTTTGTTTCACTAACTACACAGAACATAAAAGAGTAGAACAAGAAAATTGTGACAGCTGTCCTTGCGATCTAATAAATGAAACAAGTTTACTTTGAGAAATATTTAAATTTTTGAGTATAACTTTTATTTTTCATTACTTTTTTTGAGCAAAATGGTTATCATTAATAACATAGAAAGTATCATAAGAAATTAAAATATAAATGGCTAGTAAAGTGGTTTATGCATATTTATTCAAAATTTAATACAAATATATTTACTTATTTATCTAAATATATATACATTTTTTTGATAATTTTAACTACTAACATTAATAGGACTTGTTTATATATTGTTATTTATTTATATTTTCTGTTTTTATAAAGTACTTTAAACATATTGTTGATGTATAAATTGATGTGGCTAAAAAGTTAAAATAATTTCCTTTAATATATTATATTCTAGTAAGAAATAACGTAACTTATGCTTGGTAAATACTTTAAAGTTCTCGATAAGTATAAGTTTTAAGTAATTAACAGTAATAGCAAGGCATAAAATAATTTCATAAAAAAATATATATTCTATAATACTAATATATTAATTATATTAGTTAATGAATAAATTTGTGACACGCACATTTTCAAATACTCACTAGTCAATTCTTCACGCATTTAAAAAGGAGGTGATAATGGTCCATAAGGCGACTGTAAGTTTAAGTACCCCGTCGAACATCATTCTAAATTTTAATAGAATGAGCATAAATATTAATAGATTATGGGTTTATTGGTTTGCCGGGGCAAAATTGGCTGAACTATACAAAAAATGACTTTGCATGAGTTGAACTAAATCTGATTGCCAAGTATGTTTTAACTTGCCAAATGAGGAGCGTCCTTTTTTTTTATTTGATAACTCTCTCTTTCATTTTCAATGCGGAGCAAACGATTTCACCTATTTGGAGAAAAATATTCCCATCTTTTAAAAGTGGTCAAATCGGCAACGAATATTACGTCATTGATGACTAATTTTAATATACAATTTATTTTTTAGATTTCTGCTATTTACTTTTAACTGATTTATTAAACACAATAAAATAAAGTTCTTTGGATCTAAGATATTTTGACGATCCAAAAGAATTTTTCTTGAAACAATCTATAATCTGATAATTTCCAGATTCTTTAAAAAAAAAAAATTCTAAAAGTTTCGGAATTAAGAGAGTTTGAGGTGTAACATTTAACTTTTAATTATATATTTTACTAAAGAAAAATTATAACTAGTCCTATATACTATACAGTAGTGCTACTTTTTTACCTATTTATTCTTTAGTACCTATTTTCTTTACCATTTGATACCCAAACACTACGTTCTTAAAAAGTTTTTTTTAAGTTGAAAAACTTTTAAACTTTTAAAATAATTATTTTTGTTGTTGTTTTGTCTATATTTGGGCAGGTGTGCAAATTTTAAAAATAATTTACTTTTTTGTTTTTGTTTTGTCTATATTTGAGCATGTGTGCTCTAGCGCCGTGTGCTGAAAATTCTTTAAATTGTCCAACTGGTTCCGCGTTATTTTACTGTTTGTTGTTTCGTTCGGACTGACTGACAGATATCGAAATGACTCTACGCCGCGTATTCCGATGTTAACCTTGGGGTTCGTTCCGACCTTGAAATATTGTAAAAATCAGTCATGTACATGGTTGAATAGATTTGCGTAAAGAGTTTTTGATGCCAAAATAACCAAAGTAATAGCTACATTATTATTATTTTTTTTAGAATCTTACACCTTGTTTGTACCTCACCTTCTTCAGCAACTTAATGTTCTTTTCAAGATGTGGTGACCAAAACTGTAATGCATACCCAAGATGCGGTCTAACAATTTTTATCTTCAACAAATTTTTATAAAAAAAAAAAAAAAAACGTGTATGGAAAAGGGGAGAGGGGGGGGGGGTACAGAAGTGTAATTTAAAAATAATGCTCGGATTAGGTATGACATTTTCAAAATACGATAGATCTCAGCCAATTTTTCCCAATACCAAATAACATCTGGAAGAGATGGACTCGGATATTTTTGCAAGCAAATACCTCATTAAATTAAATTTTTCAAATGTCTTCTTTCAACATGCATTAAATTAAGCCGAATATGTTGCGACATTTCTAAGAGTGTGAGTGCATCCCTTTGTTTACAATTTATTAAAAGATCCAGGCTATTTCATAAACGTGGAATTTTTTCTTATCCGAAAAAAATAATCAGTAAAAAGAAATGTTAAATAAGGGAATGAAATCTCGAAAATTGGTTCCATTTCATTTTCATAATCTTTAAGACTTATTTTCTCTTGACGTGGAAAAAATAATCAAAAGTCAACAATGCAGTATAATTATTTACCTGAGAATACATTTTTTTTTTCGATTTTTCTGAATACATTTATTTATCAGTCCCTCGGAAAGATCTTTTTTTGTTATTATCATTTATTTTAGCGAAATCCCTTGCAAATTGTTTTTTTCCTGGACTGATTCGACAAGCAGAAAACAAAACAAATCTATTGCTGTTTCTCCTCTTGCTTATTGGGAAGCGAATGGTAAAATGAATTTCCTTTTCGCTTTATAATGAGAATACCGCAAAGGAATCATTTTACCGCTACAAACAATGTCCGTGTATTTTTCAAGCTCATTATCTGCCTATTCGTTGAATTAACATATTTATGAAACAGGTGTTACTTATTGATTGCACTGGATAAAAGATTTTTTTAGCAAAGGAATTTTTCTGATTATTTTTCTATTTTGTTAATTAGAGACATTGTATTTTGAAGAAAAAACAAACTAATCTATATAAAAATAGTTTTAGTTTAAATATTTAAAGGCAAATCCAGAGAAAATGTCAGTTTTAAAGCATAACAAGAAAAAAAAAATAATCATGTAAATTTTCTTTCAATTACACTATATTTCAAAATCCACTTTTGAACTAAATTGACTACTCCTAAAAAATTCAAAATTTTTCCTTTCTTATTACTTTTTCCTACAGTAAATGATAAGTAATATATTTTAATAAACCATATAAAATGAGCTTTCTATAAAAGAAATACAATTCAATCTTTAACAATCAATAAAAAATGGGGAGTCTTCCACGGACAAAAAAAGTCATAAAACTGACCAATAGAAGAAAATGAAGGAATCTACAATATTGGAAAAAACATATGAAAAAGATGCCTTTGCATTTAAATTATTTATAAATTGCTTTTAAACAAAGAGAGTATGTACAGAAATAAGTGTATTATTTTCTATTATATTTACTTTTAGAAGAACTTCGTTTCGTGTCATATTGATCTGCATCAATTGAACAGTAAAAATCATAATTTTAAATTGTTTTCTGATAAATCGTAAAAGAGTAAATAATTATAAGTTTGAAAATTTTTAAGTTACCATATATCTGATTTTGAGAGGAATTGGAATTGCCATCCTTTACTGAAACTAAGATTATGAGTCCGTACATTTTTAATACAGGATCTAAATTTATGACTTTTTGTCGGATTAATTTTTCCCTTGTTCTTTATTATTACTCGAAGTAAAGATAAGGATTTTGGAAAATTATTAGTTTCATCTTAAGTCTTCTCAAATTTTATTTGGCATGAAAATGAGATAAAAGACTTCATCGGATGATTTTTAAATTTTACATTTACTTTGAATAATCTTTATTTCTTAAGATATGGAATCGTGATGTAGACTTTTTGCCTGATATTTATTAAAATCCTTTAATTTCCCTTGAATCTATCTCACAATTTAAGATTCTAAATCAGGATACTATTCCTTGTTTGAGATTTGTAAAAATATAATAACGTTAATATAATAAGAAAAAATACAATAACGCTAGTATAATAACAAAAAAATATAATAACTTAAAAATATAATAACGAAATATAATAACATTCCATGCAAATTTATGGTAATAAAAAACGTCAGTGGGACGCCTCCATAAATCTCCTTTACTTTTAAAGACTTACAACCCGAATATGAGTTATTACCCTATCGCTTTCAAAATGCTGAATTTGCTTTGATTTTCAGTGCAAGTTTGTGGTATTTGAAGATGTCTGGGAAGACGCCTCCAGACGATGACCAACCACCAAAGGCCGATGAACCTACACGCAGAGTATCAGCAGCTGCCATTGAAAAGATCGACAATGCCATTTGCAATGTCGTGCAGACATTGGCGAAGAACGAGAGTCCATCTGCAAGTGAGAAGGACAAAAAGAAGAGTCTGTGGTCCGCTGGAGGAGGCGATGATGGATACAGTTCCTACACAAGCACTCCAAAATCTTTAGGTAAGATTATTCAGCTTTAGTATAATTCAATAGGTAAGATTCAGGGTGTCCCACAAATGACCGATGATTTGAAAAATCAATTAAAAAAAAAAGGAAAACGATATGCTTAATTTATGCTTAATTTTCCAGCGAATTTATTCTCACCAATTTTCAAAATCAGTAGAAAAAATTGCCAACAGATGGCGCTGATGACTAGCAAAAACTACAAAACAATGATTTCACAATTACCACCGTTTGCAGCAACAACGTGGCGCAGTTTGAAGACAAAATTCGCAGACTCCGGCGAGAACATTTCAGTTGGAATGCTCTGACAAGTGACAGAAATACATTTTTCCTAGTCATCAGCACCATCTGTTGGTAGCTTTTGTAACTAATTTTGAAAATTGGTGAGAATAAATTCCCTGGTAATTGAAGCATAATGCAGCTAACCACATATTTTTATCGCCTTCCGTTTTTTTTTTAATTGATTTTTCATAACGTCGGTGGGGACACCCTATAGATTATATTCGAAATAGAGCAAACTACGAAAAAGGATAGATTGTTATACGCAAAATAATTGCGTGTTAGTCCCATTTTATCTGGAATAACAGCATATGTACGTCGGTCGTGAGAATTTAGAATGGTTTTAGTACCTATTAATTCTCATAGTCCATGTAATATTGCATTCATAATTCATGGACATTCAACTTGAAATTTTGCTATGAGTCAGATGTATAATTTGTCCTTTTATTGTAAGTTTTTCGAGTATATGTACCCCTTCATAAATAGAAAACCACTAATTCCAAGTTTTTAAATAAGTTACAAATATTCACAATAAGTAAAACACAGATAATATAACAGCTTAAATACCACAAATAAATTCAAGACTCATATTTTCAGAGAAAAACTACATTTGGAGGAAATGTATATAGTATATACCTTTTTTTTCAATTCACAATGTTTTTCAAGACAAGCAGGTACCGTCATCTTACAAAAACTAATCTTATCCAGTCTTCTTATCAAATGCCTCTCCTACAATTTTTCTTATTGTGCAAATAACTTTTGAAGTATTAAACATACAAAAACATATTCTAACCCAGATCCCCTAAGTCTTTAGGTATGACACATTAATACCTTTTGCTAAAATTGTTAACCAACTTATTTAAAACAGTTCATTCTTAATTATTAAAAAAATGCACTATCAAAAAAGGATTTCTTTTTACAATTAAAAATTCTACATAAACTAAAACATTTCAAATAGTATAAAAAAAAAAAAAAACTCATTCTTTTGAATAGAACAAACAATTTCTTGGAAACTACTTGTTCTGAAACAAGCACAACACAAGCAGTACACAAGTTTTATACTAACACTCCTATATATTAATATTTTACTTAATCATACTATTTTGAAAACAAGGTCTACTTCTAGAGAAAGTGTGAACATACTTTTAGAACGATTTCGAGATCACTATTTAGTGTTTTAATTGTAAAGACTTTTTAAATTTTTTTTTCGATATGATGACTATGTTTCTGGATTATAAGACGGTTTCAATCTTTCTATATTAGAAGGGCTATTTCTAAAAGTTTCATGGGCATTGCTTGTCATTTTTCTTTTATAATAATACTTACCAGAGTCCCCCTATCGTGGTTAGATTCCACTTAGAAAGTTCAGCAAACCAATGGAACAATAGTCCATAAATGCGGAGTCAAGGGACTTCATAGGAATATTTTGTACCAGTATAAATGCAATACCTGAGTCAGTTTTCAATTATTCAAAGAATTCAGTGCTACTTTTCGAAGTATGACTGATGCTTTGTGAAATTGAATTTCTTCTGTTAATATAGGACGTAAAACGTTATCTTAGTAAAATGATGAGTCGATTTTAACATTTTCTCCACTTTTCTTATTTTTAATTTCCTATTTTATGAGAAACCTGTGACAATTAAAAAGTATGAAAATGTTTCCCTGAAAATATTTGCATTTTTCAATCCTGAATGAAATCGAAATCGTAAAACGAAATAGTTTGAAAAAATGTGCAAAGACACTCAGTACTTAAAAAACTATATAACAAAACCTGTTGCATAACTATGTTAATCTTACCACATTTTTTCTGTTAAAGAAATTGTGTCGCATGTTGCTGGTGTAGTATCGGTAAGATAAAAAAAGTTGATAAAAATAGTTTTAAAATATTTACTACCATTCTGTATTAACCTATATTTTGCTACTGAAATGTTTAAAAAATATGTACTACTACTTTAAATCAACAATTTTAAAGTAGTTTGTAATTGCGATATAAAAAGTTTTTAATAAAGCCCGCTTACATTTCTGCACAAGATTACGTATTATTTCAAGCATTTTAAATTTCAATTTGGAGTAGAAACAGCAACATGGAACCTTGCATAACTTTAATTGATAAAATTAATCGTGAAAATATCTTTGTGTTTATATTAAACTATTTTCCAACTCTAGTTTTCAAAAGATTTCAATATCTTCGAAATTCTAAATAGATGTTATAAATTTTTTCAAATATATTTTGTTCCGGAAAAATATTTTTAAAATTTCCTACCCAAACTTTAAAAGCAATAAAAGTAATTTTTAAGTTAACTTTAGTTCTACTACACGCTTTGGTGAAGAAATTAAAATGTGTGCTCTCTCTCTTATACTTTTTTAAAGATACGTTCAATTCCCATTCACAGTGCAAACCAAAAGATGTTATGTTAGCTCCCACAAATAATTACAAGAAATATTATTGTAACAAAAGAGATATTATAGTTTTACTAAGGGGATTTAATCCAAAACATTGTCTGTTTAATTCCAATTCGTCCAGACGATTAGGTGGAAATTAATTCTGTGTTTTTGAAATCTTCTTGTCGTTGCTGGCTTTAAATATTTTTACGCTTACAGAATAATTGAAAAAAGTTAAAAGGAAAAATAAAGATGAAATTTCGAAAATAATTACATTTAATGGTTTGCATAGCTTTGCCAGTTAGTGTCTTAGAAATACAACTTTTATATCTCGAGCGATCATGCATAAGAAGGAATAACATAGGTCTATGTTAGTATTCTTTCATTTTTTGGAATGGAGCACAGCGTTAAAAATGAAGAATAGTGAAAAATTCAAAAATATATATTCCTAAACCTGTTAGAAATAAGCTTCTGAAACCCCAAAAAGATTAGCTGATACTTTATCTCAAAGTGAATTTCGAAATGGACAACCCTTACTTTTTTGTAAATCCCTGCGGGATTTCTCCTAGCATTTTCTTTTCCCATGCAACTAGTAAAAACGTTTTCACATTTTGTGTTTCGGATTTTTCGCGAATATTAAAGAGGAAAACTTTCGTTGTGAGCGTTGAAAGTAGGATAAATACGAAAAGAGTAGTAAAGGAGAAATGCCATTTTTCCAGTAGGAATTGTTAAAATTTAAATATTCGTACAAGTTCCATTTTACTACAATCACGCAATAAATATATTTAAAAAGAAATTAAAGATATTTTGTAACCTATAATACACACAACGTTTTTTTTTTTAATGTTTGATAATTGTGACCGCAACTTGACGATAATTTTGATGATTTTTGATGATAATTTGACAATTTTTTATGATAATTTTGATTTTTTTATGATAAATAGACGATTTTTTTTTATGATAATTTTGATTTTTTTATGATAAATAGACGATTTTTTTTTATGATAATTTGATGACTTTGATGAAAATTTGACGATTTTTAATGATAATTTTATTACTTTGGTGATAATTTGACGTTAATTGTTTCGTTTTTGTGCATCTTTTCAATAAATTTGTGTCAATAATTTTATTGTCCGTTCTATCCATTTTTCTGTGTGCCCCTTTGCCAGCCGAAGACACAAACCCTCACTATGTACCAAATTGTAGTTATTAACGAGATTAACGCAGCCTCTTAAAATTTTCTCTATAAGTGGCTATTCAGTGACTTCTGGGTTTTGAATTTCCATTCTTTTTCTAGTTGTTCGAGAAGTTGAATGTTGGTAAAATTATTTATTTGTTCAAGATCTGCGTGTAGATTGGTGATTGAGCATCTTTTACACAGAAAATTTCCAACATTACAAACATACGATTGAATAATGAATAAATATATTCATATATTTATTCAATCATTGGTTATTAATTGGAAATAACCGCAGGTCTTGAATAAATAAATAAATATACCAACATTCAATTACTAATATGCGAGAGGTACCTACACTCTAACTAGAAGACTAAAATTCTAAATCAACTATGATAACTTTGGTTCTAAGTTTTAAATTTCAAGTTGGATCTTCAATTGTTTGATAAACTAATTTTATCATCAAAGTTTTTAATTTGGAGAGGAGTTTTATGAAAATGTCTCCTACTTTTACAGTGTTATTTTCAATAGTTATTCAAGTTTACATAAAAGGAAAGGACATATAAATATATTTTTAAATATTCTAATCACTTACGATTTCGATTCACTTACTTTTACGATTTCTGCTCTGAAAACCTACCCAAGTAGCACAGCAGTATAGGTCAATGCAGGAAACAGGGATTCTGGAAGATTAGTCAAATCTGGCCGAAACTCCATCATCATTCCAAATACACGGTTATTTTGTTTTTCAATAAATATCTCAAAGATATTACAAAACATATATTTTGTCCTCCGTTCTTTCTTATAAATAAAATATTTAAATTTCAAAACTGTGCATCAACGTTCCAAAACTTCCAGTTTATTTTATCCAGCATTGGGTGAGATACGTCAGTATATGAAACAACGACCGGTTTACTACGTTCAACATCAGAATCGCCTAGTGATCTAGATTAGTGATATTGGCCAGCGTAGTTGTACTCGGGTAAGTTCAACCATAAGTTATGACAAGATATTTATTGGTATAAACTGTCACAATCCAAATTTGATTAATTCTTTACTTACTAAAGTTTTACATACAACAAATCTACATAATATTTCCTATTCGTGAATTGTATTTATATATAATTGCAAAAAATAGCAAATTTTGACACATAACTGAGTTATATAGATCATTCAAATTAAGCTTTAGTACGTGGACGCTATTTTTTTTGTTTTTTGTTTACTGTAAAATGGTATTGGACTTAGTGCACAACATTGAAAAGAAATCAGTTTTTTCCACCTTTTGCCCTATAGCAGTTCAATAAATGTGCTAATGTCTTTGATTATTTATATTCCGACACTCACGCATGTAGCTCCTAAAGTATTACTTTTTAATTATATAATTTAATATTTTTTTACAAAAAAATACTCAAAAGTGCAACATGCACGAGAAACTTTATCTTGATGACCAGTTAACTTTGATCAATCAAATGCATACTATTTTCTTAGATTGTCGTGGCTTCTTATAAAATAACTCTGACATTGACGGATACGAACTGGAGGTTCTAATTACATTTTATTTGGTTAACTCTTCCAAGACCAGTGTGTGTGATATTATCTAAATTTTCATTGGTTTTTCCGAGCTAAATATTTTAAACTTAAAAATAATAATCGAATTAGCGTAGTTTTCTATCACTAGTAACTGTATTTTATTTTGTAATTACAAAAAAACTACGGGTTTAATGAACACGCCTTCAAATAGCCTTGGGACTGAAAGGGTAAATACAAAAATTTAATTAACTTTTTGGCATTTTATTTGTTTATTTGAAGACATTGCAATAAGAATATATATGAAATTATATATTATGCATTTTTACAAGTTATGATGGTAACTTCTATTCTATCTAATTTCATGTATATTCTGAGTTTCGCTCCCAAGACGCGCATGCAGTATACAAATACAAATCTGAGCGCTACATACACATTTTAGAGTTACTACATCGGTGAACTCTCTGCTAATCCGCTTTCACGATGGCAAAAAAAGGAGTCAGTGCTTACATGAGCAGCGATTGGAACGAAAAACTCAAAATGTGCACGTGACCGTTTTCTTTTTATTATTTTTATTATTATTATTATTGTTATTATTATTATTATTATTATTATTATTATTATTATTATTATTATTATTATTATTATTATTATTATTATTATTATTATTATTATTATTATTATTATTTTGTATTATTGTTATTATTTTGTATTATTATTATTATTATTATTATTATTATTATTATTATTATTATTATTATTATTATTATTATTATTATTATTATTATTATTATTATTATTATTATTATTATTGTTATTGTTATTATTATTATTACTACTCTTTTGGTATGGGTTAGAATAGTTTACGGCTAATTGGGAGCCGAAACCACTTAATCCCCCCCCCCCTCCCCATTCTTCCTTCAATGGAATGAGTATTTAGCTTTTCATTTGGCCTACCAATTAACCAAGCTCTTGTGACATCTATTCGGTACCAAAATAGACTTTCAGTCGACGACAATTCAGAATTTAAACTATTTAAAATTGGGGACACTGCTTGTCTTGGCAATCTAAAATGAGTCTGTGCTTCAAGATCGCAATCTCATGGCTAGTGGATTCCCCAGTAGCACAACATTTTTTGATATTGAGCAATTCCTATGTGGAACGTTGTACACCGGCCGTCGTTACAGACATTGACTAATTTCGCCCAATGTTGAACCAAATATACTGGAAGTTTTAAAATGTGGATGCAGAAGTTTAAAATTGAAGAAAGGTTATTTATAAGAACAAACGGAGGGAAAAAAACGAAAAAAAACCCCACGTTGTTATGTTTTTGACAAGTTTATTTTTAAAAAATCGAGGGATCTGGAACGATGCTTTATTTTCGGCGAGAATCAGCCAATTTCTCATAACCGTGGTTTCCGGTATTGGCCGAACTGCTGCTACCTGTGATATATCAGACGTTTAATAATACAATTGGGTTATTAGATGATTTTTTTTAGTTACCTTAAATGGGGGCTACTATAGCCCACATTTTGGAACTTTTTTAATCTTTTCCCAATAATTTTGTTACTTTTCCTATTTCTAAGTCGTGGTAACCTTTTTACACATCTAGACTACTCTTAATTTAATTTTTGAATAGTTTTTTTTTTTTTCAAATTGGTATTACCCTTTTTAATTTTTTTTATTTGTGCCAATGTTACCTTTGCGTTTGGGTTACTTTGGTCACCGACAGAGAACAGTCCTCTTTTCATTAGTTTTGGAGGTTGAATAATTTTACTAATAGAATGTCATTTGTAGAACAAAGAGTCCTTTATTGTTGGCCACTTCCAAAACTTGCTGGTGCGTTCCATGCACTCAACAACAGCTCCTTCTGGTCTCACATCAACAGCTATCCCTAAAAAAATGAGCCCATTCCATTCTACAACAACCAAATTCCCTACTTGGAGGCTGGTTTTGAGGTTTACTTCTAGGGAAATATTGGCATTGTAAGAAGTAGATGCAACTGCGTCGACTTCTTCGGGACCACCAACAGCTTCCTGTGTTTTCCTCTTTAGAGATTTACCTTTAGCTTTTCTTTTCCAAAACCCTCTGACGGATATTTCTAAGCTTTTCCATTTTTTTCTTCTTGTTATTTCTTCTATTTCTCCTTTTCTTTTTCTATTTTCTTTTCATCTTTCTGTATTTTCTTCTTTTCTACATATATATTTTAAGTTACCTCATTACGAAATATTTACTAACGTTGAAATAATTTTCTAAAGCTGAGAAAAATATCAAAATATCAATTTCCAGTTTAATATACTGCAGTTTTATATATGTAATATATACAATATTTTATGATTGCTAATCTACTTTTATTATTTATTTTGCTAATTTCCTCTAATGTAAATCAGAATCGTATATTAAAATGGAATTTCTACGGTAAGTACAAAAATCTCCGATAATTAGCAAATCATTTGAGCAATGCACAATTGAGAGAAAAAAAACGCTTAAATTAACTAAATCTGACGATGGACGAGTGAGTACAGCCAGAGAATGAAAGTTTCAAATAAGCTTCACGGTTGCCATGGAAACAACTGCTAGTATGGAATTCCCTTCCACACTAAATCTAAACGCCGTTGTGACGACATGCAGCTCTTTGCGAATTAGATGTACAGATTGACTCGTGTGTGAGTGGATGAAGATATGTGGATGGGAGAGAAACGATCATATTTTCTCCACCCAACGGAAAAAGTTTCAGGGATAAGTTTACACACATATTTTCTTGTTGATTCTTAAATTAACACTAAAACTTATAATTGAACCATTTTGACACATGGAGCCCCTATATAAATAAGTTAAAATAAGTTTTCTTTGTATTTTCTTTCTCATATCACTTTGTAAATGTTGAAAAGAAACTTTGAGTTTGAGTGATTAAGATTAAAAAATTTCTATTCATGAATGATTGTGGGAAGGGGAAAGGAAGTCACTAATCCGACTGCACTACAACTTTTTACCACGTACCGCCATTGAAATGCTTATTTTTTGTCAAAGTAATTCATAACTCTCAGTGTATAATACACAACATTTCTAAAACGAGTACTTTTATTTGACGCTTTTTACTTTAATTATATATATTAGAATTAGAATATTAATACTCTAAATTGATTTATGTATTAAAATTGCCATTTTTATATGCGCGCTTTAGATTAATTTTTTTTTTTTTAATATCTTAAAGTTAATTAAAATTTATATTTATCCTTCATTTTCATGTACGAAATCTGACAATAGGTCATTAAATACCACCATAAAGAACATAAATACAACGGAACATTTTTTTTTTATTTTTCAATTACAGGACTTAAATTTCTTTTAATGGCAACGCAACACAAGTTTGGTGATTTAAGGCTATTCAATCATTTTTTTATTCCAAGGTCTCTTCGAGCTTCAAAGCACCTTTACAACACAAAGAAACGTTTTCGAAATTCAATTGTTGAAGAAAGAATAAGCGTCGCAAACTTGAAACGAAACTTTTTGCACCGAGGAAGGTGTTAATCACTTACAAAGAACACAAGTTTTAATCGCAACCGTACCTGTCTTTGTTGTCGCCAGCTGTGACTAAGGCTCATAGAGAAAGGAGAAAGCGAACTTGTTATGAAGTATGTTTCCGCGAAACTATAAAACAGGTTATACAGCTTTAGACATCAACTTTCTGAAAAATATTCAAAGTGAAATGAATGCTACAAAATTATACAATAAATGATGGGCCATTGAAAAGCCTCTGCGGTTTATTACTTGTTTCTCATTCACAGCCAGTAAGACCAAAATAAGTAGTGGGACTTAAGTTCTTGCACAACTTTTATTCAATTCCCCGTTTAATGCTTACTGCAATGCCTTGAAGTGGTTTAAAAGTATTTTATACTTTCGATATTTCAATTTCTTCACAAAGAACAAAGCAAAGCTCTTCACAATCAACGTTTTGTCTATTTTTTTACATTCAATTGGCTTAATTTTATCGTAAGAAAATTGGTGAATAAAGTTTAATTCAAAAATTTTGTAGGACTTTTTAGATTTTCGTTGTGATTTTTCTAAAAGCAAGCGCTATTCAAAGCAAATGACCTTAGAAACTCTAATTTCAATTCTTCTCTTTTAAACTTTTATTGGAGACGAGAATTTAAATGTGCTTCCACTGATTCAGTCATTCTAAAATCAAGTATTTATTACTGCTGTCTAAAAAATCTCTTCTTCCATTGCTGATTAACGGTGCCCGTAAACCTATCAAGAACTAAAAACCATACGAGCAACCTGTGTGTAAAAATATTCATAATTGACCATATTTTCATACATATACGACAAGCATGTAAAATACTACATAAGCACTAATCTTAAATATTACATTACTAATTTTTGCATGTAAAAAAAAAATATTAATTGTAGGTGTTTTTTTTTTTGTTTTTTTTTGCACATTGTGATAAATTATAAAAAAATCTCAAGTTTATGCAAATTTAGTATAATTGTATTTCTATATTTATATCTCTTCTAATTATGTCTGCAATGGAAGTTTGTGATACAGCTTTCCCATTCGTTTGACAGCCTTGGTCTATCTGTGTGTGAAAACCTGTAATCTGTGCTTCCACATGTTGCCATAGCAACCAATGAAGGGCTCTTTGTTCTTCCTAACTGACGAAGAACTTAATTCTTAAAGGGAATCTATAACTAAAAGATACCAATCTAATACATTCTTATTCCTTTTATTTATTAGTTTGTGAAAGTTGGATATCTAATAGTGGTTTAATACTTTTCTTTTATAAGCCGAATGAAAACCATTCAAATATAAAATAACTGCCTTTCTTTTTCTTAAAGATTGTGTGTTAAAGAAAAATAAGTTTTATTTCATATTTGCTATTATCAGAAATTATAGTACATGTATCTATGTATAGTACAGAGTGTCTTAAAAAGGACTGACACATTTGGAAAACGAATAATAATAATAATAATAAAAACAAAAATTAAAAAAAAAACTAAAAAAAAAAAAAAAAAAAAAAAAAAAAAAAAAAAAAAACGGATAATTATTGAAAATTACCATTTGCTGTATTATATTTGGGCTACTACGGATTTTTATCCAACAATTTTTAAAAATAGTTACAAAATTAATAAACCGATTACGCTGTTGAATGGAAAATTAAAAACAAAATTATTTGAGAGGGCTAAGAAAACTGCGAAATAATATTTCAATTGAGTCAATTTGTCAGACCTTTTTTTTTTTTTCGAGAGGGAGGGGAGGTCTCTTCTATATGTCCATGATATGAATTAATAAAATGCTGGGAAATTATAATTCTTTGGCAATTATTAGACATGCTTGAATCAAAATCCCATTTCGGAGTCGCATCATAAAACTTTCCAATTCAAATTGTATGTATGTTTTAAATCCCATAAATTCAATAAAATATTGAAGCACATTTGTAGCATGAAGTCAGTAAGAAAGAAATAGTCATTAAAGAGTGTTTAATTATTTTGAGATCGGCAGTGTAATATTTTCTTTATTTGTTCAACCCGAAGAAATTTAAAAGAATCATTTTGAATAATTATGTATCCCCGAGAAGAAGACATATATTTTTCAAGCAAATAGCAATCAATTTCCATCGTTAGAGCTTTTCAATCACTGATTTCAGAAATATAAAAAGAGCAGACACGAAGATGATTGTGCTATGTTGTCCCTTATCCCGTTGCAAGGGTTTCATTCTTATCCTGGAAGGCATTCTCCCTTGAATGCCAATATCATGGTGCAATGAAGTTTCGGGGCAATATAACCCTCGTGTAACTCATCCGTCATGAAAAATAAAAGATAAATTCACAATTTTAATTTAATTTTATTAACCCTGTTTTAACCCCAATTTTTATTCCTCATTTGAATTTATTCAGATATTTTTTAAATGATAAGCATAATTTTAAAAAATACTGTTAATGGATTAAATACTACACGTTTTTGAGTTTGCAAACAAATCTTTAAGTTTCCATCTTCTAAACTAACTCATGTTTTATAAATTTAACAACTGAAAATACCTAATAAATATGACCCTACAAGGTCCAATTTGTACCGGGCGGATTTCATTTGACATGACTTTGTTACGTCTTCACAAATAAGGTTTTGTTTTGACGTCTCCTTGTTAGAAATGATTTCAAAACTTTGAGATCGCGTTGCTCTTGAGAGTTCGTCAAGTACAAATCCGTATCAGAAACACAAACGAAATATCTTTGGCTTGTAAATTTAAGGAAGATTTAGAACCTTTACTAGAAAGAGAGAGAGAGAGAGAAAAGAAGTTCTGGAAAACTAAAATAAATTTTGTCAGCATTACCAAGACTTCTTTACATTAAATTATAGGTGAATTTTCAACTTGCACAATGTGGGGCTATATTTTACTTAAAGATTACATTGATTTCAGTTTATGTTTTCTACCTGGGAGTTTTTTGTTCTGGAATTGATTACTTGTTGAGGTTATATCATTTGGCTACAGCTATATGTCGAAATTTAGTGAGGTAAAATGTAGTGCTTTCACAAGAATGTATGTGCTCAAAATTTTGAATGAATAAAAATTGTGTTCTTCTGATATTGATTTGTTTTAGACTTAAGTTAGAAAATTAACCACTCTGTCACCCAAAGACAACTGCTCAATCTCACTTTTTTATTTGCCATGTCTTCGATAAAAATTTTCCTCTGTTTTTACAAATCAAGCTTATTTTTAAGTTCAAACATTAGCTTAAAATTGCAACTTAATTAATAACGAGATAATAAATCTTCTTATGCTAATATCTCGCAGACTAAACACATAACCTTATCCACTTTGTCAAATAAAGACAGTTGCCACAACCGCACTTTCGACAAGCAATTCTTTGTGGTTTCGCTTTGTTTTGATACCAAAACCGTATTTTTACGTTCGGTTGTTTGTTATAAATTAAGGGGTAGACGAACCCTTAAAATTGTCGAAATCAACGATTTTTGTTTATTTTGGAGAATTCAACAAAGTATGATTTAATTATAATATTAAATTGTTTTTAGGCTGACATATGCAATTGAGTATGGAGATTTATGAACAACTTAAATTTTTGTTTAAATATCAATGAGGGCCTAACACGAGGGGTGCAATGCGCGCAAAATTTTAACCTACCCAAAACCTAAAAAATGAAGAAATTTTAAGCAAAACTTTTTTTATATATTCTGCACTCAACGGGGAAGAACGCAGTTTAGAGAAAAGCGGCGTCAAAGTTGAAATTTATAAATCTAGTTCTATGTAATCAAACTGAAGCAATTGAAAATAATTTTGGTAAAAATAGGAACTTTTTTTAACTTTTGGTTTTAAAATATAGGTATGTTTATGGTCTACACTGAGGCAGTGTCATGACAAAATAATATTTTTTGAACATTTTATGAATTCTTAGACTTCCTTAACTTTGATTAAAAAAATAGATCAATATTTAGGTAGTTGCTTCTGGTATTTTACAATTATTTTCGACTCACTTTGTTATGATGGATTTTTATTTAAAAAAAAAAAAAAGACTTGGTCAAAAAAAAATTTTTTTGCAGATATGATAAGGCACAGCTCAAAAAGTTTTATTTACAATCTTAGTTAAGTTCCACAAAATGTCCCTTTATTGCAAGAAGAATGTCAAGATGATATTCTAATTCCATTCAGGAACGGTTTAGCATGCCAAAATTAACAGTTTCTAAAGTGACTTGGTTGCTTCAATTCCACAACATTGTAAACATTTGTTTGGTATAAAACATCTTTAACATAATTCCATTAGAAAAAGTCAGTTGGTTGAAGCAATGTCGTAAGACCATAACGGTTTGGGACTCCTGCCAACCCAACCCAGTGGGGAAAACGAATTGCCAACTGTTGAATTGACCAAAAACCAGACGATAAAAGAGTTATTTAGGCTGTTCTATTCACATCTTCAGACGTTTTTGTTGTTGTAGTCCCATTTTGTTACTAAAAGTTGGTTGGTTCTTTTACGGAATATACCGTATGCATGACCATTTGCCTATTTTTTCACCTGGAGAAACATTCTACTTTTAGTAATTAGAAGATTAGTCGGACGATTTCACAAATGCACACAAAATTTATATCATGATGTTTCATTTGTATTCTAATCATTTATTTACTAAATACATCATATTTGATATCAAATGAAAGCACAAATAAGGGAATTTCAAACCTATATCACGTGAGGGGTTTCTAAGGCCCAGAAAAAAATTATAAGGTTGCAAAATAAATGAACAAAAAAAGCATAAAACTTAGTTAAACACGAAAAATTTAACATCATTCTTTCTTCTCTTTCTTAGAAATAAAATTACAAAGCATAAACATTGGTTATGAGCATACGTAAAATATAATCAAAGCATTAAATGACAATTTAGAAATCTGATAGCACTTCATCTTGGAAATAAATATAAGATCGAGGAGATTTGAATGAAAATATAAAGTCAATATCATACAAATTTACCTTTTTTCCAATGAATTTTATCAATCGATCAGTCTTCGTTGCAGCAAGTCGAGATAAGATTTCCTCATCGATATTTTCCCATTCATTTCTAATTGCATTGATGAATTCGCATTTCCCTCGATACTGTCGTATGTCCTTATAAACAGATTGTGCAAGTATGCTCTCATATTTTCCATTGAGTTTAAATACGGACTGCAGGATGGCCAGACGGATAGCATTTGCTTCAAAACAAGCGTTTGTTGAATGAGAAGTATGGATGCTGGCATAATCCTTTTGAAAAGTCCAATCTCCTGATGTGACTAGCTTGGCATTTAGAAGCAAAGTATCGCATAGTTTATCTTGATACTTTTCTGCATTCATTTAAGTATCAATAAACCACAAATTGTAACGTGCCATTAGCAGCAAACGCTCCCCATACCATTACTGATCCACCTCCATATTGCCGCTTGAAAAAGTAAAGTTTATTTTTTGTAATATCATGCCAATATCACTAAAAGACCGCTTTTCTGAAAACTAATAAACCAACTTGCCATCATCAAATCGCGCTGAAATAGCATTTAAGCTATAATTGAAGAAACTCTTTCCTGTTTCCAAAATTATTTTAATAGATAAATAATAAATTGCTTTAATCATATTTAATAAAAGATATAAGGTTGAGAATGCATAAATTCACATCCATTTTAATGAATAAATTTTGAAAAGTAGTTTACCTCTTATTTTGCTGATAGAGATGTTTTTAATATTTAAAATCAGATGCAAACACCAAGCATAAAAATAAAGGATTTATATTAAAACCTAGTTTTTATGGTGTGTATTATTTTGTGTGATTTCAGAGCACAAAACTTGCGTTGAGGCCTCCCATGACAAGCCCTCCCAACTTCCCGACGGTGCTATCATCATTGCACAAGACCAAGTGGCTACAGGAAGCGAGCATATTGAGGAGCGGCCAACGTGGAACCAAAAAGCCGATTTCCTTCTCTCCATTATCGGATTTGCAGTGGATTTAGCCAACGTATGGAGGTTCCCCTACCTCTGCTACCGAAATGGTGGGGGTAAGTCACATCCTTTTAACTAAGGATTGGAGAGAGATTGTTGGTGCAATTACAGTGGAGTACACTACTTTGCAAAACTAGCTTAATACATTTTAGTAAAGAAGGGGGGGGGGGGATACAAATTGTTTAAGTTCACAGTAGGAAACTTATTATTCCGTGGTCAAATCAAGAAGAGACTATTAAAACTAAATCCTTCACAACACATTAGTTAATTAAATAAAGGGTTTTAGAAGTTTGTCATTTATTGGCTTATTCTTCAACTTAGTGATAAGAAATAATAGTTTGAGTGAAGTGGACAGCCCTTTTTCTGTATTTGTACATTTTTTCTGGAAAGATTGCATTGTTTAGAAATAATAATTCGAGTTTTTCATTATTTTTTTCATATCTCATAAAAGTGATTTTACTTCTTTTATATAAATTTATTAAATTATCAAAGTTAAAATACGAAATTTAAATGTATCTTATGTACCCATCGATCCATAACTACAGTTCAATTTAGTAAGGTTCTTCATAGCTCATAACACATATGAAATGTATTTCCATGCAAAAATATTAATTGTTGGCGTTTAAGGCAGCGATGGTTGAATACTTACTTTTGTTTGCTACGTTTTGTTTCAAATGATGTATCTGATAATTGGCTGTTACAATGTTAACGAGCCTTCAAAATCTCTGATTACTAGAGGCCTTCTCAAAGTCTCATATTTAAAATTTACATTTAGGCTATTTGAAGTCTCCGAATGAAGTGGCAAACATCGATGTTAGCATTAGTTTTCAGAATCATATATAAAATAAGCCATTAGATTGTTCTTTAGCGGATAATTGTTGTATAAAAATCATAAGCAAGACACATAAATTAAGCCGCTACATTTCTAAGTGTTTTAAAATCAAAATTACAGCCTTCCCTACTGTACAATCCAGACTCTGATTTTATTATGGAATACAACAAAATATTTTAAACACACAAAATATAATTACCCCAAAAATTCGTATATCACTTTTTATACAACCTCTGATTCAAAATAGGGTTTCTGTTTCAGGAGTTAACTGGGACTTTTAAGCTATAACCTCGAATTCAAATTATCGACTTACATCATTTTACCTTCAGGTACATACAGTTAACAACCTTTAGTTTTATAATTAGGAGTCAAGAAAAATATAGTTTTACATTTTTCATGATAGGTCTCAAAAAAGATATTTTTTATCTAATATACTCCTCCCATTTTCGTGGGGTTCAATCTTTCAAGTTAGATTTTCTTACCAAATGTAAACCGTCATTTTTTAAGTTTAACTTTTTCAGCATCTATTTATTTAATTGATAATTATATATAAAATAACTTAATATACTTTACATTTAGTAATCTACAAATCGAATTTAAGTAGTAAGTTTTGGAACAAACTGATGAAAACATAGAGAGTATTGATTGTCAACTAAGATTATAATTAACAAAATTACTTTAATAGTCTAGTTTTACTTTAAAAAAGTAGTTTATTACAATTTTCATAGACTCGAAATATAATTATATTCTAATATTAAATGTTAATTTTATCACAATTGAGAGCATCCAGAAATCTGTTTTAGTAACAACAATGAATAAAGGTAAATATTGTACTTAATGAACATCTTTCCAACAAAAAAAAAATTATAACAAATTTAAATCAAACTTTTTTCTAATATTTTTGAAATTTGACAAACATCTTTAAAAAAATACATTAGGTTTAGTATAGAATGAAAGCTACACAAACAGAAGGCTATAAAATTTATAACTCATATGAAGTTCATAATGATTTGTATTAATGAAATAGCCAATAATGGTAATTAGAAGGTTAATTATTCATTCATGCTGGTTCTTTTAAAACAAAACACAACAGTAATGATTATATTTAATAAAATAATCACTCGCATAGAACAATTATTGAAGTGGCTGAGCATCATAACTGGTAATAGAGTGAAATAAAATATTTCTAATGTATTTCAAGTTTTCAAATGCTGAAATGTTTGGGGTAGTGCTTGTAGTGAGCAGAACTGCAGACATTCAAAAAATACCTTGTAAAAAAAATAAAACATTAAGAAAAATAGAATTTCGTAGCCGATCAACTGCATTAGAGACGTTTTGAAGTGTTTGTATTTTCTTAACAGTTAAATTCCTAACTCACTTTGAAATTTTTTTAAAGAAAAATAGAATTTCGTAACGTTTCATGCCGATCATCTGAATTTGAATAAACGATGATGAAAAGTGGTAAAATTTTTTTAACATTAAACTTTTTATATTTGTGAAAAGATGCTGAAATAAAAATAAGATTTTGTAGAAATTCACCAAGCGATGAAGAAAAGTATTAAACAATTGAATTCCTTATTCTATATTTTAAAAAGTTGAAAGAAATGGAAGATTCTTTGTCACTCTTACAAATAAGTGGAGAAAATATGAAAAACACTTCTGAGCATTTAAATCCTTCTTTTCTTCAAAAAATGTTGGAAGAAAATATTCTTAAGAATAGAGTTCTGTTGCGTTGGAAAGTGGTGAAAGGAAGCACAAAGGATTTTCAAACAGTTTACTTACTACCCTAAATATTATAAACTCCTCCAAAATATAAATTTTTGAAATAAGAAATAATATGGGTCTTTCAAAACCAATGTGGCACTGTGGCTAGTCCTTTAAATGTCACTTGTATTGCTATCACCACATACACCAACTTCGAAAGGGAAAAGTGGTGAAAGGAAGCACAAAAGATTTTCAAACATTTACTACCCAAAATTTTATAAACTCCTCCAAAATATAAAATCTTTGAAATCAGAAATAATACGGGTCTTTCAAAACCAATGTGGCACTGTGACTAGCCCTCTAACCATCACTTTTATTGCTATCATCATACACACCAACTTCGAAAGGGGAAAAAATGTATCCCTCATTATTGCAATCCCCTGAAAAGACCGTTCAAAGTGAAGTCCAAGATTAAGCTCACAAGAATTACCAACGTCTCTGGCGCAGACTGTCAATCCAAGTTCGATCATAACTGACAGAAAATATCGGAAGTTTCCGATAATAGGAGAGAAATGAAAACTTCTTCTCTTCTTGATAAGCAAGTGACCTTCTTTTCTAGTTGGGAAAACTCGTGGACGGCATTTCTTATGAGAGTTCATGAGCTCCATTTCTGACAGTTGGAGCTTATTCGTTCAAAAGATTCGTCTTAGCCACCACACTTCTAGAAAAAAAAGTATTTCTAGCATATGAGGCAGATCAGTTGATCCTTTTGTTGTTAGACTTTGGGTTCTTTCTGCGGAGGATGTATAGATATCAAATTCTGTCAGAAATATTTCAAATACCCACTGAACTAAAACGCTTAATATAAATTCCGAAGTAGCCTTTTGAGTTGAAACCAATTGAATAATCTTGCACGCTATATGTATGCATATGATTATGAATATTGGCGTGAATAACAGCTAAATTCAATGACAGGTCATAAGGGAAATGTAAAATATTATATAATTGCAAATATATCTTATTAAATTCAGGATTTCGTGAGTTTTGATTCCTGGCAAATGAAGAACTATTTTTCGTTCACGTATTCATCTCCATACATCACTTCTAAGCAAAAATATAAGTTCATCATATGAGATAGATAAGTTTATCCTTGTATTGTTAGGACTTAGGATTATTTTTTTAGAATATGTTTAGCCATTAAATTCTGTCAGAAATATTTCAAATACTTATTGGATTGAAAAGCATTGTATAAATTCAGGAGTGGCCTTTTGAATTGAAGTCGAATTCAATGGACTTGCTTGTTATATGTATGTAAAATAGATAAGTTGAAAAAGTAAATAATTTATAAGTATATCTAAAAATATTCATGGTTTCATAGGTCTTGATTTCTGACAGTTGGAGATCATTCATTAGATTCATCTCCCCCCCCCCCCCACACACACACTTCTATAAACAAAAATTCTACTGTACGAAGCAGACTAGTTGATCCTTTTATTGAACATTAAGATTTTGATTTGTTGGGATCCAAATTGATTTCTCAGAACTTGTATTAATATTTAACGTGGAGAGTTGATGGAACTATATTTGAAATGTTGGTTGAATTAAAACGTCTTTCAAAAATTTTAGAGTGACCTTTTTGAGTGAAGGCAAATTAAATAAATTTGAAAACTATATTTATAAACATTATTATAAATATGTAGGCACAAGTTGACTCAGAACTTTTGAAAAATCGGTGATTCACGAATATTTGAAGGTAAGCGATGTGATTTTCGCAATAATGCTGAGAAAATAAATTAGTTTTTTTTCTTCCAAGAATGAAAAGTAGTTAGTTTTTCACCAACAGATTACGCTCTATCTGTTGATAAGAAGAAACAAACTATATTTTTTTAGTTTGCGCAGATAAAAACCTTATTTTTCAAGTCTCTTCTGTTAAAACCGCTTTTTCCTACTAAAATATTTTTGCAAATTATTGACTTTCAAAAAAGGCTTGTAAGTTTTGGAACGCTTTCATATATACAATGGTTATATCAAATAGTGAGTGAAATGTCTAATGGTGGAATGTAGTATAGTATAAATATAGTATCTTTCGTGAAATTCATGATTTCATAGAACTTAATTTTTTTATAGTTATTCAAAGGATTAATATCCCAGCCAAACTTTTTTCAAATGTATTTCTAGCATATATGAGGTAGATAAATTTAAACTTATTTAACTTTGGTTACAGTTCAGGTTAGTTTATTTCTCGAATTAAACCTGAAGGTATTTAAAATATTAAATGGATGGGAACGTATATAAAATATTCTTCATTGTGTGTGTGTGTGACAGCATGAACTGTAGCGAAATTAGGAAATATGCTTTGAGTGACTTATTTGTGTATTACTTAGAGTTGTAATTATTAATAGTTCTTAAACCTAGAAAGATTAAATAATAAAGAGCTGTTTAATATTTTCCAAAAGAAAATGTCCATGAAATTTTCCAAAAGACGCATATATTTACAAAACTTGTGAAACTTATTTAAACAACAGCGAAGTCGTTATCAAGCTTTAACAAGAGCTTTAGTATTCACAGCATCAGAAACTGCGATAGTTCTGACTCCACAAAAGTAAACAAGTGCCGAATTATTTTCAAAACAGCTCTAAAAATCCATCTGACTCAAATTCCATTTCTCGGGGATTTTTCATATTTTCGAACTTTATATGCGTGGGAACTTTTCTTAAAGGTCCAGAGAAAAAAAAATTGGTGAGCAACACACGCCGAAAACATTGCAAAATTTCTTAATTAACTCCTAACCGTTGTTTATACTATAAAGCTTTTATTATCACTACTAATAAATGAATGTATGAGAATATAACTTTAAAAAGAAATGTACACACTATTTACAATCATATACAGGAAAATTGCACATTTCCACCCTCTTAAACACTGCACACCTAGGCAGTACAGTTACTGAAAAAGAAATGCTATCTAATCATTATTATAATACGGGGCTAGCCAATTGTAATGTTCAACTTTTATGTTTATGTGATGTTAAAACTTTTTTGTTACTTTTTAAGGACAACATACGGAATGGCCCTTCTCAGTTCATCTAGAGTTTTGGGGAGAGTCATTTCTAACATTTAGAGTTCTTTGGACAATATCTTGTCACCTTTCTGGATTGATTGGTTGGTGGCCTAAGGATCGTATGTGATCTCGTGCATTAAGTTATGACGTTGATTTTCTCTCTGGCGAACCGATGCACGTCGTCCTAACTCAACTGCGCATCATCTAGGTATTAAAAAATCGAGGAAAGAGTGTTCGGTTGTCGTCCAAAGAGCTGATCGCAGGCTAGCTCAAGGTTCCTTCCACACATAATTTGGGATGGAGTAAATCCAGTGGTCTTGTGAGTTACACTTCTGTTTGACCACCAAAGCTGTGGAATTCTAAATACTAATCTGGTTGTTTTTCTGACTTGGGAAGTTATTTGTCTGGTAGTAGATAGGCTCGACCATGACTATATGAGTCGTCCATTTCCAAAAGCGCCTAATTGAAAAAATTTGAAAAGTTGAGATTTTAATCGCATGTTGTTGACACAACTGAAATACACATTTTAAAATAGTTTTACCGTGGCAAAAGTTTATAAATCCTATTTAAAAAAAGGGATTGAAAATCGAGTAAAAATTCAAACCGGGCCTGGTTGCATTTCATTCCATTTCCAAAACTGTCTTGCTGCGATCTCAGATACAGTTCCAAAACTACCTACTTGCTAGCATCTAAGATGGCAGCTTACATGAAGTCATCTCCACAACTTGCTGCCGATCAAACGGTATAGTGGTTAGCTTGCTAGCTTCTAGACTGCGAGGTTGCGGGTTCGAGTTCCGTGTAAGGCATGGGTGTTTGTAAATGTATGTTGGCTTGTCTAATGACGAATGTTTTGGCGCATTATAGCCCTCGTGTTGCTGACGGTGCCAGATAATCTGAAAACAACCAACCAACCACAACTTGCTAGTTGCAATAAAAAAGAACCCTACCCACTAGTTGCAAGCTTCCACAAAATTGTTTACTCTGAAAAACTGGGAGACATTTTCACAGTGCAGACCTATATTTCGACACTTTTTACTAATAATTACTGTTGGATAATCTGCTACTTTTAGGGAATCAGTTATTTTTGTTCAGCTGTGTTGATTGAAAGTTGAGTGATTTCTATGAGGTTATGTCTCGTGTTATGTTGTCTTTTCTTGTGATCTTGTGAGAGAAAATGAGTTTAAATATTGCAAATGTTTAACCCTTTGGGTACATTTGACGGCTGAGATTCATCATGCGCTTGTTTTGCCTGTTAATAATGACGAACCTAATTCGTTATTCAAACTAGTTTGATAGGATAGATTTTAATGTCACAAGAGCCTTGATTGGTTAAGTCAAGCATCGGTTGGTTTACCTATACTTTAAAAAAATAATTTGTTTGGCTGTATTCCTTTAAAGTTCCTTTATTGTTTTGAACCAACCGTTCAAAACGCAAGAATTTTCCCAAATAAATCTGTACCCAAGGGGTTAAGAAGAAGTTAAAGTTGAAGGTGCTGTGAAAAGTGTAAATGGAAATAAAAAAATTAAAACAAACTACTTTTAACATCACATTCAGTCTCATTTTTGTTTTTGATTTCCAAAACTGACCAGTAGCATTAACAGTGCCAAAACTAGCTAACTGCAAATTGTCCAATTCCAAAACTAGTTAATTACAAAAAAACTTTTCCAAAACTGCCTAGTTGCATATTAAAGCAACTTATTACTGCTTTATATAAAATCATATCGATCTAAGACCTTGTAAATTGTGTTTCTAATTTATTTACAGATTTAAAAATATAACAGTCATAAATTAGCTCTTGTGTTTAATAAAATACAGGCTTTTCTCGTTTCCTGAAAAGTTGCCCCCTATGCAACTAGGCACTTTTGGAAATGGACTACTGAATATAATGACAGATCTCTAGACATTATCTTCTGGAAAAGTTATATGCTTTCGCATAAAACCGAGCGCCTCCAAAAAGTTGTTTCAGAAAATTTTTCGGCGGGTGTAGTTTCCTGGGTCCTTGTTCGATGCTTGTAACAGGAGCACAGGTTCCTCTCCCATTCTCCCCTATTTCTCCTCTTTTCTTGATCATTCGGGTAGCATCACAAATGTTGCCCATGCTCCCCCTCCGGGAGAATTCCACCAGTGTTTCTCGCTCCAACACTCCTATAGGGATACTTTTCGCAGATAAGAAGTCCATCACTCCAAATCGAAAGATCTTCGGGACCCCTACCACACTTCTAATTTCCCCTGCACAGGAATCTTGCCACCATTAATAGTCTGTAGCGAAACGGGAGGAGCGGTGTAGAGGAGTTGGCTGTTCAGGCACCGACCTACATCCTTTCGTACGATGATCGTTACATTAACTTCCGATTCGAGGATTAGAGGGCAGGAGATTTTGTTAATCTCTCTCTCCCCCCCCCCTCCACTAATAAAGCCTTGTTCCCTCCTTAATGGGATAAAATGTCACAATGGCTGAGCTGGGCTCACCTGATACACAGTAGCCTGTACCATGCGATATACAAGCTTCTTAGCTTTAACTATTGAGATTAAGAAATAGTGTTATCTCCTTTCTTGTTCAAATCAGGCCAGCTACATCTCGAATGTTCTTCACATTTGCAGTACCCGCAGGCAACTCTTGATTTCCGATTCCTTGATCTTGGACAACTACTCATAACTCTTTCCATTTAGTTTTGCACCTCTTGAAACTTAACCATAATGGAGTCCTGAGAATCCAATGTCACGACTCCACGAATAAATCAACAGTTCTTTCGAGAGGCATTCTGAGCCACTTCCACTTTTATGGCATGCACGAAAGCACTCTTGAGGACTTTACTCTCCGACATTTTAACAGCTTGAGAGATATCAGTGTCCTTAAGGCCATCGAAAAAATACTGCAAATATTATTTATTGTAACTCTCTAACGTTTGCAAGGAAATCTTTAAAAGCTAACAGTGATAGCCTTTCAATCTCCGATGCAAACTTCTGTAGTGATACCCCGGTCTTTAGTGCTTTATTTTCAGTTTCAAATGCTGTTCACCAGATCGAAAGTCCAGAGCAGATATAAGAACAGCTAAATCTTATATTTTGTGTGTAGACAGTATTTGAAGGATGTCCTTGGATTCATCGTAGAGTTGAAGTGTCTTTCTTATATCATCCATCGATTTGGAGACGCAATCATTCCACACTGTGTTTAATACATAATAGGACGACTTCCCATCAAAAGTTGCCAGTTTGATGTTAGAGCGTGGAGCCATCACGGGAACAGAAACATCCCTCTGAATCGTTACTGCTTCAGACTCTGTATTTTCCAGACATCGGAATATTTTCTCCAAGCAGGCAACTTTTCCATTAACCTTCTAGAACCATTAACTTATTTTCTTACTGCACGGAGAACAACCAATCAACCTAATGCCGACCAAACGGTATAGTGGTTAACGTGCTAGCTTCTAGACCGCGAGGTTGCGGGTTCGAGTCCCGTGTTGGCATGGGTGTTTGTAAATGTATGTTGGCTTGTCTAATGACGAATGTTTCGGCGCATTATAGCCCTCGTGTTGCTGACGGGGCCAGATAATCTGAATACAACTAACTTACTGCACGGAGAATGTCTTCTTTCAATGATTTCTGGACATTTGAAATAGTCTTTATAATAGTAAATTCTACCATTGAGAGCAGCTCGGTCTTAATTTCTTCTCTAATTTCAATTATTGTTACGGATGTGAATTCGCATTTGACGGCTAGAGATTTAACGTTAGAGTATATAAAGCCCTGCAACGTTTCAAATCCAGCGACAAATTCAGCATTAGTAGAGTTTTAGTGTGCATGACCGGCAGCAATTGTTGCAGCAGTGGATTCATGGCGAGCTTTCATTTCAACGATGATGAATTCTTGGCAGGCTTGAACGGTAGTAATCATTTCCTTCAATTGTTCCATTTGGTCCTACGTCATTTCTTTGATAGTTGACATCACAATTAACAAAATCCCACTTCTGACACCACCGTTAAAAATTTTCCAGAGGTAAGATAACATAGCAAATAAAACTGATTATTAATTAATCGTTTCACAGGTTCATAAAACTCATTTAAAAAACAGTGAACCCCGTATCAATCTTTAACGAAGTTTCAATGCGCCCAACTTCAGTCACAGCAATAATTCAGACTAAAAAAATAAACAAGCACTGGGCTTCTTTCAAAACCGCTCTAAAAATTCAACTTGACACAAATTCCATTTCCTGGTAGTTTTTATATCCTTGCGTGCGAACTTTCCTGAAAGATCATGAGAAACCTAATTTGGGATCAGCAAGCGTTTTAATCATAGTGAAATTTCTTGGTTAAGTCCTAGCAGTTGCCAACACTATAAAGCCTGTATAATCACTGCTAATAAATTTGTTTTAGAAAATATATCTTTTAAAAAGATATATGTGTACTATTTACAAGAAAATTGCGTAACAATATTTTTGATATTAATGATCGATTTAATTAAAAAAAAGTATTTAACATTATAAAACCTCACTCAAAACCTTATGCCTTAAACTTAAATAGATCGCTGTAAAAATTGAAGACAAAACCATTAACGATTTGTTTTAAAAGTGAATTTAGCTTTACAGTTGTAATTATACAGAGTTCTTTAAGGGGGTACAGTACTAATATTTCACTATAGTTTAAATGTTTTATTTTTAAAATATAGTTCATGCATTTCTAAACAGAATGTTGTTTTTATCTTGCTCTTCTTTTGATGAGAATGCCGCAAAATTACCTGTAATTTAAATATTACTAATGGGTGTAGCGCATAAGCGTATGCTTAAAGTGTGTTTTTCGCGTTCTAATGTATTTCAGAGATGTTGCAAATTCAAATCGATATATCTCCAGAACCACTGACAATTTGCTATTCAAATTTATGATGCATTTAATTTATATAGTTCTAAACATTTTCTCTTCACAGAGTTTTATTTTTTAAAAGCTGTTTTAAAATATAACATTTAGCGTAAATGATAACATGAAGAAAAAAAAAATTTCGATGTTTTACTTTGAATGTTTTTTTTTGTTTTTTTTCCTTCTTCTAATTCACCCATCAAAATTTTGTGAAGACAATATTTTCTTTACGTTATTTTGTACTACAAAAAGCTTTCACTTTGAAAAATAAATATTTTTTTTTGACTTATATAAAAACGCGCAAACATCAATTATTATGGATTTTTCTTTCTTTTGAATTTTTTTTAAATAAATAAACTCAATATTTAAAAAAAATTATATCAAAGATTTATAAATAGTATCTTAGACATAAGATAAATTTTGAAATAAATTATTTTAATATAAAGTTTTTTATTTATTTTTGATACTATACCTCCTAAATCAACATGTTAAAACCTTTTTTATTTAAAACATTGAATTGTGTTGTAATTATAAATGGTATACGTAATTATTTACAACAATTTTCTGGTAGATTTCTAAAAACCTTTAGAAACCAATTTTTGAAACCATCGTATAGCTCATTAATCATTATAATTCTATTAAATAAAATATTTAGATGGTAATTGAATCCTCTATTATCTAAATTTGTCCTCTTCTAAGTTAACAAGTGTTTTCTTTACTTTTCCTATCTCGATCTAAGTATTATTATAGTAGTGTTGGTGTATGAATATTTCATCATGGATATTTTATTGCCTTTATAAAAGAAAGCCTGATTGAAATAGTACTGACTGATAGAAATCTAGGTTTATTACATAAAGAATGAAAAAAAAAAATACCAGTAGAGCTAAAAAATTAATTTATTAATTTAATTTATACAATCATATGTTTAATATCTTTAAATATTACTTGTACAGTTTTCTCGAACATTTTTCACTGTTTCTACAAATATATGTGAAAGCGAAATGACATTTATAGATACCCAATAGTTTACTAATTTACCGGTTATAGATATTAACACCTCCCGAGAGTTAACACATATAAGATCTCAACCACTTAGCGTATCCAGATATTCAATATTTCAGTAACTCTCAGACAGTATGTTCAAAGCGCCAGATTTCGATCGCAAATATTCCGCTCTGCGAGTCAATAATTAATCTAATATTTAACTATCTCATACACTTTTCATCATTAATATCATCTTTAAGTACATGATACCTTCAGAATCAATAGTCACTGACATAAATAGTAAATGCGAGCAGATAACCTCAGTTTCCGATTTAATCCGCTGACTAGAGATAAGTATCTACTGCAAAATTTAGTTGCGCAGATATTAATCATTTCATTACTGAAACCGTTATAATACGTTCTGCACAAAGATGGCTTTCTGCTAAATCCGTATATTTACATAAATAAAAGTTGGGTATAATTCAAACAGTGTAAAGAAATTGAAATAGCTACAAAACCTAAAAAATCTAAAGGAGGGATTTCTTTTAATTTTATGTTAACGCCTCTTTTGGCAATCTCAATGGAACTGATTATCAATGGATGACAAAATTCAAGTAAAAATTAAATTTAATAACAATTCAATGGTAGTTCAATAACATTTAATTGTTTTGTTCTTATGACAAAGGAAATTCTTAAACATGTCTCACAAAAACGCTCTTTTAGTTTAATAAATTTTTGCAAAATAAAACAAAATCTAACCACTAAAATTGTATTTTGCAATTTGTTTCATAGATGTTTGTTTTAAGGGATTTTACTTATACTTTTATTCTCCTTCCCTCACTCGTCGATTCACCAATATTGGTAGAGGAGAGTACATCTAATTAAGTTTTGACTTTAAAATAGTTTTTGTAGTGAAAAATATTACACAAAACATGGTTGCATATCTGCTAACATAGAAATTAGAGGGCTCAGTCACAGAAATTTGTCTTATTCTAAGAAAGGAAATATGTTTGGAAATGTATAAACTATATTTATCATTTTATGAATCTATTCTAATTCATTCTATTCTACTGAATATGGTGCAACCAATGTATAAAATGGTGCTGAACTGCTTCACCATCTTAGAGGTAGAAAGTTGATTTAGCGCCATCAATTCACTAAAAAGGTGGACCACTTATTTCAACAGTTTAAAAAGGAAAAATGATAATTTGCGCTATTAGAAAAAGTATCTTGTTATTTTTATTTAGATTGAGACAAACGATCCGTCAATAAGTTGATTAAATGCCTTTGTGTTGATTTACTTCTTTATTTCAGGTGTATTTTTGATTCCGTACCTGCTAATGTTAGTCTTTGGAGCCATGCCCTTGTTCTATATGGAACTGGTCCTCGGACAGTATCACAGACAAGGACCAATTAGTGTTTGGAAGTTTTGTCCGTTATTTAAAGGTAATATGATTTAAAATGTTCTGAAGGAATCTGTGACGGCAAAACCAAAAAAAAAATCAACCTTTACCAACATATATTTACTTCATAAAAATAAAATTGTGAGGCTTTAAAGGGAAGAACTTTTATGAGAAACTTTATTGTACATTTTTAAATAATATGAGCTTTTTAGAGTCATTTTTACACACATAATAATAATTAACTGAAAAATAAATTCTCAAAGGGCGTGTTGTGTGGCTTTGAAGGGGATAAGAAAAATAAAATAATTTTATACAATTCATAGAAATGTGCAAAAACTACTCATAACAAATGGAAATAGAAATTATCGATAGTAAAGTACTAAAATTAGATTAGAAGTGAAGTATTCCGTTAAGTAGCGTTAATTTCGATAATCGCATTTTTGAATTATTTTTTTTCTTCTTAATTTCTATGAACTCAGTTTTTGAAATTAGTTTATAATAGGAGTTGCTGCTATAATTTTCCTCAATTTTATGTTTTCTTAAGAGCAGTAAATTTAATGATGTTATTTACAAAAAAATCCATTTGTTTTATTTTATTGAAATTGCATTAGAAACACAAAATATTTTGCAATATATTTTAAATTTAACTCTTAATTTGGTTGATAAATTAAGAGTATTTTAAACACACCAAGTTTCATTAAAAAATAGTCTTTTTCCCCGAATTTCATAAATTTTCATAATAAATAACCCATATTTTTACTATAACGACATCATCATCAACTATCATACTTTCCTACTACTTTTTTATTTCATACTGGGATCACCCATTGTTATTTCTAATGGCAGTATTCAGATAAAGTAGTAATATTTAAAAATACATAAGTTGTTTAATTCTAAGAATCAAACACTCTAGTTGAAAATAATAAAACCCTTAAAAACAAAGTTTTGAATATAAATCCTTTACATGCATAACCAATTTTTATTTTTATTAACATTATTCAGTTTCTGTTATCAGCATGTGCATCTTTGTTTGCATCTAATTTTAAATATTAAAAACATCTCTATCAGTAAACTTTGCGGTAAACTACTTTTCAAAATTTATTTATTAAAAATGAATGTGAATTCATGCATTCACATCCAAATATCTTTTATTTATTCCAATTAGAACATTTTATTATTTACTTAGTAAAACAGATTTGGAAACAGAAAATAGTTTCTTTAATGATCGGTTGAATGCTATTTCAGCGGGATTATATGACGGCAAGTAGGTTTATTAGTATTCCATAAAAACCACCTTCTAGTGACAGTGATAGCCCTTAAAATTTGATACAATGCATTGCCATCAACATTGAATCGATCTGTCAAGTATCAACCCGATTGGATGATGACAAGGGGGTTAATTAGGCCCCTTGCCATCATCCAATGTGTGTGCCAACCATCGACATACACAAGCAATCACACAAATACACACAAAATCGAAGTTAATATAAATGATTTAAAAATACTGTATATTGAATAATAATATAACAAACATCCAATAACAGCGGTATTTCTTTGTTCAAATAGTATTTCTCTGAACTACGCCAATCATAACTAAAATATATTAAAATGGAAATTTTTTAAATACCGTAAATTGCATGTCTAGACTTCTTTCGTAAGCGAAATTAATATTTTCAGGCTCCTTTTTATAGTTTCTTTGAACAATGCTTAATTTTAAATAACTACCCTTATAATTGGAAACTGCAAAATAATACTTTGTGAAGTTGTATGACATTTTTAAATTTCCATGTGTGTATAGAAACTTCCTTTAAAATTTAACTATCTTATTTCAGTAGGATTTCTTTCGAGTTTACGCAACTTTTCTTTATCGCTTGTGAGGTTTCTTGTGAAACTTTAAACAAAGAGAAATTTTAAATTGAGAAATACGTGAGTTGAATCAATTGCTTTTCGGTGTCGGTTTTGTATGAAAGAGAAAAACTACATTTCAATATAAATGTCAAGGTTTTAGAAGTTGGTTTTTCTTGCCTTTTCAACGAAAGTTGTGAGGGCTGCTTTTTAATGATTGCATACACTAAAATATGTTTAGCAAGAGCATGTTTACAGGAGTCATTGTAAATTTTTGTAAGCGATTTAATTGAATCTTTTAATAAAAATTAAACAAAATTTAATCTGAAAACATCATTAATACATAATCCAATTTTTCAAAAAATGCTCAAACATTTTTCATCTTAATTGATTTAATGCGAATATGACTTACTTATCGTGCCCGATAAGTTACGAATTTCGATAGAGAGCTCAACGACACGATTCTGTTCCAACATTACCAATAACTCAATTTTAAAATTTCAGGACTTGTCCGGGTTTATTTTTCTTTACATATCACCATCCAATTCATTACTAAACATTGGGACTGGCTTTCTTGAGATCATTGAATACGCTACAACAATGTGTGAAATTGTTTTACTAGGCCCTTGTGGTGACCTCAAATAACAGATAAAGCTTCTGTGCACTGGAGTACTCTTTTGCACAGCGGTAATGCATCTGCCTCGAGATCCAATGGTCTCGCGATCGAGGCCCGTCGCCCGCAGTGAAAAGCTTACTAACGCTTTATTGGTGACAGCCGGACTAAAACGAATCATGCTGCCATCTATCGGCGCTTCTGAAAGGAGACTTCATCGCAACAAGCGATCAGATACGCAACTCGCATGCAACACCGCAACAAGCGGGCACAACGATGCAACTAGCATTCCACACCTCCAACTCCGATTAGACGTTGATCAGAACAACAGTGTCGCTGGGAGGAGGCTGTGTGGCGACCTCAAATAACAGATAAAGCTTCTGTGCACTGGAGTACGCTTTTGCACAGAGGTAAAGTATCTGTCTCGAGATCCAATGGTCTCAGGATCGAGGCTCTCCGCCCACTGCGAAAGCTGCCTACGGTTTACCCTGATAGGCTGATTGGATTGATGTGTGGCGGATTCGTTAAAACTCTGATAGTATCCATGATTAGAAAAGTACGATATTAATTAAAATTTAAAAGCGCTTATTTTCTTCTTGTTATCATTATATATTGAAGTTTGACACAAAACTATGTGCGCATATTATCAATATTACTATAAAAATTGAGATTTGTACGGAACTATATCTTTACACCGAAGAATCCATTCTACAGCGTATATTCAAGGTTCAAGTATTGTTGTCTCGAAGTATAGTAGTGTTGAGTGGATGGGTTCGAAAGATTTGAAGCCAAAGCAGATCAAAACTTGTAGAAATTTATTCGATATAACTCTTCGCAGATTCTCTTACAACTCCAGAACTTCTCGTTCTAGTAGACTCAATACAGCTCTTTACAGAACAATAGAGCACAAAACAGCAGTTAAAAACTTGACAACACAACTCCTACAAATCGCCGCAAAAGACAATGCAATACAGTTCACTTTCGGAACTCTCTGAATGCTCACTGAAAAACAGCTAACTCAGTATCTCAATTCAGTAATTCCAGTCAACTAACAGACTCATGGCCGGGCTTATATAGGAAAGTCAATCCTTCGTGAATCTTCTAGAGATAGAAATTTTGCGGACTTTCCAGATCGTAGTCGAATAGTCCTATACATCTACATGGGGACCGAAAATGTCGACAAATTTGTCGACAAAAAGTAGTTGCCAAAGCCGTCTCCAACTTGGCTCTATCTCGCCAATTTGGCGAGATTGCCATTACCATAATGTAAATGGCCTGCTCCTTGTAAAACTCGTTTCCCAGCATGATTGTAAAACTCGTTATCAAGCATTAAGAGACACATTGCAGGAAAACAAACTCGTGCACTGCCTTATGCGAAATGTACATAAATTGTCCTTTTTACATAGTTAATGCTACGAAATATTTACAAATATACAGAAATTCGTAACAGTAGCAAGGAAGGTGGATGTTTGAGGATCGGCTCTGTGATGGGTACTACAAGGTACTCGATACATTGGTGACCTGTACAGATCCAGCACAAACCTACTGTCATTCAATGCGATACAAAAGTTTAGACAATGATGTCATTCGGCTTTAAAATTTAGAATTGTGATAGAAGAATTACAACAGCCTATAAATATATTCAAAAACTCTTTTAAAATACTATAGTCAAAACAAGTTGTTTGATTTGCTATAATAAAAAATGTTTGGGTAAAAATAGAAATATTCTTGTTGCAAAAGTATAGACACAGTCCCAAGTTTCTGCGAATTTTTATTTGCATATACAAATTTAAAAGAGATGAAGTCACAGACTTTGAATATTGAAGTTTTGCAAATGATAACACTTCGTAATCGAGATGCCACGCACTAAAGAAATTCAAACGGATGAGATTAAGCAAATTTGGCAGTTGAAAGCTGAAGGTAAGCTCGTTTCGTAAATTTTGACTATTATTAATCGACTATTTATCAAATTTTATTTAATGACTGCAAATACAATGAAAAAAGATGACCGCGTGTGGCGAATAAACCTGATAATCGTCAGAGCCAAAAGACTGTCGAGAGTACAACAAATTACTGTTTGTGAATTTCAAAGGTCGTTTGGACTTTCATTATCAAAGTATCCGATTCATAGATGAATTTTGGAAACAAGAACTATGGTTTATTACAAAATGATAAAAATACTAGTCCTAAAAATTTATAATAAGTCACAAAGAATGTTGTGGTCTTGAAATAATATGTTATAGGGATCAAAATGGAAATCAGTGGTATTTCGAGATGAAAAAAAATAATCTAATCGGTCTACATGTCTGTGCATCTTTCTGGCATGACTTATGGAAGGAACCTCGGTATTTTTTTTTGTTCCAGACGAGATAGTGACTCGGTGATGGTTTTAACTACCTTTTGTTACCTTGGATAAGTGTCTTTGTCCTCTATCAGTGGTCTCCAAACGTCACAGCACTACTCTAACACATTGGAGGATAACCTGTTGCCATTTTCTGAACTTCAATTAGGACCTACATGGAAATTTTAACACGATAGTGCTTCGATCCACAATGTAGACAATACAAATTCCTGATTTAATTCTCAGAATTTAAAAGCTTTCGACTTTCAGGGTATAACCCAAATTATTACACAATAGAGAATCTTTGGGACATCATGTGTCCCAAAGTTTACAGCAATTTTAGACAATAATCTTCTATAAATGAACTCAAGAGATCCATAGAGGATATATGGTACCAGATCGAGCCTCAAACCATGCAAAATTAAGTTTATTCGATCGAAACACATACTTATGAACCAATCAACAAGAATGGATCCGAAATTAAGTTTTAAATTATGTTTATTTTAATATAATTTCATTTTTGTGTAAACTTTTGAGACCATGTTAATTTGTTTTGTTACCAATAAATAACTTGCAATATGCTAAATTAACTTTTATATTTATAAATATTGTAAAGTAAGCATTGCATATAACACTGAAGCTGTATTAAGAAAATTGAATAAATTTAACTTGAAATCTGTGTGAATTTGTTCATTGTCTTAACTTTTGAATTGAAGTGTATGACACATTTCACTTCGAGATACCTGTGTGATACGTGTCATGGTTTTCATTCGATCCTCGACTTATTGCCAGGGAAGTATTGTAGGAGACTTCTTAAAAAACTAGAACTTGGGAGGGCATGAGGCACTTTGGTCTTGATTTCGGGATTGACTCTAGGCTGCGTCTTCGATGAATACTCTAAACGCTTACCTTATTTTCTTTGTAGGTGTCGGCTATTGCTGTGTCTTGGTATCCTGGTATGTGTCCTTCTACTATAACGTCATAATAGCTTGGACATTGTACTACATGTTCATTTCATTCTCCGTCGAGTTGCCCTGGATTCGATGCAACAATCCTTGGAACACAGAGCGGTGTTGGGAGAGTAGGAACAGCAGTGGTTACATTATAGATGCAGCAGAAGCATTCAATTCATCCGCATTCCGTGCGAATAGGACATCACCGGCGCTGGAATTTTTTGAGTATGTGTTTTGCTAGTTTTTTTATGCATTGGGAGTGAGTTTATCTTGAAAGTGAAAATATAATATTCCGCAATGGGTAGGGTCTTATTTACGTGTTTGTGGGCACATAGCAAAAGTAAATCAAATAAGCCCCAAAAAACAAAATGTTTTTTCTAGCACATGCAGTATTTTGTCTAACAGTTTACCCCCTTCTTAAATATATTATGGTTTTTACTAAGTTATACTACACTAGCGCATGTCAAATAGAAATACAAAATGCTATGGTTTTGTTAACAGTAACTTGCAACTACTTAAACTAAAAAAACTAACTTTAAACATTTCTCACTCATTTTACAGATATTGCTTTAAGCATTCAATCTTTATTTTAAGGTTTGAATTTATTATAACTGGAAACACATAAATCATATAAATTTTCATTTAATATTGAAATTGTAGACCCTGAAAAAAGTTGACCCAGGCCAGGTGAATCTCATTCCAAAATTAATTCCTAATGCAGGGTGGTTATTAATATAAAATGCCTATCATCTGGAACTGTATTAATGAAAATATCTTCATAAAATTTAGTATGCAGGCTATTGAGACCATGGAAAAATGATCGACAAAAAATTAAATCACAAAAACTTTGAAATAAAAAATAAAAATGTTTACAAAAAAATTCCCCATGGTCTCAAGTATTTGTATTAAATTTTCTTCCCATATGTTGATTAGAACAGGCACTGGGTCACTCTAACCAATGCATGTTTTATAACTATCGTATAAGTATAAAAATAATATAATTTCTTCAATTTCACATTTACTCGTTTTTATTACATTAATTGATTATAAGCATTAACAGTAGAAGGAACGTTTTCTCAAGAATGTCTCCATCATTTCAATGGCAATTTAAAAACCTCATCTTCTTTAGAACAAAACTGATATCAAGCACAAAGTCTTTAATCCTTGAAGAAAGTATTTGAAATATTGGAAATCAAAAATTTCGTCAAAATTTTCATCAAAAATGTCAACTCCAGTCTTTTCAGAGTCGAAGTATGGACTTACATTGAGAAGCGTAAATATCGTATTGTAGAGAATATGTCATAATGACTTTTTCAAATCTTATGCAAAAAACACTAAAACTTCAACTGACTGCGTTTCCATTAATTAATTTATAAAGATGTCCTTACAGGAGATTTTTTCAAACATTTTTTTATGCCTAGGCTAATATTTTTTTTCATTTACTCCTGTAATTTGTTATATTATAAAATAATTCCTCAAAAATGACTTACAAAGAGCTCCATCGTCAATCTCTATAGCTAACACCCAATTCAAACAACCAAAATGAAGGCGAAAAACCATTCATGAGAAATTAATTTTTAACTAGACGTCAATCTCTTAACAAGGCGGCTAAATTTGAATTGAGTCGCAAATTCAGCTGCCCAAATCATGAACAACCTAACTATATCTTTTCTTCCCCTAGTTGCTTTGGATGAGTAATAATTGGATGTTTGTTCATACTGAGGCTCATTATTTAACTTGTGATACGAAGAGGTATTTGGGCTCCGAGTAACGCCCTGAGACAGTAACAGAGAATTCTCGGTATATAGGCGTTTCACGCATAGGGAAGACTTTTCAATTTCCTATTCGATCTAAATTAGGAAAATGTTAATTTCCTTTCTGACGCTTTTCTAATCCCCTTTTCACCTCAATACGTTTATCTTAGTAGTTTGGTTTTTCATTTGCTGGAGTTCTTCTTTCGCAATAGTAAAACCCTCAGTTTTCATTAAAAAAAAAAAAAAATAGGCTGTGAAATTTCAAAGACCAACTTCCGAACTTAACGTTAGAAATCTAAGCATTTATCTTCTTGGTTCTTTTATACTATTTCTTAATATTCATTATCTTTTTATTGTTATTTAAAAATTTTACAGTTTCAATCGATTATGATGGACTATAGAAATAGATAATTTTATAAATGTATTGAATTATTTCATAGGCCCAACTGCGGTTAACTTTAGGAATCTTCAGGATATAATTTTTATAAAAATCATTTAATTGGAAATATGTACCTAACACTTCTAAACTTCAGAGGACGTCCTAGTAAGGATCATTCCCTTTACTCGCTATGTTACAATCTTAAGTAAGACAAATTATATTTATCTAAGGAGAGCATACAAGAAACATTGAAAATCTATTTCATGACCGTTGGCTGGAGATGGATGAAAATACATGTCTCATGACATGTTTATTTTTTTAACGTAGTGGTTAAGAGGAAGTCTTAATATGGACCATTCCCTATACTCGCTATGTTACAATCTTCTAGCCAGCCCAGTGCATTTAGAAACTATTCTGTATAAAACCTTGAAATTCGGTGAGTAGGTACAAAAAGATCACTTAAGGAAATGACATAAGTTGTATTCATTTAATGTCTGTCTATTATAAATGAAAATTAAAACAGCAAAATACAAAACAAGGGGAAGCTACTGCATAAGAATTTACGTAAGTATTTCAAATATAAAATGTTAGACGCATTTTCGAGTTTTGATAGATGTCATTTCATTAAGCGATTATTTTTGTACCTACTCACCAAATTTCAAGGTTTTATAGAAAGTAGTTTCTAAATGCACAGGGCTGGCTAGAAGATTGTAACATAGCGAGTATAGAGAATGGTCCTTACTAATACTTCCTCTTAACCCCCATGTTAGAAAAATAAACATGTCATGAGACATGTCTTTTCATCCATCTCCAGCCAACGATCATGAAATAGATTTTCAATGTTTCTTGTATGCACTTCTTAGATAAATATAATTTGTCTTACTATAAAGAATGAAAAAACACGAAATTAATTAACTTATAACCGAAAATTGTTACTTGATTTCTTGTTAATGAATAAGTGAGGTTCTTTAGTAGATTGGCAAAAATTAGTCAAGTTATTTCTCTAAGACTATATGTCGTAAAATGAAAATCGTCAAATACTGTTTGTACCAATCTGCATGCCAGATTGCATGCCATTGACATAAAGAAGAAAGCGAGCAAGCGAGTACAATTATCTTCAACAAGAAAGAGCTAACATTTTCAAAAGTAAAAACATGCCAATTAGCAAAGAAGATGAATGCAAGGGAAATAAATTTCAAAAGAAATTAACAGAGTTGTTTAAGCTTGGAGATGTAGAAAATTTAAGAAAGAAGAAATAAAAGATATGTTATTCCGATGTGCGTCAGAGGCTTTTTCTTTTGAACTTTTTCATCCGTAAATATTTAAATCTTGAAACAAAGGTTTTTATTAAAAATATTTCCTTGAACTTACTGTCATAGTAAAATACTACTATAAAAATAAATATTTGAGAAACATTTCATGATTAATATGCATAAATTAAAATTAAAAACAAATCCGAGATTTTTTTTTCTCTGAGAAATATTATAAATATATATAATATTAATAAATAATTAAATATTTATAAATAGTTAAATATTAGTATTTAAATATTTATAATATTTAAATATGATTAAAATGTAATAATATTAAATATTAATAATAAATTTAAATGTATTATAAATTTTAGTATGTATTGTGGTTGGTATAGTTTTAAAATAAATAAGGTAGAAAATAGCAAAAAAATCACATAACTCATTAGCAGAGAAATCCCAAAATATCTAATTGTTACAAAAATAGCTTTGGTATAATGTCTCTTACTAAGAATTTGTAATCTTATGCATCTCAATCTCTGAATATTTTAAGAATAGTAATACTTCCCTCGTTATTCTATATCCTAAATTCTAAATTCAAATAAAAAAAAAGCACACACTTTTACAATTTTTTATTTATTTTTAGAGGAAAAAAATTCTTTTAATGCTCCTCTTACATTCACTATGTTATGCTATTAGAATTGGTTCTTATACTAACATAAAAAGCAAATTTTATAAGGAGAAATCAGAAAGTGTAAAATTATACGTTTGTAGAAATTAGATTTAGAGCCTTTTAAATTAATTAGACAGAAAATTTAGTTATACATTTTAAGTACACAAATAACAGTGCTCTCTTTTTACGGGAGCACATACGAAACACTTGGTATATGCCTACTGAATACCACTTACGAAACACTCGGTATATGTCGACTGAATACACTTACGAAACACTTGGTATATGCCTACTGACTAGCACTTGGCTTGGAATGTGTTCATTCAATCTTAAAAATTGCTTTGTTCATGAAAGATTTAGAACTGAACAGTGTATTGTAAAATTATTATTGTTATTTATTATCATTTAAATAAAGCTTTTCCCTTTAATTTCATTAAAAAACTATCCAACTCTTTAATTACCACAAACAATTCTGAAACAGATATTCATTTTAAAAACACTCTATAGTCCTTCCAAAATAGTCAAGTGTAATTCATGAAAGTCATGAATATTTAACGCTATGAAGTTTTAGAGAAGAAGTTCGGCTATGAATTACTATATAGAACTATGAATACTATAAAAAAGGTCAAAGTCATTTCACGTATTTGTTCGTTTGAAGGGAATGATACAAACTACCCATAATAATTAGCATCATCAAACGAAACCATTATGATAAGGTTATTTTATGACTACTTTAATGGTCATTATCTGTTTTTCGATCATTTATATTTTTCCAATAATTTACCTCATTTTATTTTACGTTTTTTGTACCATACACTAAGGAAAATAAATGACCTGCAAGAATAAGGTGAATAAGTTATTTTATATATTCCATCTCATTTGCTTTTGGTCGTTAAGTATAAGACGTCATTTTGAATCAAACAATTCTGGTCACACTTAAGACAAGGTCTGTTTTTAACTCACTAACAAATTAATGATTTTCTCATTTTTTATGAACATTTGATCTTAAATAATGCGTAGTAAAACATTTTTAAAAATAAATGCATAATACAAAGTAAAATAAATTAAAAAAAACAAGATTTTAGGGAAAGTAGATAGTGCCAAAACAAACCTAACTCACTTAGAAATGTTTTCTCGGAAATTTTCAGTCCGTTTTGTTGACATTTTGAATTTATAATGGATCGTGAATGGGGTTCAAAGGAAAAAAAAATCGTACATTTTCTGACGTATATTATTCACATGCTTTTTTAACAAACAAAACTCTAAAAACCATTTTTTAAAACATATCACTTATAATATTGTACACATCTACATTTAAAAATTTCAATCCCACAGAAACTTTAAAATCTGTATTTAAATAACAAAAATATCATTAAGTAACATTTCCAATCCTTTCTTTAAATCTATAATTGGTTGTTGGAAAATAGCTTTTTTCAAACGAAGCAATTTAATAAAACATCGAATGAATGAAAAAATTATAAAATATTTGTTTATTTGAAAGTGAAGGAAAAGTCACATATTTTACACCATGTATATAACACAGATATTTTCAAATACTAATATTTTATTAGGTCACGGATGTGTCCATAACCATTGCTGAAAGAAAAATTCAAAAACGAAAACAAATTTAAAGTGTATTATAACTAATATTTTTTTGTACTTTATTCTAAGATTCTAATCAAAGCCCAAACTATTCAATACTTTATTTTTTGAAAACGGGAAAACTTATTATTAAATAAGATTTCGATATTCCTATTTTATAATAAGAAACATTAAAATTAGTAAGGGGGTTTCTTACCCTTGTTCAATATATATTAACTTATACATCGCTTTAAACTCATCTCATCTATTATTGTTTACTTGCTTTTTCTTGTATGGTACTTGAAATAAAACTTTATTTCTCTTTCATTTATTACTGAAAATCAATTTTTATAGTATAGAAGGTATTATATTTTACTTTCATTGAGCCTTTAGGGGAAACTTTGTATAGTGTTTGGTTTGTCTTGAAACATTTAGATACCTCAAACTTCTAACAGATAGTCAAAACATGCCATGGGCCGATCCAGAGTTTATAGGATGGTGGGATAAATATTTAAAATATGATTCATGTACACCTCAGGAAGCATTTTAAACAATTTAACAAATTTATTTCAACAGGGTAAACTCTGGATTGTATTTAATTTGTCTTAAAACATTTAGATATCTTAAACTTCTAACAGGTAGTAAAAACATACCATGGGTGATCCAGAGTTTTTAGGATGATGAGATAAATATTTAGAATATAATTCTTGTACATCCACCGGAAGCAATTTATCCAAACGGACACTTTTTTTCTAAAGGGTAACCATGAACAAACATATAAGAGAATGTATGAGACTTGTCATGGCAATACAATTTCTGGGTAAAGGGTTGCAATTCATTTATTCAGTAATAAACTGTAAAATACGCATTTCAATAGTTTAACAAAGAACATTTTGTGATTCATTTTCACGCTTCAATAAAGCTTATAAAAGCGTCTTCCTAGGATGCTGTTATACAAATGACACCGGTGAAAAAAGGATTATAGTACCTTCTCGTAGATACCTAGTATTATCTTATTCATTTTCAGGTTTCAATAAAGCTCATAAAAGCGTCTTCCTAGGATGCTGTTATACAAATGACATCGGTGAAAAAAGGATTGTAGTACCTTCTCGTAGATGCCTAGTATTATCTTAATCCTTTTCAGGTTTCAATAAAGCTCATAAAAGCGTCGTTCCAGGATGCTGTTATACATCGGCGAATAAAGAATTGTAGCACCTTCTCGTAGATACCTAGTATTATCACCATTCTTATTTTGCTGATGGAGTTCAGAGATACCCAGTAAATTTTTAAACTATGAATTATAAAAAAAAAGAATTAATCTGAAAATTTTAAACAGAACATCTACATTTCATTGTATAAAGTAAGGCTGATTGTTCTGTGATGCCTAGAATAAAATATTTTATAAAAGTAGACGCACGTCCTCGTACATCCTCCCTGAATCCTCACTTGGGATTTCTTCGCTTCCCTTAGTCCCAAACTTTTTGACTACATTTTGCATGCTGAAAGCTTGGCTTCTTGAGTTTGCCTAAACTTAAAATCCCATTGGTGGAAAGGTAAGTGTTTTCTTACCTTTTTCTCCATTTGGTCTAAACCTCGAAATTGATAGGATCCACGCAAAGTAGGATTTCCATTTCAAATTGTGATTAATAAAACGTTCTACAAAATTTATATTTACAGGATTCGATTAAAGTAATATTTTTAATTCAAAACATTATTAATAGTACTTATTGATAGCATCCGAACAAATTTCGGAAAAAAATAATTTTACACACAGAAAACAAGATATTTTAACTCGAAAATAATTGAAAATATTTTTTATTAAATTTAGTGAAGCTTGGAAATAAAAATGAAATTTAAAGTAACATAGAATTTTAAGAGTTATTTTAAAGAAATGCAAACTGAACAAAGAAACTCATGGTTATGAAAAAATTAGTACCTATCTGTATTTGACCTATCACATGACGTGCAATGTAATAAAAATATATATCCTGGAGATAAAAAAAAATTCCCCTTATTTTACAAGAGAACTGATACAAGTTAAAATATGTCTATTCTCATTGTGCTAAATTATCACTCTTAAAAATTAATACCTTCCCAGGAAAGCATTGTACGAAATGGTATTGTTTAATACTAGAAATAAGGCAATAATAACTGGAAAATTGATATGGTGTTATTAACAGCTGGCTTACATCTGTAAAGTAATCCAATATTAAGATATGGTAATTTAGTGATATCATCTAATGTAAGATCTTAAAATGCTTGCAACTCATATAAAATCATAAAAAATCGTTTAAAGCAACTTGAATAATTTTTCAAACACCCATTAAAAATATTCAATCATAGTTTGCACTAAAATTTATCGAACACAATAGAAATATCTTATTCAGTCCCAAAGCAAAGCCAATAAAAATTATTAAACAAGCATAGCTCATAATTCAGTAAGCCTCAGCCAAGTCTTCCAGATTTGCAAAATGTACTGTCAAAGATCTTAACTCCCGATCTCCCCACCCGCTACAGAAAACTTGTTAAACAAATACCTCCTTTAATTGGGTCTTTTGAAAGGACTCTCTGAAAGCAATTAGTGTCGGCGAAATGTGGAAGTAAGTACTTGATTTTCTTTTCACCTTTCCAGTCGAGCAGTATTGGAAATCCATCGGAGCACTGGCATGGATGACTTAGGCACTCCCAAATGGCAGCTTGTCGTCTGTGTTCTGGTGGCATTCATTATTCTCTATATTGCTCTGTTCAGAGGAGTCAAATCATTGGGAAAGGTGAGTAAACAGTAATAATACTTCAACAGAGTGATATAAGGATAGCAGAAAACTTGCGAAAAAAATTATAATTAGAAAATTAGATGCATCAGTAGGATGAAGTAGTTTTCACAGATAATTACAGAGGAAAAATAGGATTTCATTCATTAAGAAAACAAACAACGCCAAAATAATTAGTTCCTTCGTCAACAAGTGGTGCTGTATATGTATCTGAGAGCCATTGCCAATCTTATTTAGTATCTAAATAAGGCTTGGCACTTGCTCTCATCATCGATATCTCATATGCAATAGTTGAAGTAATTGTCTATAATCCAAGTTTCCCGGTTCAGAGTTTCCTGTACCCTGTAGTAATATGTAGATCCACATAAAATTTTGAATACCTAGTACTGAGAACTTGGGAAAAATGATGTCTAGTCTAAGGAAAAAATTACACGAGTTCAAATTTTCACTAACCGATAAAAATGAAGTACTATAAAGACTGTTGTGGAAGTTAAATTTACAGGCAGATCCAACATGAATTGGTATTCTGTATTGGATATGTTTTGGTATAAGAGTTACTTGAGCAGCAGAGCTTTGAAGCATAATATGGAAAATTGAGAGGGGTCCAAGTATTCTTAAGGGAAAGTTGTAGATGAAAATTTATTAAAAAAAAATTGTCTATAATTATTCGCCTTGTAAGGCCCTTTGTGAAAACTTGAACTGTTCTATAAAATTTACATTCTTTCAACTTACTTATTTTATAATTTATAAAATTCGTTTTCTGGGTTCTCAGTTTGAAGATCTAAAGATTATACTACAACGCAAACAACCACACTAACTTTATATTATCAGATTCTCCATCCCAAATGAATTTTACTAGAAAATTCAAACTAATGAGATACTCGCAATTTGAAATTACTGTGCTTCAGTTCCTTGCGATCATTTTTAGTTATTTTCATTAAAGACAAATAAGTGTCTCGTGTAAAAAAAGTTTCACTTTAAGATTTCAAATGTCAGTATTGAAACCAAGCATTAGTATTTTTATAAGTCTCTCACTTCACTGGCGCAATGCGAATTTGATACTTCTTTTTATTCTAGCTACTATAGACATGTCAATTTTTCATGCTGTATTTCAAATAAATGAAGGCTTTATATATATATACATATATATAAACAAACCCAACCATATTTCTAATTGTCAAATTTTCTACTTACCATCTGATTGATTTCTAGTTGTATAATTGCCGCAACTATTTGACAATGCCCTAAATTAATCTTTTTTTCAGAATAAAGTATGTGTTATAAGGGTTGTAATTATTTTTGATAGAATTCACAAATATTTCATTAAATAATAAATGTTACTGATGAAATTTGTGTTCATAATTATTATTTTGATTAAGCATTTTTCGTTAAACTTGTTTAACGTTTTTAATAAAATTGCTGGTTAGTTGGAATTTTGGATAGGACATCAATTAGAGGCTAGTAAAAGACCAATCAGTTTATCTTGAAAACTATATCATCTAAATATAGATATAAATTGTTCTGCCTTTTAAAAGTGTTGGTTAGACATTATTTCAAATATTCAGTGTAGTTTTACTTGCCATTGTCATCTTTTAATATTGATTTGGTGGAAGTTATCAAACACAGGGCCAAGTATTTGATACTAGGAATGTATTTGGTCAATGTAAATAATTATGGAAGAAGTAATCTATACTTTACTTTACTAAGAGAGCCAGAGGGAATTTTAAAAAGTTTTCTTTATAGTTAAACAATGGTGTCATGGTGTATTAATTATACGACGAGGATTCTTTTTCTTAAAATACAAACTTTAACTAATAGCTAATAAAACACTTCTTTCACCACAGCTTGATTTACAATTGGAACAACATCATACGCTATAATAATGATAATTACATCGTGATAAATTGCCATGAAAACTACTTGATCTGTATTGGGAGATTGTAAAGAGATGCGAAATTCGTCAAATCCTACTTAAGAAGCTGTCCACACGGTATAGTGGTTAGCGTGCTAGCTTCTAGACCGCGAGGTTGCAAATTTCTAGTCCCGTGCAAGGCATGGGTGTTTGTAAATGTATATTGGCTTGTCAAATGACGAATGTTTCGGCGCATTATAGTCCTCGTGTTGCTGACGGCGTCAGATAATCTGAAAACAACCAACCTACTTAAGAATTAAAGGATGTCCCAAAATAGACTGACATATTTGAAAAATGAATTATAAAACAGAACATGATGTAACTGTACCATTTAATGAATTCTACCTGAGAAATTAGAGAATTTTATCCCAACAATTTTCTTAAGTATTTAAAAAGTTCACCAACATTTGAAGCTGTTGATTGTAAAAACCGGTCTGAACAAGTCACATACATTGCAAAATAACCACCATTTCCCGCAATGACGTGATGCAATTAAAACATCCTTTAGTAGTATTTGCAAAACCTCCCGACCGTTTATTTTTATTTAATTTTTCAATCAACAGTACCATCTGTTAATGAACTTAGTAGTTGCTTTTTAAAATAAATGGATAAAATTCCATAGTTGTTAAAGTGAAATCCAGGAAACAAAACATTTCTATCCGGTTTTTTTTTTTTTTTTTTTAGTTATTAATTTTATTACTATCGTTATTATTATTAGTATTATTATTATTACTATTCATTTTCAAAATTTGTCAATCTTTTTGGGACACCCTGAATTGAGAATGCAATTTGGTTATCATTCTTTAATTTGCATCAATTTATTTAATTATATTTATCATGAAATATAACACTCTTTTTTATTTAGTCTCTACTGTTTCTTCATAGAATATACAAATATCAGAACAATTCTATCATACTCGCAGGTGGTGTGGTTTACAGCTATTGCACCGTACGTAATCCTGACAATATTGTTGATTCGAGGTCTGTTGCTGCCTGGAGCGGCACAGGGTGTTCAATATTATCTCCGCCCAGACCTACATAAGCTTTTGGATACACAGGTAAAGTAGACAATGTTGAAAACTCATCCTTTTAGATGGACCTTTTAAACTTTCACTATTGTACAAATATAGTGCGTAAATCGTGAGCTTTTCAAATATGGATACCCAGATTAATCATATAAAACGCTTGCGCATGATTTTTATGGAAGACCGAATAAATATAAGGAATCAAACTGTGATTAAAATAGTATTGCCGGCTTCTGATGATTACAGAACATTATGTAAAATATTATATAACTTTTTAAAGATAAGATATTGTTGGTGCTTGATTAGTGTGTGAGTCAGTAAATGCATATGCAAAGTTTTTTAAAGCAGTGACTAATAGTTATTCAGTGCTTGATTGTTAAACAAAGCAAGCAAAATCAAAGTTGTCATTTTTAACATCAATTTAAATGGCAACTGGATATAGAGTTTCAATCAAAAGCAAAAATGACAAAATTATAATAAATAAATGAATAAATAAATAAATAAATAAATAAATAAATAAATAAATAAATAAATAAATAAATAAATAAATAAATAAATAAATAAATAAATAAATAAATAAATAAATAAATAAATAAATAAATAAATAAATAAATAAATAAATAAATAATCAATTTTAATTGCAACTTAAAATTACTTAATCATTCTTTAAAAAAAAAATAGATATTCCATCAGAGTCTACACATTAATAGCTAGCTTGATTTTAAAGGGGAACTTCTGACAATTTTCAAATTTACAAGAAGAGAAAAAAACGGTTGGTTTAGAAACAACATCCAAATAAAGACCCAAGGTACTTTGCAAAAAAAAAAAATTGCGTATTTACGTGTGTAGTTTTCTTTAATTAGTTATCTTGGCTAATCATCAAATTTAAATTTTGTATTAGTTCCTTTTAACATCAACGGTATAAATTTTGAGCAATTTTAGAAAAAAAAATATTATAAAGCCGGGAATACCCCATTAAAAGTCAAATAATTTTTTTTTTAATCTCTAATAAATTCCAATTTAAAAGTTCATCCGTTTTCAGTAAAATGCAAGAAAATAACGATGAAATTGTAACAATGAATTTCATTCCCCTACTTGATGGTCACTTGAAGATCTTCATGGATAGGTCTGGATTTCCCAGAAAGGCAGGTTTTCATCCAGAATGTACTTCTTAGTTTTCCCGATATCATCCAGTTTGCTTGAAGTAATTGTTTTTCTGGCCTTCATAGTTTGGTAGGCAATCTTTTGTTTGTATTTTTCAAACGAAATTTTTGCTCCGTACAAAATATACTTCCTGCAAGGAAAATGTTCTGCAAATCTATCAAGTCTTCAAATCTTCAAGGTTCTGTCCATCTTTCTGTTGTTTTATTAAAGTTACTGAGATGTATCGATCCCTGAATTTTAAAAATATTTACAAGATACTATTTTATGTTAAAATAGCTTTCATTTGACTCCAAGAACATAGCGATGCAAGCAATAGATTTTGTTAAGTTACGTTAGATAAGGCACAGTCTTTATTACCTACTTGCATGGTTAACTTACCGTAAAAGCTACTTAAAAATTTGAAATTTCGCATATTTCCCAAGATCCGATATCAACCAAAAAGTTCACAACAAACTGTAATGTGTGAGAGACAAGCACACTTAATTTCAAGACTGATAACGTTGGGGATGTGATTAAGGGGTCCCTGGCCCAAAATTTTAATTTCTTTAATATTTGTTGGATCAAAACAATTTTTTAATGTAATTGTAGAACAGTGAACTGGTTATAAAATCTATTAAATTTTTTTTTAATTGTTTTGTTTATTAAAATTTTATAATTACTATAAAACAACGCATTAAAAAATTTGAAATAACTTAATAAAAAATATCTTAAAGAACTTAAAAATTATGTGTATGTGTTCACAAATATATAAAAAAAATTTACCAAACACAATTTTGATATTTATAGAGAATATTTAAAAACTTTAACTATAAAATTTCACATTTTTTTCTTTCACAATTAAAAAAAAAATCATATCTGGAGTAAAAAACAAAATTTTAAAATTTTGTTTGGTAAATATTTTCTTAAGAGTTAATACAATATGCATGGGAAATTTGGTATATGTTACTTAATTGCAAATAGAGTTATTTCCAATTATTTAAAAAAAAAATATTAGTGAGAAAAAGCTGTTTAAAGTTCATGCAGAATCTAAGTCAGCGTCATCTGTCAGATATTAATCTAACAACTGCAAGCCAACGGAAAGGGGTATCATTATAAATGCGGTATCAAAATTATCGTAATTGAACATATAATTTTTTAAATCAATTTTTTTTTTTTTGTTACCATTTAAAAACTATTTGGGACCTGAACCCCTTTAAAGAAAGTATGAAAAAGTCACGTTCTTCAGCGGAAAACGACGAAATTGAAGTTAAAAGTAACCACTTTGTAGTTGAGCAGCAAAGTGGCTATGTATAGCAGAAACCCCGTATAAACATCAAAAGATGTGTCGATCTTCATGCAATCGTCATCAACAAATAAAAGTGTTTCGAGAGTGCAGAAGTCCCCTTTAAAAATCACGATTCACTTATAAAAAGCAGAGCCCAAATTAATTTTCTCCTTTTTGTAAGTTTATATTTATGAGTGTGGTTATTTGTGCTTTGGGTTTAACGAAGACATTTCTTTTCAAATTCCAATTGAATATTTAATAAATTTCAAAGCTTCACAAACACACCTAATTTTCCAAGGAAATCATTGATAAACATAGATTGATGTAGTCTTCAATCGATACTTCGTGAAGATGCTGCATTCATTCATTAGATTACTCTCTTGAAATGAGAATTTGTCGCTCAGTGAATTTGTACTTAATTACTGTTTAAGAAATCTGTCGAGCATTGGAAATGAGAAAACGCATGATCGAATCCCTTCCAACGCCATCAATGTTGATTACAATTGGCCCCCTGATGAATTTTATTCTGTCTACTAATGACTATTAACTAGAAATTTAGTGCTATCACTTCTCTTTGTTAACCTCCATCCATTTCTCACCATTTTTTTTTAATCAAACAATATTGAGATACTTAAAACTCTTAAATACTAAGCATTAACAATTATCGATACTACTTAGGTTAGATAAATTAGTTTTACTTTTAGAGCTGAAGTAAGACTCTTCGGTAAAATAAGAAATGTACGTTAAGAAAGGAAATGCATTTATTACTGATTAAAGACACTCTAATTAATTTTTTGAGGGTTTCATTTGATTCCTCAAGTTAACTATTGTTCAGGTTGAAGTTATACTTATTGTATTATATTCATTTGATAATGTGTACACCATAAGATAATGTGTACAAAAATTTATATTCATATTTTATTATCTAAATTTTCTCATAGAAAAAATTTCAAAAAATATTTTACGCACATAATTAAAAGCATTATTCGGAATGCATAAAAGAAAAAAAATAATATTTTGTGCAAAATCTCTGAAAGGGAACAGATTCCTTTTTACATTAAACTACTTGATCAAAGCAGAAATTTCGGGTGATTTTTAAAATATTACTTTTACTATCCTATTCTTATTTTTTTTTTTTTTAAATAATTATTGGAAATACTAGGTAAAACTTCAGAAATAAGCATACTAAAATAGTCTTGAATAATATAAAGATTGAGAATTTTTTCAATGAGATTTTTTCTCACGCTCTTAAGCTATTACGCTTTCCTTTCTTTAGGGATTTGTTCTCTTTGGTAAAAACAGCATGAGTAAAAGTTGAACCCAAATTGTTCTTTTTGAAACTGAAACAAGTTTTCTATAAATAATTGAAATTAGTCTATTGGTTCACACAGAACAAAAATTTATTGTTCTACAGAAATTTTTCGAAAAAAGGGAAATTGAACCTGACGACCGAGTTGCAAGTTCTATGTGTAATGCTTTAAATGTAGTTTTTTTTTTCTACAACTTTCTACGATGACATTTTTCTATTCAACTAAAAAATGATGGACCATCCATCAATATTTATTTTTCTGGTTGAAGACTAATTCTACCGCGTTTTGTTAAAACCAATCATGCCAAATGTAGTTTATCTAATGGCTAACTAAGTTGGCCTATATATAAACCACGTTTGGCATGAATAGTTTTAACAAAAAGATGTAAAAATAGCCTACAACTAGAAAAATAAACATTCTGGGATGGTCCGTATTAGCGCTCAATGTCTCAAATAAGTGTTTGGTCTAGATATAAGTAATACAAACAAAGTTTTCACTGTAAATAAAAGATTTATTATAAAATTATTGGACATTTTAAGTAGTTTTATAACTGTCTTATTCAAAATCATACGGTCTTCACTCATTGAATTTTTAACAGATATTGTTACAGCTCTCAAAAGCAATTTGTAATACTTCTTTTTTTGAAAAAGAAATTAGAAAGGCTCTAAATTTAAATGGATTTATATTTATAAAAAGTAAGGAATTCAAATCAAATTCTGCTATTTATGAATTACATGTTTTTCAAATTTGGGATTAGCAAATACTTTGTAAGTTGCATAACCAGAAAAGTACTAAAAACTAAAACATAAGTTCCTGAGCGAAACTGTCTTTGCTGTTTGCATATTTACACAAAGTTGTTAAGGAATTTATTTCTGTAACTAATGGATATGGGATTAAGTGTGAATTTCAAAAAATCTCAAAATAAATTAGGAAATCATAAAAAAGTCGGATACAAAAACATGACTTAAACCATTAAAATAATATAGATTGAGAGTCACATTTCGTTCTTCGATAAATTTCTATTTCAGTTAATTTTAAAGATAGAGCATTCGTTTAAATTTTACATTAATGTAATTTGACCTTAAGGAAATTTTTAATTAACCTTTTTCCCTTATAGCAAATGTAAGTTGTTAAATTCCGTATCTTATAGAATAAACTACCCATGAAAATCATACTATATTTTTATAATGAGCATTAAGCCCTTTTGCAAATTATATATGGATTTCCTGTCTCTACTAGTAAATGAAATAATCCATGTTACAACCAGTTTGGGGCACTCTGCACAACACGACAAAATCTAATTACGTTGGAATACGTATATTTTTTCTTTCTTCTTCACTGTGTAACTTGGTGAATAATATAGCAAAAATTACTTATTCTGTAATAAGTAAAAAAATACGTTAACTCGCAATTTTTCATCTCGTATGGTAAAAAAGCGTAGTTGGTAAGGTAGTGGGAAAAAATGCATTTTAATTGCTTTATATTAAAGGTACTATCATCAAAAATTATTTATGTTATTGCATATAATAAGGTTCTAGATGCTAATATGAATTCAAAAGTTGCAAATAAAGACAACTACGCTGGTGAACTCTAAAAATATAAAAACTTCTTTAGATTATCCCGTATATTCTGTACAATTCTAAGATGAATGCATTAGATAGATTACCCTGAAGAATAAGTGGTAAGTCAGACCGGAGCTGGTTGAAACACTTTTCAAATTTATCTTAATAATTATTTGACTACATTTATTATTATTTACAATTATCTGACTATTGAAAACATAATTACTTGATTACTATAAACCTACTAATTTGATACCATAAACATAATTATTTTGCTTTGATTAATATGAACAACGCTCTGCATTGTTTGTTAGAAAAGTTAGTATTTGCAGAATTCCTAAAAGTGACTAGAATAGTCTAATCTTCGTTTTTACAGTTTTTAAAGACATAAAATAATTCATTCTTGGTGCAGGTCTCATGAACTCATCGTTTAAAATCAGTGGATTGAATCCAATCAGACTTACTTTTACTGTAAAGAATAGCTGACAACGAAATACATAAAACCATTCATTTTTTGAATCTGAGGTATCGCTTTTACGATGAATGACTTTTTCAATACTTAGTTTTTTTCTGAACTTGCCTACCCTTGCTTCGCTAGGTTTGGAATTAGTAAATAAAGTATTTTTGTTTCTTTTAGCTATAGCTGATGATCGTTCTGTAGCAAGAGCAATGCCGTAAAACTGCATTTTCTTCTTTGGTATCAAATTTTTCATGCCTTGGGATAAGGTTGAATATTTTCTGGTGAAATAAAATAGGCCATTGTACTGTTTCAACCAAGCTGGTCCCTTTTGATTCAATCTGCCCCAATCCAACATTTTAACTAAACAGGATGTTAAGTACCAATAGCCAGGCACGTGTGCTTTTCAAAACACATGAATAACAAGCCATAACAATGTAATACAAACACTTTATGAATAAAAAACTAGGACTAGTCTATGCTATACAAAAGGTGAAATCTTATGGAGCTTTGAAAATTTACTCAGCCTTCTTAAAAAAAGTTTTTTTTCTTGAAAAATACAGAACTCTGTACAAAATCGTTCCTCTCATACATACAGGGTGTCTATAAATTAGTTGGACAATGGAGTTCAAATAGTTCTGTATAACTCTTAATAAAAAGATAAAATAAAAAAAAAATTGCAAATAGAATGACATGGTGAACATAAATTACTTGGGGAAAAATAATGGTTTATTAGGTCTAGTTACTAAGAGATATTCAAATTATTTGAACTCCATTGCCCGACTAATACTTGGACACCCTGTATAACGCAGGTTTAACGTTTCTGTGCTGCCTTTTATCAAAAATCAAGGAAGAATGAAAACAAATCCAAATTATAAAATCCGGTGTTCAAATGCGCTTGTGTTAAACTTGCCCCTGTTTCAAACAGCTCAGGTCATCCTCCTACTTTTGTTTGAAAGAACAAATAATGTATTTGTTTTTATCATTGTCACCCAACCATATTTATCAATCAAGATTTTGTAAATTTTTAAACAGAGATCGAATTTGTAACTCAGCCTCACCCAGCATAGATAAATTAAGATCTTTTTACAAAAATTAATTATTCAAAATGGTTTCCCCAAAAGCAATAATATTATATAAATATATTTAACAGCTTTAAATTCAGACATTTCAAACCTTATTTTACAGAATAAGATCCCTCCCAACATTTTATATAAGAATTTAATAAATATTTATCATCCCTCTGAAAGTCTTACCACGAGAGAGAATTTACCCTAATAATTTTCGCCCCCCCCCCCCCCCATCAGATATATATATTTAACAACTATAAATCCAACCATCTGAAACATTATTCCGCAGAATAAGGCATAGTAATATATAAGAATTACGTAAGTAATTCCGCAAACCCTAAGCTCGAATAAGCACTAAAGTAATTTCTAAATGATGCATAACTAGTTGAATCCCTTCTGAAAATGACCTTGATTCGTGCCAAAGGAGGTGATGTTAAAGTTAGTAATCATATGAAGTGCTTTTGAGCACTAATTACCTTCAGCAAAGGATTTCTAGCCTATGGCGCGATAAGAAGAGGTGGAGCAGTATTGGAGGAAGATGGATAAAAATTAACGAGACTTTCAAAGTTCCCAATTCATTTATAGATGCATAGCGAGTGATAATTTATTAAGAGGGAATTTACGAGCGCGATTTCCCGTAAGAGAGTTTCTAATTCTACCTCTAATAGTATTCTGTCATCTTGTGAATTAAGGGAAGGTGAGATAATAACTATCGGAATTAAATAAAGAAAAAAATGACTAAAAGAATAAAATAGCGTTTGTATGGGGAGGGTTGAGTACCATTTACTTATTTGGTTAAGTGAGAGTGGATAGATTGAAAGTTACTTTAATGATGAGTACTTGTAGAATTAAGGCGGCAAAACATTTTAAAATAGGAAGTCCTTAAAACATACTTAAACAATTATAAATGATAATTACCAGTGATTGCTAAATATAATGAAAAGGCGGTGATATGTAAACACCAGACAGGCAAATGATTCTTGATTCTTTAAAAAAAACACTTTTTTTTGTCGTAATTGATTTATAATACTAATCTCAAAATTGAATATTTGACATTCTTAAACTCCTACTCCTATTATATTTGTTCTAGTGTTAGTTCCTATAGTTTAAAATAAATTGCTCTGAAGTATATTAAATTTTAATAGAACTCTACAAAATTAATCCAATGATATCCATTACTCAATTAAAACTAGGGGTGTGGAACATCGCACAGCTTTCAATTACACAATATTGCTGATGCAGATTTGTGTAATTTATCATTTTTATATTTTCATCAGTCACTTAGAAAAAATTGCCAGTCTGGAGATATAACTGAGCAGAGATGAAAAAAAACAACGATCTTTGATGAGGTATGCTCAAGGAAAGAGAACTCTTCGTTAATGACATTCGTTTTTCAACTTTTTACGCCCTTAAAGCATTTTTACAGGAATTTCGGTGGCGGGGATGCTTAGAACACCATAAGAGGCATTACCACAGTAATTCTAAACAAAATCGTTGGAGCCGTTTTACAACAATTACTGAAATACATGATTTTTTCAATGGCTGCTACCTTACGCGCATGTGCGATTTTGACGAAAACCTTAACGGTAGGTCCCATGCAACCACCAACTCGCACACCAAATTTGAATACCGTAGGTCAATTTCTTCGGAAGTTATACTGACCACATACACACACACAGACAGGCATTTTTTCTAGGTCACTTTTTTGAAACCAGGATGTTCCAAAACGTGGGGAAATGCAAAAAAAAAAAATAATAATAATAATAAAAAAAAATCACATTTTTTTCCCGACCGAATGCTATTCTTTCATTACCCTATGTATATATACATATGGGTAATTGAAAGTAAAAAAAATGAAGTGTGCCCGTTTTTTTACACATCGTCAATATAGAAATGGTGATTCTAAAGTTAAAGAACTACTGATTTGAAGATGTATAAAAATTAAAATGAAGAAGTTTGCATAGTAAATATCAAAAACTGTGATTATCAATTTTTTGGACAGTTTTGCTCATAAATTATACGTAGTTTGTTGTCAACAAGATGTACAATAGGTTGTATAAATCTTGAATCAGCTGAAAACTTAGCTAATCAGTTATAAAAATAGTGTATGGGAATTGTATATTTTAATACTTTGAATAAATTACAAGAGAATAAATTTATAAGAGAATAAATTATTGCTTTACAATTACAATGCCAATTTTTGAAGAGTTTTCATGTAACATATGTTAAAATTATTCGTTATTAGGTATGGGTTGATGCTGCAGTACAAGTGTTTTATTCCGTTGGTGTTGGCTTTGGTGTACATTTAACATATGCATCATACAACAACTTCCATAACAACTGTTATAGGTAAGAAATTATCTAATGTTTATTGTTAGTTAAATGTAATTAAGATATTAATTCAATATTAGATGTGACTAATTTATTTATTACATAAAAAAAAATCACACACTCTGGAATAAAGAAATTTAACAGCATTTTCCATTTTATTCTACCATTTAATTGAGAATATTTTTTAAAGTAACTAAATTAAAATCGGAATTTTTAATCTTATAAAAGATCTTATATAATTCTTAGCCCATTGATGGTCCTGCAATTTTATATACGTCATTTGATCCCCAGTTTTTCCAGCAATACTCAACATTTTTAAATTTTTAAATAAAATACTTTTTAAATATTTTTATCAGGATGATAGCCAATAACCTATCTAAAAAAAATAAGTAAAAAATAATTAAAAAAGATTTATGTTTTTGAATTAGAAATATAATTTAAAAATTATTGCAGGGAAAACAGAATTTCATCCATTCCCATGACCGTCAGTGGGTTTTAAAGAGTTTAAATGCTAAGTTTTCTACTTAAGATTATTTATAACTAGTATATAGTATTTGAAAAGAATTCTATTTATTCAAATTTTCTTATCGTCTTAAATATAAGATTATAAGGTTACGATGTTAAATATATCGTCTTAAGTGTAATTTATATAAATACTATTGCATATTTTAATTCAATTAAAAAACAATATGATTTTTATTTTACAATTATTAGCGTTTTTTAGTAAATCAAAACCAAACGAACCCAAATCACAACTGAATAAATTGATATAAGAATGAAATAATTTAATCTCCGAATTCAATTGAACTCTTTATACTAGATATACGTTACTTTTACAGCTACACAAGACCGCTGTTACAAATTCAAAGTGCTTAAAATTACTTTTACCGACCACCCTGGGTAATAACTCTCGTTAATTGTTATAAGATTTTTTTTCAGCGAGTTACGATGTTAGAGATTGATAGAAAACCAACTTTTAGTACATTATCTACAATAAAATAAAATCTAGATCAATAAGACTTTGGATAGTCTGGCTCTGAGGTTAAAAAATTAGCTTCGAAATTATGTAATATTTTATTAAAATAATGATTATTTTTCGATATTTTTTTTTATTTTCAACATTTAAGTAAAATTGCGGGTTATTGTACCGATCAAATAAAAAAAAATACATTACTTTTTTATTATTATTTTATGTGTTTACATAGGCTTAGAAAAGCACACACGATTTACGATTTTATTAAAACTGTATTCGATTTTTCAATGCTTGTTGTATTTATTAATTTTTTATTTAAAGCTAAATTACGGTCATATAGTTTTCTTATACCTATACGTTTTCTAAAAAACCCGTTTCTAAAATAAAATAAAACACTACAATTTTGTGAGTTGTAATTAAACCATTAAAAAAATATTAAATGAAGAACATTAAATCATTAAACTGAAATAGCCTAAACCATGCACAGAAGTTTAAATAAAAATTCGGATGTTTTAATTATCACCTTTACAAAATCCCATACATTGTGAATGAGGTGAACTAAATGAAATATTTCTATGAAAAATATGTAAGATTATGCAGTTATTAATTCGAATCAATGTTTGTAATTTTGTTTTAAAAATTACATTTGATATTTTTACACTAGTTCTAATCGTTTTTATTTTTTAATTTTTGCTGTAAATTGCCATATATAGATTGTATAATGGGATAACAAATCGTGGAAATACATCATAAACAGATTAAAAATGCAGTAAACTTTCACTTTTGAGTGAAATTTCTCAAGTGTTTTTGTCGTTTTAAACAAATATCTCTCTTTTTTAAACTTCTCAATATATTGGTAAAGCGCAGAAAAAAGAAATGTCCAAAAACCACAAGACGTTGTAAAAGAACCCTGCAAATAAAAAGTCAGCCATAAAAGTTGTGAAAATTAATTGTGTTTAATTTCTTTGGGGTACTTCAAATACGATGAGCTAAATTGTAATTGTTGAAGTGAATCCCTGTAAACAAATAATACTTCGCACGCGTTATAAAAAAATCATTAATGCGCCTTAAATCTCCACATAAAAACACTTATATTAATTAATAATTAGTTTTCGCTCAATAGTTTTATTCGATATAAACTCATAATGTTTGATGTTCACCCATTTAAGGGCTACGGCAAATAACGATCAGAGTCCGTTTTTCTCAATTCTGCAGAAAAGCTGATTTAAAGTTTCAAATCTCAGGGCTTGTATCAGAACTGAGGTAAATGATTTAGCAAAATCTCACGTACCATGATATTTTTTTGCCAGAGGTCTCCGAGTGGTTAAAATATCAGCTAAAACCTTGCAGATGGCGGGGAAACCTCGAAGTCGAAAAAATTGGACACTGTTCGTTCTTTGCTTTGCCTTCATTTGGGACCATTCTTCGCTCTTCATGACTGTCTCCTTTCATGATTGTCTCTCATGACTATCTTTCAGAGATTGTCTGTTCACAGTAGCCGTGAATAGTTTCACAAGCTTCTACAGTGGCTTTGTGATCTTTGCGTATCTGGGCTATATGGCCAACAAAGAAAGCCTACCTATATCGGAAGTCGCAACGGAAGGACATGGTTTAGTGTTTCAGGTGTATCCCGAAGCTATAGCAACATTGCCAGGAGGACCGTTTTGGGCAGTTCTTTTCTTCACCATGCTACTTACTCTCGGACTAGACAGTGCGGTGAGTGAAAAAGAGTTTTTATTGTATGTTTACGTAAGGCAGGCAAGTCAAGGTCCCAGTTTCTTCTTCCTAACCATGCCAAAGAATTTTTTAGTGAAAATTTCAATTCTTACTGTATGGCAAAGGAGGGAGGGGTGGCGTGACCTTGAATAACCTGTTCCTTACATTCTCTCAAAAATGCTCATTGTGATTTAATCTGAAAGCTAGTTGACTTTTTCACAACTACGTGAGAAAACTACATTAGTTCTCAGTAATAAATACTTTATTTTATTTTGCTCAATGGAATTATTCTATTGGTATACACATTAACGTAATTCTGGGGGTTACAATGCTTCTATTCTTAGTGAGAACTAAGCATTAAAAATTAAAGCTATATTATTTAAAAACGGTAAGTTCTATTTATTATCTATTAGTAGTAATTGTTGTGCCTAAGCAAATGCAAAGTGTTAGTAGTTAGGTAATAGAATATTCATCTTATCGCGAATGGCTTAGGTTTAATTTCCTAACTATAACTTTTTCGGACTTTAGAAATTAACAAATTTGTTCAAAGTTGTGATTATCATTTTCTTGGTTAAGCAGGTTATAGCCAAGTCTTTGAATTCAGTTGTTGTTTTCATATTGTATTTTGTATATTTTTAGATGGGTGGACTAGAATCTGTAATCACAGGGATTTTGGATGAGTGTCAGAACTACTTCACCAAATGGAAAATGAACCGAGAAATTTTCACTGCGGTAGTTTTGGCTTCGTCTTTTTGCGTGTCATTAGTGAACGTTACTAGGGTACGTATTTTTTTCAAAAAAAAAAAAAAAAAAAAATTAACTCTTTCATTAAACTTGTTCAGTCTATTGCATTATTAAACCACAAGAAGTTGTAAAGCTCCCTTTGAAAATTGATGAATATAACAAACACTTTAATTTAATATACAGGACATATTTATTAAAAATTGTGTGTGAATTGATTCAAAAATCTTCTTTGTTGTGGATACGATTCAATATACACCTTCACTTAACCTGCAACCTAAACTTGTAAAGAACCCTTTCAAATACAAACGCTCTATCTCGATTGTGGATCATCTTATTCAAAGGTCGTTGAATTGAATGAAAGGCGCGATGAGCCATCTTGCAGCGTTACAGAATCAATTAGTGAGTGGGTGAGTGAATGCGTCAGTGATGAGCGTAACTCTTATAGTAATGGGACTCATTTAAATCAACTTCTCAATGACCTATAAACTTGACATCCATACGAACCCTATAAAAAATGCAACATTCAATCATAATTACTATTAATTTATCATTAAAACAGTTAATGTTATTAATGTAATGTGCTATTGACGGATAATGGATACTACCGATGGATTTTTCTATCCTCGATCTAATGTATCGAATATAGTTTGTTGGCATTGAAAAGGTGCTAATTCCAACTTGTCAAAGTTGGAATTAGAAACTTTTATTGCTTTGGAATTTTTGCTAATTCCAGAGCAAAAATATCTTCTAAAGTTTTGCGTACATTTATTACAAATTTTTTTAAGTGATCAAGTGGCGAATTTTACTAATCGGTATATTTTTCCAAGTATACCAAAAATTGATTTTCGACCATAAGTGGAGTGAGCAACTTTTCACTCTAAGTTAACAATATTTTATTATTACGCGTGATCGGGAAGACTTGGTTCAAATCCTGGTCAGAATTATTTTTACTGTATTGCTATTTTTTTTTTACAGGAATGCACCCCTCCCCCCCCCCCCCCCCCATTTACAGAATATAAGATTCGGTGTGTTAATTACAATGCATTCGGGTAAGCATTGTTTGGAACACGAATTTTTGCATATGAAATAAAAACACATTTTTGGCCATGCTCAACGCAAAATTTGATTTTTGAAGCTTAAATGAGGTTTTGAGAAGCAAAAGGGTCTCAGTGATTTTTCTTAACTTTTGAGAAAATAAAATTTAAATTTCTTATTTCTATTAAATTCTATGAAAACTAGTGATATCTTCATTTCAGATGTTAGTATTTGAGCAACAAACAATTTTCACATAAATTTAATATAAATAAGAAACTTTTAAGTGTATTTTCTCAAAAGTTAAGAAAAGTTACTTGGACCCCTTTGCTTCTCATGCCCTCAAATGAACTTAAAAATGTGCACATAAAAATCATGAAAAAATATTTAAACCAATAAGTAAATAAATTATTCGTATAAAAAAAGTTTAAAAAAACTCTTTTTTTATTGAAAATAAATTAATCTTAGAGAGATTAGAGACCAATGTTTCATTCAATTGCTATGTTAAGTCGACAGTGATAAGTACAAGGATACCACGAATAAAGAGTGCTGTATTGCAAAATAAAAAGATGTGGGAAAGCTATTCGTCACCTCGTTACAGTCGCGATTTATTTATTTATTTATTTATTTATTTATTTATTTATTTATTTATTTATTTATTTATTTATTTATTTATTTATTTATTTATTTATTTATTTATTTATTTATTTATTTATTTATTTATTTATTTATTTATTTATTTATTTATTTATTTATTTATTCATTCATTAATATTTATTTATTTATTTATTTATTTATTTATTTATTTATTTATTTATTTATTTATTTATTTATTTATTTATTTATTTATTTATTTATTTATTTATTTATTTATTTATTTATTTATTTATTTATTTATTTATTTATTCATTCATTAATATTTATTTATTTATTTTATTTATCTCTTTTGGAGAGGGGGCAGTAGGTTAAATATCCCTACTCAAAATTAACAGCATGAAGAAGCTACAGATTCATAATATCAAAACAGAGTGTAAATACAACAAGAATTAAAGATAAGAAACTGTTTTTATACTTATTTTATTTAAATAAATTTACCTACATGGATTTGTACACTAATTCTTTAATTTTAAACAGGTACCAAAATTTTAAAACAAATTATTTATAATTAATTTTAAATAAAATTGAGTTTAGTATCAAATAAAGAAAAAAAATCAAAATTTAAAGGGAATTGGTACCCTTTATAATGGTAACGTTAATTTGGCATTTTTCATGTACCTTTTTTTTCATTAAGTAACTGACATAGAAGCCTATTTTTTTGTTGTCAGTACATTTAGCAGACCCTTGTCATTCTACTGAAGTTAGCATTTGATTGCAATACATTTACTTTTTTTTTATAAATAAACTATCGTGAGAGTCAGTCAATTGATATATTTTTTTTTTTTTTTTTTTTTTTTTTTTTTTTGCCGAAATAAACTAAAACAAAAAATAATTTTAAAATAGCAAAATAATCTTACTTCAGCATATACAGATACATAAAAGGAATATGTGTTAAAAAATTTCGGAAGATAGTTTGTGCAGTTTCTGAGAAAAAGGTACATGAATAATGAAAGACGTAGTTTAGAGAAAAACGCATTTTAAAGAAAACTTTACTTACACTAATAGTCACCAATTTTTTCTTCCAAAAATTATTAAAAATACTTCTAGTTGAGATATTATTACAAATGATGTATTTTTTTTAAAGGGAAAATTTAATTTTTAATAAAAAATAATCAACTCAAAATCGATTATTTTTAAATTTTAGGGTATCAACTCCCCTTAAAAACTTCTTAGTAGAGGAAGCACCTTTCCCCCTCCAAAAAAGAATGGGAACGTCGTTCCCATGAGTTTCCCCTCCACTACCACCCTGTGAACAAACTAGCAATTTATTTTACAAACATGCAATCACAAAAACATCTTTCAAAACTAACTATATATAGAACTCACCAACTAATTAAACACAATTACTGAAAATATTAATGAAAACATACCCAATCTCAGAGAACAGAAATACTTCTTCCCCTAACAAGGACCACACCTATATTACAGCCAGCCCTCTTTCACACAGGTTAACCAAATCGGGTCTCCCGAAATGTTTCGTACATTACAGTAAATCATCTTTTATAATTACTTTCAGTTACCTAGACGTTTACATAGAGTAATGAAAGTAAAGCTGCCGTTCCAAAAATATACTCTATTTTTTTTTCTTTCATTTTTCCACGTTTTGGAATACCCTGATTTCAAAAAAGTGGTCTAGCAAAAATGTCTGTCTGGGTGTCTGTATGTACATGGTCAGCATAACGCCCGAATAAATTGACCTACGTTGTTCAAATTTTGTGTGCTAGTCAGTGATGGCCATGGGACCTACGATTAAGGTTTTCGTCTGAATCGCGTATGCGCATAAGGTTGAAATTAAGAAAAATCATGTTTTTCAGCAATTGCTAAAAAACGGCTCCAACGATTTTGATTAAAATCTCTGTGCCAATGCCTCTTAAGGTGTTCTAATTGTCCCCATCTTCAAAATTCCCGTAGAAATGCGATAAACATTAAAAAATTTGAAGAATGAGTGCTTTTAACACAGAGTTCTTTGCCCTTGAGCATCACGATTGAGTTTTGATTGAAAGGACAATGTAATGTCTATTCGAATAACATCACTAATTTCACCATCTTGATGGGGTTTTTTTTGTATTTTTTTTTCTTTGCCCGTGTAAAAATTATTGACAAAAATATCACTAAACTATTTTTATTAAATGAGTAAAAATATGAAAACGGTAAATAACACCATAAATTTTAATGCACTGCCCAATATTATAGTGTAATTTCCACACCCTTAGTTTTTATAGTTGCTTCGAACAACATTATTTTCAACAAATACACTGAGTGGCCAATTTATTATGACCACCTGACAGTTTTATCCAAATGAGCTTTTGCATCAGAGTGTTGCCACTAGAGGGGTAGATAGCAATAAAAAGAGAATGCAGGACAAGTAAACTATCAACTACACGATGTTGCTTGTGAAGAGTTGGGCAAAAAAATGTGATTTAACTGAGTTTGAAAACAAAATGATTGTAGGTGCTCGAAGCGTCGGACCCAGTATCAGCAAAAACCATCGATTCCATTCCATGAACAAATTCGTTTTTGCCCCCCCTCCCCCTCTCCCCCAACTTGATATTCAAGTCAGCAAGTCTATTTGCAAAGTTTCAACTAATTTGATGGCAGCAATTGGATAAATTAGTCTTTCGCAAATTTTCTCACCAGAAGTACTCAAACAAACCAAAATTAATATAAAGGTTTCGTAGGTTGTTATTTTCTTAAGTTATAAAATTCCAAATAGTTTTTTGTTTATCTGAATGCGCTTTACAATAAAATCTTATTGATAAGCGTCCATGACCTTCTTAAAAAAATGTTTAATAATAGCTTCCTCATATTTACAGCAACACCTTCTAACCAAAAAACTAAACTATTGCAGCCTTTTTTTAAAAAAAAACAAAAAAAAAAACATTATTTTACTTATATATGTACAAATCACATCAATCTACAGTGTATATACCACAAATAAGAAACCATTAAAACTTTCTATTGCTTTTGAAGCACTCTGATTTGAGTTTTCATTGAAAGTCACTCTAACATACTTAATATATTACCACGTAAAGATTTAAAATTAAGTAATAAACCAGCTAATTACAGACAAATATTTATGATACATACGTTTCTTGATTATTATGATACGTTTTATGATTACTATGATACGTTTCCTAACTATTGTGCACATTAAACTATAGGATATAAAGTTAAAAGACAGTTTTGTAAAGCTAAATATTTGATCTTCACTGATAGTTCCTACATATCCCATCAAAAATCCGATTGTAACTGATACTTACATTTCTTTCCTAAGTGAAAAAAAAAAACCTGTTTCAATTCCGATTCTATTCCAAGTTCAGTAAAAATCAAACTTATATCCAATTTTCACCGGTAAATTTATTTACACTATTTCTCTTTTAAAATAGCCATTCGCATTCGTGGATCTCAAAGAAAAACTGGATAAAGATATATATCGCGGCAATTTTATTTCGAGAATTGAAACGTTTCCTTTTCCGGTTAAAATAGTATCAATATTAAAGGTAAGGTAAGGCTATTTTATGAGGTTCGTAAAGACTCCCGAAAACACTGAAATAAAATCGTTCACGTTTTCAGCTGAAAGTTACTTTGTGCCCAGTTTTTGTGAAACAAATTTATGGTAGCTGCCAGCTGTTGCGAAACTCAAATATAGATTACATTTTTTGAGGTAGATATGGAGTCTTTATATTCGTAGTGGTCTAACTCACCCTCTTAAGAATTTGGTATTTTGAAGATCACTTTCTGTGGAGGAAGCGGCTAAATGGAACATTGCTCACAACTTTCTAATCAAAACATAAATAGTAATTATAATTCTGGTTATATAATGTTTATTTTAGTGATGTCATCAACTGTACAGTGAATTTGTTTGCTTTATTTTCAGACCACAAAAAGAAAATTCTTTTGACTTTTATTTATCTTGATTGCATAAAAATGGACTACCAAAGTATTTGCATTAGAGAAACAAATTGTAGAAAAACATAATATCATCGTGTGCATCTATGCAAAATAGTTTGCATGAATCTAAATAACTCTGAGAATATAACAAAGGTTATGGCTAAGAAAATCGAAATTTAATTATTTCCTCTTCTTCGAGAATATCCATGTCAAATTTCAGGTCATTCTGAGCGATAGTTTTTTTTTTAAACAGTTTTTGAAAGTTGAACTTTAATTATAAACACCCTGTATATAAAGACTTTAGCCAATAGTGCAATTATTTAGTGTACACATGAGATATTTTCACTCTTTTTTCTACTCATAAACAGTCCCGTGCCTCAGTGGTTATAAATGTATATTTGACCTGGTTAAAATAATTATTTTTCCTATTTCTTTCTCACCAATAATTATTATAACATAACTAGTAGATTCCTCTTAATTTTCGAATTCCAATCTGTTTACGAGTAGAAAAAAGAGTGCAAAAGGTCCCGTGCGTCAGCTATAGAATTAGCAGGAGTTAAGGGATTAAATGAGATGTCTTGAATTTAGTTATGTTTAAAAGTCAATTACTTTATTGTAGTGAAAATTATTTGAATTAATCTTCTTTATTACATATGGTCAAACAAGTTTTGGTGTATTCTTTGCACACAATAAAAAATATGTGTGTATCCTTTAAAATTAAATCATAACCAAATGCAGATTAACTTTAGATAGTCCATTCATAACAAATAGTCTAACATTCGTCAACCTTTTTGATAAAATTCAATGATGTAATTTCGTAAAACCTTCTTCAATAATTCCTCATATATTCAACTACCTACAAATTAAATGGTGATTCATTACTGCAAGAGCTGATGGCCTAAAGATTTGTAATGATTTATGATTTCTAATGCCTTTTAAGGTGCTATAAACAGACCCACGTCAATTCTCATAGAAATGTAATAACGACGTTAAAAGGTGTCAAAACTGAATGTCTGTAATCCAAAGCTCTCTTAACTTGAGCATTGCTCAGTAACGAATTTTATTTCTCTGTTTCAGTTACAAAAAAATCTAATATAATAATTATCAAAAAACATATTGCCATTTTAGAAGTTTTGACGGCGTGTGTTCTTTCGTCAACGCAATAATTATCGACAAAAACATCGTCAATGTTTTTTAATTTAATGAAAGTAAAAAAACAAAAACGATAAATTACACCAATCCATGTCAACTTTAAAAGCCATGGCCAGTATTAAAGTGTAATAAAAACTTGTGCGATGTTTCATACTCCTAGTTTTTCAAAAAATACTTAATCTCTTAAAGGCGTTAAACCTTATATACTTTTAGATTGATGGTATTTAATAGATCATGTTTTTCGTAATCGATTGGTATCTTATTTTAGTAATTTTGCTCAAAATTAATAGTCACTTTTGATAATAGGAAATTATATACCACCACGTTTAAATTCGATTTCAACTTACCTTTATTAATGACCTTTCATACAAATATCTGTATCCCATTTGGTTCAGGTTCACCTTATGCCTGCGTGGTTAGCGCTTTGGCCTCTCATGCCAAAAGTACCGGATTCGAAACCTGCGTTAGGCATGTATGTTCGTTGTAGTTCGGAGCTTATGTTAAGCTGTAGCTTTCGGCATGATTAGCATAAAAATATTCCGTTGAATGTACAAACCAGCCAATCAACCAACCCATTCTATTCAGTTATTAGGCTACTCTTATTACTGAACTTTCAGGCAAGAAACCTAAACCAATTATAATCTATATTCAATAGCATTCCCTTAAACCAGTTATATTTTCTCCATACTGTTCAATTACTGAACTTTTTCACCATATATCTATAGTGTTTATAGTTTAGACATTGAAATTCTGTCCATTCAGACCAGATATATCAGTCATGTAAATGTAGTTGTATCATTGTTATAAATAACACCAATACCTATTAGCATTACCTGTACACGAGCATTTTTTTTTAAGATCCTTGCTACTATGACTTTCTATTTTCAGGGCGGTGGGTATATGATGTACTGGTTCGATACTTACTCGGCTGGGATTTCTCTGTTATGCGCCGCGCTTTTTGAAGCTATTGGAGTGGCTTGGATATACGGTAAGATGAAGGGTTCTGCTTTTCTCTCTCAAATGAGGTTATGCAAATTTTAAATATATTCCGCAACCACCTGAGTTGCACTCTGATATTCTAATATATTCTTTGGAAAAATGTGCGCAACAAATAAACCAACCCAAAATGTAGTAAAAGAGAAATTCAGAGTGCTTTTGTAACCAGAACGGCAAGAAAACACCTTTGGAATATATATCTGGGTTACGTATAAAGTACATTTACTACAGAATTTTTTTTTGAAAAGAAAGGTTCTGGAATCTTACATTTGAGTATTCTAAACTAAAAAATGAGGGTGTAAACAGCAGTGTTTTGGATGGTCTTAAATCCGTTTTATGTATTTAAATTCAAAGTAAATAACTGAAGAAAAATTGAAGGATTTAAAGTTTATTTTGAAAAAATACATATTTTTTCATTAGCTAGATATTATTTCTCCAGAAGCTTTCAAGAAATTTTCGATTTTTTTTTGTTTGAGATCTTATTTTAATACCATTCAATTTATCGTAAACTCGGTAAACACTAAAAAATATTCGGAAAATTACGTATTTAAGTCATCGACGGAAAATCAGAAATTTGCTTAACTGGAGTTTATTACAAAAAGTATATTAATAAAAATTCTTATTTAGGTGTAAACAACCTTAGTATGACGGATGTAATTAATTGTAATATTAATTGTAATTTTTTTTTTGTAGTTATTATATAGTCGACCGCTGACAAACTTTTTGTTGGCTGCCAACTACGATAACTATATAATTACCAGACTCCTTTATTGTTTTAATTATTATTTGGTTTTAAGGAAGTTTTAAAAAACGTTCTCAACAATATCCAATTAGTAGAGAATTACAAGAGATTTTTCTAAGAAGTTAAATTTACCGGACCTCACTCCATGACGTACTTATGCATATAATATGAATGATGATAATATAAAATTATTTTAAATAAATAGCTTTTTCAGACAGGCAAAAACAAGTTGGCAAAAGGGGAGGGGAGTGGGGTGGGAATTAACAATTGGTGATCATTTTGTAAGCGACAAAATATCGCCAAGGGTCAATTTTATAATACCAAGTACACTTTTTACATTATTTCTTGACTTTAGAGGCTTTGCGGGGTGGGGGGAGTTTTTCCTCTTTTTATATATGCTAAGAGCTACTAGTATTCTAAGTTGTATAATTCTAGCCCCAATGGAAATGTATTGGAATTGAGTTCAAAATTTTTTCGAACATTGCCCCCTTTACGAGATTTGGAGGGGAAAATCTCGATTTTTAGATTTTTCCCTGTGTATACATGTTAAACCTTACAAGCATACCAAATTTCATAGTTCTAGCTCTGCTAGAAGTACCTTAGTAATTTGATGATCAGTGAATGAGTTTTGGGTGGATTTCGAATTATGTCGTTTCCTTCCTTTTTCGAATCTTATTATCTCGACAACCAATATAATTGGAGACTTGAAACTTAGGGGTCTTACTAAAATGGCTAACAGCTACCCGTAAAAAGCATTTCAGCTCTCAGACATACTGTAATACACAGATATGAGAGGTCAAAATACTGCTGCTAGATGACTGGCAGCGAACTTGGCGGGTGCACTGCCGTTCACCTAGACGTGAAATAAAACAACTTTCTCCTTCAAAATATATACATATTTTTATCTTTTGAGTATTCGAAACTTAAAATTAATTCATTGCAATATTAGAACTGAAAAAATAAAAAAAATTATTCAGCATTATGTGACTTATTATACTGTTATAATATGTAGGTTATTTTTCAGAAATAAACATAGTCAAAATATTATAATTTTTCTGAAAATCGTACGAAAATCAAAAATATGCAATATAAATTTTCGTTTAAAAAAATGGCATAAACTTTATCAGTTTAAATTCATTGCTTTGTTTCAAAACACATCGTCATTGGAAAGCCATAGTACTCGAAAATATAAACAATGTTTACTTTCGTTAAATAATCCTATTTTAATAAGAATTTTAATTTTCTTATAAAGCTTACTTTGAACGTTTGTAAAACAAAGAAACATTTATATTCTATTCTTCGGAGTAATTTAGTTTGACATTACTTCAAAATTGAGATTAAACTCAAATATTTTCTTAAAGTGAAGTATTAAAAATTGTGTAGCAATATTTAAAGGCTAGTCAAATAAATGATTACAATTAAATATAAGTGTACTTATTAAATATTATAGTTTTCCCGCCAACCTTAATTCAAGGTTAAAACTATTGTTGGAAATTGATATCTATATCATGTTTTAAATATTAGAAGACTTAGAAAAGTTTTTAATTTTCATATTAATAAGTGATTCCAAAAAAATAACTGAATTGCAATGCTACTTGTTATTAATTTAGGCCTGGACAGGTTTTGTGATAATATTCAAGAAATGATGGGATTCACACCTGGGTTGTTCTGGAGGTTGTGCTGGAAAGTGATCAGTCCGTTTTTCTTGGTGGTAAGTTAAATGTTTAATAATATAACGCATAAAAAAAGTTTTTTAATATTAATCCTTTATATGCGTTGCAAATTTTTATATTCATTAACATAGCGCCGATTGTGTTGTCAGCGTGTACTTGGTGTTTGCATCTGATTTTAAAAATTCAAAATATTTATCAGCCAATATATGGTTCCGAATTTATTTATTCAAAATAAATGTGAATTTATGCATTCGCATCTAAATATCTTTTATTTATTCTGATTAAAAAAAACAAATTTTATTGAAACGATTTTGGCAACAGGAAAGGGTTTCAGCAATGATCGGTTAAATGCGATTTCAGCGCGATTGAATAACGGCAAGTTGGTTTATTAGTATTCCGTAACAGCGAGAATTTAGTGACAATGACAGCCCCCAAAATTTGATCGAATTTATTGTCATCGACATCGAATCTATCTGCCAAGTTTCAGCCCGATTGGAATACGTTAATTGGGTTAATTAGGCCTTCGCAGATTTTCCCGCTAGCGACATATATACCCACCCACACACACAAAATCGAAGTTAATATTAAGGATTTAAAAATCTACCTTCATACTAGAAAATAGAATAAATGGAGAATAGCACCCCCATAAAGGCAGAAAAATCTAAAAAAGAAAATATCTAGCTCTTTTTAGAGAGAAGCATATCATCTGAATCAACAAGTATTGCGAAAGCTTATTAAAAATTACATTAAATACAAGATGGTTCAAAAGTAAGAAACATTTAAAAAAAATTATTGCCCGCGAACTCTATACGGTAGAACAATGCAGATTTCAGCGAAATTGTCACAAAAAAAGATGGGAATTTTTCCACTAAGTATATTTGTGGAAATTTTATTGAAAGTAGTTAGTTTGTTTTAGTCAGCAAATGGCTCTTTAAAATAACATCTCATTGATACGGTCTACTTAAATAAGGCTTTTAGACATTGGCGGCGATTGAGTGAAAAACGTGGGGAAAGGGGCAACTCCCTTCTCTCCACCAATTCTCTACAATATATACTACAGGGCCTTCTATTAATCACAAAATTTGTTTGGTAATTTGTTTTTCTTTGGTAAAATTTATTCACGTTATTTTCTATTTATTTTTGTGGAAACCCTATCATCCTACAGTATATGCTTCTTGAATTATCGATATTTTCAATTTTCATTTACACTCATATGATCCAAGTAACACTAACCAAAACAAACAACACCGATGCATTACCTTTTATCGAGGAGTAAATTACAGCACCAACTTCCATACTTGACTAGACAATGATGGCTATACATATGATGCCCAGTAGCGCAACAACGCTGACTAATATCTCTCGACATTGGCCAATCCCAATGTGGATCGTTGTAAACCGGCCGTTGTGACGGAACTCGCCCCTTCTCGTCTAATGCAGGATAAAATATACTGGAAGTTTTGAAATGTTGATCCACAGTTTCAAAATTGAAATATTTTTTTAAGAAAGGGCGGAAGACTACAAAATATTTGTGTGATGTTTTTGACATGATTATTCTTTTTAAAAAAATCATGCATTATGGAGCAATGCTTGAGTTTTGGCCAGGATCGGCCAATCTTCCAGAACCCATGTTTTAGACATCGGCCAATACTGCTGTGCTGTTACTGTTTCTTTATTTATCAGAATTTCCTCTCTCCAATATCAATATACAGGATGAATTTAAAGTCGCACACGTCAAACTATATTGGACCTTAATTTAATGGAAACGCATTGAGTTTCGATTTCCTCCAGTTAGATAACAGAGTAGTTTGTTTGAAATATATTCGAATTGTTATCAGTGATCTTGTGCTCAGAGACTTAATGTGTGAAGCATTCGTTGTTCTAGGTGGCCACATGGTGTTTTGCCAGGAACAGTGAATGTTCTTGTTGAAGGGTGATTTTGCTCGAAAATCATATTCCATATCATTTAAGAGTTTTGCAAGAAATATCCTGGTGCTGCATAACTCAATAATTCAGTGATGACACGATTAGTTCACCGGATTAGTAGCTGTCACAAAAAGAGCCGGTAGACTCTCCATTTTGGACGATGAAACTGAGAGAAGCTGAAACGAAGTTTTTGCGTTTTCCGAACAGTCCACATTGCTAAGCTGAAAAACGAACATCACATCACCCATATCTAATATAAATTTTGCCATACTCTGCAAAAACACGAAATTTAGAAGTATGAACACGCTTTTGTAATTCGCTAAAGAGGACGTCATTTCGAACATATATTGTAACACCTAAAGTGTGGCTGCTAAAGATAAAAACGAACATTTCAGCTAATCTCTGTGATAATTTACTTTAATTTAAATTCTTAAACTGGTACTTTTATGGGCAGGTAAACTTTGATGTGCACGACTTTAAACTTATCCTATATTATACAGGGTGTCCAGCAAAAGATTCCCTCATTTTAAAATTAAATGACTCCAAAACAAAGATCGATAGAAGAATGAAACAAAAAATATAATTATTTTCAAAGCTGTAAAAATATGAAACATAAGTTTCAAAATTAGCTACAAATGTTGCCAACTGGTGGCGCTATAGTTGCAAAGTTCTAGAAATATGTTATAAATGTGTCCTCTGCCATCAATCGTTGCCGTCACGCTAACTTCCCCTCACGTCTAAACAGTGGAACTGTCCGAAGATTGATCGCTCTGAGCTTCAAAGCACTCTTTATTCATAAGAACCGCAATGTATAGCGCCATCTCTTGGTAGTATTTGTAACTAATTTGAAAATTTAGTAACAAATTCTTTACAGCTTTCAAAATAACTATACATTTTGTTTCATTTTTCTATCTATCTTTGTTTTTGAGTTATTAATTTTAAAATCAGGGAGTCCTTCGCTGGACACCCTGTATTATTCTACTATAGGTAGTAGAAGGTAAATGAGATATGCCAAATATCTTTCATTTCAGGCTGTTATTGTGTCTGCCATTATCAGCAATACTACTCTCCAGTATCAAGATTACGTCTATCCTCAGTGGGCTGTGGGACTTGGTTGGGGATTTGCACTTTCATCAGTAGCTATGGTCCCCATCGTAGCTGCTTACAAACTTATCAAAGCTCCAGGAAATTCATGCTCGGAGGTAATATGTGTTTGTTTAAAGCAGCATTCGCGCCTAACTTTTAGAGGCGGGCCTTAGGACTTACGTTGGAGCTTTTCGCGGGCCAAATACACTAAAATATGTCTCATTAATTATTAGCGATTTAACAATCTATTGTATTTTTGAAAACTGGAAAAAATATTAATATATTTTATCATAAAAAAATTACAACTGATATTTGATTTTTTTTCAAATAATTTAAAAAATAATGGTTTTCATTATTAGTAAATTCAAAATCTAAAAAAGAAGTTAATCTTTTGTTTCAATGGGACAATGCGACTTGACCTAACTTTTAATAAAAGTATTTAAACTGTACTTCCAAATTACTCCTTAGTCGATATCAATTGTGAGACGATGGCGGTCGAAATCATTCAGTTTATTTTATTATAGAGTCGATGTCTTTCGGGGTATTTATTGCAGTCAATTTTAATAAAATGTCCAAATAAAATTCAGTGAAGTTATTTCTGTATTTATTCTTGATGAAAACTATCTTGCTGAAATTTTCTTCATATAGTTTCTTTGTGCACGTAGTGGAGAACTCTGTTCTACATAGTTGACACATATTATTTTGGTTAAATTACAATTATGTCTACATCGGGAATTTTTTATTTTTTAATCTTTCGTGGTGCCAGCTGGCCGCAGAAAAATCTGTCACTGACCAAATCTGGCCCGCGGGCCTCGTAGTGGCTAACGCTGGTTTAAAAGAATGTGTTGTGTAAGGCTTTTGTTCAAACCAAAAGGGTGTCCAATCAAAAAGTTTAAAAGTGCATTTTTTACTAGAGGTCGGTGATGCATCTATACGAGGATATTTTATTCGATATTTTTTTTTTAACATCGATGTAAAAAATATCGATACAAGTCCCCGATATATCGATATTTTCCAGCATTTTAAGTTTTTTGATCATCGTTTTAGAGTTTCATGTGTTTTTTCGATTTTCTTTATTCCCTTTTCAAAAACTTCAGAACTGAAGTTTGGTTTTGGCTGGGAGGCAGTTAAAAGTGGCACCACAAACAAAAAGTAAAGTTTTGAGTATGGTGACTTCACCAAGCAACAAAATGACCCGGCCAAAGTAACTACATTAATGTATATTTATTGTTTCAAAATATATAAAACTCCGAGGAATACCACGAACAAGGGGATTCATTTGAAGATAAAACATAATGTAATGAAAACTAAGATCATATATTAATATTAAGCTATTGTGTTTAGATTTGTATTGCATTCAGCTCTTTTTTAATTTTTATTCGAGAATAAATTCAAACCTGATCAAGGAATGAATGGCTTAATTTTCTGTGTTATAGTTTTCCATAAAATTATTATGCATTTTGTAAGAAGTAGGAAGTTGTACTGCTCTCGTAAAATTTTCCCTAAACATCACCACTTTCTTAGTTTCGATTAAGTAAAATAAGCCGATTTCATTAATCAAAAACTCACTATGGTTAAATTCGAAAAGAAGAAATTATTCATTATAAATGTCAATGCCTGAGTCAGAAAGGAGAATTCTAAGTGGAACTTATTTTGCCTGGGGGCTGCGAAATTCTAAATCCGCCTCGGCACTGGGCTAGTCTAGGTGCATGTTATTATTATGCAGTTCAAATTACATACTTTCCAAAAATATTAATTTAATTTGAATAAAAATAAGAAGACTTCCTTTAAAAATACAAAAGATGAATGGCAGACTAGGACATGGAGTAGACATTGCACCACAATCATCGAATTTTACAAAAATAAACTATTATTTTACCAACAATCAACATTTTGCCATACACTTCATAATCATGTGTTATATTTTGTACGTTTCCGGCTATTAATTTCCAGGACTGACGTAACTGTAGGAGAACTAAAATCCGGAAGATGGCGCTAATGATTGCATATTGAAGAGCGTTTGCTTGCGCATGTGCAGTGCAATCGGTGCCATTCTGAATTAAGTGGTTCTCGTGGAAAGGCGCATTAAAACGTAGCTCTTAAATTCCTGTTGTTGAAGTGAAAATGGAGCAAAGAATTAACATTAAATTTTGCTTCAAATTGGGCAAGACAGCTGCGGAAACCTACGAAATGTTCAAACAAGTTTACGGCGAAGAAGCATTATCCCGCTCAAGAACTTTTGAATGGTTTAAACGCTTTCGGGACGGGCGCGAAAGCGTCGAAGATTATCCACACACAGGTCAGCCACAGTCTGTACGCACGCCGGAAGCAATTGAAAAAGTTCGCGATATGATGAAATGTGATCGTCGATTGACTATTCGAGTACTCGCCAATGAATTGAACATGGACAAAGAGACGGTTCGATGAATTTTGACGCAAGACCTAGGCAAACGCAAGATTTGTTCCAGATTCGTTCCCCACCATTTAAGGGATGAACAAAAGCTGTGTGACTAGACGCATGTGGCGAACTTATCGACAACGCTGATACTGACCCAGCGTACCTGGATAGGATATCCAATTTGAAGCAAAATTTAATGTTAATTCTTTGCTCCATTTTCACTTCGACAACAGGAATTTAAGAGCTACTTTTTAATGCGCCTTTCCACGACTTAATTCAGAATGGCGCCGATTGCACTGCACATGCGCAAGAAAACGCTCTTCAATATACAATCATTAGCGCCATCTTCCGGCTTTTCGTTCTCCTACAGTTACGTCAATCCTGGAAATTAATAGCCGGACCTTGTAGCTATAGTAAAAGTCACGTTTCAAATAGAATGACTCCTATATAAATTTATATTTATATAATAAAGATAATTTTTCAATTATGTATATTGTAAAAATATTACGCTAAGTATTCAGCGTTGCCATTAAAAACTATTGAGAAAAGTTCTAAATTTTTGTTAAAATCACTACAACAGTTAAACGAAAATATAACTTTTTTTTGTAATAGATCTACTTCATTTAGAACTAGGGTTGTAGACCATCTCACAACTTTCAATTATTCTATAATATTGTTCATAAGCATTAAATATTGCCGTTGTCGAATTTATATTGCCGTTATTTAACGTTTTCATATGTTCACTAATTCAAATCAAAACGGCCAATTTAACGATATTTTTGGCAATAGTTTTTATATGGGGCAAAAGCACCGCCACAATGGCGAAATTGGCCATGTTATTCGATAAACCTGACATTGTCTTTTCTTGTGTAAACAGAAAAACTTGTAACAGAAAAAAAAAATCTATCCTTGATGGGTGATGCTCAAACTCATTTTTCGACTTTCTACTCATTTCTACGAGAATTTCGTAGGTGGCGATGATTAGAACACCTTAAGAGGCATTAGCACAGAGATTTTAACCAAAATCGTTAGAGCCGATGTATAGTAATTACTAAAAAACATGATTTTTTCATGATTTTAACCTCATGTACTTGCGCGATTTTGACGAAAACCTTAATGGTATGTCCCACGGCCACCACTAACTCGCACACCAAATTTGAACATCGTAGATAAATTTTTTTGGGAGTTATGCTGACCATTTACATACAGACAGACATTTTTCTGGACCGCTTTTTTAAAACCAGGATGTTCCAAAACGTAAAAAAATGCAAAAAAAAAAAAAAAAAAAAAATCGGATTTTTTTTTTGACTGAATGCTTTAAATTTATAATCCTATGTAAACATACGGGTTATTGAAAGTAAAAAGTAGTCACCTTACAAAGAAGCAATCAGGAAAAGTAGAAATATGCCCCGAAAAACTTCGTTTCTAGCAAAACTGAAAATAAAATAAAAAATCATGAAATATGTATGATATCGATGTATCGATATTTTATCGATACTTTTTTCCATGCAACGATACAGTATCGACCGATATTTTTCCGACCTCTATTTTTTACAGCATTTTACACTGAAAAAGTAAAAAAAAAAAGAACTTCTTCTGTAGCACAACAATGCTGGCCGATATCGCTTGACATAGGCCAACCCCGTTGTGGAACGATGTAAACCTGGTCGTCGTTACAGATATTGGCCAGTCTCGCCCAATGCTGGAAGTTTTGAAATGTTGATGCACATTTTTAAAATTGAAATATTTTATTTATAGGAAAATACAGAGAGCAAAAAAAAAATATGTAAAATGATGTTTATGACATGTTTATTTTTAAAAAATTCGTGTATTTTAAAATGATGGTCGAGTTCCGGCCAGAATTGGTCTATCTTCTAGAACCCATATAACCTACATTGGCCAATACTGTTGTGCTACCTTTGTGAATGCTGAATGATGATATAGGATGATTTAAATTCAATTTAGCACACAGCAAGTTCATAAAAGGCCAAAAATATACCAAAAAGATTATTTTTTAATTTGATAACAAATTTCGTCAATTTTGCACTCTAGAGGTTACGAAAATTATCTGCATTTTTATAGGAGAGCTTTCTCTAAAAGCATTTTCTACTTTAAGAAATAAAAATCTTCTTTACGAAACCTTGTATGAGATAGTGTATAAAAAGAACGCGAAACATAAGTAATAACTCATTTCATAACTCAGTTATCGAGTCAATCGAAAACAAATGAGGTAGTGTATTTTTTACGGTGCACAGAATAACAATCTATCCGATATTAAATAAAAAGTAAAGATAATTGGTCACATGTATGAGGACTTAGTATGAATTTAATCAAAAATATCGGAAAATATTTTGGCAAATACCTCCCCACTCACATTACATTCAAAACTTTAAGATAAAAACAAAATTGAGAATAAATAACGTAAAAGACTAGTTTCTAAGAAAACAAAATTCTTCAAATTTTAGATTCATAGAAATTACTTTAACCGTGCATATTATTCGAATCTTTCGTAAATAGCTACGACATAAAAAATAAGCTTGGTATTTCATTTATGTTTGAGTTCGTCGTATCTCAGTCAAGGAATCACTTGATTACCATGCTAACAGACTGTATTGAAAACCCAACCTTATCAGGACTGCGAAACAACCCGGTTGTTTATTAACTACCTGCATAATCCGGGTCAAAAGAATAGAGTACAAGTACTCTTTTTCAAGTAACTAGAATTAGGATAAGAAATACTCATTTCAATATATTTGGGACATCTCTATAGAGTACTAAGCCCTATATGATATGTGAAGTAGTGACTACAATCTTAAAAATCCTTTATTTAAATTACATAGATGCTAAATAAAATTTTAAATGATATATCGCTCAGAATTTCCTCAAAAAAGGGTTCAATTTACTTTCAATAATAAATGGAAACAGTTTTTCGATTTCATTCAATTAATTCATTACCTTTTTTAAATAGGTCAGAACGCTTTTTGCAAAAATAATTTTTAATAACTACGTTTAATGAGGCTAAAAAGTCATATCCTACGTATTTTTTTCATTAACTGTTATTGAGAAAATGTTACATTTATCTTTTCAACAACATAGTAGGTTTTCTAAATAGGTCTAAATTAAAAAAACATAATTTCTTAACTGATTTTATAAAAATACTTTATGTTATTTTGCCATTAAGAAGCAAAATCAAAAATTTACTACAAAAATGTTTAATGCAATTTTTATACAATAAAATGTAGTGCAATTATTTAGGAAATCGACAAAAACTCTTACATTTCTAAATACTTTTGTAATTCAAAATACTTAAAGTGTTCCACTAATCTTTTCTGAACAACAAATTAAGTGTTTTCTATAATATTCACGATCAAAGTTATGAAATACTTCAAGAGTATTGCGGAATGCTATTATTTATGGGACAAAAATGTTTTATAAAAACGTTATACAACTTATTTAAATATAACCAACGCGTTGGAAACTTGTTACACAGTTATGAAAATCAAAGTGCTTTAATTACCACAAAAAAGTGAGTTTACAGCTGTTAACAAATTTTTTCGAAAATTTAAACGAGGTTTTAGTACTGATTTCATTGTTTTTACAGAAAACTCTGTATTTCGCAATTGTTTTTAACGATTTATACAAAAAGACACTCTTTTAAAATTTATATTTCGAGGTGTCTCGTTACACGTGTTATCATGTAGTTACGAAGTAAAATTATTTTTGTCCAAAAATATAGATGTTTCAATGGTTCTTTCCTTGATATTTACCACCAGAGTCCACTTAAGTGCTTTTTACAGCACTCTCAGTACATCACTCGATCAATTCCAAGTACATACGCCATCCATCACCAATGCCAAAAAACACTTGAAACATCACACTGTAAAATGCACTTCTAAATTTTTAACCTTAGACACATTTCAAGATTTTCTTTAAAAAAACAACGCTATCAAACATCAAGTAGGATTTAATATAAGTAATATTTATTTCATTCATTCATATAAGTAATATTTTTTATTCATTCTTAATTTCTACGTAATTTAATTTTCAAAATCCAACGAAAACAATTTCACGAATATTTTTGTTTTCATTTTTAAGAAACTAACCTTAAAATGTCATTGCAATAATTAAAAAAAAAAAAAACTGCTTTAACATTTGGTTAGTCGCGCGGTTGACAAATGACCCTCAAAATGTCAATTTCTCAATAGATGGCAGCACATGATCAAAGCCTTCTTACAGTTTTTTTTCAAGTTATTTTTTTAAATATTTTTTTAATTTTTACTTTATTCTGCTCAATAATGTTGTGTTTTTAATTAAAATACCCACTTACTTTGATATTTGGTCATGAATTTAATAGTAGAAACAAAAATGTTGAATGTGGGTGACAATTGTTTCCCATGCGACTAACCGCGACACAAAAGGTCGCTCGCAAAATTTAATTTCATCGCACACCGACACACGCCTCCATAATTTCATAATAACGATTTATATTTTAGACACTAGCTAACATAAGGTCTTTGCAATAATTTATTTTCCAAATACTAGCTAACACAGTGTTACTATAAACATTTATTTTTCAGAAACTAGCCTATACAATTACACCCGAAGAAGAGCGGGATGTACTAGAAGACGGGGACGTGAAACGTTTCCATGTAAGTTGCCTTTGAAAGCACAGTGTAGCTAGAAACTTGTTTTAACACAGTTCTGATAAATATATCTTAATAAAATTTGGTCACATAATTATTATCCTTAAGAAGCCATTTGTGAAAATTGTAATTTTGTTTTTAGATGTACAACGTGGTCATAAAGAAACTTTGCCGATATATGGACCTCTAACGGCTGTTTCGTTTAACAGATCGAGATGAAATTTCAGGTATCGTTATTCTGAGGTATGAGCTCGAGATTCTGTGAATGGCATAAAATGGCACTCACGGTTACCGTTATAGTGACAGAAATAAGCAACTCCTACTTTTTCCTGTCGCAAAATGCTCAGCGCATGCGAAAATACTAAAGAACGTTCGAACGGTACGTGTATCACAAAAAACGGACGCGTTCTCAATTTTGTTTTTATCTTAAAGTTTTAAAAAAAAACAGCTCTGCAGTGGCAAGACACCAATCACAGAATGCCGCTCGCCAAATATTCAGCGAAGAAAATCGATAAAATTGCCCGCGATCACACCCATGTGAACTGTGGCCTCTGTCATGAGTAAATTTTCTTCGTGAGCCCAAATCGTGTTTTTATTGGCCGTTCACAGAGCTGTTGTTTTTTTTGTGCGCACATAACGCGTCCGTTTTTTGTGATACAAGTACCATTCCAACGCTCTTTAGGATTTTCGCATGCGCTGAACATTTTGCGACAGCAAAAACTAAGTGTTGCCACTCAAAAATTTCGAGTTTCTGTAACTATAACCGTAACCGTGAACGCCATTTTGTTGCCTTTCACAGAATCTGGAGCTCATAACTCTGAATAACTATATCTGAAATCTCATCTCGACCTGTTAAACGGAACGGAAGCTAGAGATCCATATATTGGCAAAGTTTCTTTATGACCATCCTGTAATTTACCCATGGTCTTAGCAGTATCTATGCAAACTTTTATGCTGATAAGTTGATACAAAGACTTAATACGGGTCTATTCACGCCAGTTGAATTATAGTCACTCTTTATAATTTGTTTTCTCATTTGCGCAAATAGATTGTCATGGAAAAAATAATTATTTTTTATATGCATATCGAGCCTTATTATAAAAATTTCAGACAATGGATCTAAACAACCGAAATCTACTATTGCTTCACCTTTTCATAGTTTCAATTGATGGTGGAAATCAGCTAACAAATACCATCAAACGAAACTACTTAGTGCTTAGTGGACTTAATTCAACAGCAGTTATAGACATATGCGCTACCTTTCAATTTTTAGTGCCAAGTATAGAGTATATAAAAACTCCGCAACTTTTTGAAATGTTAACAGTTTTATTCTAAAAGTGTCAATAGTTACTCCAATGTAATATTCGGGTATTTTTGGTATAGTTTTGAAAGTTTGAGTAAATAGCGTTTGGGTCTATTAAAAGTGTTAATGGAATAGAGCTATTTTATTTTGAATTGATATAAAACTGAAAATGTTTTCGTATGTTAGTTCGTTTACGAGTTATGATGGAACAAGAAAAAAATTACACTTCGAAGGGTAACTGTTGTTTTTCGTAGTCTTTCCGTGCTTTTTTTTTCTTGGGTTTTAAATGTGTATGCTTTAGGGTTTAGATGCTGCCCCTACCGCAATGATGAATTTCTGTAAAAAGCTTTTGATGTCACAAATAACAGGCTGTCTCGACGTGACACTATTGGACTATTATTGGTTTTACTTTTTGTAGCCAAATATATTTTTCACAGTTATCGAAGAACAAAATGTACATAAAGAAATATCAGGGGGTTAAAATATTAATTACTTAGATTTCAATGGGTTTTAAGGAAAAACTAGGGATGGCACTAATGCGTCCCACCCCATTGGGGTTGATTATATCATCGAAAAACTGCCACGCTTCCTTATTTTTTACACATATAAACTGCAATTCAAGATTTAAATCTATTTTCTATTAGGTGTATTGTTACTTCTATTAGATATTAAGGTAGATATTACAAAAAAAGCTCAAAAAGCGTCATAAAGTCACCACGTTTGGTGATAATTAGCTAATAGTTACGCCTTTAAACATTGATAGCTTCCAAAAAGCGTGTTAATTATTTCACCCCTTCAACAATAACATATTATTATACACGAATATGTCGAGACGTTTTTTCATTAAGATGGTTATTTAATACCAATCACCAAATTTCAAATAGATTGAAGGAAAAATTAATAATATTTTTAAAAAAATATTAATTGATATTTTATCCATAGTTTGTGCTGTATTTTATCCATAGTTTGGCCGTAACAGCGTCTCAGAGGAACAGAGTTTGTGTCGAGCATGCAAACGACTTCGTTTGGATGCCGATTTTTTATCTTTTTCAGCAGAAATAATTACCTTTTATTTTCTCGCATACAATGACCAAATGTGGGGAACAACCCTTAAAAATTTCTCTCGTAAGGCATCTTCCCCTCGTCTTTTAATCACGGGAGTCGAGGTCGCCCCAGAAATCTTTGGTTATAAAAACATCTCGAAAAATCTTCGTAATAAATCATAACGCTATTGGAGCAGTAAGTGACCGCAGAAGCTTAAGGTAAACTAGATTACTTTAAAAAAATAGCAAAAATTAACAAAATTAAGTCTTTTAATGAAAAATTCATTTAAGTAAGGCCTACTCTTTCGGCTGAATTATTTTTAGCTACATAGAAAAATAGGAAAATACAACACTAACTACAGGGTAGTTCAAAACTATACTTCAAAAGTATAAAGGCAGGTAGATGGGACCTAAGTAAGCAGATTTTGTATCGGAATATAGATGCGGAAGTGCAACTTTTAAGCGCTAGCACGTAAAGAAGTAGAGGGTGGTAATACAGAAACTTTGCCGATATATGGACCTCTAGCGGCCGTTCCGTTCAACAGGTCGAGATGAGATTTCAGACATAGTTATTCAGAGGTTTGAGTTCGAGATTCTGTGAATTGAAACAAAATGGCGCACACGGTTATGGTTATAGCAACAGAAACTCAAAATTTTCGAATGGCAACACCTACTTTTCCTGTCGCAAAATGCTCATCGCACGCGAAAACCCTTAAGACCGTTGGAACAGTACGTTTATTGCAAAACACGGGCTCACTATGCATGCACAAAAAAGCAGTTCAGTGAACGATCAACATAATAGAGACTAATCACAGAGCCCTGATAGCCAGATATTAAGTGTAGAAAACCGATAAAATTGTTTATGATGGCACACATGTGAACTTTAACCTCTGCCATATGCAAATTTCCACCGTGCGCCCCGATCGTGTTTTTGTTGGCTGTTCACAGAGCTGTTTTTATACGTACATAACGTATCCGTTTTTTTGTGATACACGTACCGTTACAACGCTCTATAGGTTTTTGGAATGCGCTGAGTATTTTCCGATAGGAGATAGTAGGTGTTCTCATTCAAAAATTTCAAGTCTCTGTATCTATAACCGTAATCATGTGCTTCATTTTGTTGCCATTCGCAGAATCTCGTGCTCATACCTCTGAATAACTATACCTGAAATCTCATCTCGATCTGTTGAACGGAACGGAAGCTAGAGGTGCATATTTTGCCAAAGTTTCTTTATGATCACCCAGTACTTCTTTACGTGCTAGCGCTTTAACGTTGCATTTCCGCATCTACATTCCTCTACAAAATCTGCTTACTTAGGTCCCTTCTACCTGCCTTTACATTTTTTACTTATAGTTTTGAACCACCCTGTATATACATTAGTGTCTCAGCACCATTGTTATAAACTTCTAGGAGGGAATGGATTCACCTAAATGACTCAGAATCATATAGCAATAATAGGTCGGAAATGCGCAGTATTCCCGGGCGTTCTTCTAGAGACTCTTTATTTCACACACTGACACATGCATAGTAGATGTGAGGCTGGAATTGGAACACTTCCTTATGTTCTATACCGTAAATCAGGGTTACCTGGACCCTAAGGGACACATAATGATAAAGTAATGTATGTCGTTTCTAATACTGGTTTATTGAAATGTTCGACGTAGTTCTTAAGTGATCTGCGAGGTCTACGTCGGACATTTCAATAAACCTGTATCAGAAACGACTTACATCATTTTATAATTATCGGTTCAAGTAAGCCCCTAGGGGCCAAGTAACCCTTATTTACGGTATGTAGTTGATCATGTTACTTTTGTTGTTGTACATTGAATAACAAATCGCATGATTATTTACTTGGTCCCTTTTTTACCTTCTGTTTTCTGCACATACAACCGCAGCAGTGCGTCATTTCCGACCCAACATTGCTATGGATTTACGAGTCTTCTATACTAAACTTCAACTTAACTAGACATCACTTAGACGGTAGATCGTGACAGTGTTCATAGGTATTTAATCCATTTTGGCGGAGTGAAGACATAATTCTCGCCAAACCTTACAGCCTTTTGTTCTCTACAGGGTTGTGGTTTGGCGAACATTATGCTTTCACGCCGCCAAAATGGATTAAATACCTATGAGCACTGTCACGATCTACCGTCTAAGTGATGTCTAGTTAAGTTGAAGTTTAGTATAGGTGTAGCCTATCCCTCCTCGATGCTTGTAAACCTAGTGCTGGGGCTTCCTGTATTTTCAAATTAGCCTTTCAAAATAAATATTTCTAAGCAATTGTAGTCCTAAGTCAAACTAATGGCATTTTCTCGCATTAAAAATTAAGAAATCAACTCTCTATGAATTGCATTTTATATGTTACAAGTATAGCCCATTGCATGCGCTTCTCAACATTCAATAAAGCCTTTGAAAGGCATGTTGATCCAAGTAATTAGATTAAGCTCTTATGATATTTTCGAAAGAGAAGTTGAAAGAAACACTAGGAAAATAACTGTTATAGGTCTGTCGGTGGTTTACTAAATTTCTTTTGGCATTAAAAAAAAAAGTGTTCTATTTTTATTTCTTTAAATGAACGGGGTTCAGCATACAGGGGACTTATGTGAAGAACTTATTATAACGTTTTCAGTAAATGAAATATGCAATGACTTGCATACTTATAAATTAATAAATTGCGTAAGTTGTTAATGACTAATGTGAAAGACAACTGCGCCACAACTGAAAAACCAATAATGTTAATAATATACCAAAAATCAGGGTTACTTGGACTCTAAGGGCTTACTTGGACAAACAATAATAAAGTGGTATCTGTCGTTCCTGGTACTGGTTTATTGAAATGTCAGACATAGTTTTTAGTACCTCACGGATAACTTAAGAACTACGTCGAACATTTCAATATACCAGTATCAAGAATGACTTGCATCACTTTATCATTCTTGGTTCAAATAAGACCCTAGGGTTTAAGTAACCCTTATTTACGGTACTCCGTTTTACTGTATTTCTTTTCTAGTGGAAACACTGGGTTTACGTGTGATCTGGCTAAAGGAGATATCTGAGGAAGACCAACTGCTTCTTGTCTTGGAAGCAACTTCTTCAGTGAACTGAAAAAGGGAACATAAAAGACTTCCGTTTGAAGAAGAACATTGCGATATTTTCTGCAAAGAACCATTCTCGAACTAACGTGCATAAATATATATTTAAAACATTATTATTGAAAATTCGGGTGTTTTTTGAAGTCTATAATGTACTCTAACAATTACGTTTTGACGAGCAATTAAGGAACTCAACTATCTATAAATATAAAAACGAAAGAAACCGTGGTTGCGTGTTATATAAATTGTAAATCGAAAGGCTGCATGCAAAAAAGGTGGCAGGTAACAATTTTTTGATTCTGAAGCATTGAGGGTTATAGATTTGAATATGTTTGTTAATTTGGTAAAATCTTACTTTGAACGTTCATCCAAAAACGACGTTGATTAAGAGAAATTACAGCTTGAAATTATTAGATTGTGCACTTAAAATGTTCCAACGAACTGATATTATTTTGAAATGGTACCTGGAAATTATAAAAATGTTACTTAACCCCTCTTCAATTACATGTAGTCCTTTTAGTTTATTTCTAACATGCGTAGAAAAGCATCGATGTCGTAAGTAATGCATGTAATCCAGTAGAAATCTTTCCATGTCTCTTCTGAAACACTGTCAGCTATGTTTGTAAATTTATAAAAGCTGTTTTCAAACCATGATTCAAAAGCGAATTTCGTTTCATTAAGTTTTCTGGTGAAATTTAAACTTCAAAACAAATGATAAAATTATGCTTATGAAGTAATGAAGGTTCCGTAATTCTTATTGCTTCAAACATTACTGAAATATCACAGTATGTTAGCTTTATAACTAATTCTTCAAAAAACCTTCATTAATTTCAAACCTGAATTTCAGTTTTTAATTCTCTAAAAATAATAAATGTTTTCGTAAAACTGGAGATTATCTATGTGTTACGCGATTTTTGCTTCGATTTCTATTTCATAAGAGTTAAGTGTTTAGTAGATGCTAACTATGAATTTAAATGCTTCCTAATAGTTACTATATGGAAGCTTATGCCAATATCTGTCGTGCAAGACAAACAAGTAAAGAATTCGAAGAAGACTTTCGTTAACAAAGAAAACGTTTCTGTGTGACATCATATTTATATTTTAAAAGAGTGCATTCTAAAGTTTACGTTAGCATTTTTCGTAAACTTTTCTAGTCAATTTCAAAGAATTTGTGCAATCTAAGATAAACTTATCGTGTGGTTCATAATGTGTCTAAATGTTCATAACCATATAATTTTTCATATCGACATACATGTATTTATTTAAATATGATATGTTCCATAAGTGTGAGTCAACTTTAGCCTGAATATGTTTTAACACGAATTTGTAAATACTTTTTATAGACGATTGCAGATTTTTTCATACACTGTCTTTTAAAGCGCATTATGTATGGTATGGTTTTATTTCTAATTTTTATATCTTAATTTTATTAGCTTTCTATAATGTTAAGCTATGTAATACAGCATCTTAGGAAATCGTTATAGTAGAAAATAAATGTCAAGCAAGTGTTATGTAGCTGCTCTTATTTTTATATTAATATGTTCTGTTGAAAGCTTTCTTTTCGATTAACGGGCTTTTGTTACCTATTCATTGAGTTTCCTTCTCAAAAGTTTCAAAGTTCATAGGTGATATTGAGACGAAAAAGAATTATGATTCTAATTAAAATTTAATTTTAATATCCAATATTACTAAGTAACTTTAGTATCCGATATTCTTTAATGAAATGATTGTAATACTTAATTTGGCTACAAAATGACTTTTACTTCTTACGCTTAGATAACTTTTTTTACAACTTTCTGAACTTTTGTAACTTATTGGTTATCAATTTTACTTTAAATCGTAACATTTTAATTTTTGTTCGTACTTTATATGTTATTATTATTTTATGTTTTAATAATTTTAATCTTAAACTTAATGTGATAAATACTTTAAAAAATAGGAAAAAAAAATAATAATGACAAAAAGTCCATTGTTGAAATGCAACACTTATTCAATTAACAGTTTGAAGAGAATTTTTTTACGTGATGCTAATTCAAAAAATTACTGCCTTTTTTTCTCAATAGAAACTTTATAAGATATATAGTAAAAGAAAATGTTTCTGGTGGTATTGTGTTGTTATCATAATTATTCTTTTATCAAAGATATTAATGAAATTATTTCTTTCAATAAATTATCTCGTTGGGTGCACTAAAAGTTTTCATTGAAATAAATTAATCATCAGAAATTATATTTTTGTCTGTTTGTAATGTTATGTTAATTTGAAAGGTTTTTGCGTAGTTAAATTTTGTTACTACAAAATAACAATTTAATTAAAAATTTGAAAGATTCATACCTTAATTTTAAAATATTGCATGAAAATATTTTCTATCGAGTAGTGTCCATTGATTAAAATGTGATCATTTTGTGCTTGCTAATTTTCTGAACTGTTTGAGAAAGACTTATGGTAACATCTTTTGATCATTTTAAGGGCATTATTAGAAAGTTTTATGTCCCCAGGAAATATAAGTACTTCCAGTTACTTAGGATCACTCCTATCCTGAATTTTCGACTTTCCAGTGTAAATTCATTACAATAGTAACACTTGACTCGATTGCTCATTGATATGCTAAACTCTATTAAATCGTGTTGTTAAATGTAAGCTTGTCATTGTGCGAGTCACTATGCACTTCCATCGAATAACTTTATGAAAGTGTAAAACTTTACAGAATCATAAATTCCTAAGAAATCAGAATTTGTGTTTTGAAAACGTAATTCGTTTTCAGTAAACATTGAAAAATGAATGTTAATACTCTCTTGATATGAAAGTGTTTTGTGGCGTCATCTACAGGCGTATAGTATTACTAAATGAAATCAGATGTGCAACTGGTGAAAACAGACAAGTTTCGATTAAAATCAGAAGAAATCTGATTCAAATCAGGCAGGTTCTGATTGAAATTAGATGTAATCGAATTGAAATCAGACAACATAAAACCCTGTAATCTGTATATATCTCGTCCCAAGAGGAATTCAGATGTGCGCTGTTGAAATCAGATCAGTACTGTTTGAAAAACGAAATCTTGTTAAAATCTGACGTGTTTTGATCGAAATCAGACGAAATCTGATTCCAGTCAAATGACATCCGATGGAATTCAAATACATTTGTGAAAAAAATCCTAAACCTGCTATTTGTGTATACCTTGGCGCAAAAGTCATTCGCTGACTATATATAAACTGATACGATAAGGCAGATGTTTATATTATTTAATAAATCATGTACTTGTCACAATTGTTGCATTCGCACATTAGAATTAAATATAACATTCAAAAGCTAACATCTGTTATTGCTCTCTAAATTTTATATACATATAGTTTTAATCCAGAGTGTTACAGTTTGAGAAATCAAAATGTTTGGTGTTCAACGCTGCAAAAAACTTTGTTACTGCATCTGTTTGTAGTAGTGCACATTTTGTACAGGATTCTGTTCGCTTTGTGATTTGATAGACTTTTGTGAAATAAATTTCATGACGATGACGTATTAATTACATATGCCATCCCATTAAACATGTTGATGTTGCTAAAAGCTGGTCTTGATGTTTTGTCGAAGCTTTTTATGTAATTATCCATTTTATTTAAGGATAACTTAAGGACAACTATTGATTCATATTTATGTTGTACAAAACAAGGATACCCAAAATAAACTTTGATTTAACATTTACAGTGGATTGTGTGTGTTTTTTTTATATATAATGTAACACATTTTTAATGATTATTACAACATCTTTATCCTCCTCTTAACGCCGACCAAACGGTATAGTGGTTAGCGTGCTAGCTTCTAAAAAACGAGGTTGCGGGTTCGAGTCCCGTGTTAGGCATGGGTGTTTGTAAATGTATGTTGGCTTGTCTAATGACGAAAGTTTCGGCGCATTATAGTTCGGCGCATATAGCATCAGCTGACTGCGCCAGACAATCTGAATACAACCAACCAACCAACCTCCTCTTAACTTCGCTTCCACGATTTTGTATTTTTATTAACTCATAAGATTGGCTTTCAAATGCATATATATGTTACGGTCAAAGTAATAAATCCGGTTAATATTAATACTGACTCTTTTGTTAACTGTGATAAATAACGCATATTAATCACATTAAACGGTCGTTATTAATAATTACCAATGAAATTTAGTCAGTGTGATTAATTAAACCGAAATCCTAAACACTAACGTAATTTTAATGTCTTGCGATAGGAAGTGTATAAAGTTACAAACATTAATATTTTCATTTGTAATGAAATTTTGTCAATGTAAAAAATCTTTTTTAGAAATTATTACTGTTATTTATCAGAAAATCATTATTTATTACATAAAAAATATTACAATAAACACCTTAATGTGACAAAAATTGTAAAAAAATTACATTACAAATGCAATATTTTTACACATATGACAAACAGAAATTTCAATGGTACAGAATCGATGCTTTTTTTTCGTAGTGATCAAACACTATGAAAACTTAATCTGAACTCAAAATAAACTCATAAGTTGCAATTGCACGTTAAAGTTGGCAATGCATTTAAAGGATTTATGTTAAAAACCTTATATTTTATGGGTTAATTATAGATAATATGGAATGCATGGTTGTTTGTGTTTTCGGCGGTTGCAGGCGTGGGGCACTCCCTACTCCTGCATGGGCGCAGACAGGGGGGGGGGGGGACAGGCGGGGTAATCGTCCCCCATGAGAGAACCGGAAAAATTAGTAAAATAAAAAAATTAATTTTGTGAAAAATTTGGAAAAATGCTTGAATTCTCAAAGCAATATCAGGCATTTAGGCGATCCATACCTCCAGATTTTCCATCTCCAAGAAATGCAACGTACATATCTCAGAAGGTACAAAATGAGGTTATAAACACAAACTATTATAGTTTTCCTTCTTCAAGATAATATGAGCTATATTAAGTATATTTATTATTCTAAAATGTTGTGCCTTGAATTGTCTTACAATCAAGTGAAAGACTATACTTATTGGCATCTGATATAACTTTTACTGATTTCAACAATTTTAGACGAGTAAAGAGTTGGTTACGAAGCTCAATGGCAAATTCCATACATAGTAGAATATAATTAATGTCAGCTCATAAGTATATGATTAAGAAGAAAAAAAAAGAACTTATAAAAAATATCCATTGACTTGTTTGCCACAGAAACTAGGGGTGTGGAACATCGCACAACTTCCAATTACACTATTTGACTGACATGGGTTGGTGTTATTTACCGTTTTTATACTGGCGATAATTCTTATATTGAACTTCAGAAAAAAAAACACGTCAAAATGGCTATTTTGCAATATACTTTTCAATAATTCTTACATTATCCTTTCTTGTAATTGCTGCAGAGGAGAGTAGGAAAACGATCGTTGGATGAACGATGCTCAAGGGAAGAGAACTCTATGTTGAAGACATTCGTTTGCCATTTTTTTACGCCTTTAAGCATTTCTACGGGAATTTCGGAGGTAGGGATGTTTAAAAAACCTTAAAAGTGATTTTGATCAAAATTGATAGAACCGTTTTTTAGCAATTACTGAAAAACATGATTTTTTCAATGGCAGCTACCTGAATCACGCGCATAATTTTGATGAAAACCTTAATTCGTCAATTCGTTCGAGAGTTATGCTGACATCGTACACACAGACATACATTTTTTCAAGGCCACTTTTTACTTTCAATAACCTGTATGTTAACATATGAGGACTAAAAATGGAAAACGATCTAAGTACCGAAAAAAATTGAAAACCTTTTTTTACGGAAAAATGTTCTAAACAGCAAGCTAAACAAAGTGGAGAACCCCCAAACTGCGAACTCCAGTAGCAATAGTTCAAAATCAATCTTAGTTCAGCCTTAAGTACAAGATGCGATCATGTTTCGGCTCTCCTGAAAATTTTTCTTTTTTGGACTTGGGTTGTTTTCCATCTCTAGTCCTCATATAGTAATAAAAGTATTGTTTTCAGTAAAAAAAAAAAATCGATTTTTTTTGCATTTCTGCACGTTTTGGAACATCCTGATTTAAAAAAAAAAAAATGGTCTAGAAAATTTTTCTGTCTGTGTGTAAGTGGTCAGCATAACTCCGGAACAAATTGACGTATGATGCTCAAATTTGATGCACGGGTTAGTAATGACATTGGGACCTGCCATTAAGGTTTTCGTCAAAATTGGGCGTGCGTATAAGGTTGAATTAAGAAAAAGAAATCATGTTTTTCGGCAATTAAAAAAATGGTTCTAACGATTTTAATTAAAATCTCTTTGGTAATGCCTCTTAAGGTGTTCTAAATATCAACACCTCCGAAACTCCCATAGAAATGCGATAATAGCGTAACTAGTTGAAAAACGAAAGCCTTTTACACAGAGTTCTCTGCTCATGAACATCGTCCATCAACGATTGATTTTCCTTTGTTTCACGCACAAGAAATGATAATGTAATGTTTATCGAATAACATCGCCAATTTCGCCGTTTTGTACGTTTTTTATTATTTTTATTTTTCTATTTTATTTTATTTTGGCGCATGTAAAAATTATTGTCAAACGTATCGCCAAAGTGGTCATTTTTTTTTTAAATGGGAGAAAATATGAAAATGGTAAATAACAACATTTATTATCAAATTCAAATGCAGTGACCACTATTATAGTGTAATTAAAAGTTGTGCGATGTTCCACTCTCCTTCAGGATGTTCTAAAAAGGATGTTCTAAAAAGTAGAGAAATGCAAAAAAAAAAAAAAAAAAAAATCGATTTTTTTTTTTCGCCGTAAACGTTTTTATCCCCTTTGTAAACATAAGGCTAATTGAAAGTAAAAAGGAGAACTCAGTTTTTGTTTGAATAAAAATTATATGTAATAACTTGTGTGTTGAATTCATTCAAAAAATAGTTCATATCCATTGCACTGAATTTTTTGCCTACATATTTCTTCATCTTATGTTGGTTACTGGTAGTATATCTCTTTAGTTCCCACTGCAATTTTCTGGAATATCCTTTAGGGACCAGGTTCCCGCCCGAGTAGAAAAACCATTTTCACCCCTCCATGTGGGGTAATTAGAGAGACAGGGAATAGACCCCAGCTAAACTAAGGGTGATTTATCTCTCTTCACTGTCTGGTTTCCAGGCAGAGGTTGACAACTCTATATCCTCAAGGCGTTTTTCTTTTCTTTAACTGTACAAAGTATTTGTGTTTAGGACTTTCACCTGTTACCCCCCTGTTGTAACGAGAATCGTAAAAATCACCCCCCGCTGTGAAGAGGGTCCTCTATCGCATTACAGTGCCACTAATGGTATCGGACCTCCAAGGTCCAGTCAAGAAAGGGAGATGGGGGGGGGGGGGTAAGAACTATGAGTGGGCCGGAATGGGGACTAATAATTTTTTTTTAGTACAAATATGTTAAAAACTCGTTTCCTCGTCCATATCTTTTTGAAATGTCATTCCTCGCCTCAGAAACTCCAATAGTACTTGCCCCCTGACAAAATTTTCTGGCGGCTGGTGCCCTTGTACTCCTCTGTAAATTGCCCTGATGTCTGTCTACGAATGTAAAACAAACCACCCAAGTTCAGTTTGTGTTCGGACCAAACGTATCAGGGCTGAATGAGTGAATTTTTTTAAACAGGTCAAAATTAGATTTTATAATTTAAAACAAAAAAGTAAGATTAAAATCTGTAGCATAAATAAAACTAGAATAACATTTCCTTAGATTTGGATTTGTATAGTAACATACTTTATTTGAATATTTTATATAGCAACTGCAAGAAAATATCATTTAGGCGACACTAAATGATTTACTGTTTGATAGTTAAATTTACATAGATCTAATTTTTTTTCAGTTAGTATGGAAATTAAGGAAAATTTATTTGTGTAATTTATTTTGGAAAAACAAATTATTAAAACTTATAGAAAGAAAAATTATATTGTGACTTTAAACCATTCTTATAAATTATTACAACTACTTAATAAACCACAAAAAGATATTTTTATAGATGATAAATCGATTGTTATTACCTTTACATCAATAAATTAAAATGTTATACTGCTTATATTGAAGAATTCAACAATACAATAATAACCGGTCAATGGGACAAAATTCTCATAAATTATTCACTTTGACCGGTTTATTTGTAGTAAAAACCGGTCAGTATAATAACGGATTAATCACGTTGACCGCCGTAACTTATAAATACTTAATCTATCGATATCTTACGAAACCGTATTCACCCTAAGGGATTCAGTAGTGTGATTGAGAAAAATGTGCAGAAATGTTAAAAATTGCCAGTTGTTAATTTTCAAAGAATTAATTTTACATTTAAATATAACATCATGATCTTAGATTAGATTTAAATATAACATCATGATCAAAAATACTTGTGGCAAATTTGTCAAGCAATTTCTGAAGGCAATGGTTCAGAAGCTTTAGAAAACAAATATCCTGGAAAGATTCCCGATGGCTCACTTTTGCAAATAGCGTTTTACTACTTTACATTGCAACTTGCCAGCCATCATCCCAATTGATATCGTTGTCCACGTTTATTATGCGTGTATACGCATCATCATGTTTCACTATAAAAGTTAACCATAGCTTCGTATATAGCCCGCAAAATTTGCAGCAATTCATAAGACGATCAGATTATCTGGCAGACGAGCTCAAAAAAGTTGTACAAAAAGTACAAGATAATGCTTATTTCCCTCATCCAGAAAATTTGCTCGCTGTAATGTTGTTAGACAAATTGCGATACATCGCATTATGAAGTCTAGGAAATGTTTTAAAGCTGGAGTACTAAAATTCAAAAAGTTAATTTTCTGGGAAATAATTATATCGTTCTAATACAATGGAAGCAAGGAATTTATAGCAATATTTTAAAAAAGTTCCATGCCATTCTCAAGCTGTAGAACGATACGTGTGTGTTCGACGTTTTTTCTTAGAGCAAGTTTAGCATACCTTCAGAAATACACTTGGCACTTTTGCTTCTTAATTCAAGATACCCTAAGTAAATGGAGAGTGACTTTTCTACTAATGTTGAAAGATCTTCCCAGATATTTTGTTTATGATGTATGAAGTACCCTCAAATACAAGTTCAAATAATTAAAAGTTTACTGTACTGTTTTTAGCTCTTTTAAGTATAATTGTGCATGGTGATATTTAGGTTTCTATATTTTTAGTGTTGTTTTATAAAATCTTCTATTTTATGCATTTTTCAAGAAAAATGACAATTTTCGTGGAAATTTTGGATCTCTAAATAATAGCTTCATATAATTCATATTTTACATACTTGTTTAGAGTACCTCATAGAAATTATTAAGCAGGGTGACATTCATGTTTTGTATTTTAAAAATGTTTTTTAAAATTTTCGATTTTATGCCTTTTTTATGAAAAGTTCCAATTTTGGGGAGGGGGCTTTGAGGAACCTTAAGATATTTTTTCATTAACTTCATAGTTTTGGGTCTTGGTTTAGACCCCAAATGGCCACTAAAAAACGTAGTACCAAAAGAATTTTGAAGAAAAGGTTTTTTTGATCCACTCTACTGCACAAGGCACAATTGTGAAAAACTCATTAAAATCGGTTCGCTATTTAAGCTATGAACTAACTACTATTCTTTGCTTTTTTCACCTAAATTAAACTATCTCTCCCAAATACCTCCGCTCGCATTACTTTCATCTTTATCACAATTTTCATTCCTTTAGCCTTCTAAAGTTGACGCTGCATCATCTTTCACTTCTTTCCTCTTCAATTCCAACTTTCATTTGGTTAACAATTACACTCAATTTCTGAACGATTATCGATATATGTAACTAGCTGAAGTGCCACGGCATTGACCGGGCTCAAATAGCTGCGGTCCAGTACAGCCCGAATCAAATTGCTTCAGTTGATTGCAAATAATGAGCATGTCTCCCCTTAACCCCCAATCCTCAATTTCGCTATTTAGTAAAAGATTAGAATAAAATTTTGTTCCCAATAATCAGGATTAGTCAAAATACCTATAGAAAAAACCTTGTTCAAATTGGTTCTGTAGATCCCAAATTATTATCATACCTCTGAAGGGGTGAAGAGAGGGAAGAGGGAGGGTTGTTCTTAATTTCAAGTAGCAATGAATCATTCCCTTGTTTCTAAGATCAATTGCTCAAAATTTCCCCAAAATCAGAATAAAAGTGTAGATTTCATGATTATATCCCTTACCTAGTTAACTTTATCTTGTTTCGAGGATCAAATTTGCAAAATTTCAAAAACGTATTAAACTTTGGTTATGCTTAATTTCAAAACATATAGCTAAAATAAAGAAATCTTGGATGCTATCGGAAGAAAGGTGGGCTACATTTAGATGGCGTAGTTGGATGTAGTCTAGAATTGACATCCTTCCTTCCAAGAAATTTTTATTTTTAATCTCTTTATATAATTTCCTTCATTAGATGTTTCTAAAAGTTTCGGAATAAATAAAATATCCGTCGATTTTAAACTTTTATTTTCCAATTATATTCATGCATCCAATGAATTATTTACTACTAAATTTTTAAAATTTGATCTTATTAAATTTCATAAGTTTCGAGTCGACATAAATTTTTATAGGGTTTTGGATTCTTTCACGTCTTGAAGAGTTTCTGAAGAATTTGTAAAATGGCAGAACTCTATCCCCCGAACTTGTGGTGCATAGACACGTTTCTTTTGGTATTTTTGGCTCGGAAAATTCAAAGGTACGTACGAGAGCATTTTGATTATAACGTAACTCCTAAAATAGCACGCAGCCAAAGACATATTGTTGAATAGTATACACTACGGGAAAAAAGTAGAAGGACAGTCATATTTTGGAATTTATGCTTTGTATTTCGATCCTCCTGAACTAAATTTCTTTTTTTATGTAGTTTGGCTATTTTTTGCTTTTTTATAAATGATTAAATTTTATCTACTACTAGTAAAATTTAAGGAAAACAGTACTTAACGATTTTTGGTGTGTGAAAAAAGTAGAAGGACACGTGCTAAAATAATTTATTTTGGAATATTGTAAACCTCAAAGGTAGGTGTTTCATTCTTTTTAACTGTTTTTGTTAAGAAAAACATACTATTTTATTGAAAATCCGTCGTTTTCATCTTTTTAGACTGCCTAAAGGGAAACCTTTAAGTGAGTTTGAAAAAGGCCAAATTTATGCCTACAAAAACGATGGCAAATGTGTGAGAGAGATTGCACGCCAGCTACATATTAGTCCAAATACTGTTTCAAACTATATAAGAAATCCTAGTAGTCATTGAACCAAAAAGAAGACTGGCAGACCTAAAAAACTGACGCAACGCGATCAAAGAAAAATCATTCGGGAACTAAAAAAATCGGATGGAAGTATTGCCAAAGCTCAAAATAATGCAGGCATCACACACGTTTCAAGAAGAACTGTCTACAACTACATAAAAAGGTCCGAAATTTTCGTATTCCGAAAAAGGATGCCCCAATCCCAAATGGAATGAAAGGCACATTGAACACCGACTGCACTGGGCTAAAAACCACATGTCCTGGACGTCAGAGTGGACCTCCGTTATATTTTCTGATGAGAAAAGATTTAATTTAGACGGTCCAGATGGCTACAAATACTATTGGCACTGACTCGGTACTGAAGAAAAGACTTATTCTACCCGACAGATGGGAGGAGGGAGTTTAATGGTTTGGTTGGCAGTCGGGTACGGAGGAAGAACAAGCCTAGTGTTCCTGAGTGGCAGGCAAAAACACGCAGATTATATCCAAGTCTTGAATTCAGATCTCCTTCCCTACGTCGTTGAGCTAGGCGGAAATGACTGGATTTTTCAACAGGACGGAGCATCAATTCACACAGCTAATGGGGTTAAAAATTGGTTTGCAGCAAATAAAGTTCGGGTTTTGCCATGGCCTGCTAAAAGCTCGGACCTCAACATTGTAGAGAACATATGGGCAATGATTGTTCGTCGCGTTTACGCGGAAGGCAAGCAGTTTGAATCTATAGTTGAGCTTCGGAGAACTTTGAATTATGTATGGGACCATTTCTGCCAAACAGAAATTCAAAATTTATATGATTCGATGCTAAATCGAATTTTTGAAGTAATCAAAGCCAATTGTGGAAGAATTCCCTATTAATAAGACTTTTATTTGCATTATTTAGAAGTGTCCTTCTACTTTTTTCACAGAGTATGATGAAGTCAAAACTGATTTATTGCTGTACTTGACCTGTATTTTTTTGTTTCAATTTTCAGATACAGTTATCTGTTTGCAATTAGTAATTTAAAGTGTTACTCATTAAATTGTTATGGAAAAAAATCAGTGTTTTTTATTTATAAAAAAAAATCATGTGTCCTTCTACTTTTTTCACGCAGTGTAGGAGTCAGATATAATTGAGTTCAGAGAGCTCAAATTTTTTGGGCAGACAACTTCGTTGGGAAGTATTTTACCACCTTAATAATTTTTGCTTAGATTTCCATTTTTTTAGTGAGATTTCTTTATCTCAAATCTTAAATAATGTGCTGAAAATTTTGGAACAATTTCAGTATAACTATAAGATTGAAACATCATCATCGGGAATTGCAATAGAAAGTCAAGCATTGTTATCCACTTGACAAATGGCACCCAGAAATACTTCTTAACAAAGGGAAGTGGTTTTAAAGTAAAAATTTTTTCTTTCACTTTCTACGATTTTTCGAATTATTAGAAAACTGGCAAAATATTTTTTTAAACTCATAAAAGGAGCAATTTCTTAAGAGATTTGCTGCATTTAACTTAAGGCGAAAGGCAAGAAGGGGTGTCCGCTTCACGGGAGTTACAGCAAAAATCTCGAATTTGTTTAGTTGAAAAAATGACTGCTAGATGACGACACTGATCAAAATCATTTTATTGTAAGCTGGTCGGTTGTTAGTGCTATCTTCATCACGATTAAACAGTACAATGTACAATGAGCACAACTTAAGTTTTGATACCTTTGTTTTTTCGAAAATAACTGTCCAGAGAAGAAACTTAATTTAAACACATGAAATTCCTGTGAAGGACACTGCCTAGCGTGTCACAATGACTAGTGAAAAAAACATAGTTGCTAAAATTATTGAAGAATACCAAGAGCGCCACAATGGAAAATCTTGAACCCTCCTCTGATTTGAAAAATAAAGATAAAGAGTCGAAGAGTTGTAAATTTCAAAGGAAATAAGAAGTAAAAATGTATAAGATGGATTATCAATCATTCATTTGAACATAAAATTAATGCATAACTAAAATTCAGTGGCGGTCAAAACTACGGTAAGTAAAAAAAAAAAATCTTCCGATAGCGAACCAGATGCGTAATGCACAATGGAGGGAAAAAAAATAAACCCACTCAATCAACTAAATCTGACGATGGTCGAGCCAGGTACCACCAGAGAGTGAAAGTTTCAAAAAAGCAGCACCGTAGCAATGGAAAGAATTGCTACTATGGAATCTCCCTCCACACTAAATACATATGGTATGGTGTCAAATACGTTACGAATTCTTTGCAACTTCGGCTGTACTTTTAAATTCGATGTTCTGATTTGACTCGTGTGTGAGTAGGGATGCCGGACATCTCATCCCTCGGACAAGTTGCCACCGGACAACTCGACCCCGGACAAGTCACCACCAAGAAGGCGCGGATCGAGGGTGTTGTGTGGGGAAAACGATTTTCTTACGAGGAACTGTCGAAGCTGAATGGTGGGACTTGCGTACGTATTCAAGAAGGCACAACATTGAAGATATATTTTAACCCCTCCTCCCTGCTGAACATTGTTGGTGTTATTTAAATATTAACGAAATATTTTATTACAGTCTTGATTAAATTAATGTTAATTCATGGTATTGATATTTTTAATAATATATGAGTTATTAAAATATGGAATTGTTATACTTCGGATTCCCCCTCCTCCCCAATATATATCTCTAGATCCGTGCCTGACATTCATCTTACACATGCATCAGCCTTGCCGTACCAAATATACAAAGTGTCTATATATTTTCGACATCTACAATGTTCAACAGTGATGGTGGGGAGTCGGGGGAAGGCATCTACTAAGTTGTGGTTGTGCCTTCTTAAATATGTACGCAAATCCCAATATTCAACTACGCACCTCCCTCCGAAGAAAACCGCTTACCCTAAAGTTCCCACCCTTTCTTTGGTAGTGACTTATCCGGTGGCGATGTGTCCTGTGGTGAGATGTCCGGGGTCGAGATGACCGGGGTTGAGTTGTCCGGGGGATGAGTTGTCCGGATCCCGTGAGTAGGTGGGGATGTGGTTGGGAAAGAAACGAGCATTTCTTAAAATTTGCTCCACCAAACGGAAATAGTTCCCGTGATAAGATTACACTTGTTTTCTTGTTAATACCTCTTAAGTTAATAATAAAACTTATAGTTGAACCATTTTGAAACATGGAGCTCCGTTATAAGTAAAGGATAAAATAAGTTTTTTTTTCTCTTTCCATTTCCTTTCTCATATCATTTTGTAAATATTGAAAGGAAACTTGGAGTAATTAAGATAAAGGAATTTCCATTTCATGAATGATTGAAGGGAAGGGAAGTTATTGTTCCGGCTTCACTAATATTTTTGAAGATTGGACCAGGCCCGTGACCAGGATTTTTTTTCGGAGGAAAGGAGGGAGTTAGTGGTCAAAAATTTAATTTGCAATTTTGCAACAACAAAAAGCAGATTTTTTCATTTGTAATTTTTTCAGAATTAAGAGAGACTTAAAATCATATAACATTTATGACCTGAATACAGGGACGACGCGAACGGGGGGCGTCTCGCTCCTCCCCCCCCCCCCCAAATTTTAGAAAGTTGAACTGTCCGCAAAATTTCGAAATTTTATCGAGCCCTTTTTTTAAAGTTGATCCACAATAAATCGAATTGAATAAAAAATAAAAATAATAAAAAATATCGAACAAAAAATATTAAAAATACCGACCCGAGTTTCAGAAATCGGCATATTTACACTAGAAGTCTATTATTTTCCCGTATACATTGATGGACTGCGTACTCAAATATAATAGGTATCTTGCGAACACAAAGCAATCAATCTCTCATCCGGCCAAAGTTTTTAGAAAAGAAAGACGCACACGGCAAATTTCAAAATTTCATCAATTCCTTTAAAAGAACCAAAGTGATGGATATTTTAAGACATATTGAATAGAAAAAAATATAAATAATTAATATCGTCAACCAGCATTAAAAAATCCTTATCATAATTCAGCCCAAGTTGGCGGTTGGCAATTTTAAATTGGAGTAAGTATATCCTTTTTTTGCAGGAACATTTAAGTTGATGTCGTCACTGACAGCTTCTAAATGAAATTAAATATAAACATATCTCCCGTACCCCGTACTGTAGCACAAGTATCAATATCCACAAATTCTCAACAGTGAATGAATAATTGAGGACTAAAAATGGAAAACGATCTAAGTACCAAAAAAAAATAAAAAAAAATCGAAAAATGTCCTAATGGCTACGCTAAACAAAGTGGAGAACGCCCAAAGTGCGAACTCCCTTAGCAATAGTTCAAATTCAATCTGAAGTATGTACTTAACCATTGCCTTAAATACCAGATGCGATCATTTTTCGGTTCTCCTTAAAAAAAAAAATTACTAGACCGCGAGGTTGCGGGTTTGAGTCCCGTGTAAGGCATGTGTGCTTGTAAATGTATGTTGGCTTGTCAAATGACGAAAGTTTAGCCCTCGAGTTGCTGACGTCGCCAGATAATCTGAAAACAACCAACCTGAAAAATGTACTTGTTTGGACTTTGGTCGTTTTCCATTTCTAGTCCTCAATTTTCCTTCAATTTCAAATCAGTACATTTAATTGTATAAATCGTCAAGTCGACTGTAAGTTTTTAAATTCAGTCACCTGGTAAGCACACACTATATTCTCAGGAAGAAACTGACAATAATTACTTATTCTTCCAATTAATAGATAACTCTGATGTGTTACAGTAGGTCACATTTTTAGTATGTCAGGTAACGCCTCAAAAACCATGATATGCTCATTAAACGTCATTTACATGAAGTGTGTATTGCACATCATATGAATTGAAAGTCTTACAGAAAATTTCAAAACATCTAAATTTTAACATCCGAAAAATGAGCCCTCTTTTATCAAATACATACCTTACGTACACCACTGGTCTGGCAAAAAGTTTCAATTTCGAATAAAACTTACTTATTTTTTGGTAAAGATAAAAAAATACATTTTATAAGGTTATTCAACGAGGTTTACTTTTACTTATTACGAACGTGAAGTTGAGTGAAATGGAAGTAGCGTACAATTCTGTTGAAAAATATTTCTATTACATTTTGCTAAATTATTGCAATTAATGTCAAGTAGAACTCTATAAATGATGTTATATAGTACTTCATTTATTAAAAATGTGTAACGGTGTGTGATAATGGAGAGTCGAACACGGGACTCCTAGATCAGAAGACAGGCGCGCTAACCACGAGGCAAAAGTGATCACCAGTGCCTAGGTGTTGTATCTGTCATTTGTACACGAGACCACGACATAGCCCCTTCCCAGTGAGTAGCGAAGGGGTGAACGATTGAGTTGCTTGCGTGTAAGTTGAGTGTGGCAGTGAGTCGCCAGAGATGCTGAGGTGGTAGTGTGGAGGTCGTGCAGTAGATGGTGCCACTGATGTGTTTGAATATTCGGGTCACCAATGTAGCTGTGTGCGCTAACGGGGAGTCGAACCCGGGACTCCTAGATCAGATGACAGGTGCTCTAACCACTAGTGCCTAGATGTTGTATATGTCATTTGTACACGAAATCACCACAAATGTGTTTCCGAAATAATGCATGCCATGTAAATTGGAAGGCAATGTCATATTTATTGCGACAAAATAATCAATGAAAAAGTATTGAAAGGTTTGTTATAATACTATCTAACAATTATTATAATACGTTAACAAAATGTTTTTAATAATTATTGTATTTTAAAATGCAATTATATTGCCCATGAGCGCCGACAGGATTATTTACAAGGATGTGCAGATCGCTAACAGGCGACACAAGTCTTTGTTTAATCTTAGATTTTTCGAAAATGGGAAATGGACTTCCTAATTTGATGTTTGTTGATAGCTGTACAGAATTTTTTGCTCGAATTGATAATTTACTACCTATATATTTTGTTCTTGTGAATTACTTCTTCCACAATACTTTATTTTTCGAAAGGCAAGAGGGAATGTAAGTGCATGTTTCTTATATGTCCCTGGCATTGTCTCTATTATAAAAATCGCAGTGTTTCGCGTAGGTAGTTTTGTGTGATAGCAATAATCTGCCAGGATTTTACAAAGAAGAATTTTTCCAGAATTTGTTTGATTAACTTTTTTTAACCTCGTGCTACAATGGACGTTGACAGCCTTGTAATTGGCTCTAATCTAATCCACTTCTCTCTGCGATAATGGAAGCCAAGCTTAAGGACGACCACAAGGAATCGCCTCAACCTTTTTCAATGATGTACTATCTATAATCTAGTATCCTCCTCATCTATTTAGTGGATTCGAATTAATTTTATATCTCACCTCAGTTGTTATGCACTAAGTTTAATAAATATAATTTTCTGTTAAGTGTTGTGTTGGTCAAGACCCCAAAGATTGTTTGCAGGGAGAGTGTAGATCGCATCCAGGGAAGTGAAAGGTGGCTAATTTTTTTTTTTTTTTCAAACTTAGATACTTTAAAAAAATTATTGAATTTAATTCTGAAATATTAATAGCTGTGCATTAATTTTCGTTTCAAATGCTTTAAAACTCATATTATACATGATTGTTTCTCTGAAATTTACCACATTCTCCTACAATTTATTTAAATTTTCAAACTTTAGGAAGGCGCAAAGTGCACCACTCTAAAGTTTGAAGCCTCGACCAATTTCCTTTCTACCACCTTGACACTCCCTAATAGTGCCTTTGATGTGAAATGAGGGTAAATTTAAAAGACTGAGGTGCCATATACAGGTTGTTAAAATTAAACTGACGGTACTCACAGGCTGGTGTAGATCATACGGTCGAGGTTTTTGACAGAAAAAAATAGTTTACGGTTACAGTTACAGAAACTCGAAATTTTCGAATGGCAACACCTATTTTTTCCTGTCGCAAAATACTCAGCGCATGCAAAGACCCTAAAGAGCTTTGGAACGGTACGTGTATCACAAAAAACGGACTCGTCGTGCACGCACCAAAAAAAAAAAATAATAAAAAAAATAACAGCTCTGCGAACTGACAACAAAAATACGATCGGGGTCCAAGATGGAAATTTGCATATGATAGAGGCCAAAGTTCACATGGGTGCCATCACAGGCAATTTTATTGGCTTTCTACGTTTAATATCGGACGAACGATCACCGTGTACCCCGATCGTGCTTTTGTTGGCCGTTCGTAAAGCTGTTTTTGTGCGTGCACGACGCGTCCGTTTTTTTTATACACGTACCGTTCCAACGCTCTTTAGGGTTTTTGCATGCAATGAGTATTTTGCGACAGGAAAAAATAGGTGTTGTCATCCGAAATTTTTGAGTTTTCTCAACTTTAACCGTAAACAATTTTCTTCAGTCGAAAACCTCGACCGCATGATCTACACAGCATATATTTCAAGTTTAATTCGGATCCGTTCAGTAGAACCAGAGTTACGAGCCTCCGAGTACCGTCAGTTTAATTTTAACCACTCTGTATAAGGTCTAAGTTCCCCAGATTTACCCTTGTTGAAAAACGACTCGGTACATGACTTTGAAAAAATTTTGTCATTCAGACAAGTTGTCGTTTTTTCCGATACTAACTCGCCAACAAATCCGAAGAGTAAAAACCAAAAAGTTTAGGCCAAATGTTTTCTTAATGCTGCAAGGTGGCTTACCACACACTTATATGAAAAAAAAAAAAAAAAATAACATATATATTCTGATTTACTTAAAAAAAGAGTAGGTTAAAAATTTCGAGCAGTACCTAATATTTAGGGTAACATTTAACTTTAGGTCGCTAACATCTCATCTCCATAAAAAAACAAAAAATAATAAGCGCAGAAAGTACCTAACATGAAAGGTATATATTCTTTTAGCAATTGCAAAAACAGATCCTAACGTTTTTGATGTATAATAATTCAAGTAATACCTTTTCAAGCGTTCTCAACAAAAACGCACGTCTTTCAATAATAAAAATGTTGGTTTTCCATAACAATCAAAATCTTTATCCAACAATGAAATCGTCTCGGAATGTGTACTTAAATTCATGAAAAAATGCAAGCGTAACTACAAAAATTAATTTATCCAGTTAAAATATATATATAAAATTTTAAAATTAGCTTCTAAACTACATTTATTGATAAGAAAATAAAAAGTTTTTTTTTGTCTTTTCAGGGTCAATTTTTTCAGCACTAACTTTAAACTGACTGTTACTTTATTAATTCATAAAGGCTTCACAAAAAGTAGCTTGTCGCACGTGTCACGTAATCATGTTCAGGCCATATTTTTGATGTTTAGCAAATTTTTCTTCTCTGACTTGTTTGTTGACAAAGCGTGTTTCAAATGAAAGAGAATCTATAAAAAGAGTTATTTTCTCCTTTTTCTATCTATATTAAAAATTGTAGAGATTTAAATTTTTCTCCTCACATTAAAGTACCTTCGACGTCACGTACTGCTCTAGAATTTTAAGAATAATTAGTATTCTTTCTAGAAAAGTGCATAAATGAAATTCGTAAAGTACAGTAGAACAAGGTGAATTGGAGGGTAGCATTTTATTTAATGAAATGGGTCAAAAGCTGTCACCAGCACTTTAAATATATTAAAATCATATTTTAAGAATATATTTTTTCATAATCACCTAAAATGCTTTGTTCGCTTCATAGTCTTATTTCAAATAATATTTGTCTTCTTTTCATTTTTACTTCAAATGCAGAGGTAGGGAAATGTGATTTGGATGACGTGTCACCGTACGGAAAACTCATTTTGGGCTACTTTTTTTAAATAGTTTGATGCCATCTAGACATTAGAAAATTACATTTCAACATAGTTATACATTTAAAACTTTTTTAGTGTATTTTGTAATATTTTTCAGTTAAAATATTTTTATTTGGCCATTTTATGCCCGTCACCAAATTTTCTGTGAATTGAGGGACGCTGAATGTCCGAAATGACCCTAGAATGCGCTGTTGACTGGTAAATCATATTTTTAGTACACTTTTGAACTGCTTATGAATAGTTGCAAATATTATTTACAAGTTCGAACCCATTTCGCTGCAACTTAGTATTAAAAAGAAAATAGAGATAAATTCAAGCAAACCTGTCAATTAACTAACGCCTTCTTTTCAAAAAATATTAATAAGGTAAGTGTTTTCCAATCATTGCTTTATATAAAATATCAAACGCAGCGTCCTTAGTACTCCAATAATAATCTCTATACTATTATTCTTATGTCATCATAAAAAATCTTTAAGAATAAATTTTCGAGTCAATACATTGTTCTGGTTTGATATTTTCTCTTGTGAATTATGGAAATAGTTTTGAAAGTTTCTTTACTTGGAAATAAATATCATACGTGCCAAATGTTAATTTGAGCAATGAAGTCTTAGTTTAAAAAAAAAGGGGTATTTTAAGGGTTTTGTATCTTGAAAATAAATTAGAGGAAAGTTGTAAAATTCACAGAAAGATGGTATAGGTTAAATTGTTCCATTTACACAGAAAATTAATTCATAACTATTTACTAGTACTATTTCAGTAGAAAATCTAATAACCATTTTCAAAAAATAAGGTTTAAACAGAAACTTTGAATGCCCCCCCTCCTCCCTGCAAATAATCCTATCAGCACCCATGAAAAATGGCACTGCAAAGCGGAAAACTGCTAGGGAAACTCACACAACCATCACATATTATTAAAAAAATTATGAGTATTCATGTTTTCCAATTTTTTTAATAAAGTATTTTGAGAATTTTCTCATTTTGTCTCATTCTAAAGGACTAACCCTGTTGGGCTTTGAGCCTGTTTTTGATTAACAAATTTATGTTTGTATTTGTAAAATGTCTGTATTTCTTGTTTCTCCTTTCTTTTGTAATCCGTGTGTCACTGGATTATAAATGTATATTTGACGTACTTAAAATAATTATTTTTTATATAACTTTGCCACCAGCTAATATTATACCAAAAAAGCACTAAATTTGTCATAATTGTATGATTCTAATTTGTTGAGGAGTAGAACAAATAATGGTATGTTCCATGCATCAGCCCCAGAGAATAGCCCAGCTGATAGGTACAAGAACTTTTATAAGGAATGGATTTATAAATCTCCTAGCACCAACAAATTTTTCTACATTATTTTTGGCCTAAATAAAATGTCACTTAAAATTGTTAAAAATAAGGATGTTTTTGTTTTCCGAATGTTGTGTTTCAGTGCTACATGGTCTAAATATATAATAAAATAAGATTAATAATGTTGCTAATACATCTACTTAAAAATAGTAGTCCTTCTCTAAATGAATTAAAACAAATATTTCAGACTAATCTATAATCTAGAAAATAAAAGAAATCAAAATAACCTTTTACTTAATATAAAGTCCCATGTTGTAGTATTTTGTGTAACTTGAGAATTGGCCAGAAATCATTAAAATATTTTGGCATGAGTCAGTTAAGCAAAAATATTGTTCACATGAAACACATTGGATAGGAAAGTTTTGAACTGTAATATTATGGTTCGTACACTTGAAGGAGACAAAATTCAAGGACTTTTAAGCACTTTTCAAGGATGCGTTATCAACACAAATACATTAAAAAAAAATCCAAACTTTTTTTAAAATTCTTTTTCAAATTTTAATTAAGAAATTTCAGTATCTAAAACTTCGTTATAATTACATACCTGCCAACATTGGTATTTTCAAATTAGTACAATTTTTACGGAACGAATATTTGCATTCCTATGATTCATGGAAAGCCAAATAGCGACAATATTTATGAATGTAATATAGAAATAATAGTAATTCATTTGCAAATGCAAAAAAAAAAAAAAAAAAAAAAAAAAAAAAAAAAAAAGCTAAAAAAATGCATAATATTAAATTGCTCCCAAATAAAACAAATTGTTACATTTTCGCACAGAATGGAAATTATAAAATAAAATACTAACCAGGATTTAAAAATAAATCAAATTTAAACTTTACGATGAAATCTCTGATAAGGTTTACGATTTAATCTACATTACACCCAAATAACATGCTTTATGGCACAAAAACTACAGTGAAACATACAAGGAGTTGGTGGTATTCAAAGTGTTCAATCACACGCACAAATATCAATTATGCATGCTTTCGAATTCTTATTATTACATTTGATGTTGTCACTGTGTTTTTTAGAATTGATATGAACTTTGACATCAGTAAATTCTCCATGAGAAATCTTAATATCAGATGCATAGGTAGAGCAGAATGCAAAATTTGTTGTATAAGACTCCAAAAAAACTTTATATTTTTTGGAGTCTTATACCAAGATTGTTTAATATGGATATTTTAAAATAAATAATTAAGACTAACAAAGAAGTTGAAAACCGAAAGTGCTCTACCGAGATAACGAAACAGTCGTTCGGTGCCGCCAACACAAATGAAAACAATGCATCCCGGCGCCGCGATTTAGTGCTATTATTTATGCGCAACGTTGGAGTACAGTCCAAAAGAAGGAAGAATAAAAAAAAACTAAAGCACTTTCAGTTTTCTACTTCTTTATTAATCTCTAAAGTTCGAGACAACGAAACAGTTGTTTGGTTCGCCAAGTCCCGTCGGCAACACCATTGGAAACAGTGCATCCCCGGCGTAGTGGTTTAGTGCTATTATTTACGCACAATGTTGGAGTCCGGTTCAAAAGAAGGAAGAATAAAAAAAAACTAAAGCACTTTCAGTTTTCTACTTCCTTATTAATCTCTAAAGTTCGAGACAACGAAACAGTTGTTAGGTTCGCCAGGTCGTGTCGGCAACACCAATGAAAAGAGTGCATCCCCGGTGCCGTGGTTTAATGCTATTATTTACGTGCAATGTTGGAGTCCGGTCCAAAATAAAGAAGAATACAAAAACTAAAGCACTATCGATTTTCTGCTTTTTTATTAACCTGTAAAGTCAGAAACAACGAAGCACTGGTTTGGTTTGCCAAAACCCGTTGGCAACACAGATGAAATCATGCATCCCCGCCAACGAGCTTTATTGTTGTACATAGCGCAACCTTGGAGTGTGAATATTTTGACTGACGAGGCAACTTTGGAAAACCGTTTCGGTTTCGTTGGTGACTTGAATTAATATTAAAAAAAAAAAAAAAAGAAACGGTATAAAGGAAAAAATGAAAAGTACCGTGAAATCCGTACTATTTTTTTAGCTGTTCGTACAACCGTACAAAATAGTAAAAATTTGTACAAGTTGGCAGGTATGTAATTACATGCGCCTCGATTGCGCTGCAAAAAATATCGGCTTTTGGGGTATTTTTAATTTTATCAATAGAAATAGTTCGAACAATCCTCATCGAACTTCTTATACAGGGTGTTCGGAAACCACCGCACTTCATATATATTTTCATAATTATGAGCAAAAGTGAATAATATTTGTAATTTGAACTAGGGTCCGCAAATCAATATTTATCGAGATATTCGCAATAAAAGTTTTATCAATTCGAACCAATTAAATCCTTTCAATCCATTTTTGAAACTCTTTTTATTCGTCCGTTTTTCTTTGGAGGTTACCAGAATTTTAATCGTTTGCTGATTGGAAAAAAAAAATATTTAAATGGGCGTGGTGGACCAAATCGCAAGAAAAATTAAAATTTTAAGTTTACTTTTTTTCTCTCTTTATCACCTTTTGGCTAACAATTGATTTGAAAATATTTACAATTTTTAATGCTTGAATTTGAAGTGAGCATATGATTTGGAAACCCTAACTTTTCAAAAGAAATAATTTATATTTGGAAATTTGAGTTGCAATAAATAGCAGATAATTTTGAATTTTATTGTTCTTGTTTAATTAATAATATTCGTTCGTACTATAAGAAACATTTTTTCTTATAAAATAATAAACAATTATCATAAATACATGTAGAAACTTATCTTACTATAATTAAATAAGTTGTTAGAAGGCAGAATGTTTGGGCAACATGGAATCGGTCCCGCGATCGAGCTTCGCCGACGCTTTTCAGTCTTTCTTTAAAATGAGTATACACGACATTGATCGTAACAGATAGTGTTGTGTAAATTGTTTGACTATATTAGGGAGTTATCTCAATTTTTTAACTCTACAGACTGAAAAAACTAGGACAGTTTCCGTTGAAAGACCTAACGGAAGGCACGACCATCACACAGGTATCGATTAAACAACATTTCAGTGCAGTATGGCTCCATATAGCTATTACGCCTTAAAATATATGACCAATGCTGAAGGAAGATACCGGTAGGGGGCGCTGCAGTCATTTCGGAATGTACTTAATTGCATTTGATATTTTTTAGCAACAGGGCTAGACTTCATTAAGACAGTGTAACATTGAATAATTCAGAGATATCAAAATTTAATGAAAATGCCTTCCAGGAGGTCTTTCAAGGGGGAAGTTACACGCATTTTCGTCTTGAATGGGAAGAAATATAGAAAAATTCCATCATGCACACTTCAAATTAATCAGAACGAAATCGTAACAAAATTCAGGTAATAAAATAAACTACAATTTTCAATTTGTTACAGTTAGAGGGCGCTATATTCGCTTCGAGAAAGTATTGAACTGAATTCGTTGTATATGATTTTTTTAGCAACAGATACAAGAAGACTATACTGTATTGAATGATCAAACATAGGCAAATCGTTATTGGATTATCCATACTATAAGGTGGAACGCCTTCAGGGAGGTCTATCAAACGGAAAGTGAAACACATTTTCGTCTTGAATGGAAGGAAATATGGAAAACTCCCATCAAATTGCACATAAGTTTGAAAGCGATCGTAATAAAATTCAGTTAATCAAATAAACCAACAAGTTAAATTTACTACTGTTGGGAGTAGCTATGGAAAAGTATTAGTTGGTTTTATGTTATGTCTTAGCAACAGCTACAAAACAAGAGGACTCTACTGCACGGAAACATCGTAAAAATTGGCAGTTTCTTTTTTAGGTCATCCATATGTAATGAGGACTGCCTTCCGTGAGGTTTTTAAAAGGAAACTGAAAAAAAAATATTTTTTTTTATTTGATTTTTTGAATTTCAATGGTCTTGTTTTGGTTATTGTGTTTTCTGAAGGGAATGTTCTCTATTTCCTTCCATACATGGCAAAATGCGTTTTAGTTTCCTCTTTAAAGATCTCGCGGAAGGCTTTTCCTCTTTATCACTAGCACAACGTTCCTTAGCTTAGTTATTGTCTATGTCTTGCTGTAACTATATCCTGGCGCAATTTAATCTTTTTCTATAGCCATAAAATATCGAATAAAATATTAATACAATCTGTTGCCGCTCTGGCCTTGCATGTCAAAGATGCTGGGTTCGAATCCTGAGTTAAGCATCGATGTTCAGAATCTACTCTAAACTATGCGTCCCCGCTTCATTAGCTTAGTTATTGTAAAAGGCAGTATCCCTGTAAAATACCTCTCAGAAGGCTTTTCCTCCTTATCACTTGGACTACTTTCATTTGTCTGTATATTGTTGCAACTATATCCGGGCGTAATTTAATCTTTATCTATAGTCATAAAATATCGAATCAAATCTAATAAAATACTAATACAATCTGTTGTCACTGCCTCGAATGTCAAAGGTGCTGGGTTCGAATCCTGGGTTAAGCATCAATGTTCGTTGGAGTTTGGAATCCACGCTTAGCTATAGGTCCCGGCCTGATTAGCCGTGTTATAGTGCAAAAAATTAGGTCATTGAATGTAAAAACCAACCAACTTATCATGGTTTTAGCAATGTGTTATACAATCATTATAAACATTTGGTAGAGAGATAATGGGATTGAACGGTATATCAATACCCTTTATAAAAAGATTTAAAAAAAAAAAAGTATCCCATAAAAAATGTTTTTACTATATAAATCTTTGTATGCAACTTTTATGTGCAATTGCAACTTGTCGAAGGGATTTTGAGCCCAAGAAAGTTTCTATAGTATTTGAGCACTACGAACAGAATATAACCATCGCTTGTGTGACATTGACTAATATCCCCCCACACCTAAAGAAAGAAATTTAATAGAAGATTTTGTCATCGACGATGAGTCTCTCTGTCAAATTTTAGCTCGATTGGACGTCAAGTGGTATGTCAGTCCTTCGAAATAGAAACGTGGGTAAAAGAGACCTTTTTATGACAGTCCAAATACGTGATAGAATCTAAGGATAGAATGCATTGTGATTGAAAACGACCATCTACCTCCCAAATTTGTGCTCGATTCGATTTTAGCACCCCGTAAATTTGCCTGGCACAAAAAAAAAAAAATCAAATTTAATATTCAAACTATGCGAATTAAAAAACCCTCTTCCAAATTAAAATTTCTCAATTAATTTGAGATTCGAATCATAGCAATATGCAGTGATAGGTTCGGCTACAATAATTCATTAAAATTACATTTGGCGTCAAAATCAATCGCCAATGTTGATATGGGCAGGGTTTAAGGCCTTTTATAATAAAGGCGTGAGCAATTTGTATTTTATTCACTGCCATTGGTACGTTTGGGGTAGGTAGTTCGGTTTTTAACATTGCACTGACTAAAAAGAGTCCCAACTTTAAAAATTTTTTAGACCCATAAATTTTCATTTGCGGCCCCAACAATATATTGGAAACATGCTTTATTTTTGTTATAGAATACGCTGGTACTAAGGAAGTGCGGTGGTTTCCGAACACCCTGTAGAAACTAAATCTATTTTTCACTCTTTGCATAGTTTTTTAAAGCACTTTCTCCCATCCTGAAATTTTTGACACACAAAGTACATAGTGCAAATCTAACAGTCTTCAATATTATATTCTGGCTTTTCTAATCAGCTTGAATTGAAAATGCATTTCCCTGCCATTTTTAAACAGTGCAAAAAAATTAGCACACACAATACAAAAACGAAAAAAGAGATCACCTGACTTGATCGGATATTCAAGATATGTTGCACAAGCCAAGCGCAGTTACTCATCAAAAGGGGAGGGGGGAATAGACGAAATTTTTGTATATTCAACTACAATGTTTTCCTAGTTGCTGATTGGCTTAACTCAATTGGAAAGATTTTGCTTTTTTTTAAGATGTTATATTTTTAGAAAATAATATGAAATTCAAGCACTTTAAAGGTATTTTTACAGAATTCAAGGTTTTCAAGCACTTGAAAATGAAACATTTTTTTTCCAAGCACTTTTCAAGATTTTTCAAAAACGTAAAAAACCATGAATATTTTTTTATACAAAGAAACACAGAAGCAACTTTAATACAAGAGATATTTTATACTCTTCATTGAAAACCACCCCCACAGAAATTTGTAGGATGTGACCCAGTTCTACCATGCACTTTTTTACAAAATACTTTTCCTGCAGAAATTTGACATTATTCTAAAAAGGAGTCATTATTATTTTATTAATTGAACATTTTGGCATTCATTATTCATCATAAATTTGATGGTTCGTAAAATTGATGGTCAGGAAACTAAATTGAAGCATTTTATTCCTGACAATTTAGGTTCCTCTGGTTTGTGGGAACAAAAACTTTCCTGACATGATTCATTCACCTTATATGGAACTGCATATTGAGTCTTGTTTGAATGTGTCTTTAAAACTAAGGCATCAATTTCCCCCCCCCCCCCCCCAATATGTTTTATAATGTAGGTTAAACATTTAAATGTACAAATACTTTTTTTAACCAAACTTGTATAGAATTTTAAAAGTATAAAAATAATTGATTGATACATATTTAACAATTGAGAATAACTATATTAGTCTCTGACACCAGATAATTCCATTCCATTATGGTGACCTATTGCCAGTCTGATCAGTATTCATGAATAATGTAAATTTCATATATTTATTTTTTAATATACAGGTACTATTGATGGAAGGATATGAAGTTAAGGGGAGAAAAATTCGAAAATGATGCATAACAATTCCTTAAGACATTTTACACTACAGGACTTGGAAACATGTCATATAATGTGAAAAAAAAAGAAGAACCTAGCATTGCCTGTGCAGTATAAAAAGTGCTTAAGTGATTTGTTATATGATGTAACTGATAGTTTGTTCCCATAATAAACACTTTATTCAATTATCTAAGAAAATGAAATGAGAAGGCATAAAAATTAACACAATCATGATTTTCATTGAGTATTCAGTTTGCACTGAATACTCTTCCTTTAAATGTGTACAGGGTTAGGTTTCTAAAATATAAGATTGAAAGTAATGACTCAAAATATCTTAAATATCACTTGATAGTAATACTTAATTCTCCTACAAGTGTTCTACATTACTAGTGATACTAATGAATGTTTAAATTAATAATTTCATAACTTTATGATTTGCTATTATATGATCTGTGTGTTGTTATTATATGATCTGTGTGTATATACTAAAACACATAAAATAATAACCAAAGAAAATACCCCAATACAGACAATTTTTACTGTTTATTTTACAAGCAAGAAACACTGTACAATCACATATTTTTCCTCCTCATGGACCATGATTTAAAAAACTTATTTTGAGTACCTCAATATTTGTTCTGTTAACATAAAATTGGGTAAGAAGTAGTGGTCAATAAGTTTTAATACCTGCAAATATTTACATATTTTGATCTTATATGGAAAGGTTAAAATATGTATCACATTAAAAAATTGAATACATACAGGTTGTTCAAAATGCCTTATTGCAACCAAATAAGTGCTAAAACATTAATACTAGAAGAATACATTTTACATAAATATATGCCAATGGTGAAAATGTTCACAATAAGTATTTACAAAGCCCCTCTTTTTGTTATCCCTCCCTTTTCCCAAACTCCTTCCCTTTACAGATAAAAAAAAGTTGATCACAAAGAAAAATCCTGCTATTTTCTTCTACGGCTTGACAAATAAAGGCCCCATGTAGGAAATGAGCAGCAAAAATTAAAGCACTCTTTTAATATTGCAATTAAATACTTCAAACGAATTTTCATCAATAGAGCTAACCAAGTAGAGGAGAAAATAAGAATGTTAATCTTTTATTTAGTTTTCATTTTTCTCACTTTTTTTTTAAAACAAAAAAGCAACCATTTTTGGCATGATCAGTTCAAAATGAGTTACAAATGTTTTATAAATCTTTTATTTTTTGACACATTTAGTTTAAAACATGAAGCATTTCTATACATAAACTAATTAAGTGATTTTTAATGACATTAATACTCAATCAAACCATTATTCATTGTATCACTACTCCTATAGAAATTATTTTAGTTTACTTACAAACTCTTTTTAAGTTTGGAAAGGCGATATGCAAAAGAGGGGAAATATTTCTGAGACATGTAATGCATTAGCAGGGCATGTAATTTTTAAGCTCAGTTATAAGAAAACTGTTGGACAAATATTTTAAACCCCAGGAATGTACTTTTGCAGTAAAATTTTAAATTAAAATTTTAATAGCATAATTGATATATTTTCTAGTATGCAAAATTTTTTTAGGCACATTTAAATTTTAACTTACTTACCAGCATGCTAATGCCTGGATATATATTTTTTTTCTGCTCTAGAGTACTTATCAATGTGAACATGAATGTCTTGCTTATTAGTAAATTTATTTTTAAGTTCTGATACAAAAGTGCCACCCAAAATTTGTTGGGAGTTGCTGGTGCTGTCAACAGAGTTTGAGAAATTCCAGTTTCTGGTGAAAATCAAAAACAGGGCAACCAAAAATTGTAGATACCAAACAATGTACATAAAAAATAAAGTGAACAGTTTCATTTTGATATATTTATTTGAAATGTTTTCAAGTCTCATAAATATATGTAAAAATTATTGACTCAACAGTTTTAAAAAGCAACATGGACATGGTTCGTACGCTTGAAGGAGAAAAAAAATCCAAGGACGTTTCAAGCACTTTTCAAGGATACATTATCAACACAAATACATTAAAAAATTTTTTAAGTTAAACAAAGATCTTGCTAAGTGCAAATCCAACACATAGGCTTCAAACCATGATATTATATTCTGGCTTTCAAATCAGCTTGAATTGAAAATGCATTTCTCTGCCATTTTTAAGTAGTGCGCCAAAAATCACACACAATACAAAATCAAAACAAGGGCTCACGTGATTCGATCGAATATTCCTAATATGTTGCGCAAGCGCCACACTGTACTCATCAAAAAGGGGAAGGGGGAATGACAAAATATTTGTATGTTCAACTGATCTGTTTTCTTAGTTGCTGATTAGCTGAACTAAATTCGAAAGACTTTGTTCACCAAAATTTTTTAAAATGCTATATTTTTAGAAAATAAAATGAAATTCAAGCACTTTAAAAGTATTTTTAAAGAACTCAAGGTTTTCAAGGACTTGATAATGAAAGAATTTTTTTCAAGCACTTTTCAAGGTTTTTTAAAAACGTACGAACCATAATGGAATTTTTAGTTTTTAACAAGGTTGAGCTATTGGTACTCAATGGATTACATTAATTTGATATGATGCAAAATGCAATACACATTGAAAGTATTATGTAACTCGTTTTAAAACATAAAATATATTTCACTAGGTATTGAATGCTTTGTAAAGAAACTTTTTGAAATTGCCTTCACTTTTTTACTTTTTTCATTCTTCAACCTCTTTCTGCTTGGTTCTTTGATATTTTGGGTCTGTATTTTATTCATAATTACAATCCTTATTGTTATGTTCTTTTTTTGTGTGTAAATTCTGGGGACATCCACTTGCCGTAGAACTGGAGACCTCCACTGTTTGGCTATCCGACCAGCCGGAAACCTTGCATTGTTGGCCTCCTTAGAAATCTGGATACATGCAAATCCATCCCTCTTCAGCAAACAGCAAAGTGGTTGTCATGTTTTCTGCAAGAATAGTTTATACTCCAAACTCTCATTCAGCCCAAACTAAATTTACATATGATACAAGCAATATCAAGCATATAATATGATACAAGCATATAATATATAATACAAGCAATACCTCTTTTCTATTAACATTATTTCCTATACAAACTCCAATTAAAAGTTGTTATACTAAACTTTCCAGCAGGAGAAGGAAGCTATTTTTTCTCCCTAATTTCTGAGATGATTTGGTACATTGCTTTTTGATAGTTAGGCTTTTTACCTGGGTTACTTCCTGGTAATTGGGTTGAGATAAAAGGAGTGGGTAAGCACATAGTCAGGCAGTCGGGTATTATGTTCACCTGACATAACTCCTTTTAGATTAATAAAATAAAACGAAAAATCTGAAATACATCTTTGCAAATATAAAAGATTCCAAATAAAAATGCAGAAAAACCAATTCTTTATTTATGTTGTTAAGTTTGATTAGAATTTTATGTACATAAAATTTTAAAAATAGCAAAATATCTTATATGCTATATAAAATTCAAGAAGGTTATTGCTTAAAGATAGCTTTTTCTAATACTCATTTTTTATTTTATTTTATTACTTGCTTAAAACTGAGATGGGGTAAAATGGGTATGGATTTAAATTAGTAAAATTTAGAATATTCTATTGGTTAAATTAATGCAGGAGAGTTTATTGTAATAAACTTAATAGGGCAAATTTTATAAGATTATTCAGAAAATTAAGCAAGTTCCATTGAGTTTTTATAGGGTATTTATTTTAAAGGTGCTTTTTGAAGGTTTAACTAAACACTTAGAAGGAAAATTTTTAAGATAATTGATAATCTTACCTACAAAATTTTTTAAATAATACAAGTAATACATAAAAAAATTAAATATTTAAAATTACAACAATAACCCAAATAAGGAATTAGATAACCTTTGGCTTGTTAAATAAGAAGAATCATAAAGGCAATCTATAACATTAACTTATGAAAAATATGAACAGTAATTATGTTGTGGCTATGCAATTAAACTTTTATTAAAAATATATCCCAAAATTACTTTTTAATAGTTTGCAGGTTTCAACACCCAAAAGCATGTGGCAGTGTTAATCACTACCTAGGAGAATGCTGATACTTCAATACTAACATAAATCCTTTTCAAAGGAAAAGTAGAATACAACAAAAATATCCATACCTAATTTGCTTCGTTATTTTGCTTAGCCATACGCCATTTTTCATGTACTTGCTGTGCACGCATATTTGAAGATCGGTGAGCATACAACATGCGTCCCAAACATTGGGGAATGGGAGGAGGATTCTTACAAAATGCATGGTCTAATGCATTATTAGCAGTAATTCGTTTTGATGGATCAGTTTTCAAGAACATATCAATAAGGTCCAGAGCATAAGGATCCTGTACAGAATCCTAAGGTAATAAAAAGAAATAAGTTAATACTGCTGTAAGCAAATTTATAAACTTCAGATTTGAATTTTCTTTTAATTATTCAAAATCTTGTTTGAATTTAGGATTTAATGACTTTTTCAAAAAAAATACACTAAATTTGAAAAGAAAATTTTAAACTATAAACATGCCTGTTAACTGCCAACCACTTAACTCATGATTGGCTTTTTGCTGGTATAAAAGACTTGGCAGTCAAAGTATTAAGTTACTAACTTACAGATGACTTTTTGTACTAGATTGGTTATTATATATGGCTATAGTATTTATAATAAATAGTGTTCGAAATAGTATTTGAATCACTCATAATGCTAATGTAAAATGTTCACTAAACAATAAAATTAAGAAAATTATTTTTTAATTTTAATTATAGTTAGTGGACCATGAGGATTTTTATGTATGTGTTTTGGTTCCTACAATTTTGTCCTGATAACCAATTTTTTAGATGCAAAATTCTAAACCTTAAGCATTTAGTAAAAATTGCAAATTATAAATTGGTCATTTTGAAGCATAAATATCCAAATGACAATTTTTCTTGCAAGCATATTGTTGACTGGTAATAAGAATTTCAATTCAATTTGGTTGAAATACCAACAGTTTTGCAACATTGCAAAGACAGCATTAAATAATCTCGGCATTCAATCATAATTTTAACATTGCGAAAACAGCATTATCCAACCACAGAATGAGGTCATAATTCTAAACACAAAGGTTTCACAGATCAGAGATTTTGAAAATCCTTAGTGTGTCACTTTTTAGCAAGAGTAGAAAAGAGCTCCAATGGATACGATTGGAGGGTACCCCTTACTCAAAAATAGCTTCTAAACAGCTGGACAATACTATTAGTGAAATCAGCAAAAAACTAAAGCATGAATGAATTGAAAAGTTGTAAATCTTCAGGGTAAGTAATTTTAATTTGTACCCCATTGCCACTGACCCTTGCTCTTTCTCTATGATTTAGAGCAAAGTTAATAAACTTTCTCACACATGCATAACTAATCAAAATGATTCACAATAACAAACCTTGTTCATAGAGTGCAGTTTGAGTTAGTTGAAGCTCACATGAATGAACCATTCTAAGGATGTATTTTGTTGAAATTTAAAAAAAAAATAGTTTAAATTCATACCATTAGAAAATGTATTTAACTATTCTAACGGATAGTCAAGGCTTATTTGGAAAGTCGTAAATTGAAAGGGGGAACACGCGAATTCAAAAATAGCAGGTATGAAAAGCAAAACCACAAACTGTGTTGCGTTATTTTATAACAGAAGGGAATATGTGCGATACTTTGCAATTTTCTATAATAGCATCTAATTTGCAAAAGCTGGAAAGAAATTTTTTGATCTGCACAAAAGCAAGGGAATGCACCAGAAGTCTTTTTTTTTTACCTGTTTCTCTTTCATGAGCTAAAATTAGCCCCGAAAAGATCTCCCGTTTTGGAGCCAAGCTAGCTAGATTCTCTCGAGCCATCTGGGGCATCTAACCCAGTACATTTAAAAAAATCTACCTCAGCAGCACAGAGAAATTCATTCTTTATGGATGCAAAATCTGATACCGAGATACAGCACACATGAAAAACCTCCTCCTGCCCATCCAGCAGAACACACTTCCTGGTATCACAAAATGTTACAGATCTACATCCACAGAGGCAGTTTAAACCCTGACAGGATGTGCTCCAATTGTTATCAAAGCCAAGTGCATCTTCACTCTCTTCCAATTCAAACATGGCAGCGAACTTGCTTTATCTCCCAACTCGGTGGTGAACATCACCGACCGCCAGCATGCAAAGTGCAGTATGTCAGCTCCGTGGGACCTCCGAAGGGTAGACTTTGACCTTAACCCCAAGGACAAAAGACACATCTCGATCTACACCGACGGATCTAAGCTCAATGAGAAAGTGGGATATGGACTGGCTTGTTTCAGTAGAGGCTCTCTCATCCATGCCAAAACTTATAGACTGAATGATGAGGCAACCGTTTTTGATGCTGAAGCACTTCTCAAAGCAGTTGAACTCATCAAACAACTCAAAACAGAAACCCACATCTACGCAGATTCCAGATCAGCCCTTCTTGCTCTCCACAGATTGTGCCCTCCAGACGAGATCTACTTTATCCCAAGACACATCCTTGACAGCTCCAAAGCTACCATTTTTTTTTCACTGGGTCTAAGCTCACGTGGCCTGGTGGGAAACGAAAAGCTAAGCACCACTAAAACCGACGTGGATCAAAATGCCAAAAATCCCCTTTCCTGCATCCAGAAGCTGCTCCACAACTAAATGATGGCGGAATCGCAGGAGCGCTGGGACAACACAGAGCACGGCCTGCCTGTCTATCGCGTCTTCAGTAAAGTTAACTTGAAAAGATGCCTAGGAGACTTCTAAATCAACCAAGTCCTCACTGGACACTGAGTCTTCCCAGCACATTAAACAGGCTATATGGGAAGAGCGCAACTTTCTGCTGTGGTGAACACGGCTCAGTTCGCCACATCATCCTTCAATATCTTCTCTTCAAGGACCTTAGTCATAATCACACTCATAGAAATCACAGTCATAGATAGATATGATATTGTCAAGCCCCTCTTTAATCACTATTAACTCGCTCCTGAAGACAGAAAAAGTGTCAGGAAAAAGTTGCAATTTTTTAAAATTCCTTTGTATGTTTGGTGTATGCAATCAGGTACAATTCAAGTGGGTAATAACAACAACTTTTATTTACGACACGAGCAATTTGCCACAACCTCAATCTCTGATGATCGAACAGGGAAGAAAACGGTGACGTAATAAGAAGAATGCAGAACTGCGATCGCAGCGCTGCAAGCACAATACTACAGAGATCGCTGTGACGCAAGTATAATACTACAGAGTACCCCTCCAGTGACGAAGGGAACGATACATTTACAGATTGTAGATACAGATACAAAATTATGCAAAGAATATTTATATATATATACATATGGTTATGAAAAGAAGGTTGCGTGTTCGAATCATGTCCGGGTCACCATTTTGGTGTATGCAATTAGGTACCATTCAAAGTGAGAAAACAGTGCGTAATAACAACAACTTTTATTTAAGACATGAGCGATTTGCCATGACCTCACTCTCTGAGGATCGAGCAGGGAAGAAAACGGTGACGTAATAAGAAAGGTAATCGCAGTGCCGCAAGTACAATACTACTTATGCATTGCTAATTTTAATATGCAATTGCAAATTTTTGAGTTCAGATGGTTTTCTTAGTGGCTACTACGAAAAAAGCATCCACTCCGAACTATTACTTTTTTTTACCCCAAAACTTGATTGAATAGATTGCCATCCACAACGAGTCTATCTGCTAAGTTTAGCTTGTTTAGATGACAGCAAGTGGGTAATTTAGCCCTTCAAAGATTGTTACATCAACCTTAATCAAGAAAGGTTTCAGTCATTGAATATCTCCAAATTGTACATGTTTGAATTAAGCTTAGTAAAAGCGTGGGCTTTTAATGACATCCCAAAACTTGATAGAAAGGATTATCACCGACAATGAATGTATCTGCCAAGCTTCAAAGTTTCAGTTCAATTTGGAAGTGGGCTTATTAGCAATTCCAATTGCCTATAAAAGCATTTGTAAAAGAGGCCTTTCAGTGACAGTAATAGCTCCAAAAATTTTATATAATGCATCGTCATCAACATTAAACCAATTTTCCAAGTTTCAGCTCAATTGGATGGCGGCAATTGAGTTAATTACCCTTTCATAGATTTGAATGCCACATACAAATAAAATTGAAGTTTATATAAAGGATTTAAAAATACAAAAGATTAGTTATTTATGCCAAGTTAGAGAAATAATGATTAAAAATCAAAAATGAAACACGAAAGTAGTAAAGGAAATCCTAGGTTAAAAAATTTATATCAATAAAATAAGAAACAAAATATTTTCCAGGAAATCAGAAACATAAATGATTATACAAAAAAGAATAAACTAATACTAGACAACTGTCGCCTGAAAACCACTCCTCAATTGCAATAAATCAGTTATAAAAAATTAGACAATTTTCTTTTTTTTATGCAGAAACAATGCACAAAGAACAATCAACAAGTCAGCAGCTGCAGTGTTTTTAAAATGAAACCCCAGAATTAAACTTCTTATTCTTCAAGATTTAGAATATCGTATACCATACTCTTAACAAAGACCTGAGTATAACTTTGAAGATTCAATTTACGCAATGAACATAAATGGAGGAAAGGTAAATTGGTTCCCAGAAAAAATCTTGAAAACAGACAAAGTAATATGACATGCTGGACATGAAGAAATAAAATAACATGACATACTCATGGTTAATGGGTGTCTCATAGTATTTACCAAAGCTGTTAAACAATAGGTTCTTAAATATTTTGTACCTCTAACACTTCTTTCACTATTCTTGGTTGATTTTTTGGCAGCACCAATTTGCCAAACAGGTTTAACTTATTGAGCCCATCATCAAGGGATCCACACAAACTGGATATTTTTTTGAGCTGATCATATTCGGAATTACCCTGAAAGTAATAAACAAATCATGAGCAAATATTAAATTGAGAAATGAAAATAGTTTGTCGACTAGATACTAGATTAGAGATATTAACGGTTGATGTTTTCCAACTATGTCTACATACTACATTTTAACAAGGCAATGGATTACAAGAAACATTCAAAAGTATTAAGCACATACATTTTAACAAATCAACATCAAGTAATGTATTGTCAATTGAAAACATTCAATAAAAATGGACTCTCTGAGGGTTAGAAATAATATTCAGTACACATTATAATTCTCTTAAGTACATTGTTGAACAATGTAACTGTTAAACAATGTGTAATAATCAAAATATGAATAAATTGAATTTTATTAAAAAGTCTTTTTAAATAAATATATTAAGCAAGTAAAAATAAACCACAATACTTAAAAAAATTCAATTTACACACAATTTTTTCATATTTTGTTTGTTATGGATGTTAAATGTGCATTGTACATTAAGAAAATATTTTTCAAAAATGTAATGGTAATTGGGTGTTTGAGAAATTTATGAATGCAAAAATTAAATTAAATATGATATAAAATATTAATAGAACTAATTGATCAAATTTTTAGTACAGGATAACTTTAGAAGGTAGCATTATATTTTACAAATTTCTGTTCTAAATTTTTAAAATAAACATTATCTAAGAAAGGCAGACAGAATATTTACAATTTGATTAGAAAGATCAATCACAAGAATAGGGTTGAATACCGTCTTTCGGTGGAACAATAAAGAAACACCTTGCTTTGGAAAGAAAGCAAAATTACTTAAAAAACAGAAGGAAAAATAATTTTCAGATGCTTAAGTAACATCATTGGTAATGTAGCAAGAATTAAGTACAAAAAAAGAGAAAAAGCATGCTAAGTTGAAATTAAACGTATGGTTCAATTGGAAAGTACCAATAAAAGTACACACATTTGAAATTTTCTTAAGGTAATTTAAAATTTTTAGCCAAATGAAGGGAGCCTTATTCTAAATCTAGCTCTGTTTGAGAAGCAAACTCATTGAGTCTAAGTTAAAGAATGGTAGTATCACCTATTAGCTTCTTGCATTAGGAAATAAAGGATTTCAAAAATAGCTGTCAATGCATGTTAAAATAATTCTAAGGACTTGTTACTTCAAAGATTATAGGTCAGTTTAAGAAAAATCTGATTTTACACACACAAAGCATAGGCTGCAGCATTCCACTTATATATTTATCTCAAACTCTTAAATTTCTCTTTTAACTAAATTGGACCTATGTTATTTAGGCCTAACTTTTACAAGCTTACGTTTAACAATAGTTCCAGACATAAGTTTCAAATGACAATAGACCAACATTAATGACTACAAGAAATGTTTTCTGTTAAAGGAACTTGGTACCCTTCAAACTTTTTTTTCATTTAAGCTTTTAAAATAATAATTTTTACATATTTGGAAATATTACTAAGTAAAAACTAAATTTTATTTAAAAAAAAGTTCACATGGTGCTTTAAATTTTAAATTCATAAAATTTCAAGTTCTATCTTATTTTTTCACTATTTTGCCCCGATTAAAAAAAAAAAAATGTACCTAGTAATATCAGGGATGAGTTTGGTAAAAAATCAAAAAGCTGAAAACAAAACTCCAAACGTTTTATGAGTAAAACACATTTTAAGCTATACTTAAAAAAATTATGGTTTTCCATGTGTGTTTATAACACTGCACCTTCTCTGTTTGTCCGTGAGAAAAATGGTTCAAAATAGAGGCACCTAGATGTAGGGATACACTTTGTGCTGACATCAGGCATGGTAAAGCTTCAAAAAAAAAAAAAAAAAAAAAAAAAATCCTTTTAAAGCGATGCAATCCGGCAAAAACTTAAAATGTTCAACAAGTCAAACAACTTTAAGCAACTATACCATATTGATAAACAGGCCGAATATAATTAAACCTAGTTTTCTAAATTTGTAAGCAACATTTTAAGTACTAAAATCTTTATATTTAAATTTTTATTCCTACCGTTCAGCTTGTTCAATAAAATAAAAAGCAACAAACAATTGTACATACAATTGCAGTTAAAATAACAACTTTAAACACAGCTTCTTTAGAAATTTTTTAATTGGGACTAATTTTCAGAATATTTTTATATCATTTTTATACAAAATGATATAAAAATTTTAGTATAGATTCACATGAAACGGCAAAATCGATCCTTAAACAGGCACTAATCACGGATATAGCGGCTATCGCATTTACGGAAGACTAGGCGAATGGCTACAAAACGGTGTTTAAAATCTCGGTAATAGCCGTTATTGTATCAGAGTAAACCTCGGCGAAAATGACCATCACTCTAACGAAAGCAATAGCGTTTGCAATACCGGCGAAAATCTAAATATCAGCCGAAATGAAAATCGCAACAACGTGAGTATCGGCGATAGTGTCCACGATATCTGCACAAATTTCGGTAATATCGACATTTTCTTGGTAATACTATAACAAATTTCGGTAATATCGGATGTTATCAAAGTACGGCATTCTACGAAAAAACAACTCTTACGCCAATTGAAATATCAAAGTTAGAACCTAATATACCAGAGCAACTATCAACAATAACGCTATTGTATGGATGGAACACTCGACGAAAATTACCATCACAAAATCTCGGCAATAGCGCAATTCTTCATGGTAATACCAACATTCTTTCGGTAACAGCGATGCTAATTTTAGATTTTACAACAGGGTAGCGCACTCAACGAAAATGACCATCACATAACGTATATCAGCGTTAGCGCCGAAGATACCGGAACAATTCTCACCAATAACGCTGTTATATCGGCGTAATACTCCGGGAAAATGGTCACCACAGCAACCTAAATCAAAGCGATAACGCATGTCCTAGCCACACAAATCTCGGCAGTAGCGGACATTACATCAGCGTAAAGCTTAACGAAAACAAGTAACACATACTAATGTAAATAAACAATAGTTCCGTGGATGTCAGACTTCGAAGCAAGAGCATTATTAGTATATGTTAATCGCGTGAAATCGTAAGAAGGAATTTACATTTTGACCAGAGAAAAAAAATGACACAAAAGGTTCAAATCTCGAAGCAGTTGGAAGTATACAAAATGCGAGTTTGAGCGCCAATCTGAATAAAATAATGAATGCATTTCAGTGGATTTTTGTACTTGGAGCTGGAATACAGCAGGAATGTGTTGCGACCCCTGAGCGATAAGTTGCCCGATCTTTCGGAAGTGAAGCTTCTTCGAGGTTCAGCCTTAGAAAAAAAGTTATTTTTCCGTGGGATAGAAAAATCGGGAAAACACGGATTTTTTTCAGGAATTAGAAAAGCGGAACTTTCATTGAAAAAGCGGAATTCTTCTTTTTCTAAAAAATTAAAAAAGCGGAATACCGCCACATGGCGGAAGAAACTCTAACTTTTTAGGCATCAGATTTAGAATAAGTAAAATAGTTTGAGAAAAACGATAATTACTGTACCTATAGGTAAAAAAAGCATACAAAACAGGTATTTTTTAACATTTAAATTTGTAAAAAAAGTTTATATTTTATTAAAAAATCCATGCCTATTTTTGTCAAATGTTCCTTAAGAAGATGTTAAGAATGACACAAAAAAAGTTCATGTCATTTCATTCATATTTGCTGAAGCTTTAAATATTTAAATAAAATTTCTCAAAATATTTTCAGTAAGGTGGAAATTTCAAAAATCACAAACGAAAAAGTGTGTTCGAAACATCGAAGGAGCTATTATAGCAATGATAAATTCTCCATAAAAATATAGTTTTTCTGCAATTGCAGTATCGGATGAGCTCAAAAACTTGCCAGAATCAGGGATGAGAGTGATCAGAGAGCAAAAAGGAGGAAATGGAATGCATAAAAATTCAACAAAAAAGTATGCAGGAAGGATGAGTCAATAATTTTAAAGATACGAGAAAATTTCTCATATTATAGAATAATTACATTTCAAATATTAGGAGTTAGTGAAGTAATCTGTGAGGAAAGGGGAGCTAAGAGGGAAAATCTTTTGTTTAGACATGAGGAAAAGTATACTTTTTGCAATAAAAACTGGTTCAGATCAGAAAAATGTTGATCCTCAAAACAGGGACAAAAAGGAGGAAAATGTTACATAAAAACCCAAAAATCAGGAAATCTTCCAAAAGGAGGAAAACTGTCATCCCTGCAGAATAAGGAGAAGGTTTCAAAGATAAACATGCAAAAAATAGAAAATTGATATTTTTATTACTTTTTATGAAAACAGGGGGTACCAAGTCCCCGTAAAGTTCCTTCTCTCTGGAAGGAAAACTACAAATGGTAATGTTTTCTTTTTGAATATTATTTTGCAATGAAAGTTTAGCAAGGCCTACAACCTAAAATTTTTTTACATCAGTTTAGTAAATAAAAATTGCAGCTTGGTATGCTGATGTTTCTTTTCTATATTTAATTGAAAACATACTTGATGAATGGAAAATCATTTTGGCAGAACCGTGACATAGTGGTGGAGTCATAAGAAGGGGTGGGGGGGGGGGGTATAAGCAGGGAAATCACAAGTATAATCAGAATATATTTCTCAAAGAAAATATATGAATACATTAATCATAATATATTTGAAAATTTGTCTGCTATTAGTGACTGGCCCCAAAAAGCTATTCTGACAGGGGAAATCTTGTAAAAGCCCTTACAGTGGACAAAAAGTCTGTAAATCACATAAATAATCTGTCGATAATTAGACTATTGGCTTCCTAGTGCTTATCTTTTCATGGAACAACTGAGCATTTTGTTTTAACATAATAATGTAAACTTCCTAATGTCAGTAGAATTGTAGTTCAAGTTTGATCCTGTATGGAAGAACATATCAAGAGAGTTCAACGCAAGTCCATGATTTATCTAAGTTATAATATACAAAATGATTTGATAAATTTGATGGGAAACATAATGTCATAATGTATTATGACATTTATTTTATAAATTCTAAGGGTTTTGCAATAGGAAAAACTTACACATCCCTATCAATTATTTGTGTGTTTTACACACTTTTCTAAACCAAGGAGGCAGGTTTTTCTCACACTTCACTTTAACCAATGTCAGTTTGTTAGGGAAATTCGCCAATGTAAGACTCACACGTCGCTGGACTTACAGCAAATGAGATGGCCTTGGTGGGGGGGAGCGGTCCCTGTTGGGGGGTTGCAAAGTATGGGTCACGGAGCTGAGAGAGGGAAAAGAAAGAGAAGGTTTGGACAGTGGCTGGAAGCTAAGGTGAACTAACGGAGACAAACCAAGAAGACGCGGTCTGCTGACTAGCCTGACGACATACGCCCCTGACAGAGGTACCCTTTGCCTAGACAGCAAACTGTGAGTCTTACACTTTCCGTACCTTCCCTCGGCCAGATATTTACATTTTATTAGAATTTCAACTGGCATTGTGCTTGGTTTTTGAGGAAGTTAGTTAACACTTTAATTGTATACTTAACTAGCTTGTTTATTTCATAATGTTTTGCGTTGTATAAATATATGTACGCATTATCCCTCAGGTACATCTCTGTGGTTTTTTGCAACTTGTATGCACTTTCATTGTACTACACTATACTATCTAATAGGCCCATGGGCTTTACGGCACATAATTTTAAGCAAATTTATCGAAATAAGAAAAATAGCTCAATATTTTTTGATAATCGCCGATTGCATACCATATGCAAGTCATATTGAAGAGGTCTCATCAACAATAAGTGTTGTTGCTTTTAACGCCATTAAAAATAAATATGAAGACATTTTTACTTTTATCAAGCTAGTGACTCAACCGGAGAAGGATTGACAGAACTTATTCCGACTCATTAGAAAAAGCTTACGAGCTAAAGTGGCTTAGAGGACAGGGATATGAAAATGGAGCTAAATGAAAGGAGTAAGAAAGAGTGTACAGAATAGAATACTTGAAAAATTTTCAACAGCATTTTATATGCCTTGCTCATGACATTCTTTAAATTTTGCAAATAATGTAGCATCTTCTTCTACATAAGCAGCAACTTTTATTTCTATTGTACAAAAACTTCATAAATTTTTTTCAGATTCAACAAAGCGTTGGGAAGTGGAAATATATATATGTTTTACAATTAACTCTTAACATGATTGAGTGCTACTAATTGGTCAAGCGGAGAGTAGACACGTTAAAACATTTGCAATTCCAACTTTGAGAAATCTCTTATGCATTATTCCAAATAATAGAAGACTTCAACAAAGATGCAGAAACTAAAATTTAAGCAAGAGGGTCAGCAAAAAATATTAAAAATTATAAATTTATATATGGAGTAATTCTTTGGCATTATATTTTCTTTGATATGAATTCAATCTCAAAGCAGTTGTAATCTGTAACTGTATAAATTTATCAGATTGTGTAGGGATATAATGAAACAAAAAGTAGAAAGTTAGTCTAGATATGATCAGATGAAAATTGTTGCTGAAGAGATAGCAGAGAATCTTGAACGTAGTACAGAATTTTTTATTCAAACTGAAGTGATAGCCAGGAAGAAAAAGTGTTAATTTGATAACGAAGCTGTGAATGAACTCTTAAGAGAGGAAATTTTTTTTAAAAAAACCTCCTCTTTTCTATATTCTGGCAATTACTTAATTCCTTGAATGAAGGATTCAAGATTCTCGAAGTCCATGACAAAAAATTTCCAGTTTTTATACGACATTTTAAAACTTAAGGATATAGATGATAATACACTAGAAAATTATTGTACCTGTCTCCAGTCCCTTGATAGAAACTGTTTATGATATAAATGAAAATGACCTTCAAGAAGAATTACGTGATGTATCCCAAACATCATCAAATTCTTTAAAATTTTTGGAGTTTTTAAATTGTACATGTCAAAGTAACTTAACTACTTTGTATTCGAACATTGCTGTAACACTGATAAATTTATTAACACTTCCTGCCTCAGTAGCTAGTGGGGAAAGAAGTTTTTCAAATTAAAATTAATAAAACATTACTTAAGACATTCATAAGCCAAACAATTGGCTATTATCCATCATTAAATTCTATTGAATTTACTTTGGCTGCTGCTTTGGACTAGAGTTCTAAGTAACAAATTTGTTAAAGTTAATGTTAGAATGAGTAAAACTATAGTAGATTGTTGTAGTCGATATCATAATTATAAAGTAGTAAATATTTAAAAAAAAAATCAATATTCATACATTTTGCACAGTTTTTTTTAACTGCAATCAAAGGTTATTTTAAAGAAAAAACATTTAAGAAGAGGCATATCTACGACATGCCTCATACTGAAAAAAATCTACCGCAAGGCCCTGGATTCTGGATCATTTAGAAGCTTATTATTTAAAATACAAACTGTGTTCCTCAACAACATCAGACAATGGCCAGGTCTTACATTTAGATATATTTTTTATGTCCATAGTCGAGACTTACTGTTGATATACTAAGGAGCACAATACCAAAATTACGAAGTTTTTGACAGATACGTTTCTTCAAGCAGAAAAATAAAGAAAATATACATTATCCCAAATGGTAGTAAATCAAAGTGAGAAGGCATAGCGGGAATCTAGACATTTGGAAATATTAATACTCATAATTTAATGAAACCATACCTGAAAGATGGGTGATCTTGTCCACATTTCTACCATAACACATCCAACTCCCCATAAATCAACTGCAGAGTTGTATTCTTGTGCACCCAATAGCAGCTCAGGTGGCCTGTAGTAGAGTGTGACAACTGGGCAAGTGAAATTAGAACGATCAACAGATCGGCATGCACCAAAATCAGCCAGTTTAATTCTACCAGCCCCATTTACCAGAATGTTGGATGGTTTTATATCTCTATAAAAGTAAATTAATGGGTATAAAGTATAAACCACTAAACTCATTGAACTACATTTCAGTCAAATAATAAATACTACATGCCCTGGCCAATGAATTAAAAGTCAGTGAATATTTATGTTAATATTGACTATGGGTATGGTTTAGCAAAATTCTATGACAAGCGTGATACATGATCAAAAGGTTAATATAGTTATGCTTTACACAGTCATTTCACAAGACATTGTGCAGAATGGGATGAATGATAAATCTTTTATCATCAGAGGCTTATTCTGAGGGTTTGTATTTCTTCAGCAGTGAGGGGGTTGCAAAGGCAAAATAACTCAGTGAGTATTTTCCAATAAGTGACTGTGAAAAAGAATTTACTCTGCCTAAAGCCATTCATTAAGATATGTTGTTAATGTCGCCTCCGATGCTGCAACTGATATAAGCATTTTATCACAGCTCTGGAGTGATTCAATGCAATCTGGTGATATTTTCTGTCAGATGCAGCAAAATGCTGTTATTTACATTTTGCGCTTTAAGATTCATCTGAGATGACCCCTGATAACTAATTTACAAAATGATTTTAAACACACATTAAATTCTTTTTGATAGGTTTTGTTTGAAACTTTCTAACACATATGAAATCATACTTTTTGAGTTTCCAGCAAGTTATTCTTCCTTAGAAATCATGGTTTGAACAAAAAGGGCTTCAAAGAAAGTAATTTTTTTAATGGTGAAAGGTCTGTTGTTTACCTTATTCTGGATTGTTTCTTGTGAAATAAACATACACACTGCATACTTACAAAACTTTGGATTATGCAGACACCAAAATAACACTAGAATTTTGAATAACTCTGCCCAAAACCCATATTTACATACTATTTCTTGGTTTTTAATCCATTAACCCATGCACCCACATTAGTTTAGCTTAATAATTTAATGCCTCAAAAGTATTAAGATTTGAACACAATACATCTAACAAGGTCATACCTAGACTTTTTATTTTGGGGAGAGGAGGAGAAGCTAAGAAAATATTTAAAAATAGAAGAAGTTGTGAAAAACCAACCAGTTAGTTTCCATTGTTTTTATTAAGAAGTTTAAACTTATAAGCTAGGGCAGTTTAATTTATTACATATAGTAGTTTAATGTATCACATACCATCTTTGTAGCATTCTAGTTTCCAGCTGTAAATTCTCAGTTTTTTCAATCATATGTAATGTGACCAGATTTTTCATCAGTTACCTACATTGTTAGTTTTTAAATTCTGATAACATTTTTGTTTAGAAGGACTTTGGTTGGACTCTGTAATGAGAAAGCAGGACAATTTGGAGGGACATTCGGTCAGTGGGACAGCAAGGTGAAAAGCGGGATTGTCCCGCCAAAATCTTGAGATCTGGTCACATTAATCATACATACTAAACAGTGAATTTGGAAATGTGTTAATGTATTGAAGTTTTAAAAGTCATACAGAAACTCTGTTGGTTGAGTTGTAGAAGTCAAAAATGTACTTCATCTAATGAAGAAAACAATAAATGGTAGTTATTTAATTATGACATGCAAGACTCTGCAGTGGAAACTTTTTGTGTTTTAGTATTATATTTGGGAAGTGGGTATGTTTTTATTTAATAGGCATTATAGGTGATGAACTAAGAGGAAGAAGGCTGTTGGTGATACCTTAACCCATTAGCACCCAGTGTCCTCATTTGAGGACACTGTAAAAAACTGCTATTTCTAGTATTAAATTAAAAAGTATTATTTTTTATAAATTGGTCTGATAGATGGGAGCACTATACAATGTGTAATATGTGATTTGTTTAGAATGACGTAAAAATGGGCAGGGAAAATGCACTATAATTTCCTGCTTTTTTGATAATGGCGTTGTGTTACCTTCATACTTCAGTATCGCACTGGATTTATAAGGTAAATTACTTCAGTTTGGTATATATATAATCTAGATAGTCCATATTATACTGTTAACATGGTTTTCAATATTTATTGTTATTAATATATTCGTAATAAGCAAGAAATCTTATCCGTCATCATTTGAGGACGCTGGGCATTTGTGTATACTTCTTATTCACCATTTAGATTTGCTTTCTAGCGCATATCACATTTTTTGCTGTCAAACTTTAAATTAACATTGAAAGATGAGTAGAAGAACAATATTTAAAAGCTTAGAAGAGGCAACTGCTTATATTTTTCTGAAGAAATTGAAGATATATTAAAGCAATGCCTTCGGATGTCGATGAACTAACAGATGAAGAACAATTCGATGATGATAATTTGGACATTCCAGTTGTATTAGATGTTGCAGAAACATTGGAAATTACAATACCGGATGACAATGATATCGTTTTTTTATCCGAAATAATGTAGTTAATAGTTCCCACAAATGTAAAAGGGAAACATAAAAAGTTGTATGGACGAACAAAATCCCTTCTTATAAATTTGGGACTTAGGCAAATTCATCTCAGAGAAATTCTGATAGACCGCAGAAACTAGTAATATGAAATCAGTTGAGCTGTTTGAAGAATTTTTAATTGTAGAGAAAACTAATCGATATGCTCACGAAGTGAAAAATGAATTATAATGTGAAAAAGGAAGAAATAAAACCTCTATTGGTTTTTTGATGCTTTCGGGTTATAATACTTTACCTAATGAACAGGACAGGACTACTGAGCAAAAGCAGATGATTTAGGAGCAACAAGAGTGAGGAATGCTATAACTAGAAATTTCTACTTATAGCTTAAGATATTATTACATTTTCAAGGTAATAAATTACATCACAAAACAGATATGATAAATCATTTAAAATATGTCCCTTGTTAGAAATGCTTTCCAAGAATTTTCAGAAATGGGGAATTTTTCATGAAAATTTGTCTGTTGATGAAATGATTGTCAGGTATTATGGACATCATTCACTGAAGCAGTTTATAAAATCTAAACCTATTGGATATGGCTGTTGTAAATGGCTATGTAATTTATAAAAAGTTACATGGTTCTAAGTCGATGTCAGTCAAAGATTTTAGAAGGTATATTGCAGTATTAAAAAAAAAAGGAGCCAATTCAAAAACAGCCCTAGGAAGACCAGTACAGAGACGTATAACATCTAGATCCAAAATGTGCTTCCTCACATAAAATTCAACCAAATATAGCATATCATTGGCAAAAGAGAGAAACAAAGGCGTTGCCAATATGATACCTGTTCTTCAAAGAGAAGAACATACTGTATGAAAAGCAATGTATTATTATGCATAGAATGTTTTCCATTTTTTCATCCAAAAAATCAACCTGAAAATGTTAAAAAAAAAGTTTTCTTACAAGTGTAAAAATAAATTTTGCTTCTTAACTTTATACTGCTTATTAGTATGTTTATATATCAAAACTACATAATTTTAGGTAAAAATATGAAATTTTTTAGGAAATTACATTTTTATGCATACAAACGCCCAGCGTCCTCAAATGAGGATGGCTTAAAACATACGGTTACAGTTAAAAAATTTCAAAATGCTTTTGAAATACTCTTAATTTATGCATTTCTACCCATATATATCAATTTCAAAGAAATTTGTCAAAATTTGTTAATTTGGGCGTTAATGGGTTAAGGTAAGAAAGTTATGAATTTTTGGGGTAATGTTTAAATCCAATGTCTAAATCCTAAATTGACCACGATACATAGTAAACGGTTGGTTGCAGTAACACAAAATAAGCTTGATACTTCCACTTTGGGGCCCAGAAGTAACTTACAATAATACTGGACAATAGGATGGTTCAATAATACATGTAAAAAAATAAAGTTTCTCATACATACCAGGTCACCCCTCAAATTTTTTAGGCTTGTGGACAGTAATATTCTGGAAGAATTTCAACTTCATATTTCAACTGTAAGAGGGTGCATAACCCCCACAAATTTCACAAGTTAGTGTATTCTATTGTAATTTTCCCATAAAAACCAGCAAATTTAATGTATATTTTTTTATTTTACAATCTTTTACAAAAAATAAATTAATATAGTAGTAAAAAATGATAATATCAGGGCTGCCACTGACTGTAAGCTTTGAAAATAGATGCTTTAGTAGCCTCAGATGTTAAAAATAGTAGCCAAAATAGTAGTCTCACACATTGAAAATAGTAGTCTCAGACGTTGAAAATAGTAGCCTCACTTTTCATAACTTTTAATAAGATCGGAATAAAACAGTAGATTTATATAAAACACGAAACCCAGAAACACTCTTCTTTCGATTCAAAATAGTGTCTAAAACATTACATCACATACGGTAAAAGGCATGTGTCTTAGGGGAGGCGCTATCATATTTATATACTGAGATGGAAGTCGGCAACTCAACCTTACTCCCAGACGGCAACTAAGCAAAAAAAAAAAAAAAAGCTAGACTTTACGCAAAAGCGACGGTAAGAATCGATTATTATTATTTTTTTTTTTTAAAACTTCCAAACTCAAATAACTTTTTTTAGAAAAACAAGTATCATGTTTAAACAATTATACTAAATATTGACGATGACAATCAAATTTCATTAAGGGTAGCTTTTAAATTTTTAACAGAATGGTTACAGAATTTTCAAAATAAAATTCCCTGACATTTCCCCGATTTCCAGAAAATTCCCTGATGTGCATCTCTGTCGATGTTATCGTTTAAAAAAAATAAAGAAAATAATGGCCAAATTAAAAATATATACATTTCACTATTTTGAATTACATTTACTTATCAAAGTATAATTGCAACAAAATATAAATTTAGGCTAAAAATCAAAATAAACGTCTTTAGAGCATGAAAAAAATATGGAAAACATTAATAAAAAAATACAAAATTCACATAAACCAATTTGCAAACTACACCCATGCTTGTTAACTTCAAGGAAAAGCAAAACTAGTACAATATTTTTATTTTTAATTAAAAAATAAAATGTTATTTTCTTTAATATATGTCATAGGCTGTATAAATATTTACTAAACTTGGACATGCATGAGCATGAAACTTAAATAATCAGCATTTTGCTATTCAGTCACAAATTTCACTAGGTACATATATTTCATGAAAAATTATATGTTTTGGATTTTGAAGTTGAGAAAAGATAAATAACACATAATGCATGAAAGAAAGTCTGGAAATTAACAGCTTCTATTAAAAATTACTCATAGATAAATAAAAATAACATTTTATACAACAAAAATACTATCTTAAACCACAAAAGTACATATTAAATTAGGCAAAAAATCGTTTTCATAAAACATGACAAACACAGCATTTGGCAATAGGGAAAAATGCAAGGATTTTTTTTTAAAATTCCATAACAGTTTGCCTGAATGTATGCAGTAGAGTATTCAGATTTTTTTTTAATTATTATTATTTAGAGGGGGAGGAGGATACTTCAATTCTTTGTTTGATTTATATTAAACATATAAACCGAAAACACATATCACTTTCAGTTAATTATGTTAGATATAATGTCAAAATTAAAGTACACACACACACAAAATGAAGTACATTATCTAACCCATTTTGCTTATGAATGCCTATAGATTTGTTGCACATCTATAATAACAGTGCTGTAAAGGGTTAATAAAAACTAAAAAATATGATGGAATCAATTTGAAATATTAAGGAATTTAGGGTTTCAATATATTCTATCGACAAAAGACGCAAGACAAGAAAAAAATAATCATATCTGTAAAGGATGCAGTCAGATTTTAATTGGAAGATATTTTTAAACAATAAATCTACTGGTGGTCGTGCTTCTAAATAATAGGATTACTAAAAATCTAACAGAAATAATACGTAAATAATTAGGGTTCTAATATATAACGTTGACAAAAAACGCAAGGCAAGTAGAAAAATAATCATGTCTGTAAAGGATGCAGACAGATTGAAGTTTGGAATTTTTTTAACAATAAGACGCCGGCGGACACAAAGTTATAGGATAACCAAAAATCTAACAGAAATAATTGTTCTAAGCATAACAATGATTCAGTAAGTAAAAAAAAAACAAAAAAAACATGGAACATGTGGTTGTGGGCAGAGGAGGGGGGGATCGGTCGGTTTGGCTTAGCTGCTGAGAGTAGAAAAAGTTCGGAAACTTCGTACACCCAAATCGACCAACTATAAAAACTACATATATATCGCGTGACGCGAGTCGGGATAGATGTCCGCACCCATACGGGGTACGCGAGAAGGGAAACTCGAAAATTTCAAAATTCCCTGATTAAAGAGTAATTTTAAGAAATTCTTTGACATTTCCCAGAATTCCAGGTTCTGTCGCCACCCTGTTTAAGCTACATTCAAAGTAATTAAATAAACTGCTTAAAAATTTAGCTACAACATTGAAATTCTAATCATTCTACATCGATTGACCTACACGGTGAAATCGTTCATCACACCGGCACAAATCTCCGATATAACGTCTAATAACATAAATACTGTTCATACTGATGGCACTTTCTTCTAAAGTTCAAGGCAAATTCCACAAATTCATTTTTTTTAGAGTAAATAAAGCGAAATAATTTGATATTTGGGAATATAATTGTGTATGCTGTTGCCCTCCCCTTTGCCGGCGAAAGATAAAAACATTGGAACTCAACAGGTGGGTGAAAATGACATGGGTTGCCGTCAAAAACAACAATCTTGCGTGAGGTTACTATTATCGGACTAACAAAGTAACCACTCTACCCACGAATATGAACAACCTTTTCGGTAGTGTTTGCTCTCCCGCAACCCTTAAAAGAAATCACCATTTTGAGTTAGTACCTTAGTACCGATTTTTTTTCGTCCTACCATCGGACGGTATCCAATTTCTAAAAAAATAGTCGCCAGAGCCCAAAAATAGTTGAAGGTTTTGTTCAAAATAGTCGTTTTGAGCCCTTTTTCATTGAAATAGTTGCCATAGTCGCCTGGCCACTAAAATAGTCGCTTTAGTAGCCTTTTTAGTCGCCTGTGGCAGCCCTGTAATATAAGTATATTTTGTCTTTTAATAGTGTCTAAAACTGTGTTTTCATAGTTTCTGATGGAATGCATTTTCTGTTGCTTCTACTACCTTCATAATTTGTGGTGATTTTATTGAAATATTCAATAAGCTTAGCACCTCGTTCTGCACTATCAGTCACTATTTGTAAATTTTGAAGCTGTTGTCTTCCTTCACGTTAGTCATCACTGTCATTCCATTTGTTAAGAGAAAGGCTTAAAAATAACTTGCCCATATTTACACAAGATAAGAATTCTGATGTTCTCCTTGTTGCAAAGTCTGACAGCACACCATCTTCTTTGAAAATGCCAGGTTCACCTCTTACATTACGCTTCTTAACTTTTTGCATAGCTGTCCTTCGCTCTACAATTCTTTGTTTTTCTTCCACGGAAACTCTATTAGAAAAGATATAAAGTCCTACCAAATCATCAGATAAATACCACATATGACATTCCATCACTTTTCTTGCAGAAAGCGCAACCACTTTGTCTATTGAAAGATAATTTTCAAGATCTTTCAAAAACTTGAAATTTGTTTGAGATGCTTCAATTGCAAGATCAATATTTCTTTAATGCATACTGTAATTTAGTCATCCATCGAACATGTTGAATTGGTCCTGGTCACAACACCATTCCAAACAGCCTTGAATCACTTAAAGATTAAATTGTGTGGAGAACTTGAAGGCCCAAAACATAAAGTAAATGTTTTTGTCTAACTAATTACTTTATGTGATGGCAGCAAGTTAACCAGAGAAGTTCACATTCAAGTTTTCGTTATAGTAAAGCACTTGCTCTATTTAAACTATCAGTGTTCAAGCTCATTGTGTCAAGCATATTGCTTGAACCAATTCTGTGACATTCCATTCTTTAAGTAAAATATGCATAGCATTAGTTGCGTTTTCACAAGTTTCAGCAGTCAATTTTGGCACTCCAAAGGACCTTATTAAGACCATCACCAAATACAAATATTGGTAGTCAATCAACATTTCCACATTTCAGGTAGGAGTTTGCCAACCACTAGAGGAAAATTTGAAATTTGGTTTGAATGAAATTTGTATTGATTCTGCATACTCCTTCCATGTTTTTTTTATGTGTTTTCTGAATAGTACTTCTTGAAACAGGAATGCAAGATAGATTGTGACCAAGAGTTTTTTTTAAGTGAAACTATTAGGCAAACTGCTCCACTGCCATTCATTATGTAAATAATTATCAGGCAGAATGCCATATATTACAAATATTTTAGGATTAATAATAATATTCATATATAAAAGAAAAAAACTAAATTTTTACAAAAAACTTCTGGCAGAAATTAAAAATATTTCTGAACTGTAAATTATGGGTTGCATTTCCTATACACCTGCTAATGTTAAATTGTGGAGGTCATTGAGAATTTGAGTAAGCTAAAACTTTTTCAGCACTACAGGTGAGTTACAAAAAAAAAAAAAAAAAAAATAGGGGTTGGCCCGAACTCTAGCTCAATTTTTTTTTTTTGAACCACCCGTGGTCAAGGGAGCAATTTAATAAAACTCCTTTACGACACTGCTGATATACTTATTATTGATTAATACAAAATTATAAAATAGCGACTTGGCATATGAAAATTCACAAATATTGTTACAACTACATGACTGAGATATTCTCTTTGCTAAATATTAAAATTTAACTTTTCATCTGATAATTGTAACAAACAGTAATACAGGTTGTAACAGTACCCATTATTACATTTAATGGATGAAATTCTTACAAATACACTTAAAGTATTCCTAATTTTTTTGTAAAACAGTCATTTATTTCTTCAGGTTATTTGTTAGTTCAAGATAGCTTGATTGTATAAAAATGACTTTTTTTTAAATGCAATCTTTTATTATAATTGCAAAATCATGAATTTTTTTTTCTCTAGTTGAACATTAAGTTTTAAGTTAAAATTAGCAATAAAAATCTTATCTTTAAGTTAGTTACAAGTTAATTTATGTCCATTCTAATAAAGTCCTAATTAGTCATTAAAATTTCAATTAACTAATTAAATCATTAATGTCAAAAACTATTACTACATAAAAATGTTTCATTTTTAATTCTAATATAACACATAAAATTTCTGAAATTTTAACATAAAATTCAAAGAAAAACATGTTTTTTATTAAAGAAATTACAAATGGCATATTGAAAAATTTCTACTTCTAAATGACCTGACATGGTAAAAAAAGTACAACACTTTTTTTAATTTATCAGAAGCCAAGCAAGAACATGAATTTTTAAAAAAATTATTAGCAAGAGAGCTTTGAAAAATACAAAACAAATTGTTTGCCTTTAAATTGTTACTTCTTACTTTTGATTATTTCACTGTTGTGTTAAGTACTGCAAATTTTAGCAAACCTCCAAACACACAAACAATATCTATTTTGAAAAAACAAAATACCTTAAAATTGTTTTTTAAACAATTTTGGGTTTTGCACAAGTGGTATACTGCACTCATACTCAAAATCATTCCTAATGATGTTGATTGCTTTACCACACATAAATAGATAAAACATAATAAACATTTTTAGAGAGATCTTATATTCAGTATCATATAAAAGTTCACATAGCAGAATTAAAAAGTCTATTTAATAAACTTACCTGTGCATATATTTACAGTCATGAATGTACTTCACTGCTCTTAAAATTTGAATCAAAACAGTTTTAATATCATCAAGGGTGAACTTGACATTATCATTGCCCAAAAGACCGAGAAGATCATGGTCACAGTATTCAAGCACAAGGAAATACTTTTTGTCAAAATAACTTTCCTCTAAGAAAGAAAAAGTGAAAAACATTCTTACATACCTGATAATATAACTAAACTTTATGACTAGCATGTATTAATAGTTTTCATTTATTGCATCATAAAGATAACAAAATAATGCTGTAAAAGAAAAAAAATTATACTTTTGCATTAATAAAAGTCTCTTACTTTATTCTATCACTTAAATGGAATAATTTCCAATAGTAAGTTAAATTTGAAGGATATTTTCAAGAATAGAAACAAATATAACCATGAAAAATTATAACTAAATAATTAAGAAGTGGTTTTAATGTTATCTGTATAAGTCACTACTTTAGAAAAATAATAAAATATTCAAGGAGAAGATATTTATAAAACATAAACAGAAAAAGTATTGGTAAAAAATAATTATTAGAAAACATTCTTAAATAAACAAATTAATCTTTAAAAACATAAAATAATTACTTCAAAAATTGTTTGTTAACTCTGAATTTGCTTTATATAAAAAAAAAAGCATGAATTTTTTTTTTACAAATAAAAATATTTTAAAATTTGTCAAAAAATTCAAGATACATACTAAAGAAAAGAAAGATTTTTTATTAGTTAATGTTAAAATTTTGTTAAGCAAAGTCTTCACAATTTCTGCAACTAGATGATTTTGACTTGAAAAATGAACTTTTTAAATTTAAGTCAGTTACTCAACGTTTCTCTAGTTGACCGACTTTTAGGCGTGCAGACACAAAACTGACTTTTTAAAAATTTCCTTAATTCTCTAGAAAGTATAATAAACTATAAATACAACAGTAAATAAGGACATGAGTATTAAGCCATTTGCTGGTTTACATAGCTACAGGCCTACCTCCCCTGGCCGCCCAAGCAGAAAAAATCCACCCCCAAAAAATTAGATACTTAATCACATGGAATTTTTCCAATAAAAAAAGGCAATACACCTAGCACTTGGTAAGTCATAAAGACATTCAAAAGAAAAATATGTTCATTTACATTAACAGGTTTTTCCCTTTTGTTAAATATATTAATTACAAAAATGTATTTAATTTATGCTACAAGACGTTCAAGTTTTGTAGCTCATAATAAAATATAAAAATGACATTTAATAAATTAAAAAATTTAAGTTTAAAGTAAAGTTTAAAAATGCAAATAGAATAGGGCTGTGTAGCCCTATCGGGAGAGGCATTGCTCTCGCAACCGGGAGGTTGCGAGTTTGATCCTGGCTATGTGCTCACAATCCTGATGGTGGCGAGTTTAGGGCCTAGGACTGACTAAAGACTGCCATGTTTGCTAATGGTGACTGGGGCACGTTGAATCAATTGTGGTCTCAAAGTCCTCCAAGTTCCCATACAAATCAATACCTCTAGGGGAGGCATAGCCAAGTTTTTTTCTGGAATCTTTTGCATAGTATTGCCTCTAAATTAAGAAGTTCTACATATAGTCGGTAGTGCTACCATCTACTAGTAACTACTGAAAAGAGGTAGAAATGAACTCTTTGGTGGTTATAGGTAGACTAGGGCACTCCCCTCAAGAGCAAGTGTGTGCTAGCATCTAGTGCAGTACTGACTACCAACCTTCAGGAAATGGGACTGGTACAAAATGCTTGAAAAAAGCAAAGGTGCTGCCGGGGTCTAGCGTGTTGGTAATGTAAGGGATACTTAACAAGATCCCTGGTAAAAATGACTATCAGAAGGTTGTTTTCTTGTTATGAAATATTGGATAAATCATGGGCTGGATCTTGATAACAAAACAATTTAATCACACTATTTACGTGGCTACATTCTATTTCTAATAAACTAAATCATATTATGTACAAGTGATAAGAAACTTCGTAGAGGAGCAATGAGGCCGCATGTCTGGTGCTCATGAATTTTCGTATCCGAGTGTAAAACAGAGATGTTATTTTAACAAGAATCAATTTAGAATGAGGAAAAGGCTGTACACCATTGGTTGGTTTGGTACCACGTGGGATACGGATCTTTTATAATAGGATGGGAAAAATCTCAAGTTGGGTGGTATGGATGACCTGGAATGGAATGTCTTCTGAGAAAGGAACTCAAGAAAACACCATATGCTGATGATTGAGATTTCCCATTGCTATTGTTTTTGTGTGAATGCACCAGAATATGTCCGCCACAGTGCCTTAGTCCCCATAGGATTTGATAAAAAAAAGTTGATACCTTAGTCATCACCCAAAAGATTAAAGAAACGAGTGGAACATCCGAAAAATTTAAAGACTTATTTACCGTAAAATAGGGTGAATAGGAACAGTGTGGAACAGTGTAGGAACAAAATAGGGTGAGTAGGAACAATAGGATAAAACTGAATGAAACTTCATGAAATTACAAAGAACTTTTTTGTATAAATAAAGCAGTTTAATCATTGGAATTTTTTTTAATTTGGCTAACGTACTTGGATTCTCAGAACATATGTTTTGTAAGAAGTGCGCATACAATCCAGTGAATTTTAACCTCTCTAAAACTTATTGGTAAATACTAAAATACTAACATGTACTTATTATAGATTTAATTTATATATATTTTTAGATAAGTGTAAAGATCTTCAGTGGTATGCCATACATTATTTAACTTACTTGTAAAACTTTTCCTTTTACCATTTTTTATGTTTTGTCACGTTACAATTTTGAGATTTCTGGGGTGAATTGAAACGTAAAAAAAATGATGTTCCACACAAGATTTAACAAATGAAGAAGTGTCTGATTACTCCCTTCAAGAAAGACAGTGATCAAGAGTTCAGGCTTGAATGAATGTCAGAAGAGAAGCCTAGTTTAGAAATTTTAGAAATAAGACTTGACTTTCCAGAAAACCCAGTTATATCAGAAGCTTTTTCTTCAGATAACTTTGCTATCATTATGATAGATGGCAAAAGTAAATCCATATGCAGACTCTAAGTGAGTAAAGGTTTACACCCAAAAGCTAATGGCTGCTTAGATGTGCTTGTATGAATGCACGATTACGTTTTAGTATTAAAAGCACACTGGAATGAAAAGTTTCTGAAACAGATGAGGCTGCCTTTTTTCTTCCTTGCAGTATTTTAAGAAAGTTGTGGAGAATTTACAGCGCACATACATCCTAGAATAAAAAATATTATTAGTTTTAAAGAATTGACCATTGAAACAGTGTGGATGCTTATATTGATTTCCAGAAAAAAAAATTTATAAGATTCCACATGGTGCCTTGATTCATAAATTTAAGAGTATTGGGATTAATGGCAAGCTTTCAAAAGGGATTAAGAAATGATTAACTAGAAGAAAGCAAAGAGTTCTTGCTAAAGGTAATTAATCCCAATGGGCTGAAATTGTAAGTGGAATATCACAGGGTTCAGTATTAGGGCCACTTCCATTTCTTATTTTCCCCAATGATATTTGCATTAATTTATTGGGGAAAGGTCAGTATTTTTGCAGATGACTTTAGAATTATGGAGACTATAAACTGTATCTATAAGGGGATTTAAATAAGTTATTATATTGGGCTGTCAAATGGGATGTTTTTTAATTTAGATAAATGTCAAATTATGCACTTTAGTCACAAAGATATGAATGTTACTTATTTTTTTACATGAATCTAAAATTAGTTGGGGTAAAGTTATTGATGAATTAAGGGTTTCAATTAATAGAACTTTTAAATATGGACTAGATATGATTTTGCAGACTTGTGGTGAAAGTATGGAGATGTGAAGATTTGGAATAAAAATGAATATTAAATTTTCATACTTTTTATTAGAAAAACCATAACACTACTAAAAAGACAAAATCACTTTTTTAACAGCAGATAGAATACTGCGAATATTGCCACTTAAAGCGTAATAAAAAAATATCAATGAATGAAATATATTTAAACAAAGTTCATGCACGACAATTCAATAATAATAGATGATGAAAAGACGACGTCAAATTAAATTTGAATCATTCCGCCACAGACCTAGATATGATTTTGGCAGACTAGATACGATTTGGTATTTTAAAAGTGAATGTCTATTCTATTCCCTTCTACTCCAAACAAATTTTAACTAATAACTGAATGGCATGAGAACTTCTTGACGTGCAGATTGCTCTTTTCAATTGAATTCTGCCTGGGAGAAATCTGTCAAGAGAACTGGAACAAATATTTTCTTACCTTGGCAGACTAAAACTTTAAACTAGCGAAATTGGAAAACTGTAAAAAATATATTAACTAGGGTACTAGGATATGTAGAGAACAGAATGGAAAGCAATATTGAAATAGAAACAAAAGAGTAGAAAAGACCAACACTAGTCAACTTAGGATACATGAATATTTCCCTCTACATATTAAAAGCATTACAGAATTATATTCACTTACCTTATTTAATTTTGAACAACAAAGAATTCTGCTTTTAGTTTCAGATTCAGAGACTACTTTAATACGTTTTATCTCTTTGAAGTAGAAACAAAACTAATGAACCAACTGTATCTACAATATACAGCCAAACAAAAAGGAACATAAAGGGGGAAGGTACCTGAATTTTCTCATCTAACCAACAAAAATGAAAGAAATTAAAACAGAGAAAAGGTAGATAAACTACCATCATCATCAACAAGAACACACTCATTTGGCTTAAAACAAGACAACAATCAATGTTATAAATGATGATAGAGTAATTTTAAGAAAGGTTATCTTAGGGCAAATAAGTGTTTATTTTGGTTTACAGTAAGTGGCAACAAATATACTTTCTAGTGAAAAAAAATACAATCTAATTAAATCAGAAAGTTTATATTTACCAGGTAGCTATACACAAACTCATGAACAGATAATTATCTAAATTATAACAAATAAATCCTTTACAAAGTAAAGGGTAAGAATTTCTTTTTCTTTAAGAAAATTAATAAACATAAAAAGTTTTTTTATTAAGGCATTAGTCTGGTAACTTGCACGCTTTTTATGTCTTAATCAGGAATTTGTTTTTTTATGGGAAAATAAAATTCAATTGTTTTGTTTGTTTAGTATGTTATAATTGATATCTAATGGATATAAAAAAAAAAAATATTTGTACTTAATTTTACAACCTTTTATTATTATTATTATTTTTGTTCAAAGTACATATATGCATAAAAAAAAGGTATGTGGCTGGCCCTGGTGATTTGGGATCTTAAAGAAATCTAAAATAATAAAATAGAATTGATTATTAATCTATAGAATTGTCGTTTTTGTTGGAACTAGGATTATTAAATTTTATCGGAAAATAACAAAATGGCGGACATTGAAAAATAAAAGTGATTTTTTCAGACACAAATCGGGCTGTAAAATGAAAAGTTTGTGATGGAAAAAAAAGATTCTCATCCCGACAAGAACAACAATTCCATAGATTAATAATCAATTTGATTTTTTTTTTATTTCAGATCTCTTTAAAAGCCGAAATCACAGGGGCCAGCCACATACTTTTTTGTAAGGCATCAACTTTGACAAATAATAATAATTATAATAATAAAATGTTATAAAATTAAGTAAAAAAAACTTATTTTTATCCATTAGATGTCAATAATAATATACTAAAAACCAAACCCATTGAATTTTACTTTCTCATAAAAAATATATTTCTGATAGAGATGTAAAAAAAACATGCAAGTTACCAGACTACTACCTTTAGGATCAAAAGGAGTGAGATTTAACAAAAAAAAAAACATTGAATTTGTTAGCAGTAAAAAATTAAAAAAAGAACCTACAGCAGAGTTTAGGCCATTATTTAGTTATTTTTTGCAGTAATTAAGTCATTTTTAATAAAAAAAGAAATAATTGATGCATTTATATTTACATACCATGTGTGCAACACATCTCTGTGAAGTTTACAATATTTTCATGCTTCATGAATGATAACGCTCTAATTTCTCTCAGGTAGGCAATTGGAAACTATATAAAGAAAATATAGGTTTTAGATTATTAAAATTAAAAAATATGTACTGCAGAAGCTAAAGGGTACATTTCCTATTATGTTATAATTATAATCAATTGCTTTCAACACAATTAGGGTAGAATTCCTAATGTGTTAGGAAGGCACAGAGTTTGGTGGTGAGGATGAAATCGCTGACGCTTTTCCTGATTTCCACAGCTCTGTTTATTATACAAGTGCAAAATTCGATCTTAATATCGAATGTTTTGTTCTAGAGAAACAATTTAGTTTATGTTTTTTCTCCTGTCACTTACTGCAAAATCCATCAGACTATTGAAGATTTTAATAGTAACGTGTCTAGAGGGAAGAAAACTGCATTTCAATTTAACAGACCAATAGAAAAAGTAATTCTGATAACTTTAATATCTGATAACTTTAAGACAAAGAACCACTTTGATACCATTTCCTGTCGAGGTTATAGACTTCTTCAAAGTTAGACTTAGAAATGTGCTTTAATATTCCCACCTTCATATAATAAGTCACAATTAAAAACTACAAGTATTAATGCTACTTATATGTTCTATACATTAAATTATAAGGATAAATATGCTAAATATAAAATGGTAAATTTCAACTGGAAGTGGCTAAAATTCTGACCAGAAGTCTGTTTATAAGGAACTGATACAAAATATTTTCCAATGCAATTTGGATAAGGCCAAATTGCAATTTTTAATTCTTCAGTATTAATAATTTAATTCTACAAATTCCTAAATATTTAAGAAAAGTCACAATTTTCACATTTACACCTCTCTTGCAGCCATACTGATTTAATTTTGGAAGTATATGCTCAGCATCGAAGCAGTTCTTTCAAGCAACAAATAATATAAATTAGTTTTAGGGCTGGACGATTTTTATGGTAGAATTCAAACAGTATTTTCTACCAGAAAAAAATGAAATTACAACTGGAGTTCTTTTCAGGTAAACTCGCGGGAAGACTTCCAATCAACTATACTGCATCAGCTACAAAAATGCCATATAAACAGGGGTCAAAGTGACAAAATAAGAATATATAGTATTTTTTCAAAAAAAAATATAGGACAATATAAAACATCAAATAACTGCACATAGTTGCTACTGAACTTCAAAATTAACTCGTTATACATTTATATACTCGTTATATTGAATTTAAGAGAATAGAAAACACACCTTTAAAAAAAAGAAATCGCCTGATCCTGAATACGTGATCCGTTATTGCCTCAATATTCCATCCCTAAATCAAGTTTTATTAATTACATTATTTGCAATCATGAGTCTTTTGTTTTCAGCATTTTTAACTGTTCCAATTTCTTTAAGTATTTTCTTTTTATCCCTGTTTGCAGACTTTTGTTGATTCAGATTTACTGTTCAGTGTCGGCTGGATTGGCGGCGAAAAGTGGGAGATTTATTGCCGAATGTGGCGAACCTGGTACTTGGTTTTAAAGCAACCCTAGTGATCATTTGGATTTGACAACACAACGTATTGACGTAATTTTCAATTTTGGCGATTTTTATGAAAAAATCGTGGCTAATATTCCGAATCCGGTGCGAATTCTGCGCGAAGGCGATTTTCGCCAAAAAATAGCAGCCCTGCCATTTTTTAAGAGCAAGATAACTAACTGCCTATGGTTGCCATAATTTGGAGTGGTTTGATGTAAACAATTCGCGGCGCAGAATCCGTACAGGATTCGGAATAAAAAAATCGCCATCCGACATCATACAGTAAATCTTAACCCTTTTGTTTCCTTTATCAATTATTGACTGAGCACTCAAAATGTTCTTTAGTAGTCCTGCAAGTTAATCCCAAGTTGTTTTTATCCGTTTTTCCCGAGGCAGAGTTTTGTTGTTGCATCTCTCTCTCTGCATTATGGCCAATTAATTTATTACGTTGGAGGAGAAATCAGATCAGAAATTCAAGACCGATTGTTATGGAAATGTTAACATGTTTACAACTCCCGCCGGTCCAGTAGAGTTGAGTTGTAGGTTATGCAGCACGTGACGTCACAAGAGATAAAACGCCGCGCCGCCGTTGCAAACATCGTTTTTGTCAGGTCTTTTTCACCTACGATCGCGCCAAAGAATCCGAAATATTAAAAAATGACAACAAACGGCGCCGTTATTACGAATTCGAAGAAAATATAGATCGAATCAATGTAGAAATATAGGATATATAGGACAACATAGGACGTTTTTACCGATTTTTAAAAAATATAGGATTTATAGGACATATAGGACGTCTGCGACCCCTGTATAAAACGAATTGTAGGCAGTTACATGGTTAGCAAATACATTTAAACTCAACCATTACCAATTTAGGAAAAAAATTTAGAATAAAATTATTGTTCAAACTTAAGTGAACAATAAGTGAAATTACACTTAAAGAAAACCATTAAAAAAAATTCTTTTATAACAAAGTGCAAAAAAATTAAATTTCTTAAAATTAAAAATGCGGTGAAGTTAACATTCATCAAGAGGCGTGCAGTCAAATATTTATAACACAAGTGTAAAAACGTACTTTACTGCACACCTCATACTCAAATTTTATATTGTCTTGGTATAGAAATTATATATTTTCAGAAGAGTTTCATAGACTAGAGTAATCAACATTAATATATATATTAAAATTATCTTTGTGCAATTGCTTTTCAAACTTAAAAGTATCAATTTCACAACTAGTAGCATAAATAACTATTTTACTACCCATGTCTTAAAGTCTTTATGTATATCTTTCTTCCTTTCAAAAACACTAAAGAATGCAGTCATAGATTGACTGAGAAACTTCTGAAATTAGCCTTCATTTAGTTTTTGCCATGATGGTCATCATAACGACCCCCATGGATCACAACTATCATCAATTACCAACTATTTACACTCTTGTAATAAAGATAGAACAAAGTAGCTCTGATCAAGAGTTGTCCACAGATATGACCACTTTGATAACCCGATCTCAGTACAAGCTTCATAAGTGCAGCAACTATTGGTAGGTTATTCATCATTGTTCAGTTCAAAGAAGCTTCATTTACACTAAGCTTCTGTAGTTTGCTGATCGCAGAGTAGCAAAGAATGATAAAGCACTGTAGATCAAATTAAAAATTTTGGAACATTTATATGTATTATCTAAAAACAATAACAGGGCTGCCACTGGCTATAAGCCCTAAAAATAGTTGCTTTAGTAGCCTCAGATGTTAAAAATAGTAGTCTTAGACGTTGAAAATAGTAGTCTCAGATGTTGTCATAACTTAAAAACGATTTCTTCTTTCAAAATATTTAAACAATTATACTACACTAGCTGAATATCCATGCTTCGTTACTAAATTTTAACATGTGCAATATTTTAGCTAGCTGTGAGGCCTCGCATTGCGAAAATCTGTCATTCGTGTATAGTTCTAATTTTGGCAATTCGTTAGCAGGAAGGTTCAACGCTATGCAAAATCGATCTAGCTTCGTTTGCTGAAAAGTTCATAGACACATAAACACAGGCTTACTTCCCTAGTTGAAAGGTTCATTGCTATGCAAGCATAGACTTGCTTCGCTCACTGAAACGTTCATTACTGCATAAGCATAAGCTCGCTTCACTCACTAAAATCAAATTGCTACGTAAAGCCTTAATATTGGAAGCCACTCCCTTGTCGAGAAAAAAAAATTCCCCATTAATACTTGTTTAACAAGTGTTTGTGGAAAGCAAAATTAGAAGGCCAAAACTATTTATGTTGAAACTTTCAGAGCTCTAGGCCTATTAGAAGTCACTTTTTGTGAAAAAATTAATTAAAAAACAAATTAAAACTTTTTGTCAATAGTCTAAAAGGAAAGAAGGCCAGGTAGAAGGCCAAAACTACTTGTGTTGAAAATTTCAAAACTGTAGCCCAAGTAGAAATTGTTCTGTAAAATATTTATCAATTAATTAAAAAAGAACTAAATAAAAATTGATTTTTTTTTTAAGTCCAATTAGGAGGTCACAACTACTTATGTTGAAAATTTCAGAACTGTAGCCCTATTAGAAATCGGTTTGTTAAATATATATTAATTAAAAAAGAACTAAACAAAAATTTAAAATTCTGTTTTTCAAAAATCCAAAAGTACTTTGAAAATTTCAGAGCTATTGCCCAATTAGAAGTCGTTTTGTAAAAAAATTTGTTAATTAAGAAAATTAATTTAAAAAAAATCAAAATCTTAAAATTCTGTTTTTCAAAACTACAATTAGAAGGCTAAAACTTCTTATGTGAAAAATTTTTGAGCTGTATCTCAGTTTGAAGTCACTTTATAAAAAAAAATTGATTAAAAAAGAACTAATTAAAATTTTAACATTCTGTATGTGATTTATACAATTAGAAGGCCGAAACTATTTATGCTGAAAATTTCAGAGCTCTACTCCAATTTTAAGTAGGTTTCTATAGATCCACCGACAGACACACAGCTTGTTTCATTATTATAGATTGAAAATGACAAGCGAAATGAAATCAGCACATCCGCAGACTGTACCATGTGTGATTTTTAGTGAGCATTTCATGTATTTATCTGTATATGTTAAGAAACGATCTGTATACGTCATACATTTTGCGCCTTTGATTGATTTAGGAAAATAACAAGGCTTTTTTATACTTAAATACTAATGTAATTACCTTGGCAAAGTTAGGCGACTTTTTTAACAAGAGAAGAAAGGTGATTTACGATGACATTATCAAGCCATTGAAGTTGCGCAAAAGTAGATGCTCCATTGGTTACGTGGCAACCCTCAATTGCTAAATGTACATTTCAATTGGTATTTTTATGCAGATATAAGATTTCAATTAAAAAAGAACAGGTTAAAGAAGCTGTCCATACTGATGGCATTTCCGTCTGGCGTTCAAGGCAAATTTCACAAATTCATTCTTGATGTTGAGCCCTGCACTGCGAAAGATAAAACATTGGAACCTAGAAACAGGTAGGAAAAACTAATAATTGCGAGCGTGATTAGCAGGGAGATACTATCGTAGGACTAACGAGGTTACCACTCGACCCACGAACATGAACTAAAATTAACACCTATTACGGTAGAGTCCCCCCCCCCCCCCCTAAAAATATTGCTATTTTTACAAAACTGCAATAGTACCTTAATGCAGATTTTGTTTCTGTCCTACTATGAGACAAGAGTATCTACTTTTTAAAAAAAATAGTAGCCTTGGCAAAAAAATAGTTGAAGGTTTTGCTTAAAATAGTCGTTTTGAGCCCTTTTTACACTAAAATAGTCGCTATAGTCGCCTGGCCACTAAAATAGTCGCTTTAGTTTTGTTTTTAGTCACCAGTGGCAGCCCTGCAATAACTGATAGATAGCCTCTATCACTGCAGGAAATGTGTTCTATCCATTCTACATGGTTTTCCACGCCCAACAACATAGGATGTGGTATCGCAGCCTGTGTTAATTAAAAATCCTCGAACTGAAATAGACTTGTCTTATAATCTGAATTATCTCATGAATAGGTAAAACTTTTCATTCCTGACACAAAGTGAATCCATAAAATATTTAGCTCTAACCAGGGATGAGTTTGATAAAAAACCAAAAAAGCCAAAACAAAATTACACACATTTTAAGCAATACTTAATATGGTTACATTATATATCGATTAATTTTTTTTTTAAATTGAGATACACCTAGGAATGTAGATAGAGGCATTCATGGCAATGAATGCCAAAATCACAGTTGCTTGAGAACATAACCTATATTGTTTATACAGCTTATTAGGTTTCTCAACAACCCAGTCAACACAGGTTGGTAAACTGATGAAAAAAAAAAAGAAAATGAGTCTGGCACTTTCTATTCTGAAAATAGTAAAAAAAAAAAAACTTTTCAACCAATGTTAAAGAGTTTCCTGGAAAAATATTTAAAGTATGGAGATAGTACTCAGTTATACAAAAGCTATAAAAAAATTGGGGTTTTCTGTCAGTTCATCAACAAAAATGGTTCCAAAATACCAGCATCTGGATGTAAGGATTCACTTTCAGCTGTGCATGCGAAAGCGATTAAAACTGGCAAGAGAAACTTCACATATTCAACAAGAGAAACAGGTACATCTAATTAAACCAGTTAAGCTACATTCTAGGTACTAAAAAAAACCAGCTTCTAACTTTTAAATTTAAACTATTTTTTATATCTTTAAGTTTGCTCAATAAAATAAAAAGCAACAAACAATTTTACATACAATTGCAGTTAAAATATTAATTTTAAACACTGTTTATATAAAAACAACAACAATTGGGATTAATTTTCAGGTTACAAAATTATTAAATTTTTTTTAATAATCGAACATTAAACAGGCATTAATCATGGATATAGCGGTTATTACATTGGCAGAAGCCTAGGCGAATGGCTACAAAATGGTGTCACGAATCTTGGCAATAACTGGTATTACATCAGCGTAAACCTCAGAGAAAATAACCATCACTCGAATGAAAATATTAGCAATAGCGTCTACAACAGCACTGAATATCCAGGTATTGGAAAAAATTAACCATCACAAAAAAGTACATATCACAGATAGCAGAATTCCCACTGAAATCACAGAATGAGAATCAATGACTTTTCAAAGACTTAAATAATATTTTAAGGACCTTTGAAAAGTGGTTTTCAGGCATCATGTCTTAATATAAAATTTAATAAAGGAGACTCAAACTAAAAAATTACAGAAATTTTCATTATGCATGTGAAGTAAAAGTAAAAATATGGAAATATAATTTTTATTGAATACTTAAGTAAATATTGAGGTTAAAATTCAATTACTATTTACGTAATCTCAAATCTCCTCTTACTGAAAAGTCCTTGAACATTTCTTGATTTTAAACTTAACTTAATTTGTGCAAAGAAAGCAGAAAATTCTCCCCAGTTGCGTCTCAAAAATCCTATCCAATCAGCAACACAAAAAAATTAAAATTGATGGTAGGAAAAAAAAAAGCAGATGGTGCAGTTTTTTGTAAGAAAAAGAATAATTCAAATCAAGCAAACTTCAAAAACTTTTGAAAAATTTAAGTCAACACATTTGTGAAGTCACGTTTAATTATACAAACACGTCTTTTTTCCTAACTTTAAAAAAAATCCAAGTGGCTTCTTATCTTAAAATGATAGGAATTACATTTTCTATCAATGTGCCAAATTACAGAATTGTTTAACGAAATACATTTTTCGAGTACAATATAGCGCCTAGCAGTGCTACTTAAAGTCAAATTGTTGTCTGAGCTTTCATCAAGTTCCTTCTAATATTATTAGGGGCTCTATTTATCCTTTATTATTTTTTTAACTTATAAATTAGCATGGATGTTAAAGCTTATGCTGCTTTCGTTGCGGGCGACGGGTCTCGATTGCGAGACCATTGTATCTCGAGACAGATACTTTACCGGTGTGCAAAAGAGTACTCCAATGCACAGAAGCTTTATCTGTTATTTGAGGTCGTCACACAGCCGCCTCCCAGCGACGAAGGAGGGATACTGTTCTACTGATCTGATCAACGTCTGATCGGAGTTGGAGGTTTTTTGGGATGCTAGTTGCATCGTTGTGTTCGCATGTTGCAGTGTTGCACGCGAGTTGCGTATGTGATCGCTTGTTGCGATGAAGTTTCTCCTTTTCAGAAGCGCCGATAGATGGCAGCATGATTCGTTTTAGTCCGATGTCACCAATAAAGCGTATGCTGCTTTCGTTGCAGGCGACGGGTCTTGATCGCGAGACCATTGTATCTCGAGACAGATACTTTACCGCTGTGCAAAAGAGTACTCCAATGCACAGAAGCTTTATCTGTTATTTGAGGTCGCCACAGATGTTTTCCCAACTCTTGAAAGAATTTAACAAGTATAAATGTTTATGTTTTTGAAAAAACTTGTTGACTGTTGAAGGTATTGGTATTCACTCTAGGTTTATTAGAGAACAACTCTTTCTGGGACAATACACTAAAAGAAACTACAGCTAGACTTCCAACTCTGCCAAGGCGATTAATGCTAACAAATTGTAGCAATTGCTATTTTTTACTAGAAACAATGTCTTAAGACTTTTTATATTGTATTAAACCAGAGTAAAATATATAGTCAATGGAATATGATGATAAAATTTTCGCAGACACCTTGATGAAACTAGATAAAGAAGTGCAGTCCATGACATGCAAAATTATGGGTCTAACATTTATATTTGTGAAACCACTTTTGAACAACAAGGGTTACAGGTTACTACAGCAAAGAACAAAGCTCTTCTAAAAGCTGGTCGAAAATATGCATATGAAAATATAGTTGCAAAAGTTTTCTTACATGGCTAGAATGTGAGTGTGATTTTTTTTTAAATATTTAATCAGGGGTAGAGGAAAAATATTCCTCATTAATCTGTTGCTAGCAAAAGTGTGATCTGAAAGGTTGGTAGCACTGGCTGTTGCTTCTTATAAAATAGCTGCAACCCTGATGGATGGTGAATAAACAGTATATGCTATGTTCAAATTACCCTTAAATAGTACTTCATACTCAATAGCGGTTTGCAAGATATAAAAACCGAACAATGTTGCCAAATTCTTGTGGCAGCGCTCTTTAATTGTATGGTATGAGAGTACTATGTAAACAAAAACATAAATTGAAACACTTGATTGAATTCTGAGAGATGTTAAAGACAACAATCTTCAAGCTTGAAGTGAACAAATGTTTTGACAGCATTAAAGACCATTTGTTCACAATAATATGCATGCACAAGTATTTGATGACAACAGTATTTAATTGACTTAGCAATCAGTTGCTCAAAATCGGAAATCATCTTTTTAATATACACAATGGCTTCATTTCCATTGAAAATGTTGGCGTGTGTAATAGTGTCAAGAATGTAGGTTTAAAGTATATTTTATTTCCTGAAATTGGCTCTACACTTAGTTGGCTGCCATCTCGGTTTTGTGAAAAAGCTACATTGGCTCTATTAAATGATGCTGTTGAAGCCCTTAACAATTTAGCGCTGAGAAAATAAGAAATCATTGGTGTATACAGGGTATTCAGAAATGACTGTATTTTCTTAGTACCCGCGTATTCTAGAACAAAAATAAAGTATATTTCCAATTTATGGTTGGGGTTGCAAAAGAAAATGTATGGGTCAAATTTTTTTTTTAAAGTTTGGACTCTTTTCAGGCAGCACAAGGATAAAAAACCCTATTACCGACTCCAAACGTATCAATGACAGTGAATAAAATGCAAGTTGCCTACTCCTTTCCAAAGATAGGACTTAAACACAGCCCACATCAAATTGGTGATTGATTTGACGAATATATATAGTTTTAATTCGCATTTTTGATTTTATTTGTTTTAAATAGAGTTTGCTGTTGCAGTTTGTTTTATTATTTTCGAAATCAGCCAAGCATGTCGAATAATGATATGCTGAGAATTTTTGGAATTCTATTATTTTTTAATGCTCTTTTATTCCATTTACGAATATTCTGAATGTACCTCATTAGGAATAAATTCGAATAAAAAGGTGTTCCAAAAGTGATACTCCATCTTTGAAAATAAATACCTTGAAAACCGTTAAAAAAAAGGATGAAAACTTGTACATTTATTGAATATTCAATGAAATTTATTAAAATTGAATAAAAAACTATTTTAATTTATTACCGGTAGGTGACGCTACAGTCTAGGGCAGCCAACAAGATTTTCAGGCCCCTATGCAACTGCACCTCGGGACCCCATACCCCCCCCCCCCCCACTTGCCCATATACACATGCTACCGCCCATACTAAAAAGGTAGTTTTGAAATCGGGTGATATTTGTAATTAGAGAAGCGTATTTAACAGCAGTCATTCAACAGTGGCTATGGAGGTGCATGCTGTTCTTCTGATGGATATTTGTGGCTCTTAAATTTCTGATTAATTTAACCTAAGAATAAACTGAAGCAATAATGGTAATAAATTTATTTTTTGTCAGGTTAGACTCATTATAAACTTACTGTGTAATTTCAAATAAAAAAAATCGAGAAAACGCAAAGAAACACAGAGAAATTAGAAGGATTGACTGGTAACATTGTTCTTAAATACCAACTTAAAGTCAGCATCCCCTGGTACGTTCTCAGTCGAAATACAGAACAATTAGAGCGAGCTTATTTTGAACCAGAAATTATGTTTAAATTTGACGTGAAAAAATAGTTTCACTAAATACAAAACTCGATAAGTTTAATTAAAAAAATTATAAGCAGTATATTTTAGTGCACTGCACAACAAAAATAAATGGAATATAAAAGCATGTTGAGGTAAAAATTTTTCATGATATTGCAACATTTGTACCAAACCTTCAAATTACAATAAAAAATTAATTGGTTTGACAATTCATCCGATTATTGAAGAAGAGTAATTAAAAAAACATTTTTTTTTATAACGAGTTTTGCTATTCAATAATGCAAAACCTCTACATAGTTAATACTAATTTTAGAGTGTTTAAGTTTATACCATATAAAAAAAATTAGCATACCTTTTCACTGTGTTATCACACAAAAGCAAAGGCTGGACGTGGTTCTTTCGCATCTTCTAATATCAGTTAATTTTTTTTTTTAAAACTGTGGCCAGTTAACCAAGTCCAGCAGAAGAAAAGGGGAGGGCATTTCCGGGGGTCATCCTACTCCCATGTCAATCTTTCACCCTTCCTCTTCTCTCTCTCCCCCCCCCCCCCTCAACTTTTATAACTTCTTGGCAGATAAGAACTGGGGGTAAGGGTTATCTAAAAGTGTCTTCAAGGCCATTTACAATGAGGCATTTGAGGTGTCACTGTATTGAGTTGAACACTTATATACACTCTTCCAACTGATAATATGGTGGATTGGAGGGCAGTGAAAAAAAACTTGACCCATAAAGAAAAACAAACTTAAAAGGAGATTCTTCACAACGTATTTCAACACTGTCCAAAGATCCTTATTAACAATTACTTCAGTCTGTATACATTTTGTCACTGTTCCAATTAACACTTGTGTTGGAGTTTGTTCTAGATTAATGTTTTAGTAATTTTGTTTCCATTTATCATTTTTAAAATGTACCAAAAAAGATTTTTACAGCATTTAGGTTTAAAAAAAAAAAAAAAAAAAAAAAAAAACCCAGCCTTAAGAATTGTTATTGAAAGTGTTCTATGTGACTGATTTGGAGAAAAATAAAGATAAGCTACTGTTAAAATATAAACACCAAATAGCTTAAACTATAAAGTAAACTTTAATTTATTACTACTACGTCCAAAATTTAAGTTATACAAAATAAATTAACCGATGGCCCCTTTTAAATGAACAGTTTTTCTTTTAATTAATTTTACGTGATCGCTTTGACACTTTTAATTGTTCCTTACTATAAATTTTCAAAAAAGAAAAATTTAGAAAGCCATGATTACTGCTAATTTATTAATAGTCGAAATTTTTTACTAACTACTCCATGGACTTACAATCTAGAACAAAAGCTGTACTAGGACTGTTTTTATTTGTTAAAGTAGAATGTGTGGGAAGTATAAAATTAACATCTTCAAATTAATAATGAAATTTGTAAAGTACTGTTATAATACAAGTTATATATCAATTTATAGATGAAACAAACACTAAAATTGATAACCTGTGATATAGTGTAAAATAACAGTTCTTTAAAGTTGGTGTTGCATAAACAGATTAAAAGGTCATTTTAAATTTCATTGTAATCAAATTCAAATAGATGAATAGTAATTGTACTCTTTTAATAAAGTCATGTTGGTAATTACCTTGGTGTTTTTTTTACTTTTTATGATTGCTCAATTTTTTTGACAGGCGGGGAAAACTTTTAAAAGAGCTCCATATACTATAACACGAAACTCATTTCTCATTCAAGAAGAAATAATTTGGAGTTTTTCTGTATTGCGCATACACTTGTACAAATTAATAGACAGAATCATAAGTTGTTAGTCAGAACGTTTAGAACATTAACAATAATAACAATTAATAAATTACGATTGCCCTCTTGAAGGTCCGTGGCATCTATGAGCATGTGGCAGGTACACAAAAGAAACATTTAATTTAAAATTGATACATGTGCATATTTTTTGGTGATTTATGATTTTCATACAAATATGATATTCTGTTGGGATAACTATCGACGGACACTTTTCGAAGGTCAATGCCTGATGTTTAATTTTTGTTTGCTTAAGTGTTTTTTAAAGTTGTGCATCACACTTGTAAACAGCCTCATAGAAAATTATTTCTTCAAGGCACATATACACAGTCGGGGTGGATATTCACATACTAAATTTATATTTTACTGTATTCTGTTATTATGTTGTATTTTGGGGCCCGGGCCCTCAGGGACATAGTTGATGTTTATTATGTTTATTTATTTGCTAAAAAATTACTACGAACTTTCATTTATGAAATGACAAAAAATAACTTTAGCATAAAGTTTCACATTTAAGAATAAACACTGTTATTCAAATTGCCTGGGCCTCTCAAAAATATCTATGGGGCACGGGTAATCAAGGGTGCTTTGTAGATTGATTCTTACTTGATACTAAACCTTTGTCTAAGAAATAACACCATATTTTTTCCTATTATTATTTTGACTAAAATGTAGTTTCTTCAATAAACATTGTTTGCCTTTGAGATCAGAGCTTGTTTAGGGGCCTCAAAAAGGTTAATTGCTGTTCGCTCAAAACAAAAAGATTATTTACTGAGCGTCAAAATGACAACAAAAACTAAAGAGCAAACATCCTGTCGGAAATAAACGAACATGTAAACTTATTTTTATTTTAATGTTACCCTTGTAAGGCGTATGACATCACTTTTACTATGAATATAAATTTATATAATTTAATTTTTTTTCATTTAATTTAAGTGTCAAAAATGCTTTATTTTTCTGTTGCTCTTTTAGAACTTTTTAGAATAAGCCATTTTTAGTTGCCTTTGTGAGAGATTTGTAATATTTAATAAAAAAGGCGAATATTAAACTTTTTAATGGTTTTCCTTAATTGAGTCTGATCTTGATATAATAGACTACGACACAGAAGTAGTGAAAATTAGTCGGAATTTACGACATTTGGCATCCCTGCCAGGACTCGAGATTGGACTTAGTGTAAGTAAGAACAATTGATTTTTAAAGTTTTTTATTGAATCGCCTGCTACAAAATGGAAATGATATTTAAAGTAAAGGGATTAAAAAAAGAAGATTTACAATTAGTAGCTGAAGATTTAGGAGAAATTATATCGCCAGAATTGAAAATAATCTCTGATATAAGGACAAGAATTTTGGAAAATCAAACGACTAAAGACGATCTGGAATTTGTTAAAGAACTTCTCACAATGGCAGTAACTGGAATTAAAATTCAATTTGAATTAAGAAATGCTCAAGAAAAAGAATTAGAATTAGAAAAACAAAAATTAGAAGTTAAGAGAGCTCAAGTAGAAAAGGAATTCGAATTGGAAAAACAAAAGATAGAAAGAGCGATTGATTTGGCAAAGTAAGAAAATGAATTGAAAATTGAATTGGCAAGAATGCAAGTTGTCAATCCAAACCTTGTTAATATTCAAGCTGTTCCTAATGAATATTTCAATTCTGAAAGAAGATTTACATTACCCAAGCTGGAATTTAGAAAATTTGGAAGAGACATAAAAGAATGGTTGCCGTTCTGGGGACAATTCTGTAACATCCACAATGACGAAGACATCACAGCTGAAGATAGGTTTCAATATTTAGTTCAGGCAACAGTAGCCGGTTCTAGAGCAAGAGAAGTCATTGATAGTTTCCCACCAAGCAGGGAAAATTACTTTAAGGCTCTCGATTGCTTGAAAACTCTATTCGGTAAGGAAGATCTTTTGATTGAAGTGTATGTGAGGGAATTGTTAAAATTAATCATTTCTGTGCAAACCAAAGAGCAACCATCTATCACTTATTTATATGATAAACTTGAATCGTATATGAAAGCACTTGAAACAATAGGTGTTACTACTGATAAATGTGCCTCAATACTTTATCAATGGTAGAGTCTTGTTTTCCACAAGATTTTTTAAAAGCTTGGAATAGAAGTGCAACCTCGCATTCTAAAACTGAAGCTAAAGAAAGATTAGATGATTTGATGAATTTTTTGAAAAGCGAGGCTGAAGGAGAAGAACGAATCACATTGGGTATGGCTGGATTCGGATCAACAAAGGATCAAGAAGTAAAGCACAGTAAAAGGAGAGTTGGTGAAAATGTAAATAAGATACCAACCGCGTCATCTTTGCTGACAACAGATGACAGAAGGTTACTTCGTGTATTTTGTGGTAAGTCTCACAAAAGTCATGAACGTAGGAATGCTCCTAACATGCCATATGATGAAACGAAGGATATTTTAACTAAGAAGAATTTGCGATTTAAATGTTTATGTTCAAACCATCATGCCCGTTCATGTATGATGGTTCACATCAAATGTTCGAAATGCGTCGATAGAGGACATAATACAGTTATGTGTTATGGAAAGCGGATAATTCCAGTATTACTAAAGGAGCATTCAATGAGGAAACTAGTATTACAGTCTTTGACAATAATAGTAGTAAATTATCAAACCAGACAGATGAAATGGATTTTTTTCTTCAAACTCTGAACGTACGAATAGGCAACGGTAATAAAGAAATAGTAATAAAAGCAATGATTGATACTGGATCCCAGCGATCATATGCTTTGCAAGAAATAATTGAAGCTTTGAATATTGAGCAAACTAAAGAAGTTAAGACTGTCCATATGCTTTTTGGTGGAAAGCAAACTGAAGAAGAAACTCATAAAAGATACCTATTGAGCTTAAGCAATTTAGAAAATAAGTTCAAGTGTCGAATTGAAGTATTAGACCAGAGGAAGATTTGTAATGAATTAGCACGAGTATCATTTGGAGATTGGATTACTGAAATGGAACATCTGAATATTTATACCTCTGATAGAGAAGACAAACGTAGATGCACAGACAGCAAGATTCACTTGTTAATTGGTGCAGATGTAATTGGGAAATTGTTAACAGGTAAATTACAAATCTGGACCTGTTGCTATCCATACTAAATTAGAATGGACTCTAATGGGAAAGATTCCTCGATCTTAAGCTAGAACAGTGTGTTTTTTGTAACTTCGCTCCTCACTCACAATTTAGAAAGTATATGGAAATTAGATCTAATAGGTATTTCAGAGTCTCCAATCGACAAAAGCGAAGAATTATTACGAGAAGAAACTGTTGCTCACTTTCAACGAACTGTGAGAAGAGACTTTGAAGGAAGATATGAAGTTGCGTTGCCCTGGATACATGAAAAAGACAATCTGGCAAACAACAGAGACGTGGCAGAGGAAAGACTTTGCATAACGAAGAAGAAACTTGAAAATTCTGGCCACTCAAATGAGTATGGAACTATTTTTCCAAGACTGGTTATCAAATGATATTATAGAGCGAGCACCCGAAGTTTCGAGTAAGGGAGTTCATTACCTTCCACACAGAGCAGTTATAAAAGAGAACAGTACGAGCACCAAGATACGATCAGTATTTGATGCATCGGCTAAAAAGAAAGGGATGTTATCACTCAATGATTGTGAGGAGAAAGGCCCGAATATGGTGGCAACTATTCCATCCTTGTTGATCAAATTCAGATTAAAAGCCATAGCAGTAACATCGGACATAGAGAAAGTATTCCTCCAGATTGGTGGTCGTGAAATTGATCGAAATTTCTTATGATTTCTTTGGTATGATGAAGAACAGAATATAATAGCAAGCCTCCCAGTGCATTTTGAAGTTTAAAAAGTAGGAAAAGTAGGACATTTTTGCTGAAAAGTAGGATTTGTTTTCCTTAAAGAAGGAAACAAACAAAAACGTCTATTTCAAATGCATACTAATTTGTCGACAATATTTTTATTTTAAAATGAACATTCTAGAGATCAAGTGAAATGTATATTAAATATAATATTTAAAAAAGAATTAAATGCATATCTCGTACTAAAAGCGCCGGTTCGGTACCAGTTGGATAGATTATACTAGCCAAACATAAAATTAAGCTTAAAAATAAAAAACAGGCATGGATGACTTCTGAAGGAACATTTAATGCAAAGCAAACCATTAGTAATCTATAATAATAAAACAAGCTGTGTGTCTGTCTGTGGCTCTATAGAAACCTACTTAAAATTGGAATAGAGCTCTGAAATTTTCAACACAAGAAGTTTTGGCCTTCTAATTTTATGTATGGCGAACAGAATGTTAAAATTTTAATTAGTTCTATTTTAAATAATATTTTAATTTTTTTTTTTTTACAAAGTGACTTCAAATAGAGATACAGCTCTAAAATTTTCAACATAAGTAGTTTTAGCCTCCTAATTGGACTTTTGAAAAACAGAATTTTAAATTTTTATTTAGTTTTTTTTTAATTAATAAATATTTTACAGAACGATTTCTAATAGGGCTTGGCTACAGCGCTCAAATTTTCAACATAAGTAGTTTGGCCTTCTAATTGGACTTTTGAAAAACAGAATTTCAAATTTTTATTTAGTTCTTTTTTAATTAACAAATATTTTACAAAACGATATCTACTTGGGCTACAGTTCTGAAATTTTCAACACAAATAGTTTTGGCCTTCTAATTGGACTATTGACAAAAAAAAATTTAATTTTAATTTGATTAATTTTTTTAATTAATATTTTCACAAAAAGCGACTTCTAACAAACCTAGAGCACTGAAAGTTTCAACATAAGTAGTTTTGGCCTTCTAATTTTGCTTTTCACAAACACGTGTTAAAAAAATCTTAAATGGATGTTGTACTATTGTATTAACGGGGGGAATTTTTTTTTTTGTCTCGACAGGGGAGAGGCTTTTAATATTAAGGCTTTAAGTAGCAATTATAGATTTTAGTGAGTGAAGTGAGCTTATGCTTACGCAACAATAAACTTTTCAGCGAGCCTATTCTTGCATAGTAATGAACCTTTCAACGAGTGAAGTAAGCCCGTACTTATGTGTCAATGAACTTTTCAGCGAACAAGCCGAGCTCGATTTTGCATTGCAATGAACCTTCCTCCGAGCGAAGCGCCAAAAACTGGGTCCTATACACCAATGACGGATTTCCGCAATGCGAGGCCTCATGGCTAGCTAAAATATTGCACACGTTAAAATTTTGTAGCGAAGCACGGGTATTCAGCTAGTCATACAATAAAAATGTTATTTTCACTTCTTTTGTTTTTAACTTTGACTAGAGCAAAAAAAGTCTACAACATTTACTTTTAGTCTTTTCAATTTCCTTTTGCTCATTTCTGATTTGGTTTAAATGTGAAATCCCTTCCTGAACTGTTTTGCAAGTACCTCCAGCATTGTTTGTCCAATTTTCACACCCTTTAAATCCTGATTTTTTAGTGCATTTTTTACTGTCAATTACCTATATGTAATACATAGGGTAATAAAAGTATAGGATTAGGTTTTAAAAAAAAAATTGATTTTTTTTTGCTTTTCTCCACGTTTTGGAACATCCTGATCTCAAAAAAGTGATATAGAAAAAATGTCCGTGCACATGGTCAGCATAACTCTCAAACAAATTGAGCAACAATGTTCAAATTTGGTGAACAGGTTGGTGAGGGCCTAATGATCTACCATTAAGGTTTTCGTCAAAATCGTACATGCGCATACGGTAGCTGCCATTGAAAAAATCATGTTTTTCAATGATTGCTAAAAAACGGCTCAAACGATTTCGATAAAAATTGCTATGCTAATGCCTCTTAAGGTGTCATAAACATCCCCACCTCCTAAATTCCCTTAAAAATGCTTCAATGGCGTAAAAAGTGGAAAAATGAATGCCTTTAACACATTGTTCTCTTTGCTTGAACATAACTTATGAATGATCGGTTTTTTCTCCTCTTTTCAGTTTCACTTATAAGAAAGGATAATATAAGAATTATCGAAAAGTATATCGCCAAACTGGCTATTTTTTCTAAACGAATGATGGAAATATAAAAGGTAAATGAAACAAATTCACATCAGTAATATAGTGTAATTGAAAGTTGTGCGATGTTCCACTCCCCTAGCTATTCTTTCATTCACTTCATCAACCAATGTTTTGTAAGTATCCATCTCAATTGTTGCTTTCTTTTTTACTTTTTCTAATGACCTTTCTTTGCGAATTGCTTCCTTAGCAGTTAGTGTTTTCTTTTCCATATCTGCCTTCTTTCTTTCAAGCTCTTTCTGGTCTCCTTCCTTTTTGTTGTTTTAGTTCAGATGCAATCCTCTTATCTTCTTCAATTCTTTCCATATATGACTTACATGCTGTTGCACCCTTTTTTATAAATTCTCTAGGAATTCGGACTAAATGACACTTGTTGTATAAAGTTAATCCATCTTTTGTCATTTGTAGTGCACTTATTGAAGCTTGAGTAAGACCCGTTCTGGAGTCTTTCAAGAAGTTTGATGTTTGCTAAAACCCTTGTTCCACATAATCTGCATTTCAATGTGGAAGCACGAGGATAACCTTAACCAATCATGTAAGCTCGGGATATTTTCCTGTCCTAGATCATTCCTAAGAGAGAAGATGTTATTAAAGAAGTAATTGATCAGTCTAGGAAATACTTCATCTTCAATTTCGCACGTGTACCAGTCTTTTGGAATGTTCTCATATTGCAAAACCCTCCACTCATCATCTATTAAGTCAACATTTAACGGAGGGCTTAGGTGAACATTGGATGAAAGATTTTTAACTGGTTTTAAAGACCAGGACTTGGATATATTTTATGGCTTCAGACCCCTTGCTTCTTTTATCACAATATTAAGTGAAAGGGTTTTCTCTATTAATTCTTGGGCTACATTTTTGAGACATTTTCGCATTAATACTGTCAACTCTTTTTGAAGAGTTTCCTTAACCTTTGTCAAATACTTTTGAGATTGAACACCAATTTCAAGTTCATCATCGTCAAGTTCAAAGTCTATTGCCGGAAACTTTAACAGCTGCAGTTCTTGTAGAATCATTCTTTTTTAAATTTCATCATCTTTAAGAAATGGCCATACAACTTTCTTACTAAGGAATCCATCCTTTCATACACAAGATGTATCTAATGTTCTTCTCATTGAAAAAGAGCTAAGAAAGGTTGGAAGGTATTTGCCAAGGAGAGAAGGAAGTGTACTTTCACCAAAGTAGCATTGGGCCTTTTCAGACACATCACAATCCTCAAATAACAAGCGTTTTCAGAAATCTTTAGGTCTCTTTTGGGCAACCTTTTAAAAAAATATTCAGAAACCACGGGCCATTGGCTGACAAGCCTGTCTAACTCAGGACCAAGATTCAGCCACCTACCTTCAACAAGCTTAAGATTCTTGAATCCAAGTTCATCTTGCAAATCTTTTAATTCCTCAACTCTGACAGGGGACTGTTTAAAGAAGTAGTGCAAGTCTACAATGAAATCCACAATTTCATCCTCGAATTCATTTACTGCTTTTCTGAAGACATTGTGGACCGTGTGTAGATTGCAAAACCCAATATTTACTGTGTGTAGATTGCAAAACCCAGCTTTCATGGAAACCACAAGCACAAAAAAAAAATGGTGCGCGCTTGTCACGTAGTATACATTATACAAAACAGAGATGAGAGCAATCAGAGAGAAAAAAGGAGGAAATCCAAAAGTTTCCTCAAAAAAGCTCCCTGTAGGAATACACAAAAATTCAATAAAAAAGTATAAAGGCTGGATGATTCAATAATTTTAAAGATACAATGAAATATCTCATACTGTATAATAATTACATTTCAAATATTAGGAGCTTGTGAAGTAATCTGTGAGGAAAGGGGCGCTAAGAGAGAAAATCTTTTGTTTAAACAAGAGAAAAAGTATACTTTTTGCAGGAAAACTGTCCGATAAAAAAAAATGTGGATCCTCGAAACAGGGACAAAGAGAAGGAAAATGTTGCATAAAAAACAAAAAAGGAAGAAATTCTCCAAAATGAGGAAAACTCTCATCTCTGATAAAAGAAACTTTGAAAAAGTAGGACTTTTTTTCCAAAAGTAGGACTTTTCCTACTTTCCTACTTTTTAGTAGGAAAGTAGGACTGCTGGGCGCCCTGTAATAGAATATAGGCATAAGAGGGTTGTATTTGGAGTGACATCAAGTTCATTTCTGTTGAATGTGACTTTGAATCATCATTTAGAAAACTCACCTGAAGAACTTCAAGAAACTGCACAGCACTTGAAATCATCTTTCTACGTAGACAATTGTATTGCTAGCTTTGATAACGTGGAAGAAATGGAGAAATTTGTCATGGAATCTCACGTCCGTTTATCAAGTGCTCAATTTAATTTAAGAGATTGGACCAGTAATGCACACTCCAGAGTTCTAGATCAAACAGACGTAGAAACAACTAACCTACTTGGATTAGTTTGGAACATCAATGACCACACTTTATCTTGTTCAGTTAAAGATTTTGATTGTGAAGGAGTTCTGACTAAACGGAAAGTACTATCCGTATTTAGCAACATATTTGATCCGATTGGTTATACAAGTCCTTCGATGCTTTTATGTAAAATAATTTTACAAAAAACGTGTACGCTGAGACTATCTTGGGATACTGAGTTACCTGAAGATATTTCAAAGGACTTTAGGAAATGGCTGAAGACTTTATCAAAGCTACAAGAAATAAGAGTTCCAAGATGTCTTCTATACACTAGAAAGAAAGTGATGCAATTACATGTGTTTTGTGATGCGTCTCAAAATGCTTATGCAACCTGTATATTTTTGAGATCTGAAACTGAAGACCAAATTGAATGTTCATTAGTTCAAGCTCGTAGTCGAGTTGCCCCTTTAAAGAAGATTTCAATTCCAAGATTAGAAATGCTTTTTTGTCTCATAGGAGCCAGGCTGGAGCAAAAGGTTATTGTTGATCTTGGTTATGAAGATATGCCTATTATTTACTGGTCAGACTCTGCAAATTGTTTATATTGGATAAAACAGAATGGAAATTGGAACACTTTTGTCATGAATAGAGTTCAGGAAATTAGAAGATTAACCAACTCTGACAACTGGAGACATGTCGCTGGAGTTGCATATCCAGCTGATCTACCATCTCAAAGATGCTCTGATGAGAAGTTACTCCAGTTGAAATGGTGGGAGGGACCTCAATGGTTGCGAAAATCGAAAGATGAATGACCTACCTCAGATGCTTTTCCAAATATGGACATAATAACAGCGGAGAAGAAGAAGACGATTGTTGCTGCTAAAAATACCAGCAGAGGAAAATTCAAATATTTCTCACCAATATCTAGTTATTTGGAGACAAGTTCAGAAAGAGAGCTTTGAAGACGATCAAACCTTTAACTTCCAGACGTATTTGGACATATATGGTCTATTAAAAGTAAGATCAAGGATATCTATGAGAGAGGACCTTCAAGCTTTTAAATATCCAGTGCTTTTACCTTCAAGACATCAACTTGTAGAGAAGCTTATTTTAGAAGAGCATGTTGACAATTGCCACGCAGGAGTTCAAGTGATGATGACAAAATTACGAGAGCATTTTTGGATGATTAAGAGTAGGAAATCAATTCGACAAGTTACAAGAAAGTGCATTAGATGTGCGAGGTTTACAGCAATTCCTTTAAATGTAGATGAAGCTCCTTTGCCTGAAGATTGAGTGAGAGAAGCTCATATTTTTGAAGTGATAGGAGTCGATTTATGTGGGCCCATGTATTTGAAGAACCACTCCAAATGTTGAGCTGTCCTGTTCACTTTCGCAGTATACCGAGCTGTTCACATCGAATTAATTACATCTTTGACAATTGATAGCTTCATTTTAGCTCTAAGGAGGTTTATCTCAAGAAGAGGACGAACCTCAACTATTTACTCAGACAACGGAATGAATCTAGTAGGGGCATCTAATGCATTTCAATTTGTGAATTGGGAAAAAATACAAGAAGTTGCTATTATCAAGAAGATTCGATGGAAATTTAATCCGCCATCATCCCCTTGGTGGGGAGGATTTTGGGAGAGGTTGATTGGCATGCTTAAAAGAAATCTCAGAAGAGTAATCGGCAATGCCTGTTTGCAACATGAAGAGCTATACACAGTTTTGTGCGAAGCAGAGAGTTTAGTCAACTCTAGACTATTGACCTATGTCTCTGAAGACGAGAGTGATTTAGTGGTGCTATCACCATCAAAGTTTTTGAACGAAATAGAAGAAACTGAGATAGCAGACCTTGATGAAGTAGATGCTAAAAGGCTGAATAGAAGGTTCGCCTACAGACTAAACCTCAGAAAGGAGTTACGGAAACGTTCCAGAATTGGTTTTAAGGGTCGTTTGCGAAATAATTTTCGGTATCTTTTGCCTTTTTGTTTCGTAATATGAATCCTATACATTTTTTTAATAAAATTCTTTTTTTCAAGATTATGGCAACAAGAAATCGCTGGCCCCTATAACGTGCACTGTTTTTTCCCCCCTTGTCGGCGGCCCTGCTGCAGTCGATTTAGAGAGTATTGAATTGAATAAATAATACTTGCAGTATAATCTGCTGGTCTTGAAGCTGTTGATAAGACATCACATAAAACCAATCAAGTTCAATACTTTTCCAAAGCTACTCCTAACAATAATAAATTGAATTATCGGTTTATTTGATTATCTGAAGTTTATTATGATTGTGTTCAAATTAATGTGTTCCTTGACGGGAGTTTTCCATATTATCTTCCATTCAAGGCGAAAATATGGTCCAGTTTCACTTTGAAAGACTTCCTGGAAGGCGTTCCTCCTTATAATATGGATACTCAATAATTAGTTGCCCATGTTTGATGTTACAATACAGTATAGTCCTCTTGTAGCTGTTGCTAAAAATCACAAGCAACCAATTCAGTTCAAAGCGACTATAGTGCCCTCTAACAGTAATAAATTAAAATAAGCAATTTTTTTTTTATTATCTGAATTTAATTATGATTTTGTTCTGATTACTGTTTTGTTTGATAGGAGTTTTCCATATTTCCTAAAATTCAAGACGAAAACGAGTGGAACTTTCCCCTTGAAAGACCTCTTGGAAGGTGTTTCTCATTAAATTTGGGTATCTCTGAGTTGTCTAAATGTTACACTGTCACAATAAAGTGTAGCCCTCATGTTAAAAAAAAATAATACAATTTATATAATTCAGTACTCTCAGAAACGACTGCAATGCCCTCTGCCAGTACCTTCTTTCAGGAATTGGCCAGAGATTTTATGGCTTGATAGCTATATGGAGGCAATACTGCACTGGAATATCGTTAAATCGGTAACTGTTTAAAGATGGTGCTGTCGGGGAGGTCTTTCAAGGAAAACAATCCAATTTTTTTCAGTCTCTACAGTTAGAAAACTCAGATAACTTCATCATTGCACCAAGCAAGTAACACAACGTTATCTGTCACAATCACTTTTATGTCTATCCATTTTAAAGAAAGCCCAAAAAGCGTCGGCGAGGTTCGATCGCAGGGACCTTTTGCGTGCTGTCCAAGCATTCTACCTTTAAACAACTTATTTAACTATAGTAAGTTTCTACATATATTTACAATAATTTTTTCATATTTTATATAAAAAAAAATCTATTTTATAGGATGAACAAAGATTATTTATTAAATATTATCATTAAAATTCAAAATTAATTGCTATTTATTGCAACTGAAATTTCCAAATATAAATGATTTCTTATGAAAAGTTAGAATTTCCAATTGTACATATGCTCCCATTCAACGCCAGCATTATCTGTTGTAAATATGTATTTTCAAATCAAATATTAGCTAAAAGGTGATAAAAAAAGTTAACTTCAAACTTAATTTTTTTTTTTTTTTTTTTTTTTTTGCTATCTCGCCTACTTAAATATTTTTTCCCAATCAGAGAACATTTAAAATTTTATTTTTGTTTATTTATTATTGTTTTATTTTTTTTGTAACCTCCAAACAAAAACAGACGAATAAAGAGTTTCCAGAAATGGATTGAAAGGATTTAATTGGTTAAATTTGATTGTAAATATCTCTATAAATATTGATTTTGGGACCCTACTTCCAATTGCAAATATTTTAAATTTTTGCTCATAATTATGAAAATATATAGGAAGCGGGATGGTTTCAGAACAACCTGTGAACAGGGTGTCAAAAAAATGTATACACTTTTTGAATACACAATTTTTTTTTTACCAGATCGTTTATTTAAAATTTTTGGTACTTGCAAAACTATTCTGTTTACCAATTTTGACAAAACTGAAACTGTTACCAAAATAGAGCTTTAGATTATGGACCACAGTGTGAAAAAGCTTAATTTTGGTAATAGTTTTGGTTTTATTGCAAATTTTCCAAACCTTTTAAGAAGTATTATTTGTTGGTTCACACTAAATTCATTAACAGAAGAGTCATGAGTATCATCTTTTGTTTATATGGTGTTTACTTTGCAATGATAATTCAGGGTGGCCAGCGTAAAAAGGACTCTAGATTTAAAGAGACACAGCATTTCAGATTATTGAACCTAATTTCAAATGATCAATTCCAAAATTGTGTTTTGAAAATAATCGGGTGCCTCTTTTAGTTGTCCATCCTGTATTATAACCTGAATAGTGAAATTGAGAGAGAGACTCATATGCTTCAATGGGAACACAGAAATGAGGATCCATGTAGCTAGTAAATACATAAATGGCTTCTCAGCAATGCAGGGTTACATACAAGAAACATTCTCCAGTAAGTGAGCAATTTAGACTGGAAAATTTTGTCTTTTTCTTCCAATTAGAATGACATTTTTATTTGCAAATATAATTAATAACACTGCAATTTTTGAATAAATCAAGCAATAGCAAAATATCAATTCTTTTTAATAATCCACAAAAAACAAATCAGGAGGACCCCCCCCCCCCACGAATAGCAAATAAGGAAGGGACGATTTCACACTTTTTTTCTCTTAGCATTATACAGTAACGGACCCTTTATCCGGCAACTCGAAATCTGGAATGACCCCAAACCGGCACGTTTACAGATTTTTTTTATATTTCTAAATTCAATGTGAAAATGAGCGATTGCGTCACTCTGTGACACCACATCACATTCAGTTCTGTACACGCAAGTCCAGAAAAGTAATCTCCCACCTCTCATTCCAAGATCAGTTGACTTCAACGAAAGAGCCCATTCTGCTCCTCCTCTGACATCACAAACCGGCACAATACTTGCCCATTCACAATTATTTTCAGCAAACTGAATGTTTTGACTACGGAGAATGAAGCAGGCGATGATTTTCATATGATCCAGAATAGAGAATTTTTATAATTATTCATCTTTCGTGATCGGGAAGTACCAGTGAGGAGGGGGAAAGCATGTATTTTCAATATGCTAAAATAGCTGCGTCACCATTGCCATGTTTTCCAGAATGGATGCGAAATCCGGCAAATTCCGAAAATCGGGATGATATTGGGTTTGCTAGTTAACGGGTCCATTACTGTAAAACAAAAATGATTTCATACTAAAATTCCAATTTGCATCAAATAAAATTCCATACTAATTATTTTGTATTCTAAATTATCATATTACAGCACATTCCATTTATTTTTTATAATTTAGTTTTTAATAGTAGATTAAGATTTAAACAGCAAAACTATAATTGGCATAGTTTGTGTTTCATAAGACGTGCTACGTGTTGTGAAAAACCAAACTTTGAGAATATGTTGGGGACAGGTACTAAACAGTTACAGCACACAATTTGTGTTTTTTGTGGTTTTCCGGGATGCATCATGCATATTTTGAAATGACCATAATATTAAATTTTGCTCTCTGAATACTTAACACATTCCAGAATGTAATTTGGTCTCTTAATCTTTAATATGTGATTTTAAATCTAGACACGAACAACAAGTTCAACACACCGCAGCACTGGACGCAGGCCAGAAGAGAGAATTTTATTGAATTGAATGTATACTGAATTGAAAAACAGGTTCTTACCGCTGTTCTTCGATCAAGAAATTTCACCATCTTTAAAACACAGATTTGATTTGTAACGTTATTCCATGCTGTTGAAACCACTCTTAAATAATAAATAAGTGTTAATAACATTTATACACTCCTACAGAATGAATATTTATATTAAGAAAAAAAGTTTATTCAGAATATTCAATTATGTAATTTTAAAGAAAACATTTCTAAATAACTCAATATGTAATTTTAAAGCAAACATTTCTAAATAACTCAATATGTAATTTTAAAGCAAACATTTCTAAATAACTCAATATGTAATAGTATTAAAGATCAAATTTAATCAACTTTATTATTCACAATTATGAAAAAAAATTTTACTCTATATAGCTATAAATAATAAAATTCTTTACAGCAACTATTTTACAGAACCTATCCTGCAGTCAGACCGTTTGTACATAATGCAACCAAAGTTGTGGTTTTCGTAATGGTATATGAAAATTTAACCATCACAAGATTCCCACTGAAATCATAGAATGAAAATCAACGACTTTTCAAGGACTTTTAACAGGGTTCCCACTCAAATCACAGAATGAAAATCAATGACTTTTAAGGACCTTTGAAAATTTGTTTTCAGACATCATGTCTATATATAAATTTTGAATAAAGTATATTCTGCCCAAAAAGTTACAAAGTGGTGGATGAATAGTACAAGTATGTCGGAAAATTCTGATATGTTGCAGATACATGGCGGTCACACGGGGATAGCAAGTCCGAGTTGTATTTTTATAAATTTTGCAGTTGGTCACACAACATCTGCAAAAATTAAGGACTTTTAAGCACCTCAAAGCACTTTCAAGGCTTTGAAAACAAGTTAAAAAATATTAAGCACTTTTAATGACCGTGGGAACCCTGTTTAAGGACCTTCAAATTTTTTCCCCTATTCATCAGGATCTTAACATATGATTTTATAGCTGCTTTGTCCAGAGTTAATTTCAAAATCTTTCATGAACAATTTGCATTTTGCTTTACAAACAGTCTTTGATGATGATCTTTGATCTTTTGGCTTACAAAGCATAAACACTGGTTTGTCTCAGAGACTACAGTGTATAATTAAAACTATTCGATTTCTACCCCACCAATCAGCAAATATGAAACAAACGATGTACAAATTGATGCATGTGTAATACAAACATACCAAAATTTTTTGATGTGGCGCAGGCAAGTGACAAAAATTAAGGACTTTTAAGGATCTCCAAGCATTTTCAAGTACTTTTAAGGATGGTAATCAAGTTAAAAAAATTAAGCACTTTTAATGACCGTGGAAATCTTGTATCAGCAATTACTCATGCATGAGAGCAGTTTTGAGGTAACCAAAAAATGTTACTTATTTACAATAGAATGACACAGGAAATAAAACCATAAAATGGGCAATGTAAGTGTAGGGAAACACAACACTTTAAAGTGTACTGTGGCAGATGTTTCATCCAAGTCCCCACTTCGGCAAATGTAACACAGATCCATCATAGAGTTGAATCTGAGATCTAAGTAACTAATACTAGGTCAAAGCTTTAACCTTCAGGTAAAAGTGGTAGCTCTTTTCCAAGAACAGTATAGAGGTTTTGAGATAATTACCAAAAAGCAATACATTTTTTTCTACTATGAACAATCGAAATTGATTCCAAGCATTCAAAAACTTTTATGGATATATTTAAAAAATTTCATGAGTAGGGAGCTAAAGGGATATTTTTATTTATACTATGCATACTTTTACCATTAAATTAAAAAATCTATAAATTTCTATGAAAATAAAATAATTATAAAATAAAGAAATATAAAAGTATAATTCTCACCCAAATGTTCCTTCACCTATCTTTTCAATTATCTCATACTTGTCTATAAATACTAAATCAATGTTTCTTAGGCCGCCAAAATTTTTATGCAAGACATGCATATCATCTGTCCTATAACATCAATGTTCTAAATTAATATATAATAATAGTCACTTATAATGTATTTTTATATTTATCAAAAAATTCCTTAAATTGTTATTTTAGAGAATAAAATTAACTCTTAATGAGATTTACATGTTAACTATTTTCATTTGATAATGGTTTCTGGGCAGCAAAATATTATTGCTAGATAAAAACACATTTTTAATTTCTTATTTTCAATTTGTGAATAAATAATGAATCTGACAAGAAATAATTTTTTTTACATATGTATGATACATTGTGTTATGGAATAGTTTTTACTAGTATTTTTACTCTTAGGTCCATTAGTTTTTTTTTTTTTTAAATGTTTTATACTGAAATTTAAAAATAGTTAAACTGTTTTTGCATGAATCATTTCCAAGTTTTCCTCCAATTATTCATATATAAAATAAGAAAATAATTGTATAGATAATGGGTAAAAGTTTTCATTTAAACAAGTTTTAAAACATTTCGAAATGATAGTTCAGCTTTTTATTTTTTGGAGCTAACTAGTTAAGTTACCAAAAATTTGCATAAGTCTTGTCCTTGGATGTCCTTGAAAGTTCTGTGCATGACTTTAAGCAGGTTTGTGAGTTTTCTTTTAGCATAGAGCTATTTAACAAAATATGTCGTAGTTTAATTGAAATGTTAATGGTGAGAGGCAAAATTCTTGCTTTTAAAACAACATGGAAAATAAAACTGAAATTTAGAGACTTTAACTAGCTCACATAATGAAATAACAACTTTTTGTGGCTTGGTAATGCTTATAGTCAACGGATATCCTCTGGAAGACAAACAAAAGTTACACCACATATGAGAAAACTGCTTTTAAGATCCCTCAGATAATACAAGAGTTTATATCTCAGCCTGGCAGCAAAACATTTCAATATTCACATTTGCAGTATTTAGAACTGTCAGAAGACATGGCATGTAAAAATTCAAGAAAAGAAAAGCAGCTAAAAACCAGACAGAAGTATGTAAAGTGCAATTATACTGGAAACTATGATTTGGAAGCATGATTGACAACGAGTAATCTTCAGTGATGAAAAGAAATTTAATTTGGAATGGACGATTGCCAATACTATTGGTGTGACCTTCGCAACAAGACAGATTTTCTCTAAAAGGCAAGCTGGTGAGGGTTCTGCCTTGATGTGGGCTGGATTCGGATGGGGCGGAAAAAACAGACATAGCCTTCATAAGTAAGTCTAAATGCTGTAGGATACTAAGAATTACTTGATCATTACTTGTTACTCAATACCATTAATATTGTTTATTATATAGTTATTGTATACCGTTATTCATGTTTTGTATAACACACTTATTCATGCGGCAAACTCTTACTTTTAAATGGTTTTTGGATAATGGTATACATATTTTCAAATAACCACCGTACAGTACAGACCTCTATCCAATGGGAAATATGTGTGGCATTCTGGGAAGAGCCATTTAAGCAGGAATTAATCAGTATGACTGCATTGATGACCTAAAGACTAATTTAATCTTAAAATGGGTAGAAGTTTCCAAAAATTTTATGTAAAAGCTTGTAGAAAGCGTACCAAAGAGGTTTTGCAAACTAATTTTGAAAGAAAGTGGAAAAGTTTCTTACTGTTCTACTTTATTTTTTTATCAGCAGACCTATCATTTTGAAACGATAATTTTATCTATTATTTGCTTTTTTTACAGGGATGAGATGCAAAATTTCAAAAAAGAGGAAATCCAAAATTTAAAAAACTAAATACACGCGACACCGGATTTTGCAATAGTAAAACCCAACACTCCTTGTGAACGGGCATGATGCAAGTTGCTGATGATGTCTAGCTACAAAATTTTTATATGAAGGAACTGTCATGATTATACATACAAACTGCAAATTAAATCCTTATAAAACTAATATATAAAGTGCTACATATAATTTAAAAAAATGTGTGTATACAAAGATCTCATACATATTCCTAATTACCCAATGATCATTTCCATTCAATTGATATAAAGTTATGTACCACTTTATAAAAGTCACATATCAAATTATAAAAGGATATTTGTAACCAAAGTACAGAATGTTCAGCAAATTACAGATAGAAAAAAAACAAGAAAAAGACATTGACAAATAACACATTAAACAAACTTTAATTTGCACAAGTAAATACTTTTGAAAAATTGTACATAAACAATTTCAAATTATGTGCACATGTTCAAAAATACAATACAGAAAACAAAAAAAGTTACTTCGGAACTTTTTTAAACATGTCTGTTATGGTTTAAACTCTCATTTTTTTAACTGCAGAAACGCATTTCAGTTTTTTACTTATTGGTGCAAGAGATTCTTCTATTGCAGCATTTTTACGCTTAACTTGTTCTATTGGCACAGTCTTTGGACTTTTTGCAGATTCTACAGACACATTTTTTTTAATTAATGCTTTTTTTTCACATCTCTGAATATGCTTGGCTCTCTGATTTTTAGCTGCAGCTGCACAGTTTTTTTCCCGACTCCGGAATGTATCCTCAAACCCAAGCAAACCCCATTTATCCTCCAACCGGTAAACACAATTTTTGTTGTGGCGTCACCTACTGGGAAAAATTCGTACTAAATACTTCAAATCGAGGTAGATGGCTAGAAACACTAGTGGTTAGAAGGCATTAGCTAGAAACACTAATGACGTCATATTTTTCAAAATGAACAAAATTACGCTAGAAAAACGCGGAAACTACTGAATTACTAAAAAGTGGAATAAAACTTGAAAAAAAAAAACACAAAACGCGGAAACTTCTCATCCCTGTAATACTACTTGTAGGATGAAACTTATTTATAAAGTAAATTTTGTTCAGTTTATGCAGTGATTAAAATGATAATAAAAAATACTTTTTTTACACAAGAGTAAACAAGTAATCATAGTGAGGACCTATCATTTCATAATGCAAGGTAGGACGTCGGTTGAGATACGTTATTCTCAAACTCTCAAGTTTTAATTCATCGAACTTACTCTCAATAGCAATTATTCCTACATTATCAAAGGTATAATGGCAAAAAAAACATGACTACCAAGATCACTGTAAAATTTTACAGCCTTTGAAGAAACTGAAATCCAAGGTGGAATGACAGACGGTTATAATCCTATAACTTTGAAATGGCATTGTGTAAAAAATATTAAAGAATGATAGATTTCTTTTTAACGTGCAATCTATGCAAACTACCAGTTTATTAAAAAATCTATTCAGAGATTTATGAGTAACAAAACATATAATGCAAAATACAAAGAAGTTCAACTTGGGTGATAGATGCTAGTTTATGAACAAATAAAAATTATAACTTTTTTTATCCACAGACACTAAATCTAATCTCTAGAGGGAGAGAGATACAACAAACAGATGTTGTAAAACAATTCAGTTGAAGGAGTTCAGGTAGAAACTAGGTATGGTTGTCAAAAATGCATATCATCTAATAAGAAAGCAACAAAATGCTATAAGTGCAACAATGAGGGTTTGGGCCCCACTACAAAAAAACATTTTGACTCCTTAATTCATTAATCTTTTTTTTTTAAGTCAAGAATTGTTAGTTAAATAAAGAGTTACACTTTTTCTACTATATATGGATAAGAGTAAAATAATGACATGGTAGAAATACATCAATATATTGTCATCTCTAGGTTTTATCAAACATCTTCAATTTACAAGGTTCATTATGAGCAAAATGCATATTGTTAAATTGTTTGTCAGCTGTTAAATCATGCTATGAAACTGCCACAATATTATATACAATACAACTGTTACATTATGAAACAAGCTCCCACTGAATATTCATCTAAACATATTTAGCAATTCAATCAGTATACAGATATCCTATTATCCCAGAAAAAACAAATTTTTCCACTTCCCAATACTTTTTGGAAAATGTTCTTTCAGTTATAAACTACATATTTCTTTCATCAAATAAAATAACTGTAACCAAAAAATAGCTTTGTTTGTAATTAGCTGCCAGCAGAGGATTGAAGGAATTGCAATTTATTAGGTATTTCATCGACGCAACACGTTTCTAAAAGAAATGGTTGAGATAGGTCAATTTTTTTCTATCTACCACATTTCAAAGTATTTTTATGATTTTGTGAAACATAATTTTACTGATGTTATTTAGTTATTATATTTTCTTTTTATTATTTGATATCATTGCATTATTCTCACAATTGACAGCTACAAGGAAATTTAAACAAGAATTAAGATCTAAGACTTTTAAGATTTAAGACATTTAAAATTAAAAAATTTTACCATATACTTTGGTCATAGGTTTAGATATGTTACATATTAACTACAAGAGGATAAATTCAATGAGGGTTAGGTTATAAATGAGGTAGGCATTTCGATTCAACTTTGATGGAAGTTTTAAGTCTATGCTTCATTTTCATTGTGTAGTAAAACACAATGGTTTCTCAAGGAAATTAATGGTTTTTTAAATGAAACAGTGAGATGAGCAGTCATAGGGTTTTTGCAAAATGTCAAATAGCTTCCACTGTAGATAATTACTTAAATAAAATTTAAACTTACATCAGCTAAAGAACTCTTTTTGTAATCGTGTGACTCATTAATTGAGTTACAGTAAAAGCCTGATTATCCGGCATTCAATCAACCGGAAAGCTCAATCAACCGGAACTTTTTAAAAATCAAGTTTGGAGAGAAAATTGGCATTATTTCGCCAAAAAACGGCGATAAGTCGCCAAATCTTTTTTAATTATTTTAATTTTATTTGAGATTTCGAAGTTGAGTGGTTTTTTTTCTTTTTATTTTGATGGTTTTTAATTTGCTATGGCGAAATAGCTGAATTTGCACGGATTAGAAATTAATGTATTATTATAAAAATGATTTTTTTTTTCATTCCGGTTTATCCGGAATGCCGAAGTTCTTATTCAAACAACTGTGAATTCTCAGCAAAAAAACCTTAATATTATTAATGGAAATTCTTTTTTCCGGAATATATCCGGAAAAATACATATATTGTGGTTATTTTCCGAACGAATCTATAAACAAATCTAGCTTGTTTCAATTGTATAAGAAACAGGGTTTCGTGATCGAAATTCCATTATCCACAGCATCGGGAAAGCATTCTCCAGTAGATAATTTGGTTTATCAGGAATTCTAATTAAAAAAAAAACTACACATTTTGCATCTATAATCTTGCATCGTTTATTGCATGAAAATCTATATTCGTTTCCGGAATATGTATAATTTATATGTGCGGAATCTATAAATCTATGGACTACTTTTATTGTAATTATAACAAAGAAAAGTGATTTTCCACTTGAAATTACTTTCTCAACCGCATCCGGCAGAGTAATTAGGAAATTCAAAATTTGTTAATGGTTGACCAAAACCCAGATAAAAAAAGTCAACGGGAAAGTAAACAGATTAATCATTCAGTTTGTAGGCTAGATCTACATATGGAACATGCATTTCACAAAATTTAATATCGGAACATTATAATGGATAATATTCTATTTCATACAGTATGGATGCATTCATAATTCATTTATACCCGCGATTTAATTTGTAAATTTTCAGCCGCATCCGGAAAAGGTGCAATTCGCCCAAATTCAATTATTCTAAACGTTTTATTCTTTTATCACAAAATATCAGTTTCTCACGATCAATCAGAATAAAACCTAATTGCATCCATTCAAATGCATTTCCCCCTATAATCCCAATCCAAGTTTCGATTTGTAGGCTAGTCAACTATTTTGTACACAAAACGGAAAATGTTTCTTTTTCTTTTTTTGTGTACAAAAAGTATGGGTTATATTTTATTGTATACTATTAACGTGTTTTGCAATCAATTAAAAAATAAATCTGTTTCGCTGTAATTTTATTTTAATAATATTTATTTTTAGATCAGCCGACAACCAGACAATCAAATTCAAAACTTAATAGTCCGTAAATTATCCGGAATTTCGGCGCGATTTGCATTACAATTCTTGTATTCCATTTTTCTACACATAATAGTTGATCTTTGAATACGAAGGTCGTCTTCCGGAGCATATATTTTACTTTAGGGTACAAAGTAGGTTGTGTGTGGAGAGGGGGAAGACAATGGAATCACCGGGGTTTCCAAATACAAAATGCTACTTTTCCAGAATTCCCGGAATCTGACAGTGAAAACGCACACAAGAAAACTTCCCCTCCGGAACTGAAATAGCGATAGTCCACTTTGTCAGCCCGGTAACCCTAAAATATAGGTTTGGTTAGAATCGGTACAATCAAGAGACCTCTCTATTTTTTTTATTTACATATTTTACAAGGCTTAAACTTCTATTTTTTTTAACGGAATTTCTGATATGAAAATAATTTAATTTTGGTAACATATTTCAAATTATTGCCGATTATAACGGTAAAATATAACATTATTTTAACTAAAAGAGCTAAGTAGAATAGTTTTTAAATATTCCGGTTGAGACGATTTTAATGTTAGGTGCCATCACTAGCGTTATTTACTGTTTAAATTTGGCGAAAAAATGTCGACCTTCAATTAACCGGAAAATTCGGTTATCCGGAAATCCTAATTTCCCGGATAATCGGGCTTTTACTGTATTATGTGATATTCATCTTTAAAAACTGTTTTCAAAGAAAAGAACTTGATTCCCTTCTGGATTAGTGTACAAGAATATTAAAAAATATATGAACTACAACTGAGACACTTTTTGGGGTTTACTACAACTTATTTAATTTTTTTTTTCTTTCTTCAAATTTCTTTCTCACACTTTAGTTTATACAAATGCCACTTTCGGTAAAGCAATGCTTTGAATATGAACATATACATATGCTGTCGTGTTACAAGTAGGTACAGACCTAGGTTGATTGAAGTTTCAGTTATTACACCAAACTTCTGCAAGTTAAACAAATGAGGATTTTTGTCATTTCTGTATGTTGTACAATATAACTTTTTGGAAACACATTTCATTTCAATGTTTTGTAAGAAAGGTGGTGAAATCGAGGATAGAGGGTGTGATAGTAACTTGAGATCTACGAGACAAATTTGAAGTTCTTTTTTTTCTATCTAGGTTTATTGACTAATACAGGTTATCAGGAACAGAATTTTATTCCCACGTTTGGTAGTTAAGATGGTGAAATTAAGGGTAACATGTGAAAGGGGACATGCTTATAACTTGTATGGATTGAACCAATTTGAACACCTGTGCTACAGCTGTTACTTCAATGTAATATTCCTACTAACACGCAAGTTTTTAAAATGTAATACAGTGCGACGCAAAAGTTTATGCACAAGCTAAATGCTTTAATAAAATGAAAAATATTCACCAGAATGCTTTGAATTTTTTACTGTATCTAAATAATTGGTTTAAATATTCATATTTCGAATTCAGAAACAATTCCTTGAAATGAAAATAATAAAAAAATCAAAATTGTGATGTAGCAAAAGTTTATGCACAAAAACAAAATATTTATACTTCACAAAGCACAAAAGTCCTTAAGTAGTCTAAAGTGTTTCCATAGCACCTAATGAGATAGAAAACGTGATTTTCCAATTGATAACACAAGATTATGGAAGGTTTCTAGAGTGAGCTCGTACCAGGCTTCCTCGATTGCTGATTTGAGTTCTTGCGCTGAGTAATACTGCATCCCGTTCTTGAAGAAGTCACGCGAGAGGATTCCTCAGATGTTCTCTATTGGATTGATATCTGGGATGAGGGTTGGCCAGTTCCTCACATTGATATTCTGAGTTCTAAACCATGCTTTTGTACAGCTCAGAATTTTCTGATACTTTTCTGAATTTTGTCTGCCATTTAGGAAGCAAAGAGACGTTTGTCCATTGTAGCCAAAAGTGCCCCATACCATGAGCATGCCACCACCTTGTTGCCTGCTGAATATGCTCTTTGGATCGTTCCTCAAGTCACACCAGAAGAATGAGAACCCATCTGGACCAACCGAATCTCTTTTTTTTCATCAGAAAAAATTACACTACCATTCGTCACAATAATACATATGTGCTGTTTCGCTCATAGAAGTCTTGTTTGTTTGTGACACTGTTTCAGAAAAGGCTTATGAGCAAACTTTTGTTTTTGATAACTCCTGATTTTGTTATTTATTTGCTAATGGTGTCACAGGATACTTTTGATCCAAGTCGATTTTTTAACTGATTAAGCGACAAATTGTCAGAGCCATTCCTTAAATTCTTCTATCCTCACGAAATGTGGTTTTTCTCGGCCTTCCTGAGCAATACACACACTATAAATACCATGTTTGGAACGATTTAAATAAAATTTAGAAAACGGATTTACCTTCAACTTTCATACTTTTTCAGGCGAGAATCAGAGATTTCGACATTTTGATAACACATACAGCGATCGCTACACATTACAGTTAAGGGGAAAAGTCTTATTGATCCTCCGCCAATCACGTTTAAAAATATGTTTGTATAAAATCTCATTTGTGCATAAACTTTTGCGACATAAAAAAATGTTTTTTTTTTGTGATTTCTGATTACGATGAATTTTTTCCAAACTTGAGATTTATAATTATGATCATAGTATTCACCTCGAGTGGATATTTGAAAGCATTCCATTGAACAATTTTTTATTTATTAAAATATTTGTGCTGAGCTGAAACTTTTGCGCCACACTGTTTTCCTACTAACACGCAAGCACTCTGGAACCAGACTTCAAATTGTAATTTAAGTTTGAAAATATTAAACTAGTTGAATGACTACTATATATTCTTAAATATAAGCACTACCATCCTAAATTCTGTAGCCCACATGTGAGCTGAAAAAGTTGCAGCAATTCAAAAAAAAAAAATTGCAGGGAATACTGAAAGTTTCATGTTTGAGAAAGCAAAATAATGAGAGTGATTTTTATATTTCTTGAGAAAGAAGACAAATGCTGAGTTGACAGTAATCAAATCATTCAGAAATTGTAGAACCTGGGAATTTTATCAGATGATTCTGGAACCAGACTTCAAGTTCTAATTTAAGTTTGAAAATATTAAAACTAGCTAAATGACCAGTCTAATTTCCCAATTTCAATGAATAAATTATGTACAATATACAAAGTTTCAAACCTTTGCTTTTTAATCCTTCTGCTACTATCCTCTTCGCACCTATTTAAAAATAAAAGAAATTAATTATTAATATTATTTTCAAGAACTACACTTCAAAGTACAATAAATTAAATTTCCTTTAATGTTCCTTTCTTACAGAATTTTTCTTCTACTGAGAGGAAAAAGGAGGAAATAAGTTACTTCACATCCAAAAAATGTCCCACTGTTACCATTTGTGAAAGTTTGAAAAAAGATTATGGATTGAAAATCCAAGATTTTGCATTTCTCACAAAATGTTACAAACAATATAACAGTCTAGTTTTACATTTTTTTGAAAAAGATTTTTTTGTACTCCCAATCCCAAATACATTTTGTAGTACAAATTATCTTTCCGTTACTCCATAAAATAGACCCTATATTAAGCAAGTGGATTTGGTCTTCATCAACAGTAATGGGAGCTCAAACGCCAATTAAGAAGTGCTTGGAGAACATTAACCTTCCAAGGCTCCCAACTACATACTCTTAACCCTTTAAATCCCACGGAATCAGCGTTGTGGGTTTCACAAAAACCAAATAACTTTCCATTCGAAAAAACTGGAAATGAACTCGTCCGACTCGTTCTCCTGTGGGCCACACTTGGGTGTCCAGGGGAGGGCGCTGTCCACCATTAAAAGATCATTACTATATGTCTACAACTTGCAATTGGGTTGTGCGTTGGGTCATCTGCTTGATATGTCGGAGAATTTTGTCAGCATCTTATCAATAAAAGAAACGCCACCGCTAAGTACATGACAAGATTCCCATACAAGAAAAATCCCTGACTCCATGTCCAAAAGGTGGAGCAGTTTGACATTGAGTACTTAAAACCCATGGCTCCCTTTTACATGCTCCACAATAGCCTATTATTAAGAACCGTCACGCTTCAAACAATTACTGCCAGCAAGATTCACCACAGTTTACACCCCTCGACCCGACCATAGGGCGACTGGCTGGGAATTTTTCTATAAGGCGATTTAGGGCGGGTGGGGATTTAAAGTGTTAACACATACAAAATTTTATTTCTATAGCACATTCAGATATTAATGATTCTACAAAATACAACACTATATACTAATTTTTTATTGGATCCACTGCTCGAGCTTCATTTCGGTACGGATACACTTTAGGGACCTCATAATTTTCGGTAACTTGTCTTTTATTTTTCGATACATATTTTCAAGTTGCAACCCCTAAATAAATGATTTTGTAGCAATTACATCTGGGGACTGTGTTTCTGCAACTTTTGTTGTTCTTTCTTTCAACTATTGACTTTGTTGTTATGTTCAGCTGTTTTTTTTTTAACTCTAAACAAAGTAACGAAAATCGCCTAAGGTACCTATAGTGCATACCCATTTGTCCTCCTGGTCCAGTAAATTTTCCGACTGTTTTAGGTTTATAAAGATAAGTTCTAACACAGATAAAAATAAAACCTTTTCTTCATTCAACACACACAATTTTAATATTGGCCGACTGAATCAACAGGTTATTTTTTTCAACTTATCACTTAAGATGAATATAAAAAATGAAGGGAAATTAAAACAGTCCAAAAATATATGTATGCATTATTACTTCCAAAGAAAGTTTTTAAATAGATATTCAGATATTAAATATTAATTCATAAGATACAACTCACCCTTCCGATGATCCACCAGCTTGAGCTTCCATTTTGAATTAACTATCCACAAGTATCAAACCAAAAGCAGAAACTATCTAATTTTCGGAAAATAAAATTTAAAGATCGAAAGCAGAATATTAAAGTTTTTGATTTGAAATTGTACGAATGTTTAGTTCTGAACGGGAACGGCGAGGTATGTGCGCGTGCGAAAACGATAATTTATCAAAATTTGACAAGCCGCTTGACAAAAGGATAAGTTCGCTCACTGATTGGCTTAGCATAGGCGACTAGAAATAGCAATTCGGCAGAACGCGTTTGCTCTTTGATTGGCTGTCGTATCCGATGTGTTATGAATTATCAAAACGATCAGTTTAATATCGGGTTTTTTGATACAGGCTTGCTCTTAGGAAAAAGTTTTTTTTTTTTTTTTTTTTTTTTTTTTGAGAATAAAAGAAAAATAAGTTGTTAGGAAAAAGTTTTTTTCATAATTTTTTCTTTTATATTTTTTAACTAAAGAGTAATTTAATTTTAGAATCATTTAGTAATTATAACACAATAACTCTTTTCCTCTCTCTCTTATAAGTGCTTCTCTAAAAATTTTGTGGATAATTTTTAATTGTACTCATAAAAAGGGGAAATTAATGAAATTAATTTTCTCGTAAATTAAATTTGTTGAAATAAATGTTTTGTTAATAACATATTTTATTTCTTTAATTTTTAAATAATTATCTGAAAACATATCCTTTATATATCTGATACATTTAATAAAATTTAATGAAAGTTATAACAACGAGAGAGTATTAGGTAGAATATTTTGTCAAATTATGTAATTAGCACCATTCAAAACCATCATATTACATCCATTTACTCTTCAAATAATATTAAATCTGTTTTATGAACAGTGTAACATATATTTGTATGTACTTTATTCATTATTGCATTCTAAATCCCTTTTAACTTGTCCAATTGAACCCGACGCTATGAGATATTTTGAATATTGATAAAAAAGTTATTTCCAAAGCAGATTTGTTATTTCCTTGAAAAGATGCACTTTAAAAAATTGAAAATATCTACAAAAATATCCTATGACTTCCTCAAATAAAAGCTAAAAACTGCTTTTAATGTGATACTGCGTTGTCTGAACAGCATTGCAAGAAACGGGCTTTTGGTTTCTTTCCTTCGTAGGGGGCGTCAGCCAATCAGAGAATTGCTATTTCTAGTCGCCTGTCTTTTAGCGCTTTGGTTGGAATGGTGGTGGTGGTGGATTTCCAGTGGGATGAAATCTCAACTACAGGAGGAGTAGGTGACGTCACACTACTAGTTTACGGAGGCCTCTGGCTATATGAAGCGAATTTTCCTACTGGCTGCAAGCCCTGATTGGTGGAAAAGGACATCACGGGAAGGTGGCAATCTGGCTGGAATTTAACTCGGCCAAAATGTTTCTCAATGCCTCAATACTGCAACTTGTCAGAATATAATTTTTTTGGCGCTTTTATTCTGTTAGTGCATTTAATATTGATATTATGAAATGAATAGAGAAAGCATTGAAATGGAAACTTCACAAAATTCCTTCTGCTCCTAAATGATTTGATAATCCTCCCTTTATTTAGTTATTTTTTTTACTTCAACCTGTTCCAGAGAGATGGTTCTCTCACATATGTACGCTGAGGCATGTGCTAGTTCACAAAGTCCTTCCTTTCCACTCCCAGCCGGCAGTTCAACCAACCAACCATTCTGTTAGTGCAGTTAGGAAAAGGTAGCCGGAAAGGAACCTGTATGATCATTGTATGATCAAGTAGTTATTTAAGAATAAGTCATTAAGTCTTTTTAAAAAAGATCAAACTTATATGGGATTGCTTTCTTTAAACCTATTTAAATATAAAAACAAATTTTAAGACCAACAACAGGATCATGGCCAAACGGGGTTGGTCGAGTAATATATATATAGAATAGATAGATATATGCTGACAAATTTTATAGAATGAAACATTACACAAACATAAATAATCAAGTATTGTACACTAAATAACCTAAATTAAATACATACAAGTTTTGTAGCACAAAATATAAATTACTTACCTTGCCAATGTAATCCAATTATTGCCCTTTAACGATCACCCAGTACATATCTAACTGTTTCTTAAAACTCTTTACGCTAGGGGAATATACAACAATTGCTGGCAAATCATTCCAATAATTGATAATCCTATTGTAAAAATAGGTTTTTTGCCCTTCCCTTTTAAATTGAGATTTGAACAATTTGCACCTATTTCTTCGTGTCCTATTGTCAGTGACAAATTCTAAAACTCTATCTTCACCCTGTGCAATAAATTTACACATCTGAATCATATCCCCCTTTGCCCTTCTTTCCTGCAGTGTACACATGTTTAATTTTTTCAATCTATCCTCATATGTCATGCCCGCAGTACCATGAATTATTTTTGTTGCTCTGTATTGAACTTTTTCTAGCAAATCAATGTCCTTTATTTTAAAAAAAATTCCTTTTCCAAAACTTAACTGCATACTCAAGAGGCGGCTTAACCAAACCTCTATACAATGGTAAAATATTATCACTAGATCTAGATGAAACGCATTTTTTTAATATAATCTAACATAATATTTGCCTTGTCACTAGCTGCCCCACATTGTCGCCCCGTCTTAAAATCTCTGCTACAAAACAGCCCGCCCCCCCCCCCCTGATCAGGGACAAAAAGTTAGTATCATTTATTCTAATACCTTGTAAAGTGCAAGATACATTTTGATTTTGGTTCCCCCCCCTAGTAGCAATCAATGCATAGCGTTTCGTCGGCCAATGATCGGAATTCATAAAAGTCATCGGTGATTCTCCAGACTGATATATAAACACACACGTATTTCCTCGTCTGCCGATGACCCTAAACTCATCGGCAAAAGATATCTTCCCAACATCGGTGGTCGGTGGATTTCTGATCATCGTTTTTTTGATCGGCAAAATTTATCGGAACGACATCGACAGGCGATAAAAAACTTGTTTCTTTTTCTTGAGATTCCACTAAATTAGAGGCGATCCTTGAATGTATTTCAAATTAAAATCAAGTATACAATTTGCTAAACATTTCGCTTTGGCAATAAGTGAAAAATATTTTAAAAATAAGTGTACGAAAAATTTTAAATGTAAAAATATATTTTGAAAAAATGCAAACCACATAATTATATATTGCTTATCTAATACGTCAATAAAATCCATAAATAAAAGTTTTTATATAATAAAAAAAATATAGGAACAATTTTCTAAAATTAAAAATAAATTCTCCCATTTCAATTTCAATATAAAATAAAAAATATAGTGCTTGTTTTTAAATAGATTTCATTATAATTTGTTGAACTCAGTTTGGTCAGTTTTTTAAACATCTTTTAAGTAAAATAAAAATATGTTTATATGTTTCAAAAAGTTAATCAAATTGAATATAGTTTTTAAAAAAATATAAAAATTAAATATATTTTTTTAAATGTCAAAATTATTAAGTAAACTCTGAAATTGCAATCCAAAAAATATCATAAAATTTACACGTCAATTAGTTAAAATTTTACAAAATAGACTATTTATTATGTGTCTCGGTACTAGTTTTTTAATAAGTCACCAAATTTTGTTTTCCAGCCAAAATAGAAGCCACGGAAGAGATTATAAATTTTGCCACGAGACAAAAGCTTATACACATTTAGGGAAACAAATGTTAAGCACTATATTTAATATTAATTTAATTTGTAGGATTATACATAAGGTTATATATATTTACATAAGGTTACGTATAAGAATACAAAAACTAAATATGTTTTCATATGGGATATATATATATATTTTGCTATAATAAATAAATTAATATCATTTTCCTAAATTTATGGGAGATTTGCTATTTTCCGAAAATTCTCCATATATAAAAAAAAAATGTCAGTCAGTTTCCTTGCAAAGTCTGTATGATAGTAGAGTTTTGTACTACAATACAATTGCCATACCAAGACTCGCAAGTACCAACAGTCTAGTGGCCAAGTCAACGCGCTTCGGGGACGATCATCCTTGGTTCGAACCCAGGGTAAGTAATTTAGACAATTCTGGCGTGAATAATTTGGTGGTGTAATAACTTCGACTTGTACTCTTAACCCTTTAAATCCCATGGTGTCAGCGTTGTGGGTTTCACAAAACCCCGATGACTTTCCATCCATAAAAACTGGAAATGAACTCGCCCGACTCGTTCTCCTGTCTGCCACTCCTGGGATTGCTGTGGGGGGTCACTGTCGACCATTAAAAGATCATTACTATATGTATACAGCCTGCAATAGGGGTGTGCGTTGGGTCATTTGTTTGATATGTCAGAGAATTTAGTTGGCGTCTTATCAATGAAACAAACGCCACCGCTAAGTACATGACAAGATTCGCATAAAAGAAAAGTCCCTGACTATCTTACTCCATGTCCAAAGGGTGGGCAGTTTGACATTGAGTACTTTAAATCCATGTCTCCCCTCTACATGCCCCACAATAGACTATTGTTGAGGACCGTCACGCTTTAAACAACTAAGGCAGGGCAGTTCCCCTCACTTGGAAATATACGTTTACCCCTGCACCCGCCCGAAAGGCGGTTAGCTGGGAAATTCTCTACAAGGCGGTATAGGGCGGGTTGGGATTTAAAGTGTTAATATGTCACTGGAAATACTACAATATAATAATTACGCGCTCTGGGTATATATTTTTAGTTTTGCATTATTCTAACTTGTCGTTTTTAATATTCGATACTTACATCTTTATAATTATTTAACGTTTATTAATTGATATTTTCGACAAAATAACGACCATCGTTTCGATATTTTTTGAGAGCAAAATTTTCCTCGGATAGTGCTCGTATTTCCCCTTTTTCCCTCGGCCTTTCAACCAATTCTTGTCGGCTTCTCCTCGAATTCGATCAGTTTCCGGACATCAGCCAATGGCCGGCCACGGGGACAAAATGGATTAGTTGCCAAGGGAAAGATAAGTTTAGGGTGAGTTTCCTGTGAATCGCCAATCACCGGCGATTCACCTGGGGATGAAATTCAGATCACCGCCCGAGGTAAAATTGCTACTAGGTCCCATATGTAAAACCTGACATTTGCTAATATTAAATGACAGAACCCCATTTAATAGCCCAATCTAATATTCTATTCAAATCTAATTGAAATCGTACTATCTGCTCCACTGAATTAGCAAGTCCCATGATTTTTAAATCGTCTGCAAAAAAACTGACTTTACTTGAAAGACTTTCGCTAATATCCTTGAAATTTTTTTTAAACAGAAGTAGCCTCAAAACTGACCCCTGTGGCACCCCATTTTTAACTTCTCCAGACTGAGAGTATTTACCTTTGTTGCTTTCTTCCAATTAACCAATTTTCAATCCAACTTATAGCAGTGTCATGAGTTCCAATTATTTTTAACTTATGTAATGGTGCTTCATGTGGGACTTTATCGAATGCCTTCTGGAAATTAATATAGACTAGGTCGACCCAATTGCTTCCATTCAATTCCCTTGTAACCTCATCGTAAAAGTGTAAAAGATTAGTCACACAAGATTTTCCCTTTCTAAAGTCACTAGCAAGTCACTAGTCTCCAAATATTTCAAGATATAATTTTTTAGACTTGTCTCAAACATTTTACTGATCACAGATGTCAAACTGACTGGTCTGTACTTTCCTGTATCCCTTTTCATTCTCTTTTTAAACAGTAGAGTAATGTTAACTAACTTCCGTTCTAATGGTACTGTACCAGAACTATGAGATCATTCGAATATATACAACAACAAATCCCCTAACTCCTCAGCACACGCAGTAAGGACTTTTGAATAAATATTGTCAGGTCCAGGAGCTTTAAACGGTTTAGCACTTTTTAATTGATGAATAACTTTTTTCCTAGAAAATTTAAACTCCTGCAAATTCGAGCATGTATTAATCCTTCCCCATTAAATTCCCACCATTAAATTCTTCATTAACCCTTTAAATCCCATCATAGGCGTAACTAGAGTTGTTGAATGGGCCCTAATTTTCTACAATTTCATTAAGAAACGGAAGTTAATATCAATCAAATACATTCTTAATAAAAGAGGTAAACAGTTTTACATTAAGATGACATTCACTTTAGTTAAATTTTTAAAATTTTAAGATAATTAAATAGTAAGGACTAATTTTAGCACAAATATGTGTATTTAGCATGACACAATAGCATAAACTTAATTTTCTATAGTTTCTGTAGGAAAAGGCAAATGATATCAATCTAATACATTGACAGTCAAAAAGTAAATTTTTCTTACAGGAAGGTGAAATTCGCATTACCCTAGTAACAATTTTAATTCGGGCGGTGATCGGAATTCCATCCCCAGGTGAATCGCCGGTGATTGGCGATTCACCGGAAACTCACCCTAAACTTATCTTTCCCTTGGCCACTAATCCATTTTGTCCCCGTGGCCGGTCATTGGCCTATGTCCGGAAACTGATCGAATTCGAGGTGAAGCCGGCTTGGTCTGAAGGCCGAGGGAAAAGGATGAAATACGAGCACTATCCGAGGAAAATTTTGCTCTCAAGAAATATCGAAACGATGGTCGTTATTTTGTCGAAAATATCAATTAATAAACATTAAATAATAATAAAGATGTAAGTATCGAATATTAAAAACGACAAGTTAAAATAATGCAAAACTAAAATTTTACCCAGAGCGCGTAATTCTTATATTGTAGTATTTTCAGTGACATATTAAGAGTACAAATCGAAGTTACAAGCACCACCAAATTACTCACGCCAGAATTGTCTAAATTACTTACCCTGGGATCGAACCAAGGATGTTCATCTCCGAAGCGCGTTTACTTGGCCACTAGACTGATGGTACTATCGATTCTTGGTATAGCAATTGTATTGTAGTACAAAACTCTACTATCATACAGACTTTGCAAGGAAATTGACCGAATTTTTTTTATATATATATATATATATATGGGGAATTTTCAGAAAATAGCAAATCTTCCATAAATTTGGGAAAGTGATATTAATTTATTTATTATAGCAAAAAAATATATATATCCCATATGAAAACCTATTTAGTTTATGTATTCTTATACACATAATAAATAGTGTCGCCATCTATTTTGTAAAATTTTATGATATTTTTTAAATGCAATTTAAGAGTTTACTTAATAATTTTGAGATTTTAAAAAATATATTTAATTTTTAAATTTTTTTAAAAAGTATATTCAATTTGATTAACTTTTTGAAACATATAAACATATTTTTATTTTACTTAAAAGATGTTTAAAAAACGGACCAAAATGAGTTCAGCAAATTATAATGAAAACTATTTAAAAACAAGGACTATATTTTTATTTTATATTGAAATTGAAATGGAGAATTTATTTTTAATTTTAGAAAATTGTTCCTATATTTTTTTACTATATAAAAACTTTTATTTATGGATTTTATTGACGTATTAGATAAGCAACCCTAATAACCATGTGACGAGTATGTGACGAAAAGCGATATCGCATAGAGATCACGCGATGTCACGGCGATATCACACAGGGGTCACATAGTCGTCCAATGTCCGTTTTAGAGGGGGTTTTGCGACGTAACTTTGTGATATCGCTGCGATATCGCTTTTCGTCACATTGTGACATTGGGGACGAATTTGCGATTTTTGCGATATCGCATTGTGATCTGTATGTGATCTTAGTGATTTTGGCGACATCCGTGTGATTTATGTGATCTTCGCAACGAAAGCTTTGTCACTGCGATATCGCTTTGTGACCTAAATGTGATCTTAGTGATTTTGGCGACATCCGTGTGATTTATGCGATCTTCGCAACGAAAGCTTTGTCACTGCGATATCGCTTTGTGACCTAAATGTGATCTTAGTGATTTTGGCGACATCCATGTGATTTATGCGATTTTCGCAACGAAAGCTTTGTCGCTGCGATGTCACATTGTGATCTGTATGTGATCTTAGTGATTTTAGCGACATCCGTGTGATTTATGCGATCTTCGCAAAGAAAGCTTTGTCACTGCGATATCGCTTTGTGACCTAAATGTGATCTTAGTGATTTTGGCGACATCCGTGTGATTTATGCGATCTTCGCAACGAAAGCTTTGTAGCTGCGATATCGCTTTGTGACCTAAATGTGATCTTAGGGATTTTGGCGACATCCGTGTGATTTATGCGATCTTCGCAACGAAAGCTTTGTCACTGCGATATCGCTTTGTGACCTAAATGTGATCTTAGTGATTTTGGCGACATCCGTGTGATTTATGCGATCTTCGCAACGAAAGCTTTGTAGCTGCGATATCGCTTTGTGACCTAAATGTGATCTTAGTGATTTTGGCGACATCCGTGTGATTTATGCGATCTTCGCAACGAAAGCTTTGTCACTGCGATGTCACATTGTGATCTGTATGTGATCTTAGTGATTTTGGCGACATCCGTGTGATTTATGTGATCTTCGCAACGAAAGCTTTGTCACTGCGATATCGCTTTGTGACCTAAATGTGATCTTAGTGATTTTGGCGACATCCGTGTGATTTATGCGATCTTCGCGACGAAAGCTTTGTCACTGCGATATCGCTTTGTGACCTAAATGTGATCTTAGTGATTTTGGCGACATCCGTGTGATTTATGCGATCTTCGCAACGAAAGCTTTGTCACTGCGATATCGCTTTGTGACCTATATGTGATCTTAGTGATTTTGGCGACATCCATGTGATTTATGCGATTTTCGCAACGAAAGCTTTGTCGCTGCGATATCGCTTTGTGACCTAAATGTGATCTTAGTGATTTTGGCGACATCCGTGTGATTTATGCGATTTTCGCAACGAAAGCTTTGTCACTGCGATGTCACATTGTGATCTGTATGTGATCTTAGTGATTTTGGCGACATCAGTGTGATTTATGCGATTTTCGCAACGAAAGCTTTGTCACTGCGATATCGCTTTGTGACCTAAATGTGATCTTAGTGATTTTGGCGACATCCGTGTGATTTATGCGATTTTCGCAAAGAAAGCTTTGTCGCTGCGATGTCACATTGTGATCTTAGTGATTTTGGCCGCATCTATGTGATTTTCACAACAAAAGCCTTGTTCCTGCAACATAATTATACAAAAAATTCACAATTAATTTTTTTTATCAACTACCTATATCTGTTTCAAGTACCTACTCTCACTATGAAGAGGCTCAGTATCTTTTCTTTACGTCAAATATTTTCTAATACTATGGTAATATAATTTATACTATCAAGGCCAGTCATTACTTTAATGACTGGCCTTAATGGTATAATCATAGTGTTAGAAAATATTTGAATATTTTCTATAAGTATGAACTTTTCTAAACTTAATATACATGAACTTAATGGTATAATAAATTAAAGAATCATAGCATTAGAAAATATTTGTTCGTCTTCAACAAGACTTTGGGAAGTAAAAACTAGTCTCCTATATTAAAAACCAATGAAACAGTTAACTACCTAATTAGCCTTTAACCAAGAGAATTTATCCATTCCAATAGATTTCTCAGCTAAATATATACCTTAAAAATAAGACAAAACATGACTAAATCTATTAAAGCACAATGTAATGTATCTCATGCATCTCAATTTTTCTTTTAAACTGATTACAATGTTGTTTTGCCATTTTGTGCAAATCTTCCCCTTTATAAGTTTAGCATAGAAGAAAAATATAAATGGAAATATGCAATTAAAATGGAAATATGCAATTAAAATAAGAGTAAAAACATAAGAAAAACATAAGAAGGTAATAAGTTTATTTTATTGAACACAAAGCAAACATATTCTTTGTTACACTAAATATTGCAGAATGTTTTTTCTTTTCGGCAAGGTATCTGTCAATCTGACTGTCAGGAATTATGCCACTTCCTTCAATGTAGTATTCTTTCTCCATGTTTCAGAGCATTAGGTGTAGGCTTTGGACCTAGAAAATTAAAAATAGGTTATTCTTAAATTTCAGTTTAAAATACACCATTTTTAAAATTGCCACTCACAATGCAATTTTAAAAATCTAATGCAATTATAGCACAGAATGCTAGTTCATAAAAATAAAAACAGAAATTCTGTGCCAACTTTAAATATTCGTAACAAGGTTATAATAGTAATTAAAATGTGTAATGCCAACATAAATAATTGATAATTATACTCAATTCTGATATTGTTACAAGTGATTATTTACAGCTTTCATCACTGTAATCCATTAATTACTAACAAATTTATTTGGAATAGTATGACTTACTACTTTCTGATTTTTTTTTCTTTTAAATCCTTTTTACCTTACCTTTGCAAAACTAAAACTGATAATGGTATACCAATTAAAAAGCTAACACACCTCTGCGTCCAACAAATAGTTTATTTACAATTGCACATATTGCTATCTGTTTGACAATTTTTATTTTTTTTGGTTTTTAATGAATATGCAGTAGGAAATATGTTAACTCGAGCTGGAAATGATCCTCTTTTCACCTGTGAGACTTAAAAGTACAAAAAAAATTAAAAAAATATGGTTTTAAAACAGTTTTTAATTTTAAACATTTCCCTCCATTATTTCTTAAAAAATATAACTTATATATTAAAAAAGTTCCATTGAACTGAATAATGGATTCACAAGATACAACTTATCACTACACGACCAGATATCCGAGCCATGCCAAGTTCTGCCTTTCGAATCAAGGTTCAATACATCTCTTAGTAAAAGAATACAATACCTAATGCTGATATTTATGTCTATCTATGACTCACTCTGATAACAGAGGTTTTATCAGACTAGTACTTCCTAATTAGTGACAAAAAATATTTGTCCATTTTTAATTATTGCTAAAAAAATTGACTTGTTACTGAAAGTTGTTACGTCCAACAACCATTTGGGACCTCTAATTCCCCAAAATTGATATTTGAGAACACTATTATTAAAAGCAATAAATTTGGCAACAGTAAGTGATTTTAAAATAATAAGGTAATTTGAGGGGCTTCAAACGACTGTTCGAAGAAGATGCTTGCTATACCTTTTGTTACTTTTAGAGTTTTGCAACAAAAGATAAAATAAAAAATTATAGCGTGCTTTTATTTTACTATCTAATTGTCTATCATTAGGAATTTTATACAAAAACTAGTTATATCACAGAATAACTAGACAACTGTTATAACTAATTATTTCACAATTTAACCTCTATGATATGTTGTTTCAAACTTTGCAAGTAAGTAGGGCGATAAACTTTAAAGTAAGTACTCCAGTCTTTATATAGAAAAACTAATTTCACTTTCATACATAGACAATAACACACGCATAACATATATGGTCAATTAGAGAATTCAGAAGCTAAAAAAAAAAAAAAAAAAAAAAAACATCCTCAGGCTTAACTTTTTCCTTAGTGGCATTATTGTATTTCTTCTAAATCAATTACATTTCATAGAAGATATATCTGAAGACTACAATTTCTTGAAATTTGAAAGAAATTAATGCTGTTATGTTCAATTAGTATTGCAAAATGTTGACAGCAGCCATACTTCACCATGGATTCTTGCTTCATGGATTACGTAAATATTTTGAGGTATATATATATATATATATATATATATATATATATATATATATATACAAACAAAATAAAATGAAAAACGGCAGAAATTTGGAATTGTACCATGGGGCAACTTTTTAACCTATTAGCATATGTACTGGTAATTTGTTGTATTTCTATAGCTTTGATGTTTTTGATTTTACATTTGTAATTTCATTTTTTTCCTTTTGTTATGTATATATATACATACATATATCTATATGCATATATATACATACCTATATATATACATACACACATATATAATATATACATATACACATATATATATACATATATAGTAATTTCAAAACTATAAAGAATTTAAATTGACATATTTTTAGTTAAAAATTAATATTGTGCATGGATAGTCAATGGAATTGAAGCTTATGACTCAAATATATTTGAACCATAAGTAATTTTTATGCACACTTTTCCTGCGCAAAAATTATAAAATGAGTAAAACTACATGAACAATAATGGCATTTTTCATTTAAAAAATTTTAGCCAGAAAACTAGTTTTGCTATCAAAAGAGTAATTTACCTGTTGACTATCATAATCGTCTTCAGCTCTACGTCATTGACCAGGAAAGTCTTGCTTCACCCATCTGGTTTAGCAGGCTCTTGTTCCATGTCAGATCAGTGTTGGTTTGTCTTCTCCATGAACCATCAACTAAATTCTCCCCAAAGGTGCTTTTGAGAAACTTTCTTTCAAATATGGCAAGGACCTATTGACTACAAAATAGTAAAAATTAGTTGACTGACTTTTTGGATAACAGATCATTTATATGATAAAATGTTGTACCAGCGTCATAACAGCCGTATGAAACCAGGAAAGAATGCTATTAAACACAAAACTATAGATATTTTATATCTCAGGTTTTACAAATAACCTTACTTAAGAGTAATATTACACTTAAGTAGGTCTGATCCTAAAGCTTAGAAAAAGTCATACACTTTGAATTGATGATCATTAACACAAGATGAAACATTTTGAATAGTGAATTTTCATCTTCGGTCATTACAGCTTCACATGTAGCTCGGATAACCAGCAAGGCACTCTTACCAAAATATGATGATTGCTAAGATAAATTCAAAAAGGAAATAAGATATATGTTTGAATTAAACTAGAGATGATGTCTTGACTAAGCTGCAGTACGCTTATCGGATAACAGAAGAAGAGGTAAAATTATGCCTTGTTTAATAGCACACAAGACATAATAATGTACAACCTCAAAAAACAATTACCATATTTTTTATGGCATCACAATGTAAAAAAACAAAAACAAGCTATTTCAATATGTTTATATATTCAATTATATTTAAATGCTTAAGTTTATGTTCTGTGCTTGGTCACCAGATTTATTTGATTGTAGACACATACCGTGGGTATGTGTCTACAGTCTCAGTACGGAAGCCAAAGTTACAAATAAATTAACATAATTTCTACTCTTTTGCTTCATATCTTCAATAACTATTGAAATTATGTTTAATTTGGTTCTTTAAAATAAGTTTAAAATAAATGTCAGTTTTTACAAAACGCAGCAAGTATTTAAATTGAAATACTTTGGAGATATTGCTTAAGTCGCACATGGGTTAAAAATTTATAAAAATATTGAAGGGACATCTCAAACGGTGAGAAATATTATAAAAATAGCGGGTCTGAATGAACTTTCAGCCCGTAAGAATCCTTAAATAAGTACCTGTAACAGAAAAAAGCGCCTTGAGTTTGCAAAAAAAGCATGCAAGTTATCAGTTATCTTTTTGTGAATCAGTTCTTTTTAATGATGAATTAAAATTTAATATCCAAGGGTCAGATAATCGAGTTATGGTCTGGATAAAACCAAATCAACAAATGTTAATTTAGAATTTATGTGGAACTGTCAAACACAGTGGAGGAGGCATTATGGTGTGGTGGTGTATATGGGCTGCTGGTGTCAGCAATGTATATTTTGTAGAAGGAAGTAGGGATTGGTAAGTGTATCTTGAAATTTAAACACAAAATCTTGTAACAAATGCACAAAAATTGTCTCTTGAGAATTCTTTTCAATGTTTTTTTGTCAATTTTTAAGCCATGTGCGACTTGAGGTGCACTTATTTGCGGATTATCTTGAACCTTATTATAGGATATTTCTTTTAAGCAAGCTTTTTAGCTTTGAAGATCTTCCGGATCGATCTCTATCCTCAAAAGTTTGAAGCTCATGGTGTCTTTTAATAATATATTGTACTATAGGCTTCAATATATAAAAGATTTCCCCAATTTTTTTTATAGATAATCCATAATTTCATAACTGAATCGCCAACTGACAACTAGTTTTCGAAACTCCATTTTAAGACGATCAGCTACGAGGTAAAATTAAACAATTGCTGCTATCATGTCTTCAAGGCACTTGCGTACACTTCATATTTTAAAAATTTACTGCAAATCTGTTGTGGAAGACTTCAGAATTAATTTTCATATTGCATACTGAAACATTTTTTGTATGGCAGTTAGCAACATTTCCTAAATATTTCAATTTAAATACTTGCTGCATTTTGTAAAAACAGGCATTTACTATAAAATTATTTTAAAGAATCAAATGAAACATATTTCAGTAGTTACTGGTGATATGAAGCAAAAGATTAGAAATTATGCTAATTTATTTGCAACTTTGACTTCCGTATGGAGACTTTTTTTTTATACCTACTGTATGTTAGTCCATTACTATGATTTTGTTTGTCCATTACCACTTACTCTTTCATTCTATACATCATTTATTTATTTTACATTATATAATTCACGGACTTTTAAAATTTTTGAATGAACAAAAGAACTATGTTCTTTTTCAGTTAGTCCGTTACCTTGACTTTATAACCAAATTGTGCACTCTAATTAAATGGCAACAAATTCTAATACCCAGAATAAGAATCATGTACCCTTCAAATATTTATATAAGTGCCATTTTCTGTCAAAATTAAAAATCTTTCCTTAGTGGGTTTGTATTTGTGTTAAAATAACACTAGAATGTTAGTCCGTTATCATGGAATTGCCCTATATATATGGCGTCACTTACTTGGTAAATCACAATTGGCCCGTGAATATTTCCTTCGTCAATGTTTACCTTTTCGACGATAAACACTGCTTTAATTTGAATTATGATTCAGCAACTATAACCTTCTTTCAACTAAATTTATTTTTAAAATTGTGTTAATAACATTTGACGATGGCTTCGAATAGAAGTTATGTGTTCAAAAGACAACTTAAAGGCAAAACCATTAAACATCATTGTTAAAACAATTCTCAGGAATGTACTTTACAATAATATTAATATTCATGTTACTAGAGTTTCCTGTCAAAAATCTTAATCATAAATTTGTATATATAATTACTTTATTTGACCTTGAATAATTTTATTTCAGTTTTTACACATAACTTACATAAAATTAGTACATATATTGGGTTTGCATATAAAATATTAAGACATTTTTTCGAGGGGTAATATATTCTAACAATATTATAAGGTGAACCTACCAGTAATTGACCATTTAGTGCAAGTTTCTACACATTTAATTTTTTTTCTTAAAAAAATTATTAACGGAATGTTATGAAAACTTCCCAAAATATAAATTGATTAATGAAGCTCAATAATAAATTAACATGGTGTTCCAGTCCTTTTTACAATTTAAAATATCATCAGAATTTCTTACCAAAAGCAATTTTGCCAGTAATTGACCAAGTAGACATTAGTAATTGACCACAGCCATGCTAGTAATTGACCACTTCCTTTTCCAGAAAAAAACCAAAAGTTAATTGTTAAATTCTGTTATAAAATGCTCTAATATTCATAAATTAACTATTAAATGAATTAAAAAAAGAAAGTAAAAAGAAATATAATCAATTTTAATCCACGAAAATAAGGGAACATCAGTGTAAAATATAGTATGAGGGTTTTCAAAGTTAGTTATACTGGTAGATAATTATGCATATTTTATTCAAAAAATTAAAAGAAAATAAAAATAATATAGAAAAGACTATCCAATCCTATACTTTCAATTCTGAATAAATTTAGATGAAAAGAATCAAATGTAGAGGATATTATTTCTTGAATAATTTCAAAATCATCCGTTTTTCAAATGGAAATCATTTTCTTGCATTGGCATTTATCCAATTACATAGAAGAGTTTCTCCAGCGTAACAAGTTGTTTTCTCGCCAACGTCGAACAAGGTAATTTTGATTGCAAAATAAAAAAAAGAAAAAGAGCATTGAGCAGAACTTTTTGTGTTTATGGCCTTTTCGAAACATTTAGAATTGAATAAAAAAATTTAAAATGCGGGAATCGTCCATTGGACATACAACAACTGCAAAAATTAAGGACTTTTAAGGACATATAAGCATTTTTAAGGCCTTGAGAAAAAGTTCAAAAATATTAAGCACTTTTAATGACCTTGTTGTAGAATTGTGAAGTTCTTTTGTCCTCAGAGTTATGTTTAATTAATATTCATTTTCCAGATACCTACAGAAAATACTTAGGCCAGTAGAAGATTATTATATACATAAACAGAATGTTTCAGCTTCTAGTTAAGCAAGTTTCAATATTGTCATGGCAAATAAAGAATACAATAACAGCAAACCAGGATAATGATGCTTGTTATATTATTTTAATTACAACTTGAATAAATAAGTTTAATTGACGCTTATTGACGAGTGTGATTGCTCACGTCAAATAATTTACCGAGTTAGAAAAAGTATTTTCCCACGTGTTGCATACAATATATTTTATAATTACGCGCAAGAAATATTTTCAATCCGTATATTTATTAATGTTGGCAACTCCAGTCAATGAATTTCTTCTAAAAATGTGTCATTTCAATGCAATGTCAAGACTATATAATATTTGAGCACGAGGCGTGCAAGAAAATACTTTTTTTTCACTGGTCTCATGTATTGCTTTCAACAAAAATTTAATTTTCTAAAAACAATTTATAAAAAGTTATTATAATAGCAATTTGAAGTTAAATAATAAAAAATATGAATAAATTACCTTACCCAATTCGAAAATGCATAACATATAACATTCAACCCAATGTGTTTGGGTAGTGAACCAGAATATTGCCATTACATTTATTTAAAAGTAAGATAATTTATATTCTGACGTCATATATAGTTGCTTGGAAGACAGATTAATAAAATAAACGTTTTTGATTGGTTTAAAATTCGAATATGTTTTAAAGCTGTATTTTTCATTAGTTGTTTTGAATACATTGGAATTACCAGATGCTTCTAAAGATTTTCTTTTATCATGGAATGAAAAATTTTACTTCTTAATTAATTTACAAATATATGATTTTACGCGCATTCCATTTCTTTTTTTCTTTCTTTTTTTCAATTATGTGTTGTATATTTTCTTTATTGAAATGCTGAGTTATATAACAAATTGTAAAACTCGTTTCAATGGAATGCATTCACGTTCATTATTAAACGTAAATATATAATTTCGGAAATTTGCAAGTAGAACATAAGCTCACACAATGAATTTATTTTCTGAATACAGCACGATATTCTTTTAAATACTGTAGAGCAGCATAACCTCTAACTTTTAGAGACGAGCGGTATGAGTTATGTTGAAGTTTTTTGTGGACCGCAGATTTTTACCGAATATGCCAATACATATTACTTTTACTGTGTATGTTCAAGATCACAAATGTAATTATTGGTATAGAATAGATCCAACAATAAAAATATTTTTGAAAAACGGAAAAAATAATGAACTTTTTACTATCTCGAAAAATAGTTATTTATGCAACTATACTTGGGAATATAATACTTTTTCAATCGAGGTAAAATGCTTGTTAGCGCAAATCAAATAATTTAAAGAGTTTGAAAAAGTATTTTCCCACGTGTTGCATACACTATTTTTTGTAATTACGAGCAAAAAATATTTTTAATACATATATTTGTTAATGCTGGCAACTCCAGTCAATGAATTTCTTCTGAAAATATATTTTTCAATACCCAAACCTATATAATATTTGAGCACTAGGCTTGCGAGAGAGTATTTTTTCACATTAGTGCGAAAAAGTGCTACTTTCGCCACGATTTTTTATTCAAAATTATTATAAAAAGTTTTATTTTTTGCACGTTGTTATAAAAGTAATTGATATTTGATTTTTTTTTAATAATTAAAAAAATATTTTCGTTATACTACCTTAAATTAAAATCTAAAATATAAGTGAATCTTTTATTAAAACCTTGCTTGTGTGTCTTCATGTGACTTGGCATAACATTGAATAAATATATTAAAATTATACCTTCTTATATTCTGCTGATTTTGTCGATATCATCAGTTGTGAGATATCAATTGTAAGTCAATATCAATTTCTCTCAGGCTCTCAAGAGAAAAAAAAAATACTATTTGTCAGACTTGCTACTACGGGCAGCGTAGTGAAGAACACTGTTCTTAATAGTTAACACATACCATTTTGGAAAAATTAATATTAGGTAAAATAAAGTTCATTTCTCGAAATCTGAAATTAAAGTTCAAAGATTGAGAAAGCAGAGATGGTTCTTTAGTGAGATTATCGAGTGATCAAAATTGAAATAAGCCAAATTAAAAAAAAAGAAATCTGCCACTCATTTTGAAAAATGCATTTCTCGAGTTATACATTAAAAAAATGGTACATTAATACATTTCATTTCTTAAACTAAATTCATTTGCTGAAAACAAATCATGGAAGTATTTGTTAAAATTTAAGCTGACTTATGATGGATTTTAGTTGATTTAAATTTCCTCAAGTAGCAAATATTCTATATCCAAATGAATATACATGTTTGCAAATAATGTTTCTCATATTCAAGTAAATTTTGCGTTCAGTTTTCATTAGCATCATATGTCCGGAAAACGCTCAAATCTAAATATGTTATTTAAATAAATCTGGCTTGTTTAATTGCATACGAAGTGGGGAAGGGGTTTATAATAGAAATTCCAGTATCCGTTACATCCAGAATATTTTTTAAAAAGTCAGTAATTCAAGTAATAATTCAGGCAGTCAGTAATACAGAATTCTAAAATCCAGAAGAAATGTACACATATTGTATCGTTTATTGCATTAAATATATATTAGTTTTCGAAATACAATGTAATTTGTTTGTCTGGAATCCATGTAAATCTATTACTTATTCTTATTATAATTATAGTCTAAAATAAAGAAACGTAACTTTGTAATCGAAATTACATCTTCCACAGCAACCGGGAAACAGGGGCGTGGAGCATCGCACAACTTTTAATATTACACTATAATACTAACATGTATTTGTGTTTTATATTTTCTTCATTCGCTTAGAAAAAATGGCCAGATTGGCGATAAATATTATATGAGTCGTTAAAAAAAAAAAAAAAAACCTTTGCCAAAATAGTGTTTTCGATGATATACTTTTCGATAATTCTTATATTATTCTTTCTTTTAAGAGAAACTGAGGAGAGGAGAAAAACGATCGTTGATGGAGAACTCTGTGTTGAATTTCCCCCCCTTTTTTTCCCTTCCTTCAACTTTTTATGCCATTTAAGCATTTTTACGTGAATTTCGGAGGTGGGGATGTTTAGAACACCTTAAGAGGCATCACCACAGTGATTTTGATTAAAATCGTAAGAGCCGTTTTTTAGAAATCATTGAAAAACCTGAAAACTACCTTATGCGCATGCCGGGTTTGACGAAAACCTTAATGGTAGGTCCCTTGGCCCCTACCAATCCTCACATCAAATTTGAACATCGTCGGTCAATTTGTTCGGGAGTTATGCTGACCATAAACAAACAGACCGAATTTTTTTTATATCACATTTTTGAAATCAGGATGTTCCAAAACGTGGAGAAATGTAGAGTCGTTTTTCTGAGTCGTAAGTCATCGAGTTAAACTTAACTCGTTACTGAAATTATAAAAGGAAATAATGTTCGCTTAAAAATCCAGTTAAAGTATTTTATATGTCAATATGTATTTTTCATTGTTCTCCTAAGTTAATTAACTCTTTTTAGAAATGCCGACCAAACGGTATAGTGGTTAGCGTGCTAGCTTCTAGACCACGAGGTTGCGGGTTCGAGTCCCGTGTAGGCATGGGTGTTTGTAAATGTATGTTGGCTTGTCTAATGACGAAAGTTTCGGCGCATTATAGCCCTCGTGTTGCTGACGGCGCCAGATAATCTGAATACAACCAACCAACTTTTTAGAAATAATAATCGTACGGTTAAAGTTGTATTATTTTTATATTTATCTACAATTTTCAACATCATTTCCAAATTGGTTGGTGCCTATCTGATGGCTGTGTGGTTTGCTCTCTGGTCACGCATGCCAAAAGGTGCCGTGTTCGAATCCTGGGTTAAGCATGGATGTTCGTTGTGGTTCGTAATCCACGTTAAGCTGTAGGTCCCGGCCTAATTAGCCATCATTGTGCATAAAAATAGGTCGTTGAGCATATAAGCCAACTAACCAGTTGGGTTGCATTTCTTCTATTTGTACCCCCCCCCCCCCGTTTCCTTTATAGAACAAATTTAAATTGAAAATAAATCATTATTTGCAGTTATTTATTATTCATTTCGTTAAATTTTAAATGACAAGCGTTAGCCAATAACCACAGAATATCAAAGAAGAATTTTCAATATTATTTGGAAAGTCAGTCCAATTAATAGATAAAAATGGAAAGGAAAAAAGTCGAATCTAATAAATCATGTAAGAAAATAGAAAATCAGATTCAGTCGAGATCGAAGCAAGAGAAAGGCAACTGCGCTTTTCACTCCCCCCCCCCCCCTCTCCCCTCTTCCCCTTCGAAGACGCGACCAGTATTTTAACAAACTGAACAGGTGTACAACATTACTCTCCCTTAGTTCTTTGTTCCGTTCCGCGAATTTTGCAAGCGAGACAAAGAAAGTAGGGAGCGAGTGGGCTGGAGACCAGATACCAAACTGACCTAAAGGGATATGAGCTAAAGTGACCCCTTATAACCATTCATCACCCCGAGGGTAAATAAAGATGGTAAGAAACCGCGGGCTGTAAACGAATACTGCTTAGTAGGGGGTAATTTGAATTGATCTCGTGTTGCGTCGCCTGCTGGTGTAGACGGAATCACAAAATAAATTTGTTGCATCTATAATTTTTTGTTTCAGTTTAATAATTTTATTGTTTAGATTGGTCAATGATAGTGCAATCAATTTCAAAAGTGAATGTTTTGCTAAATGTCTAGAATTCCGTAGCGATATGCATTTCATTTCCATGTTCTATACGTTGTTACCAGTAATTTATAAAATCCGACATTCTATAGCAACGGTTCGCAATCTCTTAGGTTGTGCGGACCACCTATTTTGTAAGAAAAACTTTGCGACTCACTAAATAATACAATACGTGCGTACATCAGTAATTAGTAAAATTTTAGAATTAAAGGATTAAAAAATAGTTCTTTTTATAAATTGTAATGCAATTAATGCAGTTTTGGTAATAACTGGATATTTTTGCCAAACATTTATCCAAAACGAGATCAATGGTGTCGATAATTCAATTAACGAGTCTTCACTTGAAGATATTTTCTATATTTTAGTTAATCTTCTTGAAACAGAATTCACTCGTTAAACCGTCGAAGAATAGAATCGAATAATTGGATTGTTACTAATCATCGAGTGACTCGATTATTCCTATCTCTACCCTTGAAGCTCCTGTAATATTTATCTTGGATTATTAGACTCTTGATTAGCTTCCACGGGCCAGTACCACACTACTCGCGGCCCACAGGAGGGTCGCCGGCCTATAGGTTGGGAACCGTTGTTTTATAGAACACATAGGCATTTTAAATCATGCCGAAAACGGGTCGATTTAGAAATCGGTTTATCGGACTTTTTTGTTTTTTATATTTTAAAATGCACAATGCTTTTTTTTTTCTGAAAGGATTTTAAGTTATGAAAATGATTTAAATTTTTTTATAAAGTTCACATTATTACCGACTGGAAGGATAAAATATAACATACGTATTGCAACTAAAAATTCCATGCTGAATTTTTTTAAAGGTTCGGTTTGCGAAGATTTTAATTTTACGTTTCTTTATAGTTTAAAATGTCGCTATAATGAAATTTGGCAAAAAAAAAAAAAAAAAACGTCGACTTTAAATTAACCAAAAAATTCAGTTATTCTAATTTCCCGATGATCGGGATTTACTGCAAGAATAATATGTTGAGAAGAAATATTTTATGAAAAATAAAAGTGGTGCTCATTACCTGCCTTTAAAATAGGCTATATGAATGAAAAAAGGGTATATAATATATACACTAACTTAGAAGCGTTGCGAAAATTGCCAAAATCATTAAGATCACATACTGATCACAATGTGATATCGCCGCGACAAGACTTTCGTTGCGAAAATCGCATTTCATTCTAAAATTATTTTGGGATATCACTGGATGTCGCTGCGATATCACAAAGTAACATCGCAACTTCGTCACATTGTGATGTCGCAGCGATATCACATGGAAGTCGAAAGTGACGTGAACTTTTGCGACATCGCTGCGATATCCCATGCAAGTCACATTGTGACCGTGATCTTTGCGACGAAAAACTTCGTTGCAGTGACGTAACTGTGACAAAGATGGTTAGTAGGGAATATACAATTATGTGGTTTGCATTTTTTCAAAATATATATTTACTTTTAAAAATTTTCGTACACTTATTTTAAAAATATTTTTCACTTATTGCCAAAGCGAAATGTTTAGCAAATTGTATACTTGATTTAAATTTGAAATACATTCAAGGATCGCCTCTAATTCAGTGGAATTGCAAGAAAAAGAAACATAAGTTTTTTATCGCCTGTCCCCGATGTCGTGCCGATATCTTTTGCGGATCAAAAAACGATGATCAGAAATTCCACCGGCCACCGATGTTGGGAAGATATCTTTTGCCGATGAGTTTAGGGTCATCGTCAGACGAGGAAATACGGGTGTGTTTATATATCAGTCTTGGGAATCGCCGATGACTTTGATGAATTCCGATCATTGGCCGACGAAACGCCATGCAGTGATTGCTACTAGGGTAGTTACAAATAAGTACCTTTGTTAAAGTTTTACTATAATTATATACAATGAATAAATATATATACAGGGGCTAATTTTTGAACAATTTCAAATGTTTGACATAAAATACCATTAATGACCATTAAACAATTAAAAAAGCTTACGAACTTAAACTGTTATAATATCAAAAGGAAAAGTTAATTGTATGAAAAAAATACAAAGCAAAGTAACATATTCAAAGTAAGAAAACATTAAATCCAAACAACAAAAAAGGAGGAACCTATACAAATCTAACACATTCATACCTAAATGTGTCTAATAAATTTAAAAATGAGAAAATTTTAATACCATCCCTCTAAATTAAGTTAATATTGTTTTCGTTATGATAGGGACCAAAACAGGAAACGCCTAAACAAATTTTACATGCTTTGCAAATATATGAGCTTTGCACTTAATAATTTCCAGCAGTACGACTTTTTAATCTACTATTACGTTTACAGACACTTTTTCTACCTTATACTTTATTTCGTTCATGGTGGGAGCTAGATGTAAGAGAAACTGATGGACTTTTTGTATACAAGTTGTTGTGTATGATGGCCGTGGATATATCATTTATTATTTCTAGATTAAAATGTAATTGAGATTTGTAACATTTGTTATGGGGTCTATTTGTTAAGGAAAACACAATGAATGCATTATTTAAAGATGCGTCAAATAAAAAGCTAAATAAATACCTTCACCATTTGCGAGATTTTTTCGTACTACTGTAATATTTTCTCTTTTGATCTGCTTGATCCACTCCCCCCATGTACTTATTATATTTTACAATCATTGCGGGACATGAGACTGGATTCGTTTCTGCTCCTTACTTCGTGTTACTTCCAATGTTTCTGCTTTTGAAATTGTAGACAATACGAATAACTGTTTCTTATCGCACCATGCACTGCAAAGAAGATTTGGATGTTCGACACATTGAGACTCTTGAGACTCTTCAAGGCGGGTGGTAAGTACTTTCGTCTAATTTTGACAGTTCCACATGCCCTATGACCACCCTTACGGAAACCAGCAAACCCCGTTTTGCTGGTTTCAAGACCATATACTGAACTATACCCAGCCTTCCCTTATATTTTACAAGGACTTCGTCTATGGAAAGTTCCTCATATGGCGTAAAATGCTTTAGAAAGCATTCTTTAATGTCGTCGATGATCGGCTGTACTTTTTGAGAGAAGTTAAAATTCTCATCTCCTTTTCCTACCTCTGTCTCTCTGTCGGACTCATGAAAATACTGCAGAATTTTTTTAAATCGGTTTCAACTCATTATAGACTTCACAATACTGTTTCCAAGCACAGGATTTGTTGACCAATAGTCTTTGATACTTGGCCGACGAACAATTTCAAAACCCATAGTGATGTATAAAATCCCCAAATCTCCATTATGTTTTCAATGGGTCTCCAATGAGCATCAGATTTTTTCTTTTCTTCTTGTCTGAATTTGGCATATTTGTTCGTATTCATCATTATCAATTCACACAAGTGATCCGAAAAATGTAATTTAAAATAGTACAATGAAGAAGATTCAAATGGTAGATTGTGGACTGGTCCTGGTACTTCTTCAAAACATTTCCAAACTTCAATTATAAGTTCGTTTTTCACTTTATCAGTCCAAAAAAGAAGCGAACAGTCTTCGTCGTTCTCGTCTGGCGATTCTTCATCAGAAGAAGATTCTATAGGAACTGCACCTTGCAAATCCATTTCGGCCTGATCTGGTGTTTCATCTTCCATTTCATCGTCCGACAGGTCAAGATCATTTTCTCCACTGCTGATAGTAAGTAGCAAATGTTCAATTTCTTCCATTGTCAGGTATCGTCGTTTTGGAGCCATACTTTCATGCAATTTCGCAAATGAAATTTATTCATAAAACTCAATCAAAATGATAGAATTTTGCGATTTCTATCACAGTAGCTGTAGTGTATTCAAAATTGAAAAGGAGCAAAGAAGCAATGACAAATGTCAGTAAAATTCTATGAGTGAAATGATGTGGTACGAGTCGTCACGTATTTATATGGTTCCAGTTTCCCTGTAAAAATACAAGAGTTTTGCTAAGTACAAAAGTTGTAGAATGCTTATCTAATATGCCGTCAAATGTACCAAAAGTTCTTTCGGATGACAATTTTATAAATGATCCACGGCGAATAGTTTCTACAACCTGCAATAGGGTTGTGCGTTGGGTCATCTGCTTGATATGTCGGAGAATTTTGTTGGCATCTTATCAATGAAAGAAACGCCACCGCTAAGTACATGACAAGATTCGCATACAAGAAAAATCCCTGACTCCGTGTCCAAAAGGTGGGGCAGTTTGACATTGAGTACTTTAAACCCATGTCTCCTCTCTACATGCCCCACAATAGCCTATTGTTGAGGACCTTCACGCTTCAAATAACTACTGCTGGGAGGATTCACCACACTTTGCATTATTCGCATACCCCCTGGACCCGACCAAAAGGCGACTGACTGGGAATTTTGTTCTACAAGGCGATTTAGGGCGGCTTGGGATTTAAAGTGTTAAAGACACTAATGAAAAACTCATTTAAAACGTTAGTTATCTCCTCATCGACATGCATTAAATTACTCTGGCTATCCTCAAGTGGCCCCAGATGAGTATTCATTCTTTTATTTCCACTGGCATATGTAAAAAATTCCTCTGGATTAGTATTGATGTTTCCTGCTAGCTTTTCTTCTATAGTTTCTATAGTTATTATTATTATTATTATTATTATTATTATTATTTTTTTTTTTTTTTGCTTTTTACCGATATATTTGCAGCTACGTCTTGAAATTTTATTATTTATTATTTTTGTCACGGGCCTATTTTGCTTTAGATTCTTAAAGCAATCAGTAAAATTGATTTCTTTGGAAAACTCATTGGAATCTTTCTGTGAACTCCAGAAAATATGCATTTGTGAAAACTTTTAGTCTAATCAGTACTCCATTGAATATCTTGTTGTTTGTTAATTAGATTTTTTTTATGATGTAACAAATTGCTGAAAAATTGAAGTTATTTATTTTGTCATGGTGTGTGGTTTCTGTTAAATGTAAATAACGTTTAATTGGTAGATAACTCTTTCAAGTTAAAGCTCTATCTATCAATGTCATCAGATTTCCCGTTCTGCTAACTAAATTATACATCAAACGTGATTTTTTTACTAATTGAAAGATTAGTTATTTTACTGTCAGTTTTTTGTTTCGTATTGTGGGAAATTCATTCCCAATTATCCAATAAAAAATATGTTCAGTTCAATTCTTTATGATCTATTTTCAAGATTTGCTATTGCTATTTGTCATCAGTTTCAACCTACATTTAAAGTGGTGAGAGAACAATAACATATTTTAACAGCAATAGTTGTATAAGTTTATATTAATTTTTCAAACATTCCTAGTATTCCATTTTGTCATTGAATGCAGTTTATTAATTTCTTACTCATAAACTGAAGAATACAATTTGTCGGAGAATTTTTATCGGATATACTTTTAATAATGAAAGTAAAACATTCTCTATGATGATATCCAAGTAATTTTATTACAAATTTTCTGACATAAACGCTGTTTCCTGAATATTTCTTCTCATTTGTAGTTAGGCTCATTGCACACTCAACAAGCTCATGGATTGCATGTGTTGAGAGGAATTCCTAGTAAGGATCATTCTATATACTTGCTATGTCACAATTTTCTAGCCCAGTTAATTTAGAAACTATTTTGTTAAAACCTTGAAATTTGTGAGTAGATACGAAAAATGATAACCTAAAGAAAGGACATAAATTAAAAACCTCGAAAATAGCGTCTAATATATTTTATTTTATAAATGAAAATTAAAAAAGCAAAATAACTATTGCAGGTCATGCCACTGGATAGGCAATGTCGTAAGGATTTTTTCAAATATATACAGGGTGGTCATAAAGAAACTTTGCCGTTATATGGACCTCTAGCATCGTTCCGTTCAACAGATCAAGATGAGATTTTAGGTACAGAAACTTAAATTTTAGAATGGTAACGACCACTTTTAAAAGTCGCAAAATTCTCAGAGCATGCGAAAACCCTAAAGAGTTTTGGAATGGTATGTGTATCATAAAAGACAGACGCGTTAGGCACGCCAGATATTCAGATATAAAATTGCCTTTGATGGCACCCATGTGGATATTGGGTAATCCAAATAAAAGTTTTCTTTTGTCCAATCTGTGTTGTTATCAATGATTGGTGTCTTTGACTTCTGTCACATGCAAATTACCACTGCGCGTCCCGATCGTATATTGTCTTGTTTTGATCGTGTTGTATCTCGATCTTTTAAAAGGAACGGAAGCTAGCGGTCCATAATTTCTTTCTGAACACCCTGTATATATTCGACGCTATTTTCGAGTTTTTCATTTATGCCATTTCATTAAGTGATCATTTTTGTATCTACTCACGAAATTTCAAGGTTTTATGCAAAGTAGTATCTGAATGAACTGGGCTAGGAAATTGTAACATAATGAATATAAGGAATGATCGTTACTAGGAGTTCCTTTTTAAGATTCATATTTACAGTAATTACTTTCTATTTTCTCCTTATAAGTCACCAATATATGTACAGGCGTGAGCAATTTTATGTTAAATAGATTTCAAATCAGAAATCCGTCTATAAGGTGCATTTCATTTAACATCTCCTTCTTGTAACACCTGTGCGTAAAACAGAAATGAATTTTCTTCTTATTTCTTATTGTTCCAACCTGTTCCTGTTTTTTGTTGACACCTTGCAATTTTAATGGAAGTCAGAAAATCCTGGGATTAGGCACCAGAATTAAAATTTCTTTTGAAACCCTCGGGACGTGGGACATTGAAAGACTATAGAAAACTAAATAAAAATGTATCGTACCTACTGTGTGCAGTTGTAATAGCAATTTTAGATGCTGAGTACCAATTTTATAGTTTTTTAGATGGTGAGATGATATTATATTGTTCAAAATCACACGGTGGTTTAAGAGAGATGAAACAAGTCAAAAGAGATTGACTAGTAGCACTAAATAAGATAAAAAGACTGATATATTTGGCCGTGTGGGTATTTGTTTTTAGGTTTCAATTCTGTAAGGATGAATTCTTTATTCTATAAGATTTCATATTGTTACGAATTGCTATTTTGATCGTATTCTTTATCCTTATCTGTCTATATTAAAAAAAGTAAGGATTTAAAATTTTCTTTTCGCTTTAAAAGTAGAGAGAGAAAGTGGGGCTCAGAGCTCACATGACGGTGCGTGGTGCAGTGACGTCATAGGAAATGGGCATAGCTGGACTTACGCAAATAACATCACGTGACCGAATGTGGTTATGACGTTACCGGAAGAGGATTTTAGTTGCTTGGGGTCTTCTGTTGAGTTGTTTCGATCTTGCTTCAGTTTTAGTTTTGGGATAAACTATGTGTTCGTAACGTTTTTGTGAGGAACTAATAAAGTTTAGTTTATAAGAAATAGCAACACCTATTAAGGCCGGGCGTCCACGGGAGCTAGATGTTGAGAAGAGTAAGATAAGATAGATATTTAAATGAAATAGCACATGGTGTGACGTCACTCTGATGTCATCTGGTGGAGAACTCCATTTATCCTTGGATAGGTTTGGGATACGATTTTTGAGCAAGTTCTATCCTAGAAGCATGCGCAAAATGCTATTTTAGGAACATCGGCTGTCGACATCATCTGTGACTCTGCCGTTTTTTAGTGTTTTCATCTTTGCGAATGATTCTTCAGATCATAATCGAATCTGAAAATTTTTTCGGTCATTCTAAAGAGTTTGAGGTTTACGGGTCGGAAATATCGATCAAAATAAATATCGATACTATACCGTTACATAGAAAAAATATCGATAAAATATCAATATATCGATACATGATTTTTGTATTTGATTTTTAATTTTGCCAGAAACTAAGTTTTTCGGGGCAAATTTCTACTTTTCATGATTGCTTTTTGTATGGTGACTACTTTTCCAACTGAAATGGATCTATATGATTATGAACATGGGCACCGGCATGATTATAAGGGGGTTGAGGATTGCTAGAATTTTGTTTATTTCATTTATTTTTCAGAAATATTTATTGTAAATTACCATTGAAATACTAATTAACAAATATGCATCAATTTTCATTTTGATAATGAACAAAACGCTCGGTGTATATTTTTGAAATCCTCTCTTCTGTGTATTTTATCAGATTTTATCAGGTCAACACAATCATTTTTAGAAAAAAAATTTTTTACAAGAAAGGGGGGAAATGAAATATATACAAAAAAAAAAATGTTTTTACTATTTTCTTGTTTTTTTGTTTTTGTTTATCTTCCAAGTAGTACTCGCGGTATTTAAAGTAGCAGTGTTTCGAATAGAAGAAGTAGAAGGCACAATAAATAAACCATAAACATATTTTTTTTTTTTAATTCTTTATATGCATTTCTAATTTTAATGTGCAATTGCAACTTTTTGAGTTCAGATCGTTTTCATAGTGCTTGACCACTCCGAAAAAAACATCCACTCCGGGTATATTAGTAATTCGAATCACCAATAGATGCTTTTGTAAAAGCGGCCTTTTAGTGATTGTGATAGTAACAGCCCCAAAAATTTGACAGACTGCAGTGTCATCGACATCAAATCAATCTGCCAAGTTTCAGCTCGATTGGATGAAGGCAAGTGTGTTAATTAGTGATCCGAACCGAAAATAGTGGTGTGAAAAAGCAGCGTTTTAGTGATAGTGACACTAGGGTTATAGTAGTGACACTAGGGGTATAGTGGGGGCAGTAAGTAGCTGGTACGGCATAACGCCAGTTTTTTAACTTGTAATCGATAACTCTAATAATCTTTATACAATGTATTGGGATATAAGTTAGTGAGAAAATAAATAAGTAAATTAAGAGTACTCAGCTTATCTGTATGGTAAATTATGTAAATTATTGCAAATTTGCATTTTATAATAAAGAAAAAATTCCAGCTACAGTATCGCCACAATCTAAAAGTTTGCGTACCGGTAAATTTTTTTTAGCACTACAACACAGGCTTACAGCCTCAAAAACATGAATGACTGTATCGTCATCAACATGAAATCTGCCAAGTTTCTGTTCGTTTGGATGGTGGCAATTGGATTAATTAGCCCTTCTTAAATTTGAACGCCACGCAAAAAAAAAAAAAAAAAAAAAAAAAAACCCTTAAGTTAGTACAACGGATTTTAAAATACAAAAGAGTAGTTATTTCTTCCACGTTAGAGAAATAAGGGGGAAAAAATTGAACACCGAAGTAATATAAAAAATGCTCATTTGAAAATATATATCAAGGTTTAATATGTGATGACTAACAAATAAAGATCTAAACATTTTCCAGGAATTAAGAGAACATATAAATGATTAAATAAAAATAAATAAATTGATACTGAGACAAGTGGTGCCTGAAAACCACTACATATATATATATATATATATATATATATATATATGTGCAAGTGCACCCCTTGTACTCTCCTGGTGGTGCCTATGATTATGAAGTGTATGGCAAAATAATGAATATTGGTGCCATTTTAACTGTCTCTCAGCCAAGTCCAACCTTTAGTTTTGAAGTTTTTGAAAAGGGAAGAAAGAAAATCAAAAATACACATGGAACTACAAAACGATCATCAAAAAACTAAAAATGGTTGAAAATATCGATATATCGGTGACTTTTATCGATATTTTTAATATCGATATTTAAAAAAAAATATCGATACAAATATCGTTGTATCGCCGACAATTAATAAGGTTAGTGTTATAAATTTTTTATGTTCATTTATATTTTTTACTATTATTATGTTCTAAAATTGAAAGAAAGCAAGTGGTTGTGCATTTTATTCAATACTTTAATCATATAATGTATTCTTAGTATTATAGTTATCGTGCTACATTATAAACACTTATACAACTGAATAATCTTTACTTTTTATTTCTGAACAAGTTATGTGAAATCCAGTACCACTACATTATTGCAAACTCTTTAGAATCAGGTTTGATTCTTTTTGTAGGTGCTTCAGAAAATCTGATTTCAATGCTGAGTACGACATTGAAGTGATAGATGGGTTTTGTGTTGATTGCTAGTATCCTTTTTGGGAGTTTTTCTTAGTTTTTTACCATTTGATATGTAAATATGGCAAGTTTCTACTTAAAAGACTTTGTCCTCTTGCCTTGAAATTGTTACGTCAATAGTACAAACATTGTTGCCATAATGTTTTGGATTACTTGTTGCTATTTTGAATGTTTTCAGGAATTTTTGGTGGAATTTTATTGTCAAGTAGTCTCTCAATTCATACATAGCTCTCGCGACATGAATAATCTCATTATAACCTTCTAAAGTAACTGAAGTATCCTTAACATAAAGAATCATAATTATATTTTAATTGTTTTGTAAGTTAACTTTTTGACTTTCACTTTCGCGTATATTCAAGTTTAATTTGAAAAGCATTGTTTGTCAACCTTATAATCTGTTATTAATATTCATTATAGTTATTATGTTATTAATATTTTACAGATAGAATTACTATTTAAAGATGTGAGGAAATGTCCCTTCTTGTATGACCTTTTCGACGCTCAATACAAATTCAAAAACACTGAAAATGCATGGGCAATATTGCAAAAGTTTGTATGCTTCCAAATGGTAATTATATAATTTTTGTTCTTTACTAATAATGCAATATTTATATGCTATCATGTCGACCATGTTTACTAAACAGAAATTGTCTTCAAATAAATACTATGGCGATCAGACAAATGTCAGAAAAAAACCAAGCAGAACTGCCCAACTCTACATAATTTCCATTAATCCAAATTTATATAATTGCTTTATTTGTTGCTATTATGAATGCCTTCAGGGATTTTTGGTGAAATTTTACTATCGACAGTATAATATCAGTAATATAGTCAGTAATCTGTCTATCAACTGTTCATCAACTATTTATAATAAATAATTTCGGTATTATTCGGTTAGCAGTGTTCCAGATTAAAAACTGCAATACATCAGACCTAACTCATCCAAACTAATAACCGTCAAATCATTTATAATTCCTTTATCAAACCATAAACCTCTAGGCTTGGCAATACCATTTACATAAAATATTTTTTTTCAATAATTTTCCTTTATGGTAGCATATTTTAAGCATAATGATGTAACAATTATGAGAGAAAAAGTTAAAATTTACAACTACAGTTCTATGTAAGCAAATGAAAATAACATCGGTAAAAATATGAATTTTTTAACGGTTGGTTTTAAAATACAATTAACAATTGCTTCTGATAATCAATGCTCTACTGTATATTCAAATTTGGTTTGTTAAATTATAGCTCTGTAATTGCCATTGTTAATATTTAATCTCAAATTTAATTATCTCCGATGAATATATTCTTCAGTACCTCGAATTTAATTTCTGGCTTTTTGGGTTTTTTTATTAAAAATTCTATCATGTGGTTTCTGGATTCTAGGGTTGCTCCATCCTTATTCTGCAATCTAACAGTTTTTTCGGTGGCTTCATTGTTTAACTTTACAATTTGCTCGATTGCTTGTGTGTGTGTGAAGGTTATTTGATAAAATCCTAGACGTCTATTGACACACAGTCCTGTATCATCTTCAAAAGTTCATAAAAACGGATCTCTCTGAGAAATAGAGGTAATGATACAAAACAAGTTTACAAGTTCATGAGATCTCTGTAGTTTGTATTTCCAAGGTAGCTAGCAGGAATAGCAAACCTGCGAACACAATTTTCATCTGGGCCATTTTCCCTTGCTTATGCTTTGATGATCAGCATAGCTGTAAGATTCTTAATATGGCTCCTCTCATCACTTAAAATGAACATAACCAATACTTATGTCCATTTGGATGGCTAGGATTTAATTAATTATCCTTCACGAATCCTTCACAGGAATTATTAATAATAAAAAAAAAAAAAAAAAAAAAGCAAGAAAGAAAGAAAAAAAAAAAAAAAAAAAGCCAGAAAAACAGTTTAAAAAAGATTACAATCAAAATGCTTTTGTAATTTGTAAGTCTGAAAGTTGGAATAAAGTTTATTTTCATATTACAATGAGGAAAGTGTGATCTGTTTTTATTTAAACAATTGCCTTCAATTGTCAAAATTCGGTGCTTTTGAGGCTGCAGAAGATATTAACGTATAATTCTAAAATTTTTTAAAGGTGTTGTTGATAAAAACAGTAACTTTTAAGCATTACCGCAAAATGATCCAAGAAATCTGTGAGTATTTATTAATTTTTGAATTTTAAGAATTTCTAGTCCAATTTTCCCAACTTTCGACCCACTGAGGCGACAGAAGATATCAATTCAGAGTTTTAAGATTTCACACACTTTTTAATAATGAGAGTCCACAACTTTTCCGCACTACTGCTAAAAGATACAAGATACTTCGATTTTTTCGGCCCGGCCTACTGTGTATGTCGATGGCGGGCAAATCTGCGGAGACCAAATTAATTTCTTTGCCGTCATCCAATTGGGCTGAAACATTGGCAGATAAATTCGATCTGTATGACAATGCATCCGATCTAATTTTGGGGGTTGTCACTAAAAGGTCGCTTTTACAGGATAATAGTAAACCAACTTCCCGTTATCCAATCCTACTGAAATAGCATTTAACCGATCATTGAAGAAACCCTTTCCTATTGCAAAATTGTTTTAATAAATAAATAAGCAAATAAATAATAACATTATTTTAATCGGAATAAATAAAATATATTCGGAGGTGAATGCATAAATTCCCATTCATTTTTAAAAAATAAATTTTGAAAAGTAATTTGTTGCATAGTATGCTGATTGAGATGTTTTTAATATTTAAAGTTAGATGCATACATCAAGTACACGCTGACAACAGAAACGACGCTATGTTAATGAATATAAATTGGCAATGCTTATAAAGGATTTATATTAAAAACTTTGTTTTTATGGGTTATATTATTTTTCATTATGTATCTTGAGGTTCCTTCTATTCCTAAATTAATAAATTTTGTCATGAGGATTATTTCTTATAAATCTGTTTAACTGTCGTGTAAAAAATGCTAGTCATTTCATTGGAACTATGATTACGAGCATGGAATGCAATCTTACTTGCTATTAACTATAAATTGCCTCCTACCTGCTTTTAACTATAAATTGAAGTTTTACGTTATATAATTGCTATTTTAGCTTTGGATAATCTCGAGATTTTTGAAGAATAGCAGATTACACTGTCATTATGTAACTATGTACAAGAGTACAATGCAAGAGACAATGCAATGAGACCATATGTTACCAGCAAAGTTCGAAATACCCGCATTCTCTAGAATGCCTGTAGTTTTTAGGCAAAGTATGACAAATAAGAATTATTATATGGGTTATTCTGAAATTAAAGGGAATTTGAGGAGGTAAAAAGACATGAAAATAACAAATAGATAGCAAAATTGTAATTTTACTCTTAGAATTTTATTAACAAAACTAATACATTTACCACTTCAAAAAAAAAAAAAAAAGACCAAGAAAAAATATCTTTAAAAAAACAGTTTTCTAATTTTGCTTGTAACCTCCGTGGTTAACACAAACCATGGAGGATATAAATATGTAGAAATACAGGGTTAGAAAGAAATAAGCTGCTCACTTTAGAGGACTTTATGCGTTCTATTGGTCCAAATGAGATAGAATTTCAACTTCAGATAATTCAAACGATGCGCTTTGCATTTATTAAATGAAAGCAAATAGTACCGAAATTCATCAATAGATGGCGCTGTAACGCAAATAGTATTTATCTTATGCATATATTGAAATTGTGAAACATCTTTTGCGTTACAGCGCATGCCTTTTAACATTATTCTTTGAATAAAAAGAAGGCAATTTTTGCACGATCATTAGTTACTTCTCCTAAAAACTTAACCTGCATCCTAGGGACATACCTAGGATACTCCATGCAACCTAAAGAGAACTTATGTGCTTGAAATAAATTAAAATTAATATTTATTTGTGATTAGTTAATTATTTATAAAGTAAATAAATGTTTAACCCGGATATTTCCACAAATATATAATTAATCAGGTTTATTTTTTCAGTTAACACTATAAAAACAGGGGTGGGGACATTCAATGGAGGTTACATTTCCCATACTTTGGATTAAAATAAATAAATAAATAAATAAATAAATAAATAAATAAATAAATAAATAAATAAATAAATAAATAAATAAATAAATAAATAAATAAATAAATAAATAAATAAATAAATAAATAAATAAATAAAGACTGAAAACATTAAACATAAACTTTTTTTTACTTAATACCAATTTCCTCACTTAAAGGAATAAATACTAAGCCAGTAAAAGCACAGGGACTGACACTTCCCCTTAATTTCAGAATCGCTCATATACTTTCCCTAATACAATACCAAGGCATTCTATGAAATGACAAATGCTATTTTGGCAAAGTATGAAAACATTACTTTTATTTATAGCGTTTGTGATGTTGAGCTTGAAACTATATACCAATAAAATTAAAACTATATTTTGGTGGCCGTTTGACCACCAAAATAGTTTATGAAATATGAGTTTTAAAACACGGACATCTTACTTTTTGGAGTTTTGTAATTACAAACTAATTAAAAGAAACCTGATCTTGAGTGTGATATGCTACAAACGACTGCCCGAATTTATTTTATGTATGGGTATTTTTGTAGGTTCGATTGGCCAAATAAGGCCAACGAAATAGGTCGTAATTTTTCATTTTAGGATGCGAAGAGTGCGCACACCTTACATTTTAGAGTTTTTTTGCAAGTGATTAAAAATATAAATATTGTAAAAGGGGTAAAATATATTTATAGGCGCCCGTTAAAAGCTACGTGCCTTGCTACGGGATATTCGAAACTGGCTCTATCGAAACGAATCCGAGAAGTATTTCATACTTTGCCGGTTTCTCATTTGTCATATTATAGAATGCATAGGAAATGTGTGAAATATCAATCGTTGCCGGCTAGTTTAAGCATTCTATACAATGCTGGATTTCGAACTTTGTCGATATCATATATATTGCATTATACCTAAAATGTGTTTAAAACGGGAGAAAAATCTTTTTTCGATAATTTTATTTTATGTTTTTTACAAAGTCAGCTTTATTGAACCCCCCCCCCCCCAAAAAAAAAAAAACACACTAAAAAGTATGTGTAATGTGAGTGAAATTAATTCTTTTTATCTTTTATAAATGATCTGCAAAAATTTAAATTTTCAAGCAGTGATATTATTTTATCGGCAAACAGTAATTTCTTTTCTCATTGCTTTGTAACGCTTATTGCAACAAAGTAGTTTTGTTCTGTGTCGTGGCATTTGCTCATTAGACCATTGGAATTAATGGAATTGTTTTTAACTTCAAAATCACTATTTAATTTTTTAATCTAATATTGCAATTAACTTTGAATTGTATCAATAATTTTTTTATAAATAGTTCAAGAAGTTTGAGTTCTTATTCCTTCCAGACAAAAAATTTCTGACTATGTGCAATACAAAACAAAAATGTTCCTAGTTTGCAAGCCTAATCATAATAAATGTTTAGAAATCTTTGTTTTAACTATCAGCTTTTCAAAATTTAAAATACTAAATGTTTCTAATGTTATGAAAATGTCAGCCTAATTTCAGATGCAACAACAAAATTGAACTAATGACCATCATATGTTTGTTTTTCCAATCACTACTAAATTATCAGTTTTATCATCAATTTCAATTCTTCTAATTCTAGCTTACGATCTAAATTTTGTTGTATAATTTTCAGCCTTCCAAGTTCAAGTCGAGACTTTTCTAGCTCAAAAGGGCGTTCCCTCCCTTTCTCTAATTCCACTGTCTCCTGCCTTTGTTTTTCATTTTTACTCTTTATTTTCTAAAAAACAGTCAATAACAATTTCCTTTACAACAACAAATCCTTTTAAACTAATTCTAAAATATACTTCAAGGAGACACAAAATTTAAACCCTAACAAACACATAAACAAAACCTGCCATACTTATCTCATTACCACAATTTTTCTTACAAGAAAAATTTAAAACAGCACAACTACACATTACCTCATATACTTATATACCACTTAATCTATAGTACCTCGCAAGACTTATACGTCATTTTTATACGACAAAAATGAGTACTCACTCAAAAGATTTACCTTTGAAAACCAATCGAATAATATCACACATTCAGGGACGACGCGAACGGGGGGCGTATAGGGCGATTCACCCCCCAAAGTTTTAGAAAATTGGACAGTCGGCAAATTTTCTAAATTTTATCGAGATTTTTCATTTTTTAAAGTCAATCCACAATAAAATTGAATTGAATGAAAAAAAAAGAAAAAAAGTCGAATGAAAATATTAAAAATATCTGAATGCAGCGTGACCCGAGTTTGACGAAGCGGCATTTTTATACTAGGGGAGTCGGTGTCTTTTTTGTCGGCTACAATGATGGACTACGAACTCAAATATTACCATATAAATATCTTCATTATCTCACCCCGTCAAAGTTTTTAGAAAGGCAGGTAGTCGGCAAATTTCTGAAATTTCATTCCTTCTTTTAAAAATCCCTACTGACGGATGTTTCAAAACATATTGAATGGAAAAAGTATCGTCTTTTAGTTGTGTCCGTTTTTGTGTGATACACGTACCGTTCCAACTCTCTTTAGGGTTTCCTCATGCGCTGAGGATTTTACGCATGAAAATTTCGTGCATGTAACTATAACCATAACCGTGAGCGTCATTTGTTGAAATTCACAGAATCTCGACCTCTGTATAACTATACCTGAAATCTCATCTCGATCTGTTAAACGGAACGGAAGCTAGAGACCCATATATCGGCTAAGTTTCTTTATAACCACCTCGCATTTCAAATTTTGAAAATGCATTCCCAAAATAATGCATGCCACATGTAAACTGGAAGGCAATATCGAATTTTTTCTAACAAAATAATCTTTGGAAAAGTGTTGAATGGTTTATTATAATACTATATAAAATTCCTAATGTTTCCCGTGTTCAAATAGCTGTGGACCGACATTGTTCGATACAACCAGGTTCAGTCTATTGCAAATTGTGAGTATCCTTTCACTCCTGTCCTCGATTTCTGACGCAGTTTGGCCTTTGTGTTGCCCTTGCGCCTAATAAATCTGAAAAACAACCAACCCACCTATTCTGTATTTCACCACTTTAATATTCTAAACAACGGAAAAAAATTGTCTTTCAGATAAACTAAGATTTTTTAGTCTAAATACCTTTAAAAATATTTCAAATTAGATCAATAAATCTCAAATTAGGATCATAACTATTACATGTGGGTAAGGGAAATGGGGGTGGGTTTTTGGAAATTTCATGTTGACAGTGACGTTTCTCTTGCTTTGAAGATCAAATGTGCAACTTGTTCTTCTTCGGATTAACACTGTAGATTTGAAGATTTGAATACCTCTCCCTCCCACCTTTCCCAAAAAACTCCACACGTACTATTCCTTTTTGGTATGTTGTGCTAAAAATTATGGCATTCTTTTTTATAGAATATTTTGTCACTAAATTCGAAGTTTAATTAGTTGCGAATAATTTACCTTTTTGCATATAAATATTTTAGTTTGGTTTAATGCTAGAGTAATCCCTTTCATTTTTAATCCCGTTAGGAAAAAAAAAAAAAAAAAAAAAACTAGCATTTTCAAGTATACTTTCCTTCTTGAACAAATGATTATTGTTCAAAAAACGAGTAATATTTGCAGATATTATTGTTGAAAAACCATACCACATCAGTGAAAAACCACAAAAAAAAATTAAATTAAATCCAGCAATTTTTATAAAAATATATACTCGAAGTAACGGCTTTTAAGAAGTAGCTTCCTGGATTGAATTGTTACAAAAAAATTAAGTTTTACTATTAACACACTTTTCAAGAAAAATCAAAATCTTGTCTTTTATAGCTAGGAAAATGTGTTAAAAAGTATTTAAAAATTGAATAATTAGCAAATCGTTTTTAATAATTATTGTCTTTTGCATTGCAATTATAGTGTCCATGAACGCCTACATGATTATTTGCAGGGAGATGTAAGGCGACTAAAGTTTTTGTTTAATCCTTGATTTTTCGAAGGTGGGAATTGGATTTCCTAATTGGATGTTGGTTAATAATTGTGCATGTTCTGTTCAATTTGATAAATTAATATCTGTATATTTTTTTCTTGTAAATTTTACCACTTTTTTTTTCCACGTTACTTTATTTTTCGAAACCCAGAGGGGAAGGAGTGCAAGTGCATGTTTCTTATGTCCCTGACATTATATCTATTATAAAAATTGCAGTGCTTCGCTTAGGGAATTTTCTGTAATAGCAATAGTCCGCCAGAATTTTAAAAAGAAGAATTTTTCTAGAATTTGTTTTTTGATCAACCTTTATACAGTTCTTTATAAAAAAGTCACCAATTTGATCAATAATTTTCATCTATTTAATTCCATGTTAAAGTGCTATTTTCCAACCACTTTTACACGTTTAATTATTTTTTTTCGAAACTACAATTTGAAAATTAAAAAAAAAAAAAATTGTATCGAAGTGAAGCACTTGTACTTCTCAGTTTACTGAATTGGTTTAAGATTGTGGGGAAAAATTTTATCTATCTGCAAGGTATAAATGTCTCCCCCCCCCCCTGACCCCAAATATAAACTCTTCCAAAAATAATCTCCTTTGTTCGGAGAGGAAGGGTTAATTTTCTAAAAAGAAATGAAAAATTAAATGAATTTGAAGGAACTTTAGCTATAATGTGATGGGAATTTATTTAAAATTTGACTTTAGTTACGTATTAATAAAAAGCCATTAAATATTAACAATTGTTTAGACGGTAATTTAAAAGTAATTAAAATTAATTGCACATTAAATAAAATAATTCACAATTAAATAAAAAAAATTCATTAACAATTAGTTTTACATTAATTAATAATTAATTATGTATTAATTATTCAGATATTAATTAAAAATTATTTATACGTTAATTTTACATTAATAACAATTAGTTAACAATTTATTAGCTCCTTAATTTATATTTTCTACATTTACACCGGACATGCTTTGATTTCAGTCGGCAAAAGGATGTTTACACCCCCCCCCCCCCCAACCAAAATTCTTAGCAACGGCCCTGCACACATTATAATTAAATAAATATCCTCTTAAAATAACAAACTGCATTTCTCAAATTAAAAATTCTAAACTCAGCAAATAACAAAAACATTCTCAATGATATTGTACAATTGTTATGTTAAGTGTGTAATAGAAGGGGTGTCATGAATAAGCAAACAACTTATTCTACCAACAAACAATGACAAGACAAGGAATATAAAATATTAATAAAATGTTACCCAAACTCACAGAGCGGAGAAAACCCCTTCTTTCCCGGGCAAGAGCTCTCCGCTCTCATTTTGTTTATGCGTACTATGGCCCTCTTTCACACAAGTTACCCAAATTGAACCTGTCGGAATGTTTCTTACACTACACTTATTATTACTTTTAACAGGAGATACATTAATTATTCAACTTTAAAAACATTTGAATTTTTGTATTGGTTTTCTCGATTACACTAAAAGCCATTTTGATTTATCGATAATACTTTAAAATATCGACTTTATAATAATATATTTTCAAGATTTTTGTTTAGAATATACTGTTGCAAAAGATTTAGTAAAGAAGCGAATCCCAACCAGTAGCGCTATTTAACGTTTAATTACTAGACATTAAGGAAATTCAGACAAGTAAAGGTAATTACCCAGCCTGGATGTTCTGTTTTGATAATTTCAATCCTTAGTAGGCTCGTTCAAGTCATCAGTGAAAGATCACAGAGCAAAGGAAGTTGCCTTTTAACCGAAGGCTTATGACCACTAATAACAGGAGGTCTTCAGTGGTAATTTAAGAGTGGTTGATATTAGTCTTATTGTGAAAGGAAGGCAACTATAATAGATGCAACAATTTTTAATACTTACGTTATGCATTTATGATATACAAGTTAGAATACAGAGCAATATTTTTCTTTAAATAAGACAGACGTATTGTTGATTTAGCAAAGAGATCTAAAAGTAACATAATGGGCCAACAATTATAGTTAGCAAATTATACCGTCGAAAGATGAGGCTTTCACAGAAATGAAAAGAAAGAAAGAATATTGCTTCATAAAATAAAAAATAAAAAAAAAAAAAAATAAAAAATAGTTGTTTGGAGCTACAAGCATCCTAAGTATTTACATTGTCCCCTGGCCAAAAACCTACTAAATATTTTATAATTTTTACGTACTTTTATCCGAAAACCAGAAAGCATACGTGAACTACCAATTTTTCAAATGTTCTGTTACTTTGGGATTATCATGTATATTGGATAGATAAGCGGATAAAAAGTGAGCATGTATGAATATGAGACTTACACTGGTTTATTAGGTGATTAACTGTTTGCGAACTTCCAATCCCTAGAAACTATTTAGGGGCACACCCCTTAAAATGGTTCTACATAATAAAATATCGTTCCGTATAAAATTTAATTAAAAATGTATAAACATTTTGAAATTGGTTCATACAAAAAGGATTTAGTAATGATAGCTTAAAATGTAACACAGCTCTCTGCCGAGTACCTAGATATTGCCTTTGAGCAAGTACTTTCAAAACATTATTGGATTGTGTAATTCATTAAATATGTTATTTTACATTACAGTGATTAAATGTAACTAGAATAGTTTCCAATAAAATTGACACGCGTATTTTAAACCATGTTCTTACCGTTATATATACGGCATATTATTACTTTATGTATTAAAAATTCTGTTATATGGATATTTCTTGCGTAAAACAGGTCAACACTTTTAAAAAAGATAAAAATACGAAATACAGCTTATAAACAGAAATTGATCGATCTTCTAAAAGGAAAGCTTACAAATACATAAACCTAAATCTTTGGAAGATAAATTGCAGTTACAAACCATTGATTTTAGTTTCTTAAAAATATCAAGCTAACTCTATCACTTTCACAAAACTTGAAACAATAAGTTTTTTATCCAAAGCATTTCCCCATCACACCAATGAAATCAGTAGCGATACTAATGGAATGCATTTTATTACGACATAAAACCGTACCACCGGTAGAAACAACAAAAAACAAATAAATAAGACTTAGGAATACACAGCAACCTTTCTAATACTATAGGTATTGAAAACTGAGCTACACTAACCCATCGCCAGCAGTGTTTTGTAAGGCATCGTTAAAAACAAAAGAAGAAAAAAATCACCTTATTTCTACTATAAAAAAAGTGGAAAAGTATAAAAAAGTAAAAGAAAGTCTTTGCTATCAGTTTCCGCAGTGTAAACTGCTTTCATTAAACAATGTAATTGCTTGAAGATTGAGTCATCAAGGTTATTGGGCCATTTTGAAAAGGGTTCTTTAACTTAACTAGGAGAGTCAATCCTAGTAATTTTACAGGTCGTTGGTAATTTTCAGAATAGCTTTCAAGTGCAGGGACGGAACTAGGTCACTTTTTACCCGGGGCAAGAATTCATTTTGGCGCCCCCACACAATAATTTTTTAGATTTGAAGCTAACTATATATACATTGAAAATTAACAAAGGTTTTTCCTTTGTAAAATTCTGTTTTGAAACAAACAATAAAAGAATTAATTAATTGAAATTTTAAATAAATATATTTGACAAGCCCTTATTAATGACCAGGGTTCATTCTGCTTGCATAAAGACAAAAAAAACAACTAATGAATCAATACAAATAATGTCAGTTACAATGAAATAAAAGAACATAGTTGAATCATATGTAACACTTTTTAACACAAAATCTGGTTAACCTGGTTTCAAAACGTCTTAGATCATAAACAATTAAGCTGTTTTACATTTCAAAAAATATTTTCTTCTGTAAAATACTAATACAAAAATTTAAAAAGCTTCCGAATATTACCAGAACTCATTGAACACAAAAGCAAATTAATTTAATGACTTGTCTACAAAAATCATTGAATAGTTGGTAAACACATAAATGTTAATTTTAGAACAATTAATTTAAACTTATTGAAACTCATTTTAATAATAGAATGAATAATATATTACTTACTGGTGCTATGTGTGAGTTCTCCATTTTCTTGGAGAATTTAAAATTCTCACCAATGCAATGGACAAAATTTGACGAACATGACATCTGTTTGGTGAAAAATAATGTCGTCAAAATGACACTATAACTCTGTGCAAATGCAATGGCACACGCCTAGAAATCCTTACAATTTGGCGGGTTTTGTGGTCTCAACTGGGAAAATCCGCGTGATATCTTTACTTACGCTTTGGCGAAGCTTGCCTTCTTATAGCCATAAGTTCTTTGACATTTCAAAAGTTGCGCCTTTTTCTCGTAGCATGGAGACTGGATTCTTTTTATTTTATTTATCACTTCCTGGAAAATACTTTCTTTTTCGTTATTTTTTATGAAAAATAAGGCCTTGAGATCTATTTTTAGAATTCATGCCTTGATGTTTTATTATTTTTTCATTATTTAGGAATAGACCAGCATCCGCAGATTTGTACGCCAGGCTCAAACGCACACTCAAACAAAAGTGAAGTTAATATAAGGGATTTAAAAATATATAGTAAAATATATTGTTAAAAATATATAGTCACATATTTAGTCAGTGCATTTAAATTGAGATTTGGATAGGATGTAATTTACTGTTTTCGTTTTTATTTTTAAAAAATCGATATGTTTTGCGATAAATAGGAATTCTTGTGCTCAATAGGAATTCTTGTGTCAACTTTTTATCGCATAATTTTTTTGCATTTCTTCACGTTTCAGAACATTCTGAATCAAAAAAGTGTTCTAGAAAAAAAGTTTGTGGGTCCGTGTGTTGTCTGTGGTCAGCATTACTTTCAAACGGATTGACCTACTTTGGCCATTACACCTGGCGTTACGGTTTTTGTCAAAATCGTGTTTGCGCTGTCATTTTTACAGCCAAAATAATTGCTAAATTAAATGAAGGAAACAGTGGGAATTGAAAGTTGTTCAAAGTTCAACACCCCCAGTTTTTTTAAACTCAGCACGATTCAAAATGTGTAAAAATGAAAAAAAATCTGTTTTTAGCTGAAGAAATACTAAATTATTCTCTTAAAGAAAACGTTTCAATCGTTAATTATTTCAATTTTTAATTAACTTTGTGCTAATTAATTTTCATTAGGAATCGCAATGAACCTTTAAAGTTAATGATAATCAACCTCAAAAACAAAAGTAAACGATTTCTAAACAATTCAACATCTTGCAGCCCCCTGTAAAAATTCCTGCGGACTCCTAGAGAACAATAAATATATTTGGCAAGAGATATATCCCAAACGTAACCCTTGTCCTTAATACACATCTTCCGAAGTTTATTAGGTTACAAATTTAAAAAAATTCTTACCTTCATTGGTTTCAGTCTCGTGAACTAGCCAAGATGATAAAAGGTTGGGATATTCTTGCAGTTTCTTTTGCTTTTCTGCGATTCTGCGCCCCAGATAATTTCATCGACATATTTCAATTTACGAAAATTTCAACAGCATTAAATTGTTGTAATGCTAAATTTTATCTAACTACATTGCGACTATATTACCAATGCGATTTTAAATTAGCATTTCTGGCAGCCTGCCATGTAGCACAAACCTATTCTTCATCAGGGGGTAGGGAGAATTCGTTGTCATTCTTTTGGAAAAGGATAGATTATTACTTTCTTTGTACAGAAATGTATTTTTTTTTTCTAGTGGATTTTTTCTTCTGTTGGATATCTTAGAGATCATCCAGAATTTTAAGAAAAAATGAAAATTTATTTATGAAAAATTATCCTTTCGTCCAAATATTAAAATTTATACAACAAATAGTGCTTTGTTGGCTTTTCGGCGCCCCCTCTGGTTAGCGCCCGGGGCAGCTGCCCCGCCTGCCCCCCCCTAGTTCCGGCACTGTTCAAGTGTTCTGAGTATAACTGACTTTCTTTTTCAAAATATCAATCGTTCTTTCATTCAGTACTTCTTTCAAAGCTTAAACTTTTTAATCAGTTGGTTAGTAAATAATCATTTGAAATTTTAAACTGATTTCAATGGTAACTTATAGAAATACTTGACGATTATTAGATGCAGCATAACACAGATATCAAGTTGGAATAGATACATGTACTAAATGTAAATGCTTTATCAAGAAGTAATTCAGAATATTAGATGTCAGAGTAACATGAAAATATTCAATGTACTAGAAGAAAGAGTTGTATGAAAAAGTAATTTGACCGCATATTATATGTTGCTATAATTTCCTTAATAAATTTAATTAATATATTATCAAAAAACTGTAAATCATCTGTTCCCGTAAAAATGGTTTAATATAATAGACCCACTTGTTAGTTTGCCGTAATCAATGGATGCTTCTCCTCGAAATGTTCATTTATGGCTTCAACATTTTAAAATTTTAAAGATCTCATTAAGGTACATTTGGCCAATTTTTAGGAAGCTGAGAACAGTTTATTTATAAATTTATGAAGGTTTATGAAATATGTTAACTTATTGTGAAGATGATTATGCTTAAACATATAAATTAGGCAGAGAGTATTATCTCAATAAAAACAACTCTGTAAAAAATGCACCAAGTTCTTCATGCAATAGTTATGGCAGTGAAAAGTATTGAGACCTAAAGTAGAGCCAAGTTTAATGTTGTTGTAAATTTAGTGTGACCAGACGTCTCGATTTTGGTGGGTCAGTCCCGCTTTTTATCTCGCTGTCCCGCTGAGCGAATGTTCCTCCAAATTGTCCCGCTTTCCTGTTACAATCCAAATTCTCCCTCCAAAATCATTCAACACAAAACAAAAATTTCTCCATAACTTAAAAACTAATATAGTGGGTAACTGATGAAGTTTCTTTAGATAGAAAAATCTGGTCACATTATGTAAATTAAGTGCAATGAAAATTAGTAATTAGTAAGATTTTCTTCTCAAAGTCAAAATTCCCCTTCATAGGTCTCAATATCCAGCTACAAAAATGTTTTTGACACGTGACCATTACGTATTCTGGATTACTTGCTGGCTATGTTGGTACTGCGGCGAAAAATGGTCAAGTCTCACAAGCATTGTAAACGAAGGATTTAACAATGTTTATATATGGCTCCGCACACGTTCTGTAATTCAAAATGGTATAAAACTATAAAAAGTTAAATATGTAATATGTCACCTAAAGATATCTTCACCTATTATATATATATAAAAAAAATTGCACAATATATATCTTGCATTTAATTTTGTAATAAAAAAATTACTCCTCAACTTATTTAATCTTTTAGAGCAAAATTTAAGATAAATTTATATTTTTCTACAAACTTTTATGATGGAATATTTTCTAAAACATTTTACTTTTTCTCATTTCCAATTATAAAAATACATCTAACTTTTTTCTCGGTTTATAGTAAAATTTTTTTTGATAATACAGTTTAAAAGTATTACCAGATCCAATTTAAAAGAAAAAAAAAATCAGATTTTTAAAATTCTTTAGACATTATTAACTTAGTACTTATATTCAGTTATGTTTTCATACAGTTTTGAATGTTCTTATTCTTATTATTTCAAGATATCTGTATATGGTCGCTATAATGAAACAATAAAGCAAATGTGAAAAGTGGGATTTTCAAGCAATCCGAAAAACAGAATTGATTTCACATTATACTTATAATAAAAGTACCGTCTTTTTTCTTCTTAATTCTAGGTATTTCTTGACAATGTAGAGACCTTAACTCCATTTTCAAAAATTTGCAGTGACGTCATTGTTCCACTAAAGACAAGTATCTTATGTACAGGGTGTCCAGCGAAGGACTCCCTGATTTTAAAATTAAATAACTAAAAAAAAAAAATATTGATAGAATAATGAAATAAAAAGTATGGTTATTTTGAAAGCTACAAAAATCTGATACTAAATTTTTAAGTTAGTAACAAATCTTACTAACAGGTGGCGCTGTACACTGTAATTCTTTTGAAAGAAAAGTGCTATGAAGCTCAGAGCTATCAGTCTTCGAACAGTTACACTGTTTAAACGTGGAAGGAAGTTAGCGTGATTGCAAAGAATGATTGCAGAGAACAAATTTATAACAAATTTCCAGAACTTCGCAGATGCAGCGCCATCTGTTTGCAACGTTTGTAACTACTTTCGAAAATTCCGTTTCAGATTTTTACAACATTCAAAATATCTATACTTTTGTTTCATTCTTCTATCCTTCTATGCTTTGAGTTATTTAATTTTAAAATCAGGGAGTCCTTTGCTTGACACCTTTAATGTATACATGTTTTTATAAGAAGCTACAGTTTTTTTTCAATATGAAAGAAGTTTTGAAAACTTGATCTTCCAAATAAGTGGAAGGTAACTGATGGTTGAAGTTTCGGTAATCCCCTCCCCCCTTTCCTTTTTTTTTCATTCCTTAAAGGTGCATGATCATAACTTTGAATCTAAACTTTTAAACCGATTTTGATAAAATTTTGCACATTTGATCTTTGAAAGAAGTGGAAGGTAACTGGCTACCTGAAATGTCGAAAATTACCCTAATTTTCGAAATGTAAGGTCCCTTTTTCAAATCTTAAAGGGTGGGATCAAAATTGTTATCTACTGAACCAATTTAAACCGGTTTTTATTGGTATCTTGACTAATCCAGATAATCGAAAACACAATTCCATTCCAATATGGAGAAATCAAGGATTGGAGATGAAAAAGAATATGAACATAATTTGAGATCTACAGAAACAATTTGATACGTTTTTTTTATGGGAATCTTGCTGTGGCGGTTCGTAGTCAAAAATATTAGTGCATCCGGAATAATGACTCTCTCTCTCTCTTCCCCCTACCCCAATCATTCATGAATGGAAATTCTTTAATCTTAATTACTCAAATTCACTGTTTCCTTTCAATATATACAAAATGATATGAGAAAGAAAGTAGAAAAAATAACTTATTTTTACTTACTTATAACGGGGCTCCATGATTCAAAATAGTTTAATTATAAGTATTAGTATTAATTTAAGAAGTAACAAGAAAACACATGTGTAAACTTATCGCGGACACTTTTTTCCGTTTGGCGGCGTAAAAATTCTAAGAAATGCTCGTTTCTCTCCCACACATCCACAGCCACACACACGAGCCAATCAGTCAACGCCGATTACAATTAGCGTGGAGGGAGACTCTATATTAGAAGTTGTTTCCATGCCAACGGTACAGCTTATTTAGAACTTTGACTCTTTGGCTGTACCTCACTCAACGATCCTCAGATTTAGTTGATTCGAGCTTTTTTCCCCCCCTCAATTGTGCATTGCCCAACAGGTTTACTATTTATTGGAGATTTTTTTTTTTTACTTACCGCAGAAATTCCATCTTTATTTGCGATTCTAATCTACATTTAAGATAATTAGTAAAATAAATAATCCGAGTTGACTAGCAATTAGTAAATTTTAAAACTAATAATTTAGATGCAGCCCGGCTGTACTTTCTGTACTCCCTCGAGCAGCCACTGTTATCTTGACTAATACAGATGATCGGAAAACCAATTTCAATCCAATATTCTGTTGCTTAGATAAATAAATCGAGGATATGCTCATAACTTGATATGGAATGAATACATTTGAACCGGGTTATAACGGGAAACGCTGGGCTACAGCTGTTTGAGGCCAAGCAACGCAGGACACTTCAGCTAGTCAGTTTTATTTTATATCTTAGATTTCTACTTTTTTATCGTATTTTGTTTGTATGGTCAGTTAATTAGGATAATGACTTACTTGTCTAACGCCAGAGTTTATAAAACGAAATCTAGCACTAGTCTTCCAATTATTTAGTACATTAAGTAATTCATAAGATAAACCGTATAGTTATGTTGTTGTTGTGGCTTATCCTCCGGCTGTCTGACAGTCAGACGAGGTCCATTAGAACGTTGACCCTAAGAAAGTCTACGACCAGAAGGGAGAAGAGTATATGTCCTCTCTGGAAAGTCCCAGACAGTCCAGAATGTGTTCAGGAGAAGCCTGCTGAGCTTGCTGAAAAGATCCTCCTGCCCTCGAAAAACGAGTGACTTTTTTTGTGACCGCTTGCTAGTCTGGATATTGTAGTTTGAGACGCTCTGTCGCAATTGAGAACGAACGAAGAGCCCGGCTCTCCCTCCCCTCCACTCCTTCAAAATTTCAGAATTAATTATGGATTGGTGTTCTAAAAAGATAAAGGTTGAAGAGGAAGGATTAGAGTGACTACATCCCTCCTTAGACAGTCTATCTGCTTGCTCATTTCTGTATATGTCAACGTGAGATGGAATCCACTGAAAATAAACGTCATGGAACTCTGAAATAAGCTTAAGTTTGAGAAGGATATAAATACTAGTTTGATCTCCAACTGCAGTCCAATTGTGGAGGTGTTGAAGAGAGCTGCGACTGTCTGATAAGATCCAGAGGTCCTCGAAGTAGTTTTCGTTGAGAATAGCCCCAAGGCCTTGTTCAATTGCAATTAGTTCGCTTTTGAAGGCTGAAGAGGAATCAGGGTTGCGGAGACAGATGGACAATTTATCCTTTGGGTTCTCAATGTAGATGCTACTACCAGCGCGGTCATTCAGTTTACTGCCGTTCGTAATGATTTTTATGGCCTTATCGGGGATGCTATTTATGATCTCTAAGGCCAACTGTCTTAGATGAGCAGGGATCAAGTCCTTCTTGGTGACCGGGGTAGAAAAGTCAAAGTAGAAATTGACTCTGGGGAGTCCTTTTAAGGGACTCAGACAAAGTTTTAAGGAGTGTGGCTCGATCTCATCATAAGGCAAACGCAGATGTTCAGCCTGACTGAAGGGACTGTTTTTCTTAAATCTTTGATTGTTACGCCAGTTGTTTAGATAAAAGGAGGTTTTATTATGCTGATCATAGCTAGAAAGTTGGTTAAAATATTTGGTAAGGTTGGCCTTTCTTCTAGTTTGGAGAAGTTGCAAATTAGCCTCATAGAGAGCTACTTCTCTAGGGCTGCTACGTCTCTGTCCAGTAATAATTCTCTCAGCACTGAGTTGAACCTCTCCAATTTATCCAAGTTGGTGGCTGAGGCACAGCAATAAACAGGGGAACCATTCTCTAAGATGGGGCTAATGAATTTCATATATGTATTTCTCAGAGTGACATCATCAGCTCCCCAGTCTTTGCCCGCTATGTATTTAAGAATGTTTAATCTCTTCCTGCCCTTTGAGACATTGTGTTCTATGTGCTTCTTACTTGTTCATTCGGGATCTGAAATAAATCCCAGATATTTACGATGCTTCTCATAGGTGAGGTCCTAGTTATCCATTTTTAATTTTGGCTGGTAATTGTATAATCTGGTAATTGTATAATCTGGTAATTGGTGGTCAAAAAGGTGGCAATGGACCTGGTATTATTGAAACAGAGTTTAGATTCCGAAGTAAAGTTTTACAATGCAGAGAGAGCGTTGTTAATATTCTTCCCCATTTCAATTAAATTGTTGCCAGTGCACCAGAGAACTATGTCGTCAGCAAACAAGCCAATTCTCACCCCAATGGGAGGTAGTTTCTCCTACACCTGCCAAATATAGAGATAATATCATTGGGCTGAGGACTGAGCCCTGTGGGACACTCTGTCCAAGCACAATCGATCAGAAAAAGTGTTGTTATATTTTACTCTGATGGATCTGTGATGTAGGAAATTCGAGATCCATGACAAGGCGTTGCCACGAATGTTGAAAGTGTCATGTAATTTAATTAATAACCTATGTCTCCACACTCCATCGAACGCTTTCATAAGATCTAAGAGAGCAGCAATCGTGTGGTGGGCAGACTTTAGATTTTGTGCATATCTGATGTTTTGGCAGAAAAGTAGTACTTGATCAATGGTGCTATTGCCCCTTCTGTAGCCAAACTGTTCGCATGGCATTAAGTTCTTACAGTCCAGAAAGTATTGGGTTCTATTTAGAATAATTTTTTCCATAATTTTGCAAGCTGTGCTAGTCAGTGCAATGGGTCTGAAGTCCCTAGGAGCCCAGGTCTTTTTGCCAGTTTTCTTGATGGGGATTACAGTAGTCCTTTTCCAGTCAGACGGAAGACGTCCAGTTTTCAGTAGAGAAATTGATAATGTCAAGTAGTCACTGTTTCCCTTGGTGGCCGAGCTTTTCAAGTATTTCTCCAAAGATTCCATCTGGGCCAGGAGATTTGGTCGGGTCCAGGAAGGCCATTGCAAGGAGCAATTCCTGCAGTGAAAAGTCTTTAGATAAAACTCGGTCGTCTGCATCAGAGCTTCGAAAGCCATGGATGATGTTTTTAGCTTTCTCAAAACAGGTTTATTTTCACTCGTGAAAACCAACTTGCTGGTTTCAAGGTAATAGGCCGCAAGACCATTTGCTGCATCTTTGTCATCAGGAAAAACCTGACCATTTGTATCTATTACCGAGTTATTTTCCTCATATTTTTCCTGTTCTCTATTAATATTCTTGACAATTCTCCATAATTTAGTGTTAGTTGTACTAAAGTCCAAATTGCTGCACATTTCTTTCTATCTGGATCTCTTCAGTTGTGCATAAATTGTCTTTATTTCCGCATTAGTTTTATTAACTTCTGTCCTAAGACTATATTTGCTATCGTTTAAGGACTCAACAAGAAGTTTTCTCCTATCAAAAAGTGGTTTTAATCTTGGAGCAAAATGAGTGAAGAAAGGCACATATCGCTTTATTTGCCTCTAGAAATGAGGACCTTAGCATTGGCAAGACAGTCATCTTTAAGATCGTTTGAAAAAGGTGACGAGGACAAGCTAATTTCAGTTGAATCTCTAAATGAGTTCTAGTTAGCTTTTTTAAAATTCCAGAACTTATTTAGTACAACCTGCACTCTCTGTCTTTACTTGAATTCATTAAGGACCGGAGAATGATCACTACTTATAGTGTCCAAGACACTCCATAAACATTGAGGAAAAATTTAATTCATATTTAAGAATGTGATTTTTTAATGATATCTCTAATTTTATCTCAATAAAACTACATAAAATAATTTTAATGCATAATAAAACTCTTTAGTAGAAAAATCGTTAACCTAAAAATAATACATAAAATATCTCTCAAAAGTCTTCGTACATTTGCATTTTTTTACAAACTAGTATTTCAATGTTTTAGTAAATTAGTAAATCGTAGGATTTTTTTTGCATTTACAACAACTTTTAAAAGTCACGGCATAGATAGATTTTGTGATTTCTGTATCAATGGATCTGCATTCTTCGATCGTTATTGTTTTTTGTTGGCTTTCCGTTTTAATGCCGCGTCTTCTTACTTTGGCCTCCATATTTCTCCAAATCTGATTTATTGTGTTCAAATCTGTCGACTGAGGTGATGTTTCTAGATTTTATGGGCAATTTTAGAGCCAATAGAGACAATCATTGAATGCTGTGTGCTCGTGATAAAAAAAATCAAGTTATTTGTAATACCCAAATTTATGCCTTTGCATAGGAAAGGCGAAACCTTCTATTTTTAGCATTTATAAAAAGACTTCTTCAGTCAGGACACTTATATAGTCCAGCTGATCTGACTACTTTTTAAACAGATTCAGGTGAAATTGAAGTCACAAATTTTTCTCAGCATTCTGAAAAAACTTTTATAGCACACAAACTTAAATTTTTCTCAAATTTTCTTATAATAAATCTCTTTTCACGTTCAAATAACACTGTTGAGCAATATTTTATCTGCTGGTTTTGGATTCTATTTTCTTGTTTAAAACGCTTTATTACATACTAAACAGTTGAATGGAATAAATTCAATATGTTAGCAATACATTGAAAGGTTGATTTGTTCGTTCGCTCAACGATCTATTTTTATGCACAATGAAGGCTATTATGGCCGGGACCTACAGCTTAACGTGGATTCCGAACTACGACGAAGATGGCTGTGGGATTAGTGCTCTGGCCTCGCATGCCAAAGGTGCCGGGTTCGAATCCTGGGTCATGCATGGATGTTCGTTGTGGCTCTGTATCTACGTTAAGCTGTAGGTTCCAGTCTGATTAAGCGTTACTGTGCACAAAAATAGGTCGTTGAGCGTACCAACAAAAACCAAACCGAACCACAACGAACCTTTGCATACGAGGACAGAGCGCTAACCACACAGCCATCAGGTGGGCCTGTATATTATATCCGGATAAAAATATCCGGTTTTATTTATATATGCTGAGTGAGAACTAGGATATTACTGTGTTATTATGATTTTTACAGTAAATGCAATCAAGTTTAAAACTAACTCTATTTTTGAATGAAACGATTGGATATCCGTGTTAGGTAGTAGGTAGAAATTATGTTTTTCTTCCTGGTTCAAGTTCTACTTAAATTCAAATTAAAAATATTCCTCCAGATTTCAGAAGATGTTCAAGAAATAGAAACATTGAAAGATAATTTTATCACAAGATTTAAATAAACAGAGTCGATACAAATTGCACAATCTGAATTATTCTATGCAAATAGGGGTATGATGATTGGGTTCATTTAAGTACACAGTTGGAACTTAATTGGTACCATCTCTGGAATGTGTGACACACATTACTTGTTCCCTAACTTAAATAAATGTCAATGTAATTATGGAAAATCTCGGAAATAAATATTAACAAAAACAAACCTTTTAAATAAATGTTAAATTTAAACAAAAAAATAACTCTTTCCTTTGTTTCATACTTACTCTCTGGATATTTTACAAAGAGAACCAGAAATCAAGAATTATAATTGTCATATTTTAAACAAAATACTTTCTTGAAATTGTTCTATAGTTACATCATACAGAATTCTAATTAAAAGATTTTTTGTAAGTTTGTCTTAATGATGAGGAGATTAAATGAAAGTTATTTTTGAGGGAATATACAAGTTTAAATGATTTTGAAATGTTTGATTAAAGGGATGTTTTATTAATGAAAATTAATCCTTGATAACTACGGGTTTAATTCGAATTGTTTTACGTCCACAAGCTTATGCACGTATTAAATAGTTTCTGTTGCTATCAAATTTTCCAAACTCTCAGACAAATTCTTGTTAATAGAGCTTTCAAGTTCATGTTTTTTCGTATGTCGTGTATAGAATAAATTCTTGTAATATGCTCTCTAACTAGATATCCTGATATTTTTGATAAACGTCTCACATTCAAATGATCACAATAAAAGCATTCTGATATTAAATAATGTTTTTATTACTTTGGATAATTTAACCCTTTCAGTTCGTATTCCATTTGAATACTGGTTATATTTAAAAAGTATATTTTTACGAAGAAACTATCAAATAACTTTTTTATTGACAGCAACCAGAACTTTTCTTGTGTATAATAATGTGTTTAAAGTTTACTTAAACAATTGAGGAAATTTTGTTGTGGGTGTTTGGTGTCATTGATCCAAAATTGGTTAAAATCCTTCAAGAATTTAAAATTTATGAATTGAGGTAATAATTTGATAAAAATTCTGGTTATGGTTAAGTGCTCAACTCAGCCAACTGGAGTTTTAAGAACTTATCCTGTTAGGATTGGTGCTTATGCTACTGAGATCACGGGGTAAAGTTTTCAAAACTTGCAACACTACATTTTCCTACTATATAAATCCAACATTTTCTAAACCCTTTATGTTCTCAATTACTAAGCTTAGGAAAAAAATAAAAAAATAAAAATTTGAATGAATTCCATTTGAGTATGTGCAAAAAATATGTTGATTAGAACCTATTGACGTCTATAAGTAATAAAGTAAAGAAAATAATTTTTCAAGTATGTATGTTAGCAAAATCCAAACTGCACTAATTCAAACTAAAATTGATAAAATACTATTTAATTCTAGAATTTATTCTTTATTTTCTATGTTCTTTATTAGAGAATAATTGAAATTGATTAAAATAAAGAATTTTTGTTCTCAATATATCCACTGTTAAAGAATTCCTATCATCAAAAAATTCTTCATATCTTTAAAGCTTTATTAATGCTTTTTAATCATTTAATAACCAGTGCATGTTAGGTGAGTGGTGTGTGTTTCTTATTTACACTCACAGTCTTTTGAAGCTGTGTGTGTAAATAAGAAATTTAGAGTAAATCACTGATAAATTAGATCGTCTGATGTTAACTAAAAATTTCGCCTTTAAGATAATAATTATTCATGAACGACTAAAAAAAGCATAAAAAACTATCGAATGTCTGGAATGCTTATTTGGGGATGATTTAAAACCCAACGACAACTTTTAAAATTTAATAAAGACACATCCAAAAGCATCGTTAGAAATAATTAAGTCTCTCTTTGCTTTAAAATTTCAATTCGAAGAGATGCATTTCCTATGGCTATTGCCATTATCGCGAGATAACTATCAGGAAAATGAGCAATTATTCGCTAATGGTTTCAGGCGCGATTAAAGAAACAATGAACTTCGTTCTGAAAATGATATACGTCAGAAATGTTTTAATAATAAATCAGTTAGCATAATTTGGATTTAATGTAATAAACCATAAACGTGGGTGTTTTAACAGAATTTTAAATGCATTTTGAGCTGAAAGTGAAAAATATCGACGAAATGTTTGAAAAGTACATTAAGTAAAATTTGTGATCACGTCCGGAGACTTGAATGAATAAAATGAATTTAGAATTATTGCGGAAGTCGTTTACTGATTGATATAAATTATCTCTATACTAGTTATGACATTTAATATGAGAAAAGTATAGAATTACTTAACTGTAACTGATGGGCTGAAAGCCACTTAGCAAGCGACAGTTCTCAATTTTCGTGGGAACGGAATGAGTAGACACGGTAACGATTATGACAGATTATTTTCTAGTCAAGGAGTAAGTGTTCAGGTTTTTCTCCTTTTAGAGATGCAAATTCGGAGCATTTTACTCTTCGGAAGGCGTTCTCCTTTGACACTTGGAATACTCCCCGATATTCTGATCACCCTCAATCGTTGTTTTGGAACAGTTTAACATTCGTGAAGCTCTCGAGATAGAATATTTCCAACCTAGAATATATCCTAATGGTCTGAATATGCCATTCAAATCCATTAAGTTTTTATACAATGTAGAAGTACTTATAATTTGCTATGCATACCTAAACGTTGCTATACGTTGTTTACGCACAGGGAGTTCAGCGAAGGACTCCCTGATTTTAAAATTAAATAACTCAAAAACAAAGACCAATAGAAGAATGAAGCAGAAAGTATAGTTATTTTGAAAGCTGTAAAAATCTTACACTAAATTTTCAGAATTCGTTAACAATTTTGCTAACATGGGGCACTGTACACAGTAGTTTTTATGAATAAAGAGTGCTTTGAAACTCGAGCGATCCGTCTTCAGACAGTTCCACTGTTTAAACTTGAAAGGAAGTTAGCGTGATTGCAATGACTGACTGCAGACTGCAGAAGTAAAAATTATAACATATTTAAAAATATTTGCAACAACAGTGTCATCGGTTGGCAACATTTGTAACTAATTTCGAAACTTCTGTTTTAGATTTGTACAGCTTTCAAAATAACTATACTTTTTGTTTCATTCTTCAATCGATCTTTGTTTTTGAGTTGTTTAAATTTAAAATCAGGAAGTCCTTCGCAGGGACACTCTGTATCTAAATGATGCTATAAGTTGAGACTATCAATGTAACAATTATCGCCTTACCAAACTCGATCCATATATTAATCGCTTGATGTTAAAATTGGACTTCTACAGGTTCAAGTTTTTACAAGAGAAGGAAAACACTTTCTAGCTTCTAACGAGACCAACCTTAAATGGAATTTTACAAGGCTACAGAATCCACAAAAAGGACTCATAAATCTGCTTTCAAATTCCATCGATGCCTCCTCAAAGTATTTATACAAAATCGGAAAAAAAAATAATTTCATGGAAAATGCAAAAGTCACCTTTTAATACCATGCGATTCAAACGTAAATAAAGATTTCGTGTACTTTGATGTCTATTCCATTTGCCAGATCTACACTAAGAACCTTATTATACAAAGCCACTCAAGTGGTGAACGCGTGCCACCACTTCAGTCACTCAGACAAGCCACTCGAAGCAAAACATGCAATCCTATGGAGCTTATTATACTGGGCCACTGCTGTGACTAGAGGTTGAGTCTGTCACTTGTGGCGCTCAGACCTTACGAAACCAGCAATCAATCCTATTGTGGGGACATGCATTTCATCAGATCCATTGAACTTGCTACAAGAACCAAACTTAAAAGTTTTGGTTCGCAAATCATGGATTCTTAAAGTTTCAGTTCGTGGAATGCCCTCGCATCATTAGAGTCCCTGAACTGAAAGACGCAGACGGTTGAGGGCGGAGTTACCAAAAACACGAAAACGAACTTAAGAGAAAAAGGACGCTTCTCTCCCGACTATGCTTTAACCCAGAACTCATTCATTTTTATCTTCCACATTTTAAGTTAATCTTTTTTAAATAGTTTTAAATAAACGATGTAATTTTTATAGTAAGGTGTGATTCTTACGTAAATGTCCAAATCCACACTTACTAAACTATGGAGTTTATTATACTAAGCTACAGTAGTGACTAGAAGTCACTCGAGTGGCTTTGTATAATAATGCCCTTACAATTACGCACATAAATGCTGCAGCCCAGATTGACTAAAACTCATCACTGAATCTCACACTTCCCATGGAGCTAGAGGGCTGAAATTTGGCACAAAAGTTTTTCTAAACTAATTATTACAATTGAAGATGTTCCATTTCGAGGTTTTATGATTACCTATAAAGAGGATGAAATCGGCAGAAAAATTAATAGGAAATGATACGGTTTATGCAATTTTAACAGAGTTTTATTCTATATGCATTTTGACCAGTTCTAGCTATCAAGAAGACAATTTTATTATTTAAGTATCGAGCTTATTAACGATAAATTTGGCTGAAGATATACATTTTTGTTATTTTTTTAAATGCTCTTTTTAGAATGAATTTACTAATTTACATGCTCTATTTAGAATGATGTGTTTCATTAAATATTTTAAAATAGTGTTTCCAATATTTAAGCACCAACAAGTATTGGGCTATACAGTTAATAATTTCAAATGCTGTTTTCTTTATTTTGTTTTTATAGTTTACTTCTGTTTATTGTCATGATATTATTTTATCGGTACGTTAAAAAGTTATTTTATTATAATTATGTTTCTCAACTATAAAGTTTTAAAATTCTGAAATGTACTGTAATTACAATTATTAGAGCTTAAGATGTTCCAAAAATTTATATTTAAAAAAAATATTGTTATTACCTTATATTTTTAGGTTAAAGAAATCTTATTTAAAATACCACACAAATGTTTTGAACATCTAAGATATTCCTTAAATTGTTGTCAATGAATGTTGCGTTTCCACTGGATAGACGTGCCAAACATTCCGTGTTTCTTTGCATTTGTAAAGCAAAATGTTGGGCTTAATGGACAAGGAAATAAACGTCGAAATCTAACTCGTGCCTGCTTCTAATCGCATTTAAAAGAAATGAAACAGAATGGAAGTAATGAGCTGGATTATACAAATTTATTTTCAAATAACTAGGAAAGGAAAGGGGAGAAGATGTCAAGAGCAAAATAAGTAAGAAAGTAAGAAAATAAAATTGTGTACCTTCATTCGCATGTTGCTTCTTTTCTTCTTTCTTTATGGTTTCAGTTTGGTGATTTTTTTTACTGAGAGAAAAGACTTTTTTGCGCATGTAAGGCATTTGAAGTGCGTAATAGTTCATTAAAATATTTATTGGAAATTTATAACTAATTTTCAATAAATTAAAATAATTTGTTGTGCTTTTTCAGCTAATACAACCAGAGTACGAAAAAAATAATTAACAACTTAGCCTTTATCTATAGTTCTAGCTGAATACCCGTACTTCGTTAGCAAATTTTACCATGTGTTTAACAATCAATGCATGTACACTTTAGCAATCCATGCATTAAATATTGTGAGCTTCTAATCGTATATTAATATATGAACAACGGATCCTGAAATTATGGTAAAGTATAATTAGAGTTTATGTAAAATTGATTATTTTACAATTTTATCTTGATTTTGGTACAACGGACCCTGATTTATATATATATATATATATATATATATATATATATATATATATATATATATATATATATATATATATATATATATATATATATATATATATATTAGACAAATAATAATGTACTTAGTGCTTACTTTTGGATATTAAAGAGCACAACAGATCCAAAATTTGTAACGGATTTTAAAAGAAATAAAGAAACATTAATAGCATAGTATGTTTTAAAAAATTAATTCTCAGGTATAAATTTAAAGTTTTTCAAATTAATAATTTTATTAATTAGATGGTTTAGGGGGAAGTGGTGTTTAATATTAACGCTTTTTAATGTTCTATTGTTATTTTGATTACATTGTTATAATGTAATATTCTTGTGTTCTGACATTATGATATATTTTCTAGAAATACTAATGTTTTCCCCGTTTAATTTATTGCAAACATTATTATTATATATTATAAGCTCCCTGTATTTACTTACCTAATTTATCAATAAAAGCTGTTCCGACAGGGCTGGACGCTCGGGGGACCTCTCACCGTGTTGTGGGTTTCACTTTCTCCCGGCCGAGGATTCAAAAGCTCTAAACCCTTCAGGGTGAGTTCCTCGGTCTGGGCACTGCAATCAATGCATGTACACTCAAGCAATCAATGCACGTGCATTGTAGCAATTGTAATGGCTTGGTTTACTATGTATTTGGAAGCATGTTTACCAATTTTCGGAGTCCTGGCTCATTGTCAAATAGGTCATTGCAACAGTCTACATTTAGAACGTTTGACCCATATTTACTCAAAAGGGTAGGGATTCAAAAGCTTGATAGCTTAGTTTTACTATGTTTAATTTTGTGATAATATACAACAATTTTAAGCGTCCTGGCTTTACGATCTTGTTCCAATCTCAGAAAGTTAGTTTATCAAGATCGGATACCTTATTTTTTTCTATGATTGAACTTGTTGCCGTGTTTACTAAATTTCAGAGTTTAAGCTTCATTTAAATATTCCTCACTTAGAATCATGTAACCTTTTCTTCATGTAAAGTTGGTTATTCGAGAAAAAAAAAATTACTTTTTCTATGCTTGCCCTTTTTGACATTTGTACCAAATTTCGGAGTTACGGTTACTTTGAAATTGGCCATTATGATAGTCTACGTTTGGAACTTTTCAACACCTGAAAGTTTCCTTATCAATATCGGAGTCTCTATATTATTCGATGATTGACCTTGTTGATACTTGTACTAAATTTCAGAGTGGTGGTTACATTTGAAGTGGGGCATATGAATTTTCCTCCTTTGGAACGTTTAACCATTAACGCCTGCTTGAAGGTTGATTAAAAAAAATTACAGTTAGGAAACACATTCACAATACCATATAAACAAGAAAAGTTCTATAAGAGTCTTGTAGTATTCCGCTGTGTCACTTGTGGCTCTAATTCTCATATAAATGAACCGGGCAAAATCTTCTACGCCTACTGAATAAACTAAAGGATTTCATTTCTCAAGAAGGTTACACGTGGATCATCAACAACAATAAACCTGTTCTAGACTTCATTTTACATGACAATATTATCACAAATAAGACAATAAAAATTAAAGTAAACCATGCTTTAATTTGGCCTTTTTTCTTCTAGAAATTGTAAACCTTTGCACGTGTAGAATATGCACAAAAGTGGTACTAGATATCAGGGTTAAGTGTTGTTGTTGATGTTTTTTTTCCATATGTAAGGACATCATTTCATACGAAATCAAGAACGTTCCACAATTTTTTTTTAAAATTTTTTTTCCCTATCTGTCCTCTATCTCGAGATAGAATCGATAACTTCCTTAAGTCATCCTTAGAGGAGCTACAATCATTGGCATATGAAAGCGCATTCTCATTGAGACACTTGTTTCTCAATTCTAGCTTTATCCGTTTAAACGTTGTTTGATGATTTCCAGATTTCAGTTTGTATTCTGTATAGATTAGGAATCAAAACCATTATCCAAATGTATGTATATGCGAGTAGCCATGGATCGGCTACAAGAGTTTTCGTCTTTTAAATGTTGGCAATTTTTGGCTTTTTAGCTTGGTATTACAAAGGCATGCGCTCTGCTTTATAATGATAAAATTTGCCTAGAATATTATTATTATTATGCAATACTTTATAAAAAAAGTAGGGCTAACAAATTTTTAATACAAAAGTTTGCTTAGAACTGTAATATATGAGTACTTACCGTTTAACTTACAACTTTTCCCCCAAGAAATATACTTAAGAAATGTTTTTTTTTTTTTTCAAAACATAACATTATTTTGTACTTCCATAATATTTTTTTGAAAATACATAAAAAATAGGAGAAATAAGCCATTTTTTCTTATCTTTTCTATCCATTTACTAGTAGTTTGTCAAACAAAGGACCTATAGTCGTGTAACCTGAACACACTTATTGTCTCTGTTCAAAAAACTTACTTGTTCGATAACCTCCAACATACACTAGTGACAAAACCCATTTTCCTAGAATTTAATCATGCATCCACCTATTTAAATTTTAATTCAAATCAATGCGGTTTCATTCAAGTCATATCGGAAAAGGGAAAAAGGTTTAAGCGTTCATCGATACCTAAACTATTGTTAGTGATTCACTATTCTGCATAAAAACGCTATACACTCTCAATGAAACACAGCGTTATAAATAAAGATAATGCATTGGTATTTTTTCAGATCGCGAAGGAACGTGTAAGGACTAGATAGCCTATAAAATCCTTTAATGTCATTCTTATCACTTAAAGTGAAGGTACCATCGGTTTTTCACAAGTCTTTTTACTGCCAGCAGCCCAACCCAAATGATGTTTTCAGCATAGCCTGTTATCGGACAATATTAATCATAGGGTAGCCTAAAAAAAGTTATTGAAAATATAAAAGTAAAGTACTCCTGTATTTTTCTTTAACCACAGGTAGATCAAAACTTCATATGTATTGAACGCTGCGGCAAAAACGGATTTTTGTTACTTATGTGTGAATATTTTGGCTTAAGCTTTTTTGTAAATTGTTTAGCACTCTGAAATTCCATTATGTACATATTTGACAAATTGCTTCAAACTATGCAATAACGCGCAACTAATAATGTATACAAACTCGAGTTTATTTTTAGTTGTTCATAGAATATTACATGAAGTGAATGTAAAGTCTTGCCCGAAAAAAAATGAGCTAAAATGCTAAAACTATTATACTGATTGATATACTTTTTTTTGTTGATTGGATATTCACTAAGTTCTTTTTTTTTTATTAACAACAACTATATAAGATTAGATTCGAGAGTGGCCGGAGTAGACTTAGGCCGGGTAGGCCCATTGTACAGTACGTAAGAAAATCCGAATGATGGTTATATCTTGTATTTTAATTGATGAAATAAAAAAAAAAAGTACCGCAGTTATTATGGAAGATTTTTCATAATTCTATATAGATTTTTTTTGCCGTAAGGGGTCATCTATATAATACAACTAAAATAACTTTAAAAAATTCAATGGCAATACCATAATATTATGCTAAACTTAGATTTAGCATCCAAAAAACATCTAAATAGAGAATTTCCAATGAGTGGTTAGTAATTTTTGTTTGATAACAAGTGAATGACGAAATGTAAAAAAAAACATTTCGATTTTTTGGCCTTATAGTCTTACATCTTTCATATATTTTAGTAATTTTTATTTCAAACAATAGTTTGTTAAAGGTCAAACATAAATAGCCCGCAACTTATACATTAAAATGTTATTTAATAATAATTAGTAAAAAAATCAAACAATTTAAATTTTTCTCTTTAATAGAAATACTCTTTTGCTTTCATTGATGCTATCATGATTGAACCATCCCCTTCCCTCCCCGGATTTTTTCCCCTTTCCATTTTGACGTTTATGTAGTAATCATTTTAGCAAAAATGTAATAAAGCTTAATTTAAGTACAGTACGCAAAAAAAAAAAAAAAAAAAAAATTCGAACGATGGCTATATCTTGTTTTCTAATTGATAAAATAACAAAAGTCAAGTACCATTGTAAATCAGGGAAGGTCTTTATTGATTGTATATACATTTTTTTTTATTATACATTTTTTTTTATTATACATTTTTTTTTATTATGAGGGGTCGATTACGTATTAAAACTACACCAAACTTTAAAAAATTCGATGACAACCCTATAATATTATACTATATTTAAATTTAGAATCCAAAAAAACGTCTAAATACCAATTTTCATAATTTTCCAATGAGTAGTTAGTAATTTAAATAATGTTAAAAAAAAGGCAATTTTTGGCAAGAAAATTTGTTTTTTTTAGCCATAAATTCTTAAATAGTTCATATATTTTAGCAATTTTTGTTTCAAACGATAGTTTATAAAAGGCCAAACATAAATAGCAATCAACTTCTGCACCAAATAGTGTTTTAGTAATAAATTATTAATTAATAAAACAAGCTTTAAATTTTTGTAAATAGAAACATGCATTTTTTTTTTCATTCATTAGCTTTATCCATAAATTTTTTGCTTTCATTAGATTTATTATGGTTGAAATCCCTCCAGAAATTTTTCCATTCTATTTTGACCTTTGGTTCTCAATATTTTAGCAAAAATTAAAAAAAAGCTCACTTTAAGGGACCATGTAATAGGTCTTGAAGCACGCAAAAGATCAATTCTTCCCCGCTTTAAAGAAATTCGTCCTGAAGATCGGTCAAAACATTTTGGATCATAAGTGACGTGTTTCTCAACATAATGAACTGAAATTTGGCATTTATAGTAGAGCGGCTAGGCGCCAAAAAATAGCCGAAAACTGCACTTCGTGAAACAAGTCTATAATTTTGCACATCGATAGATAATGTCATTCTAATCATTTTAAGAAGTGGGGCCACTCGGATTTCACATCCGGTCGAGGTTTTATACTACTTCAAAGTTAGGCATAAAATATGCGTTTTTTTTCAATTAAAAGCGTAAATTATAGGTTCAAGCCCAAAAAATAAGAACTTTATTAACACTCATAATATGTTAAATAGTTAGGCTTTTATTAGAGAATAAAAAAAATTTAAAATTTCAGCCGGAAGCTATTAATACTTTGACCGGAAGTGTATCCCTATTCAACTCCAAAAACTTGAACTATATACATAAAACATTCCAGTTATAAAAGGGTTAATTTAATATAATATAAAACTTATCAAATAAAAATATTATAATATATTAAATATATACCAAAATTAGAAAGCAAGTTACGACCGGAAGTTTGTAAAATATCTATATACGTATTAGTAGAGCGGCATGACGCCAAAAAATAGCCGAAAACTGCGCTTTGTAAAACAAGTCTGTAATTTGGCACACTGATAGAATATGCCATTCTGATCATTTTAAGATGTGGAGACACTCGAATTCCACTTCCGGTCGAGTTTTTATAATAGTATAAGTAGGGCATAAAATGTTCGTTTTTTTCAATAAAAATAAATATGTGTGGGGTTACAGCCAAATCATGAGTTTTATAGACATGTGTAATATGTTAAATTTCTAGGAATATATGAAAGATTGAAAAAGTAGTAAAAAATTCAACCGGAAGTGATTTTCATTCGACCGGAAGTCTATTTATAACAACTCAAATTGCATACAACAGCTCAAACTTCATATATGAAACATATGTTATCATTAAAAAGAGAATTTTAGTGATGTTTTATGATAAACTAAAATTAAAAAGCGACTTCCGGTCGAAGTTTTAGACTTCTTTAAAGTTAGACTTAAAAATGCACTCTTTGAAATTATACCACCTTCAAATAAACTATAAACGGTCACAATTAAAAACTATTAAAACTACATGTTGTGACATCAAATTATAAGGATGGATATGCTGGATATAAAATGGAACATTTCAAACAGAAGTGACTGAAATTTCGACCGGAAGTTTGCTTATAAAGAACTGATATTGCCCATTTACCAATATAATAGCGCGACTAGAGGGAAAAACTGCATTTCGCGAAACAAGCCAGTAATTGTGCACATTCATAAAATGTGTAATTCTGATCACTTTAAGATGTGGAGAAACTCGGATTTAACTTCAGGTCGAGTTTTTATTCTAGTTCAAAGTTAGGCATAAAATGTTCATTTATATCCATAAAAATAATTAGATGAGGGATCATTGCCAAACCATGAGCTCTATAGACACGTGTAATATGTTCAATTATTAGATTTGGAGGAAAAAAAAAAGGATTAGCCGGAAGTGAATCGCTTTTCAACCGGAAGTCTATAACAACTTAAACTACATCCAACAGATTAAACTACATGTATGAAACATATGCTACCAATAAAAATGGAATTTTAGTGATATTTTATAATGAATTAAAGCTAAAAAGCGACTTCCGGTCGAAATTTTAGATTTCTTTTAAGTTAGACTTAAAAAAAAAAGCGCTTCTTTAAATTTTACCACCTTCATAGAAAGGGTCACAATTAAAAATTATTGATATTACATGTTGTTACATCAAATTATAAGGATGGATTACTGGATGTAAAATGAAAATTTTCAATCTGAAGTAAGTGTCTGCTTATAAGGAACTGATACTGCCCACATATAAGTATCACAGTAATATCGTCTCAGATTACCGAATCTGAGTCTAAAATACAATTAAATATCTGAAAATATAATCAATGAAAAAAATAAAAAGTTCAACTTCCGTGTCCCCATCATCCTCCCTTCCCCCCCCCCCCCCTAAAAAAAAGGAGAGTGCGATGTGCACCCCTATAAAAATAATCTCCTGTCTTAGTCCATATTTGAGAAGATTGCAACTAGTGAGATTTATATTTTGGTTATATCTTAAATGTTTTGGAAAAAAAAATCGGACAAGCGAACTTCCGGTCGGAATTCCAGTCATTTCGGTTGAAATTTACCATTTTATACTTAGCATAATCATCATTCCTTTTCTGAAACATCAAATGAAATCTTCCGGCTATCTAAGACGATATCACCGTGATACATAAAGGTATTGGTATAAGGGCAGTATCAATGCATTATAAGTAGACTTCCAGTCGGAATTTCAGTAATTTCCGGTTGGAGTTTTCCATTTCATGTTCAGCATATCCATCCTTATAATTAGATGTAATAGCATGAAATATTAAGAGTTTTTAACAGTGACCCTTTATAAGAAGATGGTAAAATATAGAGAAGCTCATTTTTAAGTCTTAACTTAAAAAAAAATCTAAAATCTCGACCGGAAGTAACTTTTTAAATTTAGTTTATCATAAAACATCACCAGAATTCCCTTTTTTTTATAGCGTATGTTTCATACATGTAGTTTAAGTTATTAGATGCAGTTTTAGCTGTTAAAGATAGACTTCCGGTCAAAATGTATATAACTGCCGGTTGAACATTTTTTACTATTTTTTTTTTTAACCTTTTATCTATATTTAACATATTACACATGTCTATAAAGTTCATGATTTTGGTTATGACGCCACATATAACTATTTTTATTGATAAAAATGAATATTTTATGCCTAACTTTGAACTAGTATAAAAACTGGACCGAAAGTGAAATCCGAATGGCTCCACTTCGTAAAATGATTAGAATGATATATTCGATCAATGTTCCAAAATTACAGACTTGTTTCACGAAATGCAGTTTTTTTCCCTCCATCCGCTCTACTATAAGAAAAAAAATCGGTGTAAGCTCTGAAATTTGCTTATGCGTTGATTTCCAGTCGGAGTTTTAGTCACTTCCGGTTGATATTTTTCATTTTAAATTTAGCATATTCATTCTTACAATTTGATAGATAGAACATGAAAGAAGTATATTAGTTTTTAAAAGTGACTCTTTATATGAAGGGAGAGTTTAAAAAAGGCCCATTTTTTAAGACAAACTCTGAAAAAAAAAGTCTAAAACCTCAACCGGAAATAATATCCGAGTGGAATATTCCATTTGGTACGTTATCGAAATCAACCCTTTTATATATAGAATGTGTTTTATGTATGTATTTCAAGCTGTTGGAGTCGATTAGGGATAGACTTCTGGTCGAAATTGTAACGACCTCCGGTTGAATTTTTATTATTTTTTTATTCTTTAATGCAAGCCTAACTATTTAAAATATTATAAGTGTTAATAGAGTTCATATTTTTGACCGTGAACCTACAATTTACGGTTTAAATTGAAAATAAAAGCATATTTTAGGCCCAACTTTGAGGTAGTATAAAAACTCAACCGGAAGTGAAATCCGAGTGGCCCCACTTCTTAAAACGATTAAAATGACATTATCTATCAATGTGAAAAATTACAGACTTGTTTAACGAAGTGCAGTTTTTTGTCCTCTAGCCGCTCTACTATTAGGGCAAACGAAGTATTCTAAATTGAATGAAAATACAAAAAATAGGGGTTCGTATTGAAATTTTTACAGATAGTGTTAAATTTACTTAATACAGCCCCCTAAGAAATTTGTTTGCTCCAGACTTATAGAAAATCGTAAAGAAAACATTTTGGTGCAAATCGAAAGATTCTACGATAATTAGAACCGAAGATATAGCCATCGTTTGGATTTTTTTTTTGTTTACTGTACCAGACACTAGCTTACGTTTGAAAGTAAAAAAACATTCTAAGTAAAATGAAAATTCATTGTAAAAATTTATATTTATTTTATTTTTACAAAGTGGTGGAAGCATAGGTAGTACATTTAAAAATTTATATTTTTCAGTAGTGGATTCAAATCGCGCACAATTTTCATTCCATTCACAAATTGAATTTCGACTTTCAAATCTCTATATATATAAGGCAAAGCCCTCACTCACTGATTCACTGATTCACTGACTCACCGACTCACTCATCACTAATTCTCCCACTTCCCACATAGTCACAACTTCTAAAATCGGCACAAATATCAACAATGGTAAAAATAGAAAAAGTAAACTATTCCGATCTCGATTAACACACTTTAAGGGGTCGAAAAGGGGTTAAACGTTCCAAACGGGGGACATTCGAAAATCCTACTTCCCACATAGTCACAACTCTGAAAATCGGCACAAATATCAACAATGGTAAAAATAGAAAAGTAAACTATTCCGATCTCGATTAACACACTTTAAGGGGTCGAAAAGGGGTTAAACGTTCCAAACGGGGGACATTCGAAAATCCTACTTCCCACATAGTCACAACTCTGAAAATCGGCACAAATATCAACAATGGTAAACATAGAAAAAGTAAGCTATTCCGATCTCGATTAACCCACTTTAAGAGGTCAAAAAGGGGTTAAACGTTCCAAACGAGCGATATATTCGAATGTCCTACTTCTCATATTTTCACAATTCTGAAAACTGGTGTGAATATCAATAAAGACAAACGCAGAAAAAGTAAACTATTCCGATCTCCGGTGGATCAAGGGGTGGAAAAGGGGTTAAACGTTCCAAACGAGGAATATTCGAATGTACCACTTCCCATATGGTCACAACTCGGAAATTTGGTACAAATGTCAAAAAAGATTAAACATAGAAAAAGTAAGCTATTCTGTTCTCGATTAACCAACTTTAAGGGGTCGAAAACGGGTTAAATGTTCCAAACGAGGGATATCCGAATGTTCCTCTTCCAATGTAGTCATTTTTCTGATATTTTTTTGCAAATGTTAAAAAAATAAGTCATTCCAATATCGATTAACGAATTTTTAAGGGATGAAAAGACGACGCAACATTGAAACTATACGAGGATTAACTTAATGTCTAATTAACTTAATTCCAATACAGCTACTACTTTGAAATTTAGAACTAAGAGCAAACATAAACACAATAAACTATTCCAGTTTACTATTCACAATTATAAATTTCGTTTAAAATGTCAACAAAGGAAAGTTCCGATTTTGATAAATCAATTTGTCGGGATCGAAAAGGGAGCAAACGTCTGAAGTGTAGAATACATGAATGTCTTTTGATCGCTAAAATGCTAATGGTAAAATTTCGTAGAGCAGCACGGGTATTCAGCTAGTATATATATAAAACACTGATCAAAATGACCTGCAATTTGACCAGTGATCTGCTTAAAGTTTCATTTTTTGACAGTTAAAATATCCTTTCATAATGTGTCTGTTAATTTATATGTTCACCTACGTGTCTATTTATAAAATTTTAATTGCCAAACAAATTTATGCATATTATTATTCAAATTTAAATATAATAAAACGTTAACATCAATATCTAAAATCTTTAATTGAAAATATTGGACTGATTGTTCAAGAGATATTGAAGTTAACTGTACACATGACAACTGTGATAGTGTATGAACACTATCAAAAAGTTTATAGTATGTTATTGGGGTGTTAAGTTTATAGGTTAACTGGCGAAGACCTACCCATCCCCTAGTAGCAAAAATATGCTAGCCAATATCGGGTCGACACTGGGCAATCCCGATGTGGAACTTTGTAAACTGGCCGTTGCTGCAGATTTTGGCCAATCGTGCCCAGTGCTGGGTAAAATATACTGGAAACTTTGAAATGTTGATGCAGAGTTTAAAAATAAAAGTATTATGTTATAAGAAGGGACGGAGAGGTACTAATATGTTTTGTGATGGCTTTGAAATAATTATTTTTAGAAGAATCGTGTATTTTGGAACGATGCTCGATATCTGGCATGGATCTTCCAAGAACAACTGTTTTCGACATTGGCCGCTGCGCTACATGGGCTCTGTTTTATGGGTAATTTACTCTTAAGAGAAGACTTGATAGCTCAATTTGGTCTAAGAGGTGAGATCAGCAGATAAAAAGGATCAATTCATGTTTTACAACCTGCTTGGTATTAGGAGAGAAGTACACAAGGTGATTTCTTGAGGGAGTACCTATGAATGTTTTAAAAAGTTGGGAACGATGAATCATCATTTGAAAAAGACTGAACCAACTCTATAATGCTATCTTCTTCCTTTTTCTACTATGATGACTTTACACAATGAATACGGCTGTTGTTATTTATTTCCAAGTCGAAGCGGTAAGGAGCGTAGTCTTGAACGATATGCGAAAGGTTAAGACAAGGAAAAGTCCAAAGCTAAGAAGAGTTCTGATGGCGACCTCATCATCAAAATAATCCTAGACTGCTTCTGAAGCATGCCCAGAAACACCCAAAGATTACCAGACGACCTCATCATCTAAATGCTTCTATCATTTTTTGAAAGAGGTCAGACGCCCTCGTCGATCCCAAGACGACATCATCATCAAACTTATTCCAATCCTTTCCTGAACATTGCCCAGGAGCACCTCATAGATCACTCGATGATATCATCATCTAAATGTCCCCAGTACTTTCCTAAAGATTGCCCAGACGCATCCACATATCCCTCAACAACCTCATCATTTACAGTAAGTCAGCTGTCCTCTATTTTTCATAGATATGTTCCCTGCTATTCCTAGAATTTGATGATCTTGGCTTCCAGTGATTAATAAATAGTTATGTGCACTTTTGATGTTTCTCGCTCTTGTTCCCATGGTTCAATGTCTACGAACCTAATGATCACAATTTTTGGCCTTTTCAATTCATTTTTTTTAATTTGAAGTACAAAATTGACCACGACAGTATATTTATCTAATCTTCTCTCAAAATCATATATGAATTTCCATTTTATCAAAAGTCCTTTCATAGAGTGTCATGCTGTCTTATATGTAATATTTCATCAAAATTGTATAAGTATAAATTCCATGTTTATCTCCATGTTTCACTCTATAACCTCTCTGAAAAAGAAAAACTTCCAAAAAAAGTGTTTCATTTATCTGATTTAAAAGTACATTCCTATCAAACAAAAAATATTAAATAAAAACGTTCAAAATAGTTTGATTAATAAAATTAAAAAAAATTAAAAAAAAAAAAAAAAAAATCTACCTTTAAACTTATAAAAAACATTTTAATAAAGTATTGTATATGTGTGTTATGTGTATAACAAATCCCTTTTCTTAGCTCTAATTTTCTTATGTAAGACTGCCAATATTTCTTGACTTTTGTTGATGACTTAAAACCTAAACTTTCTCCTTGTTTAAAAGATTTCTTCTCGTATACAAACATTTTATATACTTACCCTTGGAAAAGTGACTAAAAAATAGTTTTTACCGGTAGGTGAAAACAGCTCAGCATGCATCTTAATAAGTTTCGTAATCCATCATATTATCAATGAATATTCCGAATCTGGCAGCAACGAGACATCAGCTTTTCCAGCGCCATCTGTTTTTTTTCCCTCGTAGGAAGTGCTTTTAGTTTGAAGGTTCAGACATGATGAATTAAAGCTATGACAGGGTCGGATTTTTTCTTTATCGATTCATTTCTTTATTTTATTTGATTGCTTTTGACCTGATAAATTCGCTTAACGGTATTGTGGCGAGAAAAAATCAATTCAATAACAATTAGGGGATAAGAAAGTGTAGGTAATATAAGAAAAAAAAACACGTCGGATTTTCCCCCTACAATTATTTAATTGATACACATCAGCTTATTATTGACCAATATCACTAAGTAAAGTTTAAAATATGTTTTTCAGAAATTTAAACTGAAATTTTTGTTGAGACAGTACTGATCTTTGTCAAGTGAATAAAAATTCTACAGTTTGTCATTTCAAACTAATCCTTTCATGTTTAGATTAATTTTAATCTTCCTCTTTAACTTAGCTTCCTGTTTAGCTTTGTTTTATCTAATTGTGCATTTTTATATTTTTCTTATTATGTAATTCTTACAAATAAACTTTCAATTATCCATATGTTTACATAGGTAATGAAAATATAGCATTCGGTGAAATAAAATAAGATTTTTTTTTGCATTTCTCTACTCTTTAGAACATCCTTATTTCAAATAAGTGGTCAAGAAAAAATGTCTGTGTGAAAGTAGTCAGCAAAACTCCAGAACAAATTGAGCCCTTTTGATAGCTGTGGGGTTAGCGCTCTGACCTCGCATGCTAAAGGTGTCGGGTTCGAATCCTGGGCTAGGCATGGATGTTCATTGTGGTTCAAAAACTACGTTAAGCTGTACGTCTTAGCCTTATTAACTGTCATTGTGCATAAAAATAGGTCGTTGAGGGTACAAACCAATCAAACAACCCGAAAAAATTGACATACGATGTTCAAATTTGGCGTGCGAGTTTATGGTGGCCATGGGAATTACCATTAAGGTTTTCATCAAAATCGAGTATGTGCATTAGTTTGAAATCATAAAAAATCACGTAAAACTCATCAATTGCTAAAAAACGGCTTCAACGATTTTGATTAAAATCTCTGTGATAATGCCTCTTAAGGTATTCTAATCGTCCCCACCTCCGAAATTATTGTAGAAATAAGTTAAAGAGTAAAAATCTGAATAATGAGTGCCTTTAACACAGAGCTCTCTGTCCATGAGAAACGCCCATCAACGATTGATTTTTTTTTCTGTTTCATGCACAAGAAAGGACTATGTATAATATATTGTCTATCGAATAACATCGTCAATTTCACCATTTTTTCGGAGTTTTTTTTTTTGCCCATGTAAAAAATGTTATCCAAAAATATCGCCAAAATAGCAATTTTTATTTAAATGAGTGAAAATATGAAAATGTTAAATAACACCACATCAATTTTCAATGATATGACCAATATTATAGTGTTATTGAAAGTTGTGCGATGTTCCACACCCCTAGTTAGCAATTTTAACGAGTGGCCTGTTGTTAGAAGCTTTAAAAATCGTCCTGCGAAAGAAACTACTCATCCTTTCCTGTTTAAATTTAGTTTTCTAAACTTGTTTGTTTTTACCTAATTGTTATAACTGAGTTGATACAAGGGAAATGAAATTTTTGGTAATTTTTAAGAGTGGCCCGTTGTTGAACACTTTAAAATCTTCATGAAAAGTAGTGATCCAATAATTATTTATTCATTAGAAATATTTATTCTTATCATATTTTGTAAAAATATTAGTTTAGATATTTCTATCCAAGTATAACGCTTAATGTGTTTAATAATGTTCCAATAAGATTCAATTCAATGAAATTGAAATTAAAAAAAATATTTAAGAATTTTACAAAAAAAGTTTGAATGTTAAGAGATTTAGATTAGAAAAAACAAAAAAAAAACAACACATTTTAGAAACTTTTTACTTTTTTGTTGTTGGTTGTGTTTTATTTTAATCATCTTTCAAGATTTAATCCAGTTTCTTTCCGTAATTTTTCTTTTAAAGTTTTTGATTGACATACAAATCGGGATACTGTAAGGTTACTTTTCTTACCTTTGAGTATCAATTAAAAACTATTTTTACAACAATAGAAAAAAAAATTGCTTGACAACAGTTAACAGTTTTGATAGCTTGAAATCAATAGTTTATCATAATATTTAATAAATAAAAATGCAATCTTGTTTTTTTATACTATTAAAATATAAATTACTCTTTTCAATTGCATTTTAAATAAATTAATTATATTTTTCAATCATTTTAAAGACCACCTGATCTTTTAAAAACTACCAGAAAGAAAACTTAAATGCCCACCAGGCAACGAAAAAGCCTATTTATTTAATAAATTTTAAGAAAAACATATGCGAATTGTATCTTTCATTTCGAAGCATAATTTTAAATAGATGCATCATGTAAAATTTTGCAAACGAAAAACCGAACTGAAAAGGAATATTCAAAATGAAATGCAAACTGTTTTGACATCTAACTACCTTCAATACTATGCTTCAAATGCTTCTTTGCTTTTATATTAAACACAACTTAAATTAATTTTCTTCTTAATATTTATATCTTTTTTTTTACATGAATTGATATTTTATTAAAAATTCGACTCTTTGAAAGTAAACATTTAAAGGAATTGTAAAAATTCATAAACATGCTTTTACCAAAACTCAATTATTCGCCCCCCCCAAAAAAAAATGCACGTATCTATATCTTATGTGCTTTTTAAACTTCTCTAGAATTCTTATCCTTTTAATCTTTCAGAAATACTTGGTATTCTTTAAATAACTTTTAAAAAGTAACTATAAAAAACATCATTTTTTTCAAAAATGCACAGCATACTTTTAAACAGTTTATAAAACAATTTATTTCGCCTTGAAAATTCAATTTTTAGTGCAGTTTGAACAAATACAAAAAGTAAAGAAGCAACCTATAATAAGTGTGGTAATATCTAAGAACATTACCCATAAAATAGTTACTACTTTTTGTTAATAAAAAATATTTTATATTTTATTATTTTAGTACATGAAATAGTGAAAGAATAATTATAAAAAAAATCTAAATCTAAAACCAAATATCATTACAAAACCTCATGAAGAGTCGAAATAGTTGCTTTTTATAGAAGAGAAAAAGTTCTGATAGAAAAATTCATCAATAATCAAATCACTGATTCTTTTCTCGAACAAATTGATTGTAAATTATCACTGGTAATGTAAACTATGAAGAAAATTAACCCCTCCAGAACCAATTACTTTCATTGCTTTTCGGACTACATCCTCTACATAATTTCTAGTACATTTGGACAGCACATTTCAAATGACAATTGCCAATTTTAAATCACCTATAACTGCAGCCATTCTTATGGTAAAAAAGAACCCTTCATGCTCACTAAAATCGTTGATTAGGTGGGGAGATTCCAAAGCCAATCCACCCGTAACATCCCAATTTTTAAAAAAATCTAAATTCAGTTCAACACCTATTTTGGTTGGTTTGTACTCTCAAGGACCTATTTTTATGCACAGTAACGGCTAACCAGGTCGGGACCTACAACTTAAGTGGATTTCGAAACACAATGAATTTCCATGCCCAATCCGGGATTCTAACCAGGTACCTTTGGCATGCGAATCCAGAGCGCTAATCCCACAGCCATTGCCCAACAACCAACACTTATTTTGAACAATCCAACCTTATAACCCATAGAGCACACATCCTCCCAGAAAGGTCCCAAGAAGTCATTCCTAGTCCCGGAGATACCTGGGGACTTCCTAATGACCTTTCTGGGAGGATGCAATGTTAATGGATGTAAAAATTGGTAATGCCTATAAAGGATTTATATTAAATTTTTTGTTTTTATAGGTTATATTACTAAAGAATTATTATAGATATAGATAAGATGTACACATTCATGTGTATGGTTTTTAAAGCGTTGTATTGCTTTTGAAAAGCTTAGCACTTTTTACGAAACTGCATATAAGCATAAAAAAAAGTAAACAACATTCACTCAAAATTTTAAAACACATTTCTTTTTCATGGATCAACCATCAATTGTTTTCATTTTAGTAAAATTCTGTGAAAAATTGGAATATATAAAATTGATTTAAAGTAACTTTCAAGTTTACTTGACTCCATTTTCTTTGAAATGATCCGAAAAACCCAAATATAATATGATGAAGTTCACAAAAACTACATTATGAACACGGAGCTATTAATACATATTTTTATATTGAACACCTTTTACTGTATAATATTTAATTAAAAATACGTTTTGAGAAGGAATCAAAGATTCAAACCAGAAAATATGATAGTGTAATAAAATAGTCAATAAAAATTTGAGATGCACACTTTTAAAACATACAACATTTTCTTTTGAATTATACTGGATGAAAACTTTCGCATTTTAAATTCCAGAGCACGATGTCAAACTAATTTTCTTACCTTAAGAGCACCCTTCAAAGTCTTATATTTTAGAAAAAGTCCGTACAGAGAAAGAATCAAAATAAAGATTCCAACTAGAAAATCTGGTATTGGAAACTTCTTTTTCTGACGGTGCAAGAGATCGCCGATCTATTTCTTCAAGTCTTTTTGGTGATTTTCATCACTACCTACACACACTACTAGTATAATACGTCAATCCCTTACTTTGGTGATTATGCAAATTTACCAGTCCTGGATCAATACAAAATAGTCAATGGCGAGCTGGGTTGAAAATCGCGCTTTTCCCCGTAATGGTTAGAGCCCTTTCCAGCATTGTTATTTTGCATTTTATTGATGGGTTCTATTGAGGATTGATGCTAGAAAACCCAATTTCTGAGCAAATGCCCTCTTGGAGATTGATTTCTGAGAGCGTGTGTGGTAATAAATGCGTTGAGGAGACGTATTTAACGCCTTCTGCTTTTATCTGGAATACAGTTTAGATGGGAAAGTGAAGATTCTTCTTTTTACCAAGAATGTCGGATAGTTTGATTATGCGAGAAAAATACTGTGATTTGACTTTGAAAGCGGTATGGAAATATTACAAAATACTGTTGAATCTCGATATTTATTATCATCAGAATTTTCAATCTTCTATTTGAAAATGTTTTTTCCTTAGTGTTCCTTGATTAATTATTGGGCATTCTCGTTTTGGAATAGAGATCCTCAGCCTTCTTCATCAAGATTTTTAGATGGTGAAGATATGCAAGATAATTTCTGTGGTTTGACGTTGAAAGCTCTTTGGCAGTATTTGAATATCATGTTGTATCTCATAATACTTTCCAAACTTTTCAGACATTAGTTTAAAAATGTTTGGCAGTATTTGAATATCATGTTGTATCTCATAATACTTTCCAAACTTTTCAGACATTAGTTTAAAAATGTTTGCTTTATTACTACTGGTTTAAGCATATGGTATTATTTTTAAGGATTGAAAATCTTCACCCAATAATGTCGAATGAGGAACAATACAATAAAAATATTGTTACGAATGAGAACTTGTAAATAATTGTACGTAATGTAAATATTTGATAAATTCTAATTCTATTTCAGTTATGCAAGCACTTTTAATTATAGCTTTTTATTAATGTAAAAATTCTAAGTAGTATCGGAAATACAAGCTCTAAAGTCGTGGTAGCGGTTAGGTTGTTCTGGATATTTCTAGAATTTTGGAGAATGTTTCCAACCTATAAAAGGCTCTCGTCCAATTCCAGAACGATTATGGTCGGTATGTATGACGAATCTTTTCTGTCCATCAAGATAACATCTTAGCTTTTGGCTGGCTTACACAATAACTGCAAATTCACGTTCTGTAGTACTAATTTTTATTCAGCAGGAGATAACTTCCTACTTAAGTACATTATAGGATGTTCGTCAACGTTATCGTTAACTTGTGAAAGCACGATTCCAATACCAAGGTTTGAGCCATACTACTGGATGATGAAAGTTTTTGAGAAATTAGGGATGGATAGCACAGGATTATAAGATAATATTTTCTTCAATTTTTGAAAGACTTTGTCACACGCGGCGTTCCATTTGACTGATGATTTTACACACTTCCTATTTATAAGATCTGTTAAAGGGGACGCAATTACAGAAAATTCTGGTATATAACTTCTGTAATAACCGGTAAGTCCTAAGAACGACCTGATTTGATTTTTCGTTGAGGGTTTAGAAAATCTCTAATGCCTTGAACTTTGAGTTCTCCAGGTGTTCTTTGACCTTGTCTTACCATATGTCCTAAGTATTTAACGTGTTCTCTAGCAAACTGACACTTTGAAGGTTTTCTTCATTTTTTCAAATATTTTTTCTAGATGTTTTAAATGTTCTTCCCAGGTCTGAGAAAATATGGTCACATCATCCAAATAAGGAAAGGCACATTTTTCATAGTTTTGTAACAGTCCAGCCATTAGACGACTAAAATAATGCGGAAAATTTTTAAGACCGAATGGCAACCTTAATGGCTTAAAGGTACCAAAACTGGTCACAAACGCAGCATATATCTGTGCTCATTCACTTAAAAGGATCTGTCAATAACCCCATGTCAAGTCCTAAACAGTAATGTAGTTAGCTGCTGACACGTTCTCAATGAGTTGCTCGATGTTTGGTATAGGGAAAAATTGTGTCCTTGTTACTTTGTTTAATAGGCGATAGTCTATACATGGTCTAGAATCATTCCCTGGTATTTCAACCAATATAATAAGAGAGGTAAAATCAGAGTCTCGAGGTTCAATCACTTTCATTTTTTATATTTTATTCATCTCCATCTTTAAAATTTTTGTCTGCCTCGAGGACTTATCTTTCGCTTATCGTTCTGTGAATTAGTCCTTTTTAGCGTATAATTAAAACTTAATATCCATGGGTCGGATGGTCGAGTTATGGTCTGGAGAAAATCAAATCAACATATGCTAACTTTGAATTTATGCTGAACTGTCAAGCACGGGGAAGAGGGCATTATGGTGTGGGTGTGCATGAGAGTTGCTGGTATCGTCAATTTATGTTTTGTAGAAGGAAATATGGATAGATGCAAGTACCTTGGCATTCCAAAGCAAAATTTCTTAATAAGTGCACCAAATTTGTTTCTTGGGACTACATTTACTTTCCAGAAGGGCTACGATCCTAAACACACCACAAAGGTTTTTCAAGAATGTTGCTTGTATCAGTTAAACTCAGTAGCGAACTAAAAAAGAAATAAAATTAAGAAGAAGATCGAACTAAAAAATGACATTCATGACATTTGGAGAAACATTTCGCCTGAAACAAATAAACAACAACAAAATCGTGGGAGCCATGCCTCAACGTTTGCGAGAAGTAATATAGGAAAATATTACTTCTCGCAATATTTCCTATATTACTTAATACGAAAAAGATTTTTCACGAACTTTATAAACACCTTACTGAAACTTTTTTACCCTTTTTAGTGACATATTTTGTTTCTTTAAATTTATTATTTAATTATTTAGATATATTTTCTTTATAGTATTCCTAAATAATACATGCAATTGTGTTGAACCAATTTGTTAATTTTCATTTTCTTCACACAGAATTTTGTGTGACAAAATAAATTTTTATTCACACTCATAGAGGCGTAAGGAAACTTATTTTACCCACTGTCTATCATAATTTTGGGGTTCATAAAATCATAAAAAACTTGAATTTTGCCTTGACAGTAGTTTTTTGCTGTTTAACTTAGTTAAATTAACTAATTTTCATCAATTGTTTTACCAACTGATATTATGGAAAATAAAAACATAGATAATTGATTCATCGAAATTTTGGATGTCTAATATATTTGCTAGTATTAAAAATAGCTCAAAATGTCCCGAGCGTGAGCCAGAGAATTGACATCATAGCAGTTTTAAATAAGCAAATATCTAAAGGGAAATATTAATAATAATAAAGGCAAACATGTTCTGCCTAGATCTAAATACGGATCATCAAATTTTATTAGTGCCATTCCAACAGCTTCAATTGAAAGAAAGTCGTAATCATCTCACACAAACACCTTTTTTTACCTTAAAAATATACTTTTCTGTCTCCTTTTTCCTCCAGAGACAATACATGTCAGATCCAAAGATTGAAAATCCCTTTAACACACTTCAGCAATTCGAAGTTGCTGCCAAGACCTGGGAACGTCGCGAATTTAATGCAACGCCGAGGGTTTATTTCTTTGACCAACAAGCGTTATCTTAGTGTCTCAGCTTCAGAAACACACTATTGCATCTAATCCCGACCTCGGACACATAAATATGACACAGAAACGGGCATAGCTGACAAGAATAGCCTCTCTTCTATGACATAGTAATGGAGTGCTGGGTTGAAAAACTTCCTATCGTGAAAAGGTCTTTCGCCTTTCTTATGCGATTTTTGGTTTCGCAGGAAACCAAGATATTTTCTGAAGAAAAGTCCTATATTCTTCCTGCGCATTGCACTGTAATACAATAACAAAAATACCGGAAAAGTAGGCGAATATTACAAGATTTATGAAGTGGAGGGGGTAAGCTGGAGAATTGAGGTATAGTTAATTAACTTTTATGAAATAAACACATTTTGGTAAAAGTATTTTTTTTTCCTGCAATGGTTGTTCTAATTCATTGAATGGTTTGTCACGCAACTCATATTAATTTCTGCATTAAACTAAGAGTATTACTTAAAATACGGTACTATCTCTTCGCCCTATTGAAATATTTTGCGCATCTAATTCGAATTTATATTTTAATACCCAGTGGAGATTTATTTGAAAATCAAATGGATTTGATTACCCTATAGCCAATGCAGCTGGTATTCTTTAATTAAACAAATTTTTATTAAAACATTTATTTATTAAAACAAAAATAATTGTAATGATTACAAGTAGAACACATTATTTTTCACTGTAAAACATAACCGTAAATTCTCTTAGCACACAAAAGGGTGGCTATTAGAGGCAATTTAAATTCTTCGATTGAAACAAATTTTCGAATTTCAAAATGACTGAACCTTTAAAAGTTTCCTTTTTTGTATTTAACATGGAGTGAAATAATTCTCTATTTAGAGAATTTTTAATCCCCCAACCACTTCGAAATTTCTAATTGTTTTATGTTTTCGACAAGAAACTAAAATTTGTATAAGAAAACAGTTTTTCAAGACTAGGTTGGTTGGTTGGTTGTTTTCAGATTATCTGGCGCCGTCAGCAACACGAGGGCTATAATGCACCGAAACATTCGTCATTAGACAAGCCAACATACATTTACAAACACCCATGCCTAACACGGGACTCTAACCCGCAACCTCGTGGTCTATTCGAGACTAGGACTCTGATGGCAATGGAATAAACCAAAATTCTGGATTTCGACAGGTTTTGAATATCTCACACTCTTGACTAATATTTCAATTATAAACTTCCGTTTTTTGTTGGTTTTACGCGATCTTATTTACTTTTAAAATTTGTTACCTCTTCTCTGGATTTAATTATGACTCTAATGTATCCGTCTCTTCTTTCCTTGCTGTGCTCTCTTGTCAATGATTCTTCTACCATTGTCACTTCCCATTAAGTTCTCTGTGTGTGAAAGATAACCTTTAGAATGTGAAGTACAAAATTTTAAGATTCTTCACCACTAAAAAAATCTTTTTAGATTATCGTCAGACAGCAAATGCGCGGTGATCGGTATCTCTGTTACAACACAATTATTTCAATCAACAAAGACAATGTATTTTATTACTTTCAATTTCTCATATGTTTACATACGGTAATGAAAGAATAGCAATCGGTAAAAAAAATTTGTTTTTTTGCATTTCCTCGATGTTTTGAAACACCCTTATTTCAAAAAAGTGGTATAGAAAAAAAGTCTGTCTGTGAGTACGGTGGTCAGCATAACTTCCGAACAAATTGATCTACGTTGTTCAAATTTTGTGTGCGAGTTACTGGTGACCATGGGACCTTCCATTACAGTTTTCGTTAAAATCGTGCTCCCTCATGAGGTTAAAATCATGAAAAAAATCATGTTTTTCAGCTGATTTTGATTAAAATCCCTGTGCGAATGCCTGTTAAGGTGTTCTAATCGTCATCACCTACGAAACTCCTGTAGAAGTGCGAAAAAAGCGTAAAAAGTTGAAAAACGAGTGCCTCTAGCACGGAGCTTTCTGCCCTTGAGCATCACCCATAAACGATTGATTTTTTTCTGTTTCACGCAAAAGAAAGGACAATTTAATGTCTACCAAAATATCCTCGCCAATTTTGTCATCTTGACGGGATTTTTTTTCCCGTTTTTTTTCTTGTCCATGTAATAATTATTGCCAAAAATATCGCCTAACTGGCCATTTTTATTTAAATGAGTGAAAATTTGAAAATAGTAAATAACACCACAAATTATATGCTAGGGCCAATATTATAGTGCAATTGAAAGTTGTGCGATATGTTCCACACCCCTAGTTGGATCTGTAATATTGGATAACACAGATCTCTGCAACAAAATACTTAAAAGTTTTGTTGCTTGAAATTTTAATAAGAATCAAATTTACTTCTTTCACGTCATATTTCTTAAATTTTCAGTGGTCCCCTAATTCACGATATTCATCTGATAGGTTAAAGTCACTTTCTCCTGAAGAAAGTTCAGTATCGATGTCTGATTCAGAATGGCCATCAGAGAGAAAAAAAGAAAGTATAAACTTATTTTAGGAAGGTGTTTGTTAGTATGTGGTGTCTTGAGTTTAAGGTGTTGCTTTTCTTTTTCAGAATTAGTAAGCATTTCAGGTGTATTCGTCAGGATACGAGAATATCCTGTAGGCTGGCCTACATTTCAAATTTTCTTTGCCTGCGCTTTCAGATGAGGCCTCACAGTTCAGATGCAACAACAAGAGGTGATAGATCTGAATTGCTACACTGAACGTTGATATTACCAGTTTGTGTACCACCACTCATTGATGGCTCATCAAAATAAAAAAAAAGAAACATTTTCAAAGGTGTGGGCTTCTTGTGGTATCGGTCTGTCTTGTACTCTTGACCTGATCAAAGGAATGTGGTTTTTGTTACCTCCCCCCCTCCCCCCTTCACCTCTTCTTCCCCCGTTTTCAAATGCATCAGTTTACTTTCAACAAACTTAAACCCTTAATCAGTGCACAATTTGAACACCTATACTTCCTTTAAATTAATTTGAGAAACAAGTTATTCAGACATCCCAAACAATTTTAAAAGTATCTTACTACCTTACCATATAAATTACAAAACTAACACAAATGTCAATTCCTAAAAACTTCAAAGAATTTCCCAAACTTTTCACTGAGATTCTTCCCTTCCTATGAATCGTTCGTTCCAGCGCGCTTTCAGCACCTCTTTCTACTTTCTTTCCCTATCCTATTATTTCCTTCTTCCTTTTTTATTAATATTATTCTTTCTTTTCTCTTCAATTCAAAGCTTAAACATTTTCATGAAACTCATTAGAGAAAGATCGTAATATTCTATTTCCTAGCTTGCATGAAACAAAGATTCCTGAATTCCGGAAACTACGTCGTTTAAGCGAGTAAAATAATTAGTGAAATTAAACAAGGGGAGGGATACATAAAACTTTTATTTCTTGGTGCCGCATTTAATGCAGACATTACTTAAACTTCAAAGTATGTTAGTTTCTTCGGAGATGACGCAAAGAAAAAAAAAATAGTAGAAGATGAGACGTAAAACATTCCTAAGAAAAGTCTCTGTAATGAGATATTTAACGGGACGAACCATTATGGAATCACTTTCATATAACATTCCTTTGATTTTTCTTCTCCAGGAAAAAGATTTTTTCAGGAATGAAGTTCATTCTTCCTATTGGCAAAATCAGCTGCTTCGATTCCTTGAGTCACTTAAGACTGGAGACGCCAAAAAAGTGTTTGAGCCAATCAGGAGCGTGAGAAGTAAACAGCTGCATTGAGTCCTTTAACTGTTTGTTTGTAAAGTACCATGTCTTCAGCGTAAGATTCTTTATTTTTTGGATTTACTTAGTATTAGATTAGCCATATTTGCAGCGTGTGCGATTTTACATGGATATTTTCTTGATCGTTTGCCGGAAATAATTCATGAAAATGTGGACGAGTTAGTGGATGGCAAGTTCATTCGTTAGTCTCTTGTTTGGGAAATATTATCAATTAGAGCTTTTAAAAGAAATTTATTTGAAAAATTTTATGTAACGAGTTGTGATACTCATTTTAGAAGCCATTTTAAAATATCGTGTTTTGCAAAATGTTATATCGCAATAGCCAAACGTTTCGTGTTAAAATAATTTAAGTATAATAGGTTTTAAAAGGACAAATGGTTATTCAGACAATGGAAAGAATAAACAATTAGGATTGTAAGGGAAAAAAAAGTTTGTTTCCTGTAATATGGGCAGAAATATCAGGGTAGATAGGAAGGAAAAAGTTGTGTTTTTCAGTTAAATATATTTAGCAACTATGCAAAAATAAAAATAATAGGAGTATTAATGTACAAAATGTAAAATACTTGAGTACATTTATTTTTGTGTGTCAAACTCATGGGTATATACCCAGGTATTTACTGAAATTGGGTACTTTAGTGGGTATTTCTAATTGTCCCTCAGGTTTAATTGCTCATTACGAGATAATCAATTATGAATATAACCAATACAAGTGGCATGGGAGTTCAAGTCTAAATAAGGATATTGTAAAGCATTCAGTAACATGCCATGTAACGGAATTTTATAGAAATAAAGGATATTTCAAAATTATTTGGTAGAACAGATTCTGAAAAAGTAGCTTGGAAATGGATAGTGAAGTAATGGATAATTTTAGATACTTTTATATACTAGAGCTGCATTCTATGTTACAATGTTACACATCAAACATACAAACCAAAGTTGCGTAGCAAAAAACAAGCAAAATTACTAAGACTCTTAGAACCTTTACACTTATTTAATTGAAAACTAAAAACCTAAACAGTTGGAATATTTAGGAATTTACACGCAATAAAATGTTTAAATTAGTCTAAACTATAAATAGCTGCCTCCATTCTAGCTTTCATAATAGCATATTTTTTCTGTTACGTGATTTTGATTCTTAATTTTCTAAGTGAAGTTTGATTCGTATAAAAAATATATCACAATTCATTAGAAAAAATTAATCAACTGGCTATATGGGTGTTGCTGAAAATGATATAAATAAAAGTGAAAGGGAATTTCATAGAAATAGAAGAAAATTCGAAAATATTTGGGAGGAAGGAGTCTTTTAAAATAAGGTGAAATCGATGATGTAATATAGACCAATAAAGGAAATGCTTTAGATTACCAGTAATACTTATATTCAAGGTGAAGCGCAACTATCAAAGTTATGTAATACACAAAATTACTAACTTCTAGAGGCGGATTTTTTTTTTCGAGAGGGGATAGAAAATTATATGTAAAAAAATCTTGATTATTTTTTTTTAATTATTAATGCCAGATGTATATAACCATCAAGAAAGCAAATATTTAATTGAAGTATATTTCGAAATTCAAAAATATTTTTAATTAATTTATCCTTTTAAACAAAAGATCCTTTAATTTTTGCGCTCTAATAGAGAAAATAAAAATTTTAAGAAGGGATATATCTCCATATCCCTCCCCTTGGCTGCGCGCCTGCTAACTTCTAATGTTTTCCAATCGACACAAAATATTTTACAGTACTTGTGGTAAATAAATGTCGCTGCAATTTCGAATTAGTAGTAATTAACTCGAATATCCTCCCAGTAAAACTTTTCCTAATACGTACTTTTCTTAAAAACGTTTTCTTTACATAATTTTTGTTTTTGAATCTTAAGAAAAATATAAAATGCAATTCGAAGAATGTGCACAACACGTGTGTGTGTGTAGCTGAGTGAGTAATGTGTATGTGTATGTCACTGCCGGGCAAATCTGGGGAGGCCTAATTAACCCTCTTGCCATCATCCAATCTGTCTGTAACTTGGAAGATGGATTCGATGTCGATGACAATGCCAATCAAATTTTGTGGGCTGCCACTGTCCCTAAAAAGTTGCGTTTATGGAATACTAATAATCCAACTTGCCGTCATCCAATCACGCTGAAATAGCATTTAACCGATAATTGAAGAAACTCTTTCCAGTTTCCAAAATTGTTTTAATCAGAATAAATAAAAAGGTATTAGACGTGAATGCATAAATTCATTATGGAGTGCTTTGAGTAAGAAGGCCTTATGTGCATCGATTGTAAGTGAAATAATTTTAACCCATCATTGTTGAAGCTGTCTCATGTTTCCAAAATTGCTATAATCAGAATAAATAAAAGATATTTGGATGTGAAGGTATAAATTAAAATTCATTTCTAATAAATAAATTTTGAAAAGTAGTTCAACTATAATTATTGTTAGCTGACATAACTTTTACTGGTTTCAGCACTTTGAGACGAGTAAAGACTTTAGAGTACGAAGTTCAATGTCAAATTGTAGAGTTCATCTCAAAATTATAGATCCAGGCAAAAAATTGCAATTGTAAATGCAACATAGTAAATTTAACAATGAGAGAATACTTGTTTTCTGTATGATCTAATGTATGAAAAAAATGTTCTGTATGAAAAAAAATGAAATGTTAGTGTCTCATAACAATAAACACATACGCAGTTATGCCATTTTATGTGTATACATCAATAATAAAAAACCAAATGATATGTAAAGTTAAATTTCCTACAAAAAATGACTTTTTATACACAGTTTTTTCATGGTGAAAAATAATAATTTTTGCAAGAATTCTAGTGGTAATTTCTACTATGCTTTCTCTATGTTGGCTTTTAAGTCATTTTTAGAAAAAAAACGTATTCCATTTTTGTAATTTTCCCGATTCAACGTATTCCCCATATTTTCCACTAAACTTAAGTCAGAACTAAATACTGCAGTTCATCACACTTGTTTTTAGTACCACTAAACTTTTCTGGAGTTTTAAAGTTTGAACTGGTGATGCAAATTTGCTGGAATGTACAATCCAATCCTCCACTCAAGTTCAGAAATGGTATTAAATTGCCGTTGAGTATTTATTAATATTCCTTAGAGTTTATTTTTCCCTTTGAAAATTCCAGATAAGTATATTTGACAATTAAATCAAAAACCACCCAGATCATCAATGATCCTCCACCAGCGTTAGCCATTACGCGGCCCGCGTGCCGGATTTGGCCCGCGATAGATTTTTCGGGGGCCCGCCGACACCATAGAAGATAAAAAAAATCCAATTTCACTATATACATTATTTTTAAATAACTGTGACTTATCCGAAATAATATATGTTAACAATCTAGAACAGATTTCTCCCCTACGTGCCAGAAAAAACTAAATGACGAAGGTTTCAGTAAGGTGATTTTCATCAAGAATAAATGCAGGAATAACTTAACTGAATCGCGTTTGAACAATTTATTAATGTCGTGGTTAGCTCGTACCTAAGTTAAATTATAAATGTTGTGCCGCAGTAACTAACAATTAAAACTATAGCCACTTTGTGATCAAAAAGGTCCGTTAGTATTGAATCTGGGAGACAAGGAAGAGAATCCTTAACAATTAAAACAGAATTTATTGATGTACTCATTAGCAAGTCAGAAATTAAAGTGCATTATGAAGTTCGAGGAAGTGCAGGGTTTAATTAGAGAAGAGAGGGGAGTTCAACTTACGGCCTGTCATGGCTGTCGTGTGACTCGGGTGCTGGACTCTTCGCTCAAGGATTCCGGTGGGATTCTCTGATCAGGTAGTCTGGTGGGATAGCTCTGTGGTCTGTCTCTATCAGTGAGGGCTCCTGGGTTTGCTTTATCATCGAGGGTTGCTAAATTCGTCCGGTCATCAGACTTTGGGTCCGGTCGTTCGGGCTCTGCTAGGTGCTGTCAGTTGCGGGCACCAGAGTTAGCTTTATCAAGGTCCGGTCATTAGAGGCTCTGCTGTGTACTTCGGTAGAGGGTCGCCGAAAGGATCATCTGGCTAGATGGGCCAGAATCGCAAGTGGACTTTTCCGTCTGCTACAGCTCTCTTCTCTGCCAGGTCCATCTCTCTACTCACAGCATCTCTTTGGAAATTGAAAAAGCGAGAAAAAGTGGCTCTTGAATGCTTGCAAACCTTTTTACGTCGATCTGGGCTGATCCCTGTTCTCCCTTGCAACCAATTGGACTTGAAGGTCCCCCCTCGAGAAATCACCTCATCTTCACCTCTGTCCAATCCACACCAGGCTGTAAATTCACCCCTGACCTTTTGACCTGGTCCTGCCAACTCTTGGATCCAACCGCGCCAGCAAGTCTAGTCCCCTCTTATAAAAATTGCCTTTACATCATACATTACAAGAGAGGTCTGTACCACCCCCTAATACTTATAAAATTGTGATGGGGTAACCTCACCATCACAATTAAAACTGACTGCAACAAATGCTCCCAAAGACATGGACTCTATCATTAAATAAACTAAACAATTGCAACCTTAATCGTCTCTAAAGTCACAAGTGACATAAACTGAAACGGATGTAGTATACAGTTTAAATACTCTTGTTAAAAGTTAGGTTAAGTCGCATTGCCACGTTGGTGTTGAAACAAAAGATTCACTTCTATTTTAGACTTTGATTTACTAATAAAGAAAATTATTATTTTTTTAGCCATTAAAAAAAAAAAATCAAATATCAATGTAATTTTATTAAGGTAAAAAAAAAAAAGAAAAAAAAAATTCTCCAGATACATAAATGCTATATATTTTTAAAATGATTATATTTAAAGATATATATTTTGGTGTATGCGGCCCGCGAAAGGCTCCAAAACAAGTCACACGGCCCGCCTCTAAAAATAGTGGCATACGCTGATCTAGAGAGTCTCTCTCTAAGCGTTAACGCAGTCAGTTCATGAAATTACGATTAAGCTGAGTTCGTTGCTGTATAAACCGTTACTTATTTGAAAATCCCCCCCACCACTTTTCAAATATTGCATTATCGCGTGGCAATGCCCGAGGTGAATTTTAAGATTTCGGCGGTGCTTGGAAATTAGATGAACTGATTTTCAGCGAAGTGAACAAAACTTAAATAAATAGCAAACCTGTTCCTTCTACACACATTTTAGGAGTAAAAAAAAAAAATTCAAATCAAACCCATACTGGTGACCTCCAAGTGAACTACAGTAGCGCCATCAAGAGAGTCTCTCTTAAAAGAAGCCGCAGCTTGTTCCTGAAATTACGATTAAGTTGAATTCGTTGCTATGTAAACCGTTGCTAATATGAAATCCCCCCCCCCCCTCAACTTTTTGAATTATGCATTATCGATAGGCACTGCCAGAGATGAATTTCACGATTTCGGCTGTGCCTGCAAATTCGAGAAACTGATTAGCTGCGTAAGTGAAGAAAACTGAGGTAAGTAGCAAACTTGTTGCTTCTACACACATTTTAGAAGAAAAAAAAACTTCAAATCAACCCGTACTGGTGACCTTCATTTCAACTACTGTAGTGCCATCTAGAGAGTCTCTCTCTAAGTTTTGACTCAGTCAGTTCCTGAAATTACGATTAAGCTGAGGTCGTAGCTATGCCAACCGTTGCTAATATGAAATTTCCCTCTCCACTTTTTGAATAATGCGTTATCGTACGGCACAGACCAAGATGAATTTTACGATTTCGGCTGTGATTGGAAATTCAAGGAAATGATTGGCTGCGTAAGAGAACAAAATTTAAATAAATAGCAAACCTGTTGCTTCTACAATCATTTTAAGAGAAAAAAAAACCCTTCAAATAAACCCATACTGGTGACTTCCATGTGAACTACAGTAGCACCATCAAGAGAGTCTCTCTCAAACGATGACGCAGCTAGTTCCTGAAATTACGATTAAGTTGAGTTCGTTGCTATGTCAACCGTTGCTAATATGAATTTCCTTCTCTACTATTTGAATAATGAATTATTGCTAGGCACTACCCGCGATGAATTTCAAGATTTCGTCTGTGTCATCAAATTCGAGAAACTGATTAGCTGCGTAAGTGAAGAAAACTTACATGAATAGCAAACATGTTCCTTCTACGCACATTTTAAGAGAAAAAAACCCTCCAATTCAACCCACACAAGTGACTTTCAAGTGAACTAAAGTATCGCCATCTAGAGAATCTCTCCCTAAGCATTAACACAGCCTGTTCTTAAAATTACGATTAAGCTGAGGTCGTAGCTAAGTCAACAGTAGCTAATATGAAATTTCCCTCTCCACTTTTTAAATAATGCGTTAGCGTGCGGCACAGCTCGAGATGAAATTTACGATTTCGGCTGTGCTTGGAAATTCGAGGAAATGATTAGCTGCCTAAGTGAACAAAATTTAAATAAAAAGGAAACCTGTTGCATCTATGCACATTTTAGGAGAAAAATATAATTAAAATCAACCCATATTGGTGACTTTCAAGGGAACTACTGTAGTGCCCTCTAGAGAGCCTTTCTCTAAGCGTTGACGTAGCCAGCTTCTAAAATTACGATTGAGCTGAATTCGTTGCTATGTAAGTGTGTTGCTTCTATGAAATTTCCCTCTCCACTTTTTGAATAATGCGTTATCGTGCGGCACAGCCCGAGATGAATTTTACAATTAGGCTGTGCTTGGAAATTCGAGAAACTAATTGGTTGCATAAGTAATTTTTTTGAAAATAAATAGCAAACCTGTTGCTTCTACCCGCATATTAGGGGGAAAAAACATCTTCAAATCAACCAATACTGGTTACCTTCAAGTCAACAACAGTAACGCCATCTAGAGTGTATCTTTCTAAGCGTTGGCGCAGATAGTTCTGAAATTACGAACAAAAAAAGTGAACGAAAAATTTAAATAAATAGCAAACCTGTTGCTTCTACGTACATTTTAGGAGATAAAAAATTCTTCAAATCAATTCATACTGGTGACCTTCAAGTGAACTACAGTAGTGCCATCTAGAGAGTGTCTCTCAAAGCGTTGACGCAACCAGTTCCTGAAATACATTTAAACTGAGCTCGTTACTATGTCAATCGTTGCTAATATGAAATCCCCCTCCTCCACTTTTCAAATATTGCGTAATCACGCGGCTCAGCCCGATAGGATTGTTAAGATTTCGGCAGTGCTTGGAAATTCGATAAACTGATTGGCAGCGTAAGTGAACAAAACTTAAATAAACAGCAAACCTGTTGCTTCTACGTACATTTTAGGAGATAAAAAACCCTTCAAATAAAACATACTGGTAACCTCCATGTGAACTACAGTAGCGACATCGAGTTTAACTCTTTCTAAGCGATGACGTTGCCGGTTCCAGAAATTACGATTAAGTTGAGTTCGTTGCTTTGTCAACCGTTGCTATTATCAAATTCCCCCTCAACTTTTTGAATTATGCATTATCGCTAGGCACTGTCCTAGATGAATTTCACGATTTCGGCTGTGCCTACAAATTCGAGAAACTGGTTAGCTGTGTAAGTGAAGAAAACTGATGTAAGTAGCAATCATGTTGATTCTACGCTCATTTTAAGAGACAAAAAATCTTCAAATAAACCTATAATGGTGACCTCCAACTGAACTACAGTAGCACTATCTAGAGTGGTAACAGATTTTTCACTGGCCCTCCGACTCCAAAGGAGATAAAAGAAAATCCAATTTTACTATATACTTTATTTTTACATAACTGTGATTTATCCGAAATAATATATGGTAACTATTTAGAATACAGTTTTCCAATACGTGCCAGAAGAAACTATATTACGAAGGTTTCAGTAAGGTGGTTTCATCAAGAATAAATACGGGAATAACTTAACCGAATCGCGTTTTAAAAATTTATTAAAACGGATTGCAAGAAATACTCCCAAAGACAGGCACAATATCATTAAATTAACTAAACAATTTCAACCGACATTGTCTCACGAGAGAAAATTGATATCAACTGAAACGGAAAAATACAGTATAAATATTTTGTTAAAAGTTAGGTTAAGTCGCATTGCCACTTTGACGTTGAAACGAAAGATTCACTTCTATTTTAGACTTCGATTTACTACTAATAAAAATATTTCTTTTTTTATTCTTTTGAAAAAAAAGAAGAAAAAAGAATTAAAAATCTATTGTAATTTTACTAAGATAAAAAAATAAATTCTTTTCCAGATTCATAAATGCTATATATATTTAAATTGTTTTATTTAAAGATATATCTTTTGGTGTATCCGGGCCCTCGAAAATCTCCAAAATAAGTCCCACGACCCGCCTCTATAAATTCGTAGCGTATTCTGATCTAAACCTAAATAACGATCCTAAAATAACGATTGAGCTGAGTTCTTTGCTATGTTAACCGTTGCTAATATAAAATTTCCTTCTTCACTTTTTGAATAATGCGTTATCGTGCCTCACAGACCGATAGGAATTTTTCGATTTCGGCTGTATCTGAAAATTCGAGGAACTGATTGGTAGTGTAAGTGAACAAAACTTAAATAAATAGCAAACCTGTTGCTTCTACGTACATTTTAGGAGATAAAAAATCCTTCAAATCAATCCATACTGGTGATCTTCAACTGAACTAAGGTAGCGCCATCAAGAGTGTCTCTATCTAAGCGTTGACGCAGCCAGTTCAAGAAATACGATTAAAATGACTTAGTTTCAATGTCAACCAATGCTAATATGAAATCTCTCCTTCTCCACATTTCAAATATTGCGTAATCGCGCGGCACAGTCCGAGATGAATTTTACGATTTCGGCTGTGCTTGGAACTGATTGGCATTGTAAGTGAACAAAACTTAAATAAATAGCAAACCTGATGCTCCTACTCACATTTTAAGAGAAAAAAAAAAAAAAAACTTCAAATAAACCCATAATGGTGACCTCCAAGTGAACTATAGTAGCACTATCTAGAGCGGTGAGAGATTTTTCGGCGACCTTCCGACTCCACAGGAGATAAAAGAAAATCCAATTTCACTATATACTTCATTTTTACATAACTGTGATTTATCAGAAATAATATATGGTAACTATCTAGAACACAGTTTTCCAATACGTGCTAGAAGAAACTATATTACGAAGGTTTCAGTAAGGTGGTTTCATCAAGAATAAATACGGGAATAACTTATCCGAATAGCGTTTTGAAAATTTATTAAAACGGATTGCAACAAATACTCCCAAAGACATTCACCCTATCATTAAATTAACTAAATAATTTCAACCGACATCGCCTCACGAGAGAAAATTGATATCAACTGAAACTTAAAAATACAGTATAAATATTTTGTTAAAAGTTAGGTTAAGTCGCATTGCCACGTTGGCGTTGAAACGAAGATTTACTTCTAGTCTTTGTTTTACTAATAATGAGTTTTTTTTTTTTTTTACCATTTGAAAAAAAAAAAGAAAGAATCAAATATCAATTGTAATATTACTAAGAAAAAAAAATAATATATTTTTCCAGGTTTCATAAATGTTATATTTTTTTAAATTGATTATATTGAAAGATATATATTTTGGTGTATCCGGCCCGCGAAAAGCTCCAACATAAGTCACACGACCCGTCTCTAAAAAATTTTGGCGTTCGCGGCTCCACCTTGTTGCCTCTTGAAAAATCTCCTCGGTTCCTTTTTTAAGTCATTTCAATATTATGCATATTTATCTGGCTCATCTAAGTACCATTTCTTCATTACTGAAAATACCTATAGTCATTTTCACCACAAGACATCAGTCTTTTGAACCATTTTACACGTTCTGTTTTATGACATTCTTATAAAAATGATTTTCGTGCTATTTTCTTATAGACAATATTTAAGGACTTTGGTTCTTTTATTATAAGTATTTCTTGAAATTGCAACAGTTGAGGCAACTCGTCTCAAAGAAAGACATATTTTTGATTGACGCCATTTTTAATACACTTCGATACTCTCGATTTGAAATTCTTCCAGGTGTCATCTCTTCCAGTATGCGCCCTTCCTCCCCATCTATTCAACTTAGGGTGATAAAACTCTGTAAATAATGAGAACGAAACTTTGCACAATCTTTGTAACTTCTTTAACTGACTTTCCTTCGACTTTTTATTTATAAATTTTTATTATTTCAAGGTTGGAAATATCTTTGGCTCTTGCCATTGTGACTACGAATTTAAAAAGAACTAACAAATAAGAATTCTAAAAAAAAAGAAAAAAAAAAAAAAAAAAAAAAAAAAAGAAGAAAAATGCAAAGGGAGTCAACGTTAACTTTTTATTTACTGAATTTTAAAAATTTATGCTAACTTTTTCAGATACTTAATTTTTCCAAAGAGAAATCAGCTTATGATGCCATCGAATTATTGAAATATTTCTATTATCCAAATATATCCCAAGGGGTCTCAAAACTTAAATTAATACAGTGCCATGAGAAATACTGTGCCATGACGGGACTTCCTGTCATTAAATAAAGGGTTAAGTCAACATGTTGTTGCAAGATATTCACATAAAAATAGCTATTCAAATATTTATGTGATAGTAAATACATCGTATTTTAACAGTATATGAATAAAAATGTCTATAGTTATGAGACACTAAAATTTAAATTTTTTTCAATTTTAATATTGTAATTGTAATTTGTTTTAATAAATTTTTTCAGTAGAACTTATTTAAATATAAAATGCTACAATACATATTGTCTTTGATCATGGCACAGTATTTATATGATGCATATACAATTGCAATTTTTTTTCCCGTGTCGATATTCTTGAAACGGACTGTAGTCGACTGTGCTTGTTGTCAATTTATAGGGATTTGATTGAAAACCCAAAAGAGAAGAACTTATACAAAAAATTCATCGATTTCTGTGCCATAGAAATAAGCAGAACTCAGCTTTTGTTAAAAGAATGTGTAGTAAGTAGTTGGTATTCATTTAACACAATGTTGACCGGTTACGAGTTAACTCGTGTTTTCATGGCCAAACGTTGCAACCGACCACGAGTAAACTCATGATGCGTTTTTTTTCTTCATATTTTCGTTGTTTTCTCAGTGCCCTGTTCAAGGCCTGACTTGCATCTCTCGGGGTCCAAAGCACATCAAGTTTTCAAAGCCCTATACAAAATTTTGGAGAGGGCGCCCAATAATTATTTTGATAGTGTTTGTCGGAAGGATTTTTTCTTTAGTCAGCAAGTTTATTGATAACCATTTTCTAAAGCCCAAAATCACTCAACAATAAATCAACTAAAATATAATTGTCCTTATTGTTACTCCTTTTTTCCCGAGATTTAGTTGTTAAACGACTGTTACTTAAAATCAGTTAACGTTTATTGTTTGTGTTAAAAAAGTAATTAAAACTGCTAAAAAAGAACCCAGTGGTCAATTTAACAACAGCAACTTTGAAAATTTTGCAAGCCTGGTCGATTGCGAAGTAATAGCCGGTGACATAGGATAAATTCTCAGTAAATTTACCGGTCAACAATGTGTTAAGAAATAGTTCGTATCCATGTGGCACTGATTTTTTTTGCCGACTTATTTCTTCATCCTATGGTGCTTACTGGTTTATATCTATAATCTTTTACAGCTTTCAAAATAACTATACTTTTTTTTCATTATTTTATCTATCTTTGTTTTTGAGTTATTTAATTTCAGAATCAGAGAGTCCTTCGCTGGACACTCCGTACTTCATTCATGTTACCTTATGCTAATTAAATTAATTCAATAATATTTAGAAACTATTTTTTAGATAATGACTGAGAAATAACTTTTCAATCTAAGTTCTATCCATCAGCTTTGAGATATTTTCACCTTAATACCGATATACTGGTGCCAATGAAGGGCGATGGGAAAAAACGAAATATTATCGACACTCAGTTAATAATTAACGACACTCATTTATAATAGACTTTTTCAATAATACAAATACTTCATAAATGTCGTCTTATGTTAATTGAATTAATTCAATTATATTTAGAAATTATTTTTTAATATAATGACTGAGAAATAACTTTTCAATCAAAGTCCCATCCATCAGCTTTGAGGTCTTCTCCCCTTAACACCGATACACTGGTGCCGATGAAGGGAAAAAAAGGATTATTTAGAGTATGAAGTGAGTAATACAGACATATATCACAAATAGCTGTTGAGTGCACAATCCTTAGCTTTTTGATGTTTGATGGATAATTCTAATAACGTCTCCTTATGTGTTGCCGAGTATTAATGATACCATTTTGTCAAAGGGTGCTATACAGAGTCCCGTCCCTGGGTAGCCTTCTAACGTGTCTAACTGGCATTTCCTAGCCTATTATTCTTTGGAGACCGATGATTTATTGTACTACTTTCCCCGATCATACATCTGCCATCTTGGCATGACGTCACTGCCACGTGGTTGGATTACACTTGGGCCGAGTCATTTGTTGGTTGATATGGGCTGACGCTAAGAATTATGAGGGGGAAGCACACAGATCTGTGATCGAAAGAATGAGATTCGACTTATCTAATAGAATAGGAAATGGGAAGGAAGAACTTCTTTCGTTAACTTGTGCTTTAATTATCAAATGCCAATTTTGTTTAGGGTTAAAAATTAAAAAAAAAAAAATCTTCTAAAAATACGATACCTTTATAAATTAGGTTTAAATTAGGAAGTTAGGAAAATTTCCAAAATATATTTTATGAAAGCATTTTTTTACAAAATGAAATATTGACATCACATTTTAGATCAACTATTTAGTAAATAGATAATACATTTTTAATGTAGATTTAAAAACTAAATTTAACAATTACAAATTATTTGCATTTATTAGAAATATTAGAATCCCTCCTTTTTTTTTTTTAATATAGAGAGAAAATGATATTTGCCCAAAAATTTGCTAAGAATATCAAAAATTATAATTTAAATAATTAGCTAACAGCAAAATCTGGCAACATTTTGCGATTTTATGACCAATCTGAGAAATACAATTTTAAAATATGTTGATAGTTGTAGTCATTTTATTGTTTGATGCTAATCTCTCGTAGACATAATCTTTTGGATACCATTGATGACAAATGATGCCATTCAAATTTCCCTACGCATGGCGTCAGTCATAAGAATTTGAACAATGTTTGCGTTAAAATAATTTACAGCTGTTTTCACGAATTATTAAGGAGGAAATGCTGATTTCTTTAGGCTGAGGGAGTGAAAAATCCAAAGTTGCGAAAAGTTTCTTGTTTGCATAGATTATATATATATATATTTATTGATTATGTTAAAGTTATGTTATATTATGTAAAAGTTATTACATAATATAACATAACTTTATTATATTTGATGATTATGTTAAAGCCTATATATATATATATATATATATATATATATATATATATATATATATATATATATATATATATATATATATATATATATATATATATATATATATATATATATATATATATATATATATAGGCTTTAACATAATCATCAAATCATAGCATCTATCAAATGAACAAGTCAAAACCACTATTACTGTTTCTGTTTTGACTAGTGAATCCATCTGTCTCGATTTCACCTACAGTATGTTTACACATGCTCACATCAATTGTCTTCTATTCCTCTTTTCATTTCCAAAACTCTATATGTCTTGGACACATTATCTACCTACAAAACTTTTTTGTATGTCTCATCCAGATATTATATCTTATGTTATAGTATGCATATACCAGGGTGGCTATAAATTAACTTATCTTGTTTAGAACGATTATTCTTATGAATACTTCAACTTTTGCATATCTATAATTTAGACCAAGGAAAAGAATTAAAGAAAACCATTTTGCCAATAGATGGAAATACGGGAGTTTACAGGTTGGAGGGAAAAATTGTTACTTAGTTCTAGATAAAAAAAAATAATAATATTTTGAATAATATATGTCATACGTTTTTTCCTCTTGAAAGGTCATTAACGAAAATTTTAAATATTTTCAAACCTTTTTTATTATTTTTATATTTTTCATAACTATTTGAATCATTCTAGTTAGAGTCTCAATAGTAGATATCTAAGAAATTAAGATTTTATCGATTTCAACATTCTCTAGAATAAGCTAAACAGCATTAGCTTAAGAGGAGTCGGAGTTTAAGAACGTTAAACAATTATTTTTGAAATTAATAATTGTAAAAAAAAAAAAAAAAAAAAAAAAAAAAAAAAACTACAAAGAATTTTGAATCCTATGGTGCAAAAAGATTTAATCTCGCTAAATTGGAAGTACTTTTTATGTGTTTTTAACAAAAGTGTTGTGCATCAATTTGTATTTTCGTTTTCAACTTTAATGACACGTAACTCCAAACACAATTTTGGAGACGTAAGGAACATTTACTCAAAAACCATTAAAAATAAATGCCTAAAATTTTTAACATATATTCTAAGTAATATATTACTCAATTTGAGGGTAGCTTTTTTGAATATTTTCGAAATTAAGAATTTTATATATTTTTATTTTACTGGAAATTCAATAGAATGTTAGACATTTTACTCTTTTTTCGAAAAACAAAACAAATTATTTAAAAATGCTGCCCTCAAATTGTGCAATATATTGGTAAGAATATAGGGTAAAAAGCCTTTATCTTTAATTGTTTTTGAGTAAATGTTCTTTACGTCTCCAAAATTGAGTTTGGAGATATGGTCCGTTGAAGTTGGAAACGATAGTACAAATTGCTGCACAACATTTTATTTAAATATATATAAAAATACTTCAAATTTAGCGAGATAAAAGCTTTTTGCACTGTCGGATTGAAAATTCTTTGTAGATTTTTTTTTTTTTACAATTTAAATCTCAAAATTGGTTTTTTGACGTTCTTAAACTCCAACTCCCCTTAATTATATATATTTCTATTATATTATTTAAAGAGCAATTTTTTAAATTTAACGATGTTTTTAGAACACTCTTACATGAATACACTATGCATTCTCAACTTTAAATAAGTGGATCTATCTGCTTTAAGACTTTTACCACCAGACGCACATTTTAGAAGATAAAATGGGATATCTAATGTTATAATTCTGGACACACCATCTAGATACGAGTTATTTTCGATCAAGGCATAAATTTATAGATTTCTGCGTCATCGTTCTTGCAATAATTGTAAAGTAACAAAAAACATGTTTTGAAGATGTAACGTAATCTAACTTTATCTCATCATTTCTGCTAATATAAGATTTCTATCTATTCCTTCTATCAGCCATAGAAGTTAATAAAAATAGTAGACGAAATAGTACATGTTACAATATGATGCTATTTTATATTCGTTTGGTGTCCACTGCAAGTTTTAAGTCAGAATAAATAAGATTTATATGAAAAGACGTGAAACTTTATAACCTCTAGTTTCAATTACATTTTCTTCAATTTTCAGCCATTAGAACGTAGCGAAATACCTTCGCCACATATCGGTGCGCAAGAAAGATAAGGCTGAGACCTTGGGACAAATAAAATGTACTCGGCAAAGATTTTTCCTCGGGCAATATTCTTTTCACTTTATATATCAGGCATGGATACGGCTATGACAACATTCCTGGATATGGAAAGGTTGGAAGGAAAAAAAAAATTTGAATTCTTTTCGAGCGAGTGTGTAAAGATTCTTCTTAGTTTCGCCTCAGTTTGTAGTACTATATTTTGACCGTTAGCATTCTAAAAAGCAGAAGGGCGATTTTTAAAACCGAGAATAAAACTGGCAGGTGAAAAAACACCGATCAAATGGAAGGGAAAAGTTAAAAGAAAAAGACCTGGCCGTCAAAAAAAAAAAAAAAAAAAAAAAAAAAAAAAAAAAAAAAAAACGAGGTGGATAAGAGAGTAGTATATAAAAAAAGATGAGGACGTATTTTTTGAGTGTGGTATCAGAAAACTTACTTCTAGCATTTTCCTTCCTATAACACTTTTAGTAGATTTAGTTTACAGGTTTTTTGAAAGCGTATTGAATTTCTTTCAAATGCTTGCTGTCGTGGCTTTGACGGGAAGGGTGCCTCAAGACCACAAATATCAAGTTCAGGTTGCTTTGAAGGAAATCTTTAGATTCTAAGCGAATTCTTGTGTTGAAGTCAGGGGTGGCAATTGAAGCGTTTCTTCCCTTGTCAATTGTTCATCAGATTTGCAATTGATGCGGAGTATTCTAGATTTTTGTTGCTAGAAACCTGAAGGATAATACGGTAATATTGTCTCCTTGAAGTACTGAATTATTGGAAAAGTGACAACATTGTATTTTCTTTCATTCGAATGATGTCGTCTGGAGTTTGATGGGATTAAGCAAATGTGATTTTATTATTTTTTTTTTATTTCTGGCCTTCACATAAATAAGAAAACCAACAACAAGATTGAAGAAACCCAAGATAATGAGGTTGATTGTCTTGGGTTTCTTCAATCTTGTATATATATAGTAGATTTTACGAACATACAAAAATGTCCTAAGGTATAATACTTTATGTCCGTTGGTTGGTCGCGTTGATGTAACTGCTGATAAAATATGAATCATGATAATACAGATTTTCCTCACAACTTATTTTCAAAGTAAAAATCATCTGGTGAGACATATATTTATTGAATTTTCTCTCACATATGATTTTTATTTGGTCTTATCTATTTCGAAGGACAGTGACACATATGACTGTGTTTGAAACATTTTGATGCCTAGAATAGGACTCGATGACATAAAATACCTCCTGTCAAAACAAATCCATTCTTTTCTCTTAAAATAGGCTTCAATTTATAGTATATTTTCAATTCTTTGTATAACTCGTGCGCATACGAAGAGGATTTCTAGGCTCTGAGTGACGGGTAGAGATATGACACCAGAGATATTTGAAATATATCGCGTTAAGGCCCAGAAACGATTTGAACTTCGACTTTATCATGCAAAGGACTCTACTTTGACACCTGTTTAGCATAAAACTTCGTATCAAATGAGGATGCTGCGCGGTTATTATTATCATCTATTTTCAGCAAATACGTTTACTCAACTCTTTCTTTTGTGAATGTCAGAAGAAGCTGGAGTTTTTAGACGTTACGTGTGGATATCAAGAAAACTTTACTATTTTGTATATTTGGCTGTTTTTTATGCAATGATGTTTTGTTTGGGATTATTAAGTGATACATGAAAATAATTCTTAATCATTGATCATAAAATAAATAGCAATAATCCAAGTGCAAGGTTTAAACATTTAAGCGATCATCTCATTAAGAAACCATTGTTGTAAACAAATGACATTCTTTTGATAAGTTTATCGTTTAGATCAGCGTTCGCCACTAACTATTAGAGGAGGGCTGTATGACTTAAGTTAGAGCTTTTCGCTGCCCGGATGCACAAATAAATGTATCTTTAATTATTATCTCGATTTAACAATATATAGCATTTTTGAAAACTGAAAAAAAAAAAAAATATTGATTTTTTCATCTTTATAAAATTACAGTTGAAATTCGGCTCTTTGTTTCAAATTATTAAAAAAAAAAAATAATAATAATAATAATAATTTTTATTATTAGTAAATTAAATTCTAAAAAAAAAAGAAGTGAATCTTCCTTTCCAACATGACGATGGGACTTAACTTTTAATAATGTTATTTAAACTGAATTTCCAGATTTTAGTCGATATCAATTGTAAAACGATTTCGGTCGAAATCATTCAGTTTATTTCATGATAGAGTCGATGTCTATCGCTGTATTTGTCGAAGCAAATCTTAATAAATTGTCAAAATGAGATTTACTTAAGTTATTCCTGTATTCATTCGTTTTGAAAGCCATCTTGCTGAACGCTTCTTCATATAGTTTCTTCGGGCATGTAGTGGTGAACTCTGTTCTACACAATTAACACTTACTATTTCGGAAAAATTACAATTATGTAAAGAAAAAAGTCCATATAATGAAATTTGATTTTTTTTTTTATCTTCTGTACTGTCGGTGGACTGCCAGAAAAATCTGTCGCGGGCCATATCCGGTCCGCGGGCCGCCTAGTGGCTAACGCTGGTTTAGATAATTCAACTATTTTTTGACAATCTTTTGATAGATTAATAGTTTAAATAATAAAATATGGTTTATGTCTGGTTCAATAGAAATGCGAGAGTAATGGACTGTATCAAAAATGAGATTTCGTTGATTTTCTAATGTTTATTTCTCCCCATAAATTCAATATTTAGTTGAGTTGTGAGTCTATTGGTAACCGCCATTTGGCTTGAGGAATTCATGCGCATGTTTGAACATCTGAAGCGATATAATAGAAAAGAGAGAGCCTTCCATGACTCGTGTGTAATCGAAACGGAGTTAATTCCTCCAATGATGGGGTTGCTAAAGGTTCGAATTAAAGTCGCCAAGTAGCGTCAACGAAATAAAAGAATGCCAATTTGGCGATTGAAATCTATTTCGCTACAGACACACAAGCATTAACACAATACATATATGTTTGTGACATCAAATGTAAAAATAAATTGAAAGCTTGTTAATTTAAAATTAGTTCGTTATTCATTTGGTAATGACTTTTTTATTCTACTTTTTCTATCAAAATGCCCTAGATAATAGGTTCGCGCAAGTACACTCACTGCCACAAGTTAATCACGTTGAGGAAAAGGTTAAGGGGCTAATACACGAGGCTATTAAATGGTGAGAAGCTTTTTGACAGTAAAATTCTCCCTAAAAAAAACCTTCGTTTTCCTTTTACCCCTACTTACAGAGACTCTCTCGGATAGAAGGTTCCAACATAGTTGAAATGAGCGTCAGTACTGTCAAGGTCAGAGCCAACAAGATACTCCCGTGACTTAAGGCAACAAATAATCTTCCTGTTCTCCATTTCCTGGCTCAGTATTCCCGCTAGATTTCTTCCTCTTTTTTTTTAGACTGAACTTCTGACTTTTTTTTTTAGATTGGAAAATAATCGGAAGTATTAAATTAAAAATGATCAGGGCTGGCGCTAGCAGTTTCATCGCTTCGGGCAAAAAGGTAAAATGCCTCCCGTTTATAACAAAAATTAACGCTTGCGCTTAGTAGTAAAATAAGGTTGCTTTTTTTTAATTTTTACATAATATTCCCTGATTTTTTTAGCATTAAAACGATACTAAATAGGTGAAAATATTCTGAATATTTTTTGAAATTGCAATTTATATTAGTTAGGTACTACTGCTGTTAGGTACTAAGCTTCTAAAACTTTTAACTTGTTTTCCGAAGAACTGTATTTTTATTATGTCACTCTTTATTCAAACAATGATAATTTATTAACAAAATGTTCAATTATAAATTTTTAATATCATACTAATCTGCATAATATTTCAGATGTTTAGATTGAGATGAAACTTTTTACTCAATTATACAAAAGTGGTTGATAAATTGATTTTTTTAATGATTTTTAAAACTTTTAATTCATTGAAAATATTGAATGTTTCATGTTTTCACTTAAAAAAAATTGAAAGAAAAAACTTATTCTTTAATAGAAACTTAATCGCGTTTCAAACATGAAGAATAATATTTCGAATGATTTCGAAATGGAATTGTCTTTCTAAGTAAATTAAAATTTGATAAATCATTGTTGAAAAATTTACTAAATCTAATTACAGCTTAATTAACAAATTAACAATTTCCCAAATTTGAATTTTTTATGAAATGATTATGACATCTACCATCTATCTACTGTAATAAAATTAGATTTTTAACTCAGAATCAAAAAAATATACTTTAGGGTATGCCTTTAAAAACATTTTCTATCCTTATACCTGATTTTATTCCTTCAACGCCACAATAACGTGAAAAAAAAATATGACTTTATAAACTTCCTTTGAAATTAGAAATCAAACTTTATTTTTTATGTCACTGTCTTATAGACAAAACAATTATTAAGTCTTGATTTTTCTTTCCTGAAAATAGATCGGAAGTTCGTTATATTGTACAATCTAAAACAATATTTCTTACCCCTGCTTTAATAAAACTTTTAAATCTTAATATATCTTACCGTGAACACTAATCAGTGTCGGTTTCCGAAAAAATGAAGCTGAACGTATTTTTACTCCGAACCCTTCATCTGGACAATTCCGTGGAACAAATATAACCTTATGTTTGAAATGAACCAACAATGACTTGTCCTTGGGTTTTAGAAATTGACTTTGTTTTTCTTGTCACTATCTTACGGGAAAAACTATTATTAAGCCTTGATTTTTCTTTCCAGGCATTAGCTGGGAAGTTCGTTAGTAGCATTTAACGATGGAGGGTTGCTGGCAACATCTGGAGAAATTTTCTGTTAGATGAAGGAATAGTAGTATTTCTAGGACCTTCCTCTTTTCCGAGAGAAACTCCAATTATCCATTGTTGGGACTATAGTTCCTCAGTAGAGTTACTGATAGCGCTTAACGATCCAAGTGTATACTGCCAAAAATTGGAACTAATATCAACTGTGGATGAGAACAAAGTAAAAAAAAAACCCAAAACACGGAAACAAAATATTGAAGGGGGAGTTGTTTATTACAGGGGTCGACTTCTATTTCAGGTTATTTCTGGAATGTCCTGGGTTCATTATTTTGTATAATTTTTGTGATAAGGGCATCGTTAGTAAGCGAATAGGAGGTGGAGAGGAGGTTACAATTGAAATTTTTTTTTTTTTTAATGCATTCATTATCCAATTGGGTAATTTTCAATGTTGCCATAGGAAGCATTGCGCAAGGATTTACATCAAAATAATTTTTGATCGATTATAGGAATGACCTTCTTTAAATACATCGTGTAGTACTTGTATGTTGTATTTTGTGGTATAAGATAAAACAGTAGTGGAATATTGATTTGCTGTCACACTCTCAGAGGTATGCATTCTGTAAAACGTGTTTGGTGTGTGGAATATAAACATATGAAATGTTCAAAAACAATTTAAAAATAATGAAAGATTTTATATCTTAGTTGGATTACTATATAATGCAAAATAATTTAACTAAGAAATAAGTTTCCTAAATATTTAGAAATATGTGCAATAGAGAAAAATGCATTGTAAGTATAGGTAAGAAGTGCATGCAATTATGTTACACATGTTTGAGAAATGATGATTATGCAGTATTAGATTAAAAAAAATTACAAAATGAACAAATTAGATTTAGTGCAAAAAATTACATAAATGTTGAGCGTAATTAAAAAAAACCTTGCGAGTACCTATCAAAGGAAGAACATCCACAGGTCTCCCCTACTTTGCTTATTTTGGTATGAAATTGGGAGGTCAACAAGCCTTGGATAGAGAAGCCTTGAACCTTGTACAGAATTTATTATATTTGAGTAGAAGGATTGAAACAATGGTTTCAGGGTCAAAAAGAATCTTTTCAGTTTACTAAACAATGGTTAAAAGCGAGTAAGAAATAACATACTGATATTTCTTATTTTTGTGCATGTAATGAGAAAGCAAAAGTGCAAAAATGAGATATTTAATCCTGACAACCGTCTCTTCCTATTAAACTCTTTGTCTCTATTTGAAAGCACAAAATTACTAAAGAATAATTAACCTCCCTTTAAGCTGGTATTTAACGATATTAGGTTTAAAGTAACAAGAAATCTTAACTGCATTTCTCTTTAGAAATACCATTGTTTGTTAGGCAAGATTTTGTCGTACCTGTTTACAGTTATCAGCTTTTTTTTAAGTTGTAGAATGTACTAATTTACATTATACAGAAAATCAGGTGACTTTCTGGATATTATAAACGAGGAAGACCCAAATAGTGTATCCTGGTGATTGAATTAATTCAAGTTAACTTATACATTTTTATATTTATTAATAGTATGAATTTATTTATTTATAAAAGTATTTCATCTAATAATTATCAGTTATTCTGTTGCCCTAACCAACCTGATCATTTTTATCTCAAAGAAATTTAAAAGCAAATTATTACTGCTTTGAAATTAGTTGAATTTTATGATTTGGTTTTGTGAAAAAAAAATGTAAATATATTAACTTAAAAAACAGCACGTATGCGCATTGTGTATATTAAAACATTTAAATAAATATCAGTTTCATTTGGTTTTTCGTCAGGATCCTATTAAACTTAAAATAAATTCATACTACTCGATAGAGCTTTATTATTAATATTTAAACTAGGGGTGTGTAACATCACACAACTCTCAATTAAGCTATTGTATTCGTTATTGCAATAAAATTTATGTTGTTATCTTTCGTTTTCATATTTTCTCTTATTTCAATAAAAATGATCAGTTTGGCGATATTTTTGACAATAATTTTTACATGGGCAAACCACCCCCATCTCCAAAATGGCGGAATTTGTGATGCTATTCGGTAGACATTACATTGTCCTTTCTTCTTTCTTGTGCATGAAACAGATAAAAAACAACTGTTGATGGGTGATGCTCAAGGGTCTGTGTTGAAGGCACTCGTTTTTCAATTTTTTATGCTTTTATCACATTTCTACGAGAATTTCGAAAGTGGAAACGGATAGAACACCTTAAGAGGCATTAGCACAGAGCTTTTAATCGAAATCACTAAAGCCGTCTCTTAGCCATGGCTGAAAAACATGATTCTTCATGATTTCAACATTATGCACACGCACTATTTTGACGAAAACCTTAATGGTAGGTTTCATGGCAGCGAATAACCCCCACGCTAAGTTTGAACATCGTAGGTCAATTTGTTCGGGAGTTATGCTGACCACGTACACGCGGACACACATTTTTCTAGATAACTTTTTTTAAATCAAGACGTTTAAAACGGGGGAAAATGCAAAAAAAAACCACGATTTTTTTACTGAATTCTATACTTTTATTACCCTACGTAAACATATTTGTAATTGAAAGTAAAAACTAATTCTTAAGTCATGTTTTGAGCCAGTCCAAATGGAAGCCAAAACTATTATGGACCATCATACATACTCAAAAAAAAATCCAATGAAAGCAGCATATTTCTCATGTCAGAAACAAAGCAGCATACTGGATACCATGGGCTTCAACCCATGGTCCAATCGATCTTTTAAGATCCAACTTCTGCATCTGGCAGCGCTTGTCTCTGTTTATCAAGGCAGAAAGCGATGGCTACTGAACCGTCTTGAAACGCTTCACTGAATCTAACCAAGAAAGGAAAAAAGATAGAAAGTGATGGACATCGTGTAATACTAATAGTAATAATAATACTAATATTTAGTAAAAAACACGAGGAAATGTGTAATAATGACAAAGCAGTGATGATGGGTGAGTAAAAAGGGGTGTTCTGTAACATTTAGTGAGACGAAAGAAGCTGCAATACATTTGGTAATTCTTTTTTTTTTTACTATCTCTGATTAGTCGCATCGATTCACAACGCAGAACTGCTTTTTTGTGTGTTTTTTACTGGAACAGTGGTAATTCTGTAGATATTAATTCCATTTAAGTCTGGGAATTATATGGGTTTGTTCATTAGATGGCAGTCGGATATTGGAAGTGGTCTTTCTATTTGGGAGTGGTTTACGAATGGAGATGAAATAAGTTAAATATATTATAGCTAGGATTGGATAGTTTACCTTGTTCATTAACTTTTTTTTTTATCTTATTAGTTATTAGACTCAGTAGTCACATTAAGGGGATCCGGCACATGATAAATTTTCAGATTATCGACTTTGAGTTTTTATTGTCTATTCAAATTTAAATTCTACTATTTGAAATGATATTTTATTTGTAATTACACATTATTTAGAAGAATTTTTAATAATTTTTGGAAGTAAACTAAAAATAAATATGTATATCGTGTCTTCTAAGCCAAATTTCTCAATTTATTTATTTATTATTTTTTTTATGTTTGGGGACATTTAACTTAAAATCTATTTAATGAAAAATCTTGAACTTTTTTATTCATATTCATGTTTCTCTAATGTATCAGTTCACGAGGAATAAATGATAAGTTGCAAAGTTAAAAAAAATAAATAATAATAATAATTTTTCTACAGTTTTAGCAATTTTTTCAAACATATTTTTAAAAAGTCAAAATTAAATTATAAAAAAAAAAAAAAAAAAAAAAAAATAAAAATGATTTAAATTATTTAAAAATATCTAAATATTATACTGAGGGAGCTTCAGAATGAAAGAAGAATTGGTTATTCAATGAGATACCTTTTCAAATTTAACAAGGGCTCCTTTGGAGGTGTCCTTAATTCACAGAGAGGAACTTATTCTTATGTTTTGGCTGGGACAGTGGTATTTCTGATTTTACCACCGGGGTATGATGAGGGGTATAGTCTGGGGAATAATGAGGATTTGCTCCGTGGGACATAACATGTTATGACTACACTTTGTTTACTCTATACGTTAATGTTATATTTTCAGTTTTTATATATACTTTTGGCAATAGCTAAAAAGTTTTAGTTACAATTTAGAATTCTAAATATACTTTGGGGAAATAAAACTGTGTAGTTTAAAAGCTAAATTGATGACGCTAAATAGTTATCGCTTTTGAAATACACATTTATGTGATGATTTAGATATTTAATGAAACAATCAGCTCTTACAAATTTGGTGACCTGACATCTGGTATTTACAAGCAATACGGACGAAGACGGAAACGAAACCAAAGCTGACGCACCTGAACTCCACATCAAAATACCTCCTTTTTGGATTGACAGATCCGGAATATGATTGTGTCAAGTCGAGACACAGTTTAAAATTAATGGAATTTTGACGGAGGAAATAAAGTTTAATTATTTGGTATTACAGTTGGAATGAATTTTTAAAAAAAATATATGGTATGTCGTGATGAAGGATTCAAATACTAAGTATTCGGAATCGAAAAGAGGCTCTTGAATTTGTTTAAAGAAAGTGAATTTATTTAAAGTAGTAAGTTTATTTAAAGTAGTCTATTTCCAGGAATTGAATGGGGGATTATGAAACCAAGTCAATTTTTACAAAAATTTAAATCTGTGACAGCGTCAGATGTTTCTGAAAATTTCATTGAAACATTATGGTTGAAAAAATTACCCATTTTTATGAGAAATATTATTCTAAGTTGTAATGAAAAATTTCTCATCTTGGTAATCATGACTGACAAGATTGCAGACAAGAATCCACATATTGATATTTGCAGTTTATCTGCGTATTTAAATTCTGAACTTTGGTAGAAAATTCAGTGCCTTAAAAATATTGAAAATACGCAATTAAATAGTGATCACATTTCAAAAGTTTCATTGGATGATCTCAAAGCAATTCAAGAATAATAAACCCATAAAAACAAAGTTTTCAGTTTAAATCCTTTATATGCATGGCCAATTTTTATGTGCAATCGCAACTCATGGAGCTTAGATCTAGTTTTCATAGTGATAGACAAATTACTGTTCTACAATAGACTTTTTTGTCCCCCAAAACATGATTGAACAAATGTTTCACCCTCAATGAGTCGATATGTCAATTTCAGGTCGGTTGGATGACGAAAAGTGGATTAATTAACCTCCGAAGATTTTGCCTTGTCAACACTAATACCAGTCATTAAATATCGCCAAATAAATTTATCAGTTATTAAATATTGCCAAATTGAACTGTTTGAATTTTACTTGTTATTTGGATAATGGAATGTGAGAATAAGCTGCTAATTCTGACGTATGGCAATAGAAATGTGCGTGAAAATGGAACTTGCATGACAGTTCCAAAACATGATAGAAAGCACTGTCATCGATAATGAGTGAACCAGCCAAGTTTCAAAGTTTCAGTTCGATTGGATGACGGGAAGTAGACTAATTAATAATTCCACCATCAATTCAAGCATGTGTAAAATTCGACATTTAGTGGTAATAACATCCCCCAAAACTTGATAAAATGCAGTCTTATCGACAACAAATCTATCAGTAAAATTTTAACTCGATTGGATGACGGCAAGTTGGTTTATTGGTAATCCTAAGCGAAAATTGCAGTGCGTTTAATAGCGGGCTATTAGTGATAGTGACAGCCTCCAAAATTTTATGAAATGTAATCTTATTGGCAACAAATCTAGCTGTCAAATTTCATCGTGATTGGATTACGGGAAGTTGGTTTATAAGTATTCCGAAGAAGCAACATCTGACAACCAACCACCGCAAAGATAGATGCGAGTACAAGAGCTACCTCTTAGTGATAGTGACAGTCCCCAAAATGTGATAGAAAACATTGTCATCGACATTAAATCTATCTACTAAGTTTCAGACCGATTGGATTACGGCAAGTGGGTTAATTATTCCTCCGCAAATTTACCCGGCAGTCACACACCCACATACACACACAAACAAACCAAATCGAAGTTAATATAAAGGATTTAAAAATATTTAATAGTCATGGAAAATACTGTTTTTATCACTTTCGTTTCGGATCAAATGTTCATCCTGAAAAGTGTACCCAGCCTTGCAATTTGACTAATAATAATATTCAAATTTCAGAATATGCCAACAAGCAGTAGAAAATACGGCAAGTTCTTCTGCTGGCTACAATTTTAGAGATTGCCGCAAATTTCCCTGATTTATAACAGATAAAAACTCGAAAGTGCGTTTCTTGGTAGACAGTGGAGAAAATGTTAGTAACGTCTTCATAACAAACAATTCAGTGATTATATATTGCATGCTGCAGATGGCATAGAGATAGAAACATTCGGTATCAAAATTCTAACCCTTAATCTAGGATATCGGCGTGATTTCCAATGGCCATTTATTGTTGATATTAATACGGTATGTTAAAATTTATAAAGTTATTCTAGGAGTTTATTTTCTTAATAAATTCCATTTATTAATTAATTTGCATAAAAAAGATTGATGGATAGAGTTACTCACGTGAGTCTATCTGGTGATGTTGCTTCCATCTGTGAAGGCAATCATGTCAGTTCTCTGAAAATGTTTAAAAACAATTCCAACTTGGTAGAAGAGTATCCTGACATTTCAAAACCAAATTTATTTATTTCTAATATAAAGCTTCATGTTACACATCATATTATTACTAATGGTCAATCATTCATTCTAAAGCCCGGCAGCTAGTCTCAAAATGACGCGATACAGCAGAGTAAAAATTTAAGTGTGTGCTGAATAATTACATAATAAGATATTAAAGTAGTCAGTTGTCAAGTACTCATCATTTGGTGATAAAAAGAAAGATTGTTTACGTATGTAGATTAGAGGCATCCTAACGCCAGGACTGTTCCTGATAGATTCCCTTTCCCAGAAATGAAGATTTCATCACATTTTAAGAGGGATTACTATATATACAAAAATCGATTTATTTAAAGTCTATTTTCTAGTCCTCATTTCTGAAGAAGACAAATTCAAAAATGTATTAAAACTCCGTTTAGGCTTTACAAAGTTCAAGTAATGAGTTTCGGTTTGAAGAATGCCTCAGCAACATTAATAATATGCACACAACCATTAATACTTCCAAGTAAGGGAACTGGGACATTCTATGGTGGCTGAATCTCAAATAAAAAAGGTTTGGCTTCTAAGATTGTATCATAGTTTTAAGTTGCTTTTTACACGTCAACTTAAATGACAAATAACAAGTTTGATGTAAACACGAACCTTGTTTATTGTATGCGTTGCATTGGCAAGTCTAAAAATGCTGCCGATACATTATGTATACATAACACAATCATTTCAATACATCTACGCACATATAAATCATTCAACGAAATGTAAATAAAACCGTAACTATCCAGTTTATAAATTTAACTAAATAGCTGCCATTGAAATATTTAAACTTTTCAGCCATTTCAATATTTTCTAAAACTGCAACTGCATATTATCTTTGTCATGATTTAAAATCATAAATTATCTATAGATTAATTTATCTTCCTGTAAGCAGGTATTTAACGATATTAGGTTTCAAGTAACTTGAAATGATAACTGCATTTCTTTACAAACATATTACATAATTTTCCGATTATGCTATAAAATACTATCATTTTAAATACTCGAATTCAAAATGGAGATTAAGGAATAGACAGTGTATGACAACCTAATTTTCGAGCGATTTATTGCGAAACAGAATTTATTAGTTTCAGTTGTAGTATTCACTAAAGCTAAGATGCAATCGGAGACGCAAATGGAGATAATCTTAGTGCGCCTTGTATTTCATTTTCAAACTCCATATCTTAAATAATGGGGTCTCACAGTCACTAAATAACCCCCTTAATTAAAATCTCAGTTTAATCTAAATTTCTCCTGGAATTCTATCTGGGAGATATGAATTCCGTCTAATGTCTACAATTAACTCTTTGGAATGAATACAAAATCTGTCGCTTTGTTTGCCATTCGAAGACAGATCAATTGCCATTGACTCTGATGATGTTTTAACGATATCGTCTGCGACTAATTTACCCTACTGATCATCAGCATGTGAATCTGGCATCGCCAGTGAGTTTGCTAAATTATTCCGGTGACAGTTATACATCCGAATTTAGCATACAGTTCAGGCGGTGGGAGGTGCCGAAAATGGCAGTACTTCAGTTAGGAATATTTCCAATCTACTCAAAGAGGTGGACATTTACCGAACAGTGGGTTCCATTGAATTATATAGATTTCAACCTAATCTCTTATATGAATGTAATGCAAGAATATACGTCACTTTACTAGAAGTGTTTCATCTTTGTAAATTATTATTGTAAACGTATGTAAGTTCATTATTTTTGATATAGAAAAATTATAAAATGGATATTAAAAAAAAAAAATAGACTTAAAAAATAGATATTTACCAAGTTCCACTATGATCATCGAGGGGGAAAAAATACTTATCATTGAGAAAAAAAAATATAATCTTATTTTTAATTATTGTAGTAACTGCGCTGTAGATTTAAACCCAAAATTGATAAATATCTTCATCAATATAAATAGTTAACTTGGAGTTAGTATATAAATGGTTTGGTAAAGTCATCCCAATTCTGAAAAATGTTGTATTCTTCTAAATGCACTACAGTAGCCTATAATTATACACAAAGTATCCTCCATAAAACAATTAGATGTTGTAAAAAAGCCCTCCAAGTAAAATAGTCAGCCAGAAAATGCTATGAAATCCAATGTTTGCCGAAAAACGGCCACGTTTAGTTTCTATGGGATACTTTTACACAATTAACTAAATTGGGGTTAGTGGGAGAAATCCCCATAGGTAATCAGAACTTGCCTGGCTAGAATTATTTCTGAATTATCTCGCTTCATATGCTTGAGTTACTTTGCATCCATTACACTGAATTGAGAATAATTTTCTGAAAATTCTAGCCTACTAAGTACTGATTGCCTATGGGTATTCCATACAATAATCCCTATTTAGTTCAATGTGTGCAAGTACGCCAAATAAACGAAACGTGGCCGCTTGGAGGCAAACATTAGATTTCATAAATTTTTCTGGACGATTATTTTACCTGGTGTTTTTTTTTTTACAATGTCTAGTTGTTTTTTAGGGGATATCATTTATCTTTGTTGAGTTTTTTATGTAGTAAATGCGTATGATACGCTCGTTTGAATTTTTAGAATGAATAATCATATCCTCGCCTGAAATGCAAAATGGTGTGAGCAACAACAGCGTTAGATTCACATACGAGATTTTGTTTTGATAACGACAGTAAATATCATGATTAAACATTGTAAAGATATTTAGGTTTACTATCTAAATCTTTTTTGTTTCTTTTAAGTAGCAATTCTTCTTCTACACTTAAAAAAGTGTTTGTGCATAAAAATGCAGGAACACGGCTGTGTTCCACCATCAAGTCCGATGTCAAAGCGGAAGGCATGCAAGTGTATAATTATGTTGACCTAGCTTAGACCTTTCTTTCGACAAGTCACAGTTTAGCTTTTATTACAGCTAGAATCCTGAATGTTTTGCCTTCATGTTACCTCGAGTGAGTAGATGAAAAATACCAACATAATTGTTAATATTGAACAAGGGAACATGACAAAAAAAATCCTTTGAAAATCACCGAAGTCACCTGAAATTTGTTTTTCTGATTCTTCTTCTTTTTTTTTCCTTTTGGTTATGATCAAAACTTTAACCCGGTCTACAGCCAAAAGTATTTGATGAGTTTTGGCTATTCTTTCTTATTGTTCGCTTGATTAGAGGAAGTGCCTTTTGTATGATTTGATAGGAATGAGAGTGTGTACCCTCTCCCCTCCTTCCCCCCCCCACCCTTCGGGAAATGATCCCGATATTTGGGAAATTTGCACAGGTTTAATTTCTTTGTTTAAAAAGTTAAACTATTAAAACAGCGTAAATAAAAAAAATAACAATTATTTATTTTTCAATTAAATTCCATGCTTATCAAAGCTCTGAAACATGTGTTTCATATTTGAGTTGGAAAACTGCCTTCAGTTTTAAATTTTTTGTCTAGGTGTCTGACTGTATTTGAACCATGTGGCTTCGGATTGTTAGCCTGATAAGTTAACCGCACCAATAAAGACTGCGAAAATTTATCGTAAAATAATAAGTTGCCATTTATTTCAAACTTAAAGTAAAAGTTGTTTTGAGATACATTTTTTTATATTTATTCGCATGTAAAGCTGTTAATCCTATATTTCGCACAAAAAGCAAGTATTTTTTTTGTATTTCAATTATACTTACTTTTTTATTATTACATATTTTTTAGTAATTAATTGCATGTTTTCTACTCAAGTAATACATTGTAGGTAGTATATGTTTTTAATTATGAAAAAAAAAAAAAAAAAAAAAAATGATGTGGTAAGGAGGATTTCTATTTGAAAAAAAAAACACAAAATGGATTTTTATCACAAGCCTGAATATTAGAGTGGTTCGGGAAAAAAAAGGGAAAAAAAAAATATTTTTGAAACGCATGAGCTGAAAAAAGTTGTTACTCATCTTTATAAGAAAAAGTGTTAAAAAAATTTAGAAAAAAAATAATATCTTCTGATCGCGCATTCCCCTCAAAGTTTGGAGAAAAATACAAAAAATAATTTTGAATGGCAATAGTTTGCAATGTGTAATGAAAAGGTGGTATAACACTGAAAAACACTATTCTATGCGTTTTTAAAACATATATTAATAATTAAAAATACTCAAAAGTAACCTTTTTTGAAAAATTATGATTTTTCTGTAAAATGGGTACTAACGTTATTTCTTACATTAAAAAAACCAACATACTTTTATTCATTTGGTTCACTTTTTTCTCAAGCTTTCTATCCCAGTGATTTACTTTGAAGGAAACTTTTGTAGAAAAATCGGGTATTATGGATTTTTTAAAACAGGAGTTGTCTTAACGTCTTTGGTGACAGCGCAACTCACTTTTTGTCTTGTTTCTCTACACAAGCGTTTCACAACTTGTGAGTGACAAGGAAACGAGTTGAAGTCTGATTTCAGTGGCCCCCAGAGGCACAGAAACGCGGGCAATTTTGCCATACATAGTCCAATCCCGATGTGGAACGTTGTGAATCGGTCGTTGGAAATAATATTAGCCAATCTCGCCCAATTCTGGAAAAAATATAGAAGAGGTTTTGAAATGTCGATGCCCAGTTTTAAAATTAGGATATTATATTTATGAGAAACAAAACTATGTGGTGGTTTTGACGTGTTTGTTTGTTGAAAAATGGATCTTGGAACTATGTTCGGGCAGAATTAGGCAATCTTCCAGTCTTCCCCTGTTTCCTCTAATACAGTTGTGTTACTTCGGTTTCGCCAGTCTTGACTAACAAATGTTCGTTTGTTACTTTCCTTAACAAAGGAAAAGTCCTATTACAAGCATTACAATTAATTATGTCCACGTAATCAGTGGCAATAAAGGTAAGTTTGGTTGCCTTGAAATGCCTGATTGTCATTCTCTAGGTAAGTTCTCGAGATTTCAAAACCCGACGCCGCAGTTCTCTTGCATCTCTCTTTTCGTACAAAATCATCGCCGAAATCAAATTTTTTGGGGGAGGGAAGGAAGCGTTTCGTTCAATAACCGAGTTTAAAACTTCCAGTAAATATTCAGGGAGGTATCGAGACAATCGAATTGCCATATATATGATCTTAGGTCCTTCAAAAATGTAACTTTTTTTAAAAAATTCAAAATCAATGTGGCACGTAAACAATTTAAAATAAAAAAACCCCGACTTGCTTGAGTTTATCCGATGGTTTACATTCACTCACATATAGTCTAAGTACTCTGTTTTTTGTTGTTAGCCATCTGGAGTGTGAAAGGAAATTGGGTTTGCGAGCTGACAAGTAATTGGCCTGATCTAATCGCTGCAAAAATAACAAGACGACATAACTGATCTGTGCTCAGTAGTTTCATCTCAACTTGAGGAATTGAACATTCAACACGTACAAAATCAGTCAGAGGAAATTTTTCACGGATCTTCAATTTTTGATCTACTTTCCCACTGAAAGGTGCTGGTCCTGTTGTAGTACTAACTATGTATTTAAATAGGCGTCTGAATGGTAGTTCATTGAAGTATAGGAGGCATATATACCATTGTAGTGGTCTCCCAACCTGAAATTTGGTCTATCAGATTATTTCTAGCCAGTATTAATGGCAGTCCCAATCACAGCCATGTGCGCTACGATCCAATGAATAGGAAAGTGAATTTATGAGCTTCAAAGGAAGAGAAGGTGGTACGAGAAAGGCCACCCAGATTGAAAACCACTAAAATACAGTTTTTTTCAATGTTTCAAAGGTTATGCGCGAACGATTATTATTGAATAATTACTAATTAGACTTTCTTCCAAGTTCTGTCTACTTCATCCCACAAATTATAAATTAATGTACCTCGATAATTTAGTAATTGGTGTATTCTAAAAATTGAAGGAAAAAGGTATTTTTTGTATTTATTCAAAACTTTGAAGTGAATGCTTGAAGTAAATAAAACAATTTTAACAAAAATTTGTAAGAAATAAAGTTAGTATCCATTTTATCGAAAAATTATAATTTTTTACAAAAAAGGTTACTATTGAGTTTTTTTAATGATTTATGTATGTTTTAAAAATGCGTAGAATAGTGTTTTCCTGTGATATACCACCCTTTAACCACACATTGAAAACTATTGTCTTTCAAATATATAACGCTTAGAAATTAAAAAAAATTAAAAAAAAATAGGAAAAATAGTTGTTTTTTGTATTTTCTCTAAACTTTGAGAAGAATGCGTGATCGGAAGATATTATTACTATTATTATTATTTTTTTTTTACAGTTTTTATTATTAAGGTATACATATACGTTGGACAATTTTTTTTTACTTCTTATGCCAACGTGTAAAATTTTTGTAAGAATTGCAAGAGCAAAAAATGTAATGTATTTGCAGTATCAAAAAGTAAAAAAATAAAATATTTATTTAATTAATTCAATTTTAATTCACTAATTAAGACCTAATTGCAACGATGATAAAATAATACCTAATTAATTTTGAAACAAATTTCTTACTGGAAATTCAAGACAAGGTATTGATACACGGGCCCAAGCAAAATATAATGCATAACTTAAATATTTTTTAAATTTTAACATTTAACATGAAAAATACAAGAAAAAATCACAAATTTCCAAAAATAAAAATATTCTAAAATACATTAAAAAAATTTATTTTTTACCAAAATTTTTATTAACAGGTAGAGCCCGTGCTCTGAAATGTTATCTAAATTATACAGTTTAAATTTTAAAAATCAGTTAATTAACTCTTAAGATATCATATTTGGAGTACATTCACTCAACAATGAAAAGCAGTTCTCTAGAAATTGAGTTCAAAGTTTTCGATATTTTCTTTTTTCCAATATGGTTTAAACGTCGACCCTTACGAAATTGCATGTAATTAAAAAAGTATTTTAACTATATGAATGTTATTGGTATCATTTTAAAGATAATGAATTGGAGAACATTTTAGAATGAAAAAACGAAAATGCCTGTGTGGGTCAATTTTTGCGATTCCCAACGTATATGTATACCTTAAGACGTGTAACAACTTTTTTTACGCCATGCGTTTCAAAAATAAAAACAAAAATATTTTTTTTCGAACCACGCTACTAAATATCTCTATAATATTTAATCATGGTATTTATTGTCGCTCTCAATGTAAAGAGTCGTATGTGAATCTTAAAAGTGTTGTCACTTACGCTATTTTGCGCTTAGAGTGACGATATGATTATTTACGCTGAAGTATCTATAGACCGTATCTAACTCATTTAAAGCATAACAAAAGCAACAAAAGGAAATGATATCTCCCAAAAATCAACTAGACGATGTATAACAAACCCGGCAAGTAAAATAGACAGCCAGAAAAATCTAAGGTTAGTTTCTTTGGGGTCCTTGTATACAATGAATTAAATTTGGATTAGTAGGAGGCAAGCTTGTGATCAGAAGATGCGTGGTTAAAAACAAACCAGGTACCTTGATGTGTTAAAACTTCATTTTAAAATGAAAATGGTTTTCTATGTTAAAACACATGTTTTCAGAACTTAGATAAACTTAAGAATATTTTACTTTTTTCTAAGTACACTTTTTTTGTAGTTCAACTAAAAGAATGAAAGTCCCTTCTTGAAATTTAGCGAATTATAATTATCTGAAATCCACTGACCCGTTATAATCAATCGTTGCTTTTTCTGAAAATCTTAACTTCAGGGATCATTTCTGGGGGTACAGACCCTGGTATGCAGTAATTCATACAAAATACACTCCCTCGCATTAATTTGAGACGAATAAAAAAAGAATGAACACAATTTTTCAAATATTTTTTACGGTATTCCTGCCCAGGCTTAAGTTTTGGTTACAATCAGAAGAAGAAAAAAATTCCGGTTGATTGACAAAAACTTTGATGAGTTTTAATAGATTTTTTTTGTCTTATATCCTTTTTCAATGTTAGCAATTATTTTGTTTTTTTTAGTCTGCTCACCTAGGGAATACGATGGTAAAAAAAATCAGGGTTTTAGCTTTAGAAACTGAGCTTTGAAGGGTCGAAAACGGTCCTGTGCTCGGTCCACTTAATATACACTTGCATGTCTGTTACTTTGACTTCGGACATTGCATCGGAACACTGTCACGTTTTTAGAACATACTAAACAATATTAATCCGTACAATATGTTTCAGTACTTTCTAAAATAAATTAAAAACTTAGATATAGCTTAATATGTTTACAGATTATTATTATCTTTAATTAGTCTCTTTAAATATAGAGATTTCATATAATTTACTCTTACTTATTCAAATGGTAATATGCAAACGAAATGTTTTTAAAACTTTAGGTATATCTATAGCTACATTGCAACTCAAGCGGAGGTCCAAAACGTTGTTTAATTCCTTACTTATGAAATGTAAAATGATAATGTAAATTGCAAATGTGTTCCAAAATAAGTTACAAAATAAGACGATATTAGTATAAACCTCTTGCCGTTAATTTTCAAAAAGTTACACTTTGTAAATTCTTATTCGACACTTTTACACATATTTGATCAATTAGAAAGTTTTTATTTTTAATACAACAATCATTACAAAACACCGCATGCTTGTATCATTAAAATTGAATGAGTTATACAGAATTGAATATTGAACGCTGTGTATAGAGACCATATACCAAAGTAGAAATGTAAATTTTTGAAATATAAAAATATAGCATGCATGATACATTTTATATGAAAATAATTTTTGTACGCGTGTTTATTGAATAATCACTTGCATACAAGACTGTAAATATAACATACTAAAGAAAACTTTGCTAAACAGTGAATTGGTTTAGAGGAGTTACAAGACCCCCCCCCCCCTTTTTTTTTCCTTCATCCAGATCCTCTGACCAAACGTCATTCGATTTAAGTTATACTTTAAATTACCCATACGTTTACATAGGGTAATGAAACTATAGTATTCGGTCAAAAGATTTTTTTTTTTCATTTCTGCACGTTTTGGAACAATTTAGTCTTTAAAAAGTGGTAAATAACAAATGTCTGTCTGTATGTCTGTGTTTCTAGTCTGTGTACGTGGTCAGCATAACTCCCGAACAAATGGACCTACAATGTTAAAATTTGGGGTGCTGGTTAGTGGTGGCCATGGTCCCTAAAATTAAGGGTTTCGTCAAAATCACGCATGCGCATAAAGTTGAAATCATGAAAGAAAATCATGTCTTTCCTGTGGTGGCTAGTGGGGTATAGCAAATACAGCCGGGCTGCATCTAAACTATTAGTTTAAAATTAAAATTTACTAAATGCTAGTTAACTTTGATTATTTGTTTTACTAATTTTCTTAAATGTTGTTTAGAATCTCCAATGATTTTCTTGCAAGTTTAAAAATTATGAACACTAAACGTTTTAAAGCTAATTATTGTTGTGCAAATAAATAATAAATTTTAAATTAGTACCTTAAAAAAAAATGAAATCCCAACAAAAACATCTCTGAAAAAAGGCACCAAGTTCTTCATGCAATGATTACGGCCGTGAGAAGTATTGAGATCTGAAGTAGAGTCAAGTTTAAAGTTGTTGTAAATTACTGGCAATGAAAATTAGTAATTTTTTTTTTCTCAAAGTCGAAATTCCCCTGCATAGGCCTAAATATCTAGCTACAAAAATGCTTGTGCGACTTGGCCATTACGCGTCAGTGAACCAGAATACATAATGGCCAAGTGTCACAAATATTTTTACATCTAGATATTTAGGCCTATTCAAGGGAATTCTGACTATGGGTAAAACAATTTTAATAATTTTCATTGCCCGTAACTTACAACAACTTTAAACTTGGCTCTACTTTAGATCTCATTACTTTTCGCAGCCGTAATCATTGCATGAAGAACTTGGCTCCATTTGACAGAGATGTTTTTGTTGGATTAGAATTTCCATTCATGAATGAATGTGGGAAAAAGAAATGGGGGGGGGGGGATAGTCTCTGTTTGGCTGCACTAACATTTTTGACCAAGGGCCGCCACTGTGTTTTTCAGCAATTGCCAAAAAACTGATTGAACGATTTTGGTTAAAATCTCTGTTCTAATGCCTCTTAAGGTGTTCTAATCCTTTAAAATTGTAGTTGAAATGCGATAAAAGTAAAAAAAATTCAAAAACGAGTGTCTTAACACAGACTTCTCTGCTCTTGAGCATCGCCCATCAAAGATTGATTTTTTTTTCTGTAAAGCAACGACAATGTAATGTCTATTGAAAAATATCACCGATTTCTCCATCTTGGCGTGGTTTTTTTTGCTCATGTAAAAATTATTGCCAAAAATATCGCAAAAATGGCCATTCCTATTTAAATGAGTGGAATTTTGAAAACGGTAATATAACACCATATATTTAATAAATGTAAATATTTGAAGTACGATATAGCATAGATATGACAAAATAAAACTAAATTAACATCGTTTCGAGATTTTGGAAGATTTTCATTTATCTTGTGAAATCTGTAATTAATTTTCATTATTTTTAATTAATTTCAGATAAAATTCTTTAACTAAATAGTGCAAAATTATTTTAACACACAATGCTGAATTCGAAACATATTCTAAGTTCTAAATGTATGTTCTTTATAATATACTATTTAAATTATGATTGTATCAGATTTTTAAAGCAATGGCGAGTACTGTATAGATTTTTTTTTTATAAAATATATTTTAATTTTACATGCATTTTTTTTTAATTGTAGCCAACATAAAATGGAATTAAGGACCGCATGCATCCCTCGGGTTCATAATGCAGGAAGTACCACTGCTTATCGCTTTATTTTAAGGATTTATTTAAGTACATTTGACATTGTTTGGACCCAATTTTATTTTACTTAGATCTAAACATTTCCCTTATCAAATTATATATATTATTTGTCTCCATATTTGAACCGTAGAAATAGCTTTTAAAAATATACGGTTGGCTTCTTTGATACAATATTTGGAACATTTTTAAATCCTTTATATTAACTTCTCATTTGAGTGAGTGTGAGTAGCAGTCAATGTCTATGGCGGGTAAATCTGTGGAGGCCTCATTAACTTCATTGCCATCATCTAATCGTAATGAAACTTGGCATATAGATTCGATGTCGACGACAATACATTAAATCAAATTTTGAAAGCTGTCATTACCACTAAAAGGTCGCTTTTACGGAATACTAATAAAGCAAATTGTTTTAATAAATAAATAATATATATATATTTTTTACCAAATAAATAAAATATATTTGGATGTGAATCCATAAATTCACATTTATTTTTGATGAATACATTTTGAAATATAGTTTACTCCATAATTTGCTGATAGAGATGTTTTTAATATTTAAGATTAGATGCCAACACCAAGCATACTCAGACACAGAAAAAGTGTTATGTTGATGAATATAAAAATTTTCAATGCATATAAAGGATTTATATTAAGAAATGTGTTTTTATGGATTATATTATTTCAATTTACAATGTCTACTTATCTCTAACGGATAAGAAATTACATCACGCTTCAAACTTTTTAAGACACCCTGTATAATGTATATAGATATACTGATTTTATACTTTTACATACAAACCACAAAAAAGTACTATAATGTAGTAAATATAAATTTTTAAGTAATAGAAACGGCCGAGTTTTTTTTCAACCAAATACTTAATAGCAAATACTTTTTTATAGTTAACCAAAATTTAACCAGTTATTATTGTCAGGAAAACACAATACACGAATAAAGAAAATATACGCACAAATTGGAATAAAATATGTTCCTTTGGTTAAATACTTTTCAGATAGAAAACAATACGTTAACTTGACAAAAGATTTTGACTTTCTCTGTCGTTTTAAATTAATGCTTGTTAAGGCACAATGAACGTCAGAACAAATATAAAGATATGACAATGTTGACAATGTTAGATGCAAATACAGGAATACAATTGAAGTACCCATGTCAAGAGTAATAACATTACTTGTTTTATTCATTGGAGTGCCCTTTAATAAATCCAATAATAACTGAAAGGACAAAGAACTTGATTATCAATGATGATATTTACATATTTTTTACGTCTCCAAATTATATTTGCAATACATTACATAAGTTTTGTAACGATGGAATTACTTTCACATTTAAATAGTTTCCAAAGCTGGTATATAAAGAAAATAAATAATGGGAAGAAAGTGAAACAATTTAATGACAAAGAAAGCAAAATAGGCGAGGCTAAAAAATCTCTTTAGAGTGACACCTGCTTTCAGCATCAAGTTAGTATCGGGAACAACCGATTTGCTGCAATTTCATCGCTATGAAATGCCTGTCAAAAGTATAGATATAAAAGCAGAGCTTGTCTCAAATTTTGACGAGTCTCTTATACGTGAAATTGTGCGCTCCAACGCTTTTGTGTGTCGTAGGAATAAGAAATAAAATATAGCGAAATAAGAAATGGATATTATAAAAAAAAAGGTGAGAATGGATATAGATATTCCATGAGATATATTCCAAAGAAAATGGTGAAACGAAGAAGATAGAAAATAAAATGCCATAAAAAAATGAAGTTAAACTGAAATTTTAAATCGAACAGTTCGCTTACAGTTCTTTCAAGAAAAAAAAGTGTGCGAAAGATAGAAAATTGTCTGTAGACTCGATGAGATGTAAATTTTCTTTTCAACAGTCTTCGGCTTTGAGAGGAAGAAATTCAATTTGACATCTTTAACGGTTCTTCCTTGGGCAGATGTTTCAGGGGTTGGTTTCCTATTTGCAGCTTCCGATCAAACATATTTGGTGATTAATCATAGATTTGGCGACGTCTATGAAATGCTTACTAATTATATTCTTTACTCATAGAGTATCCAGGTAGATTCATAATCAAACAGAAATATATTTGAAATGCATTTGCTTTTCAAAAATAATGAAGAGGATTGAAATAATGTAAAACTATATGGCTGTGAATTACTTCTTCATAAGTATTTTTAACCATGTCCCTATAGTACTACAATAAATTAGTAAAATCTGTTATAAAATATTTTTTTTAAACATGCATTTTCGATATTTTATTTCATAAAAACGATAATTTTTAAAGTAAAATGAGAAAAGAAAACACTTTAGCATACTATAAAACAGCGCTATTATAGATCACTTTTTTAGACAAACATTCGTAAAAAAAATCTAACACATATTTTTTTATTTGTCTACTATTCACAATAATTATTATAATATATAAATTTCCTACATAATTTGTTATAGGACCAGATTCTATTTTCAATGAACTATTTAAAACTATAACAATAAAAAACTATAAAAAAAAATCTTTAACTGGTTTGAAATAAATGTTATAGTTATTAGGTTTATAGAGTGTCACCTATAAATCCTTCTTCTGGATCCGCCACTAAATGTTGCTCTCTTCATGTGAAAGTAAAACTATAAAAAGGGAAACTAAAACACTACCAAAGTAATAAAACATTACAAAAACCAGATTATAGTGGTTAGTTACAGAATCATTTGATAACCACGGTAGCACAGCGATATTTTCTTATGTCGGAACAAGGATTATGGGAGGATTGGCCAAACCATGCCGATACTCGAGCATCGTTCCAAAATACAATTTAAAAAAATATATATATACATGTCCTAACAATCAAAAAACGCATATTTTACGCCATTGTTCTTTCATATAAAAATATATTTCAATTTTAAATCATCCTTTAAAATCTTCCAGTAAATTTTACCCAGCACGATATTGCTCAAGTTCTATAGCAACGGCCAGTCTACAACGGTCTACATCGCGATTTTCCAGTGACGAGCTAAATTTACCAGCGTATTTGTGCCACTGGGGATTATGATATTTCGGGATTTATTATGCCTTCTTTTACTCATTTGTATTTGATTTAAAAACCTGAAATTACGTTTTCTTTAACAACTGCTTACGTATTATTGCTTTTTAATATTTGTAAGCTATGATATCGCACAGAACGAAATGAAAAGCAACATATTGTAATAAATTAACAAAATGCCGTAAGCAAATATTCAATACAGAAAAAAAAAAATCGAGAACAAGATGCTATACACACGTGTTGAACTGTAAGTAATATATAAATGGCATACCATTAATTAAGGAACATAATAATGTTTTATTCGAAAAACAACACTAACAGCTAGTACCCAACTACTCTGACTCTGTGGGAATGAAGATGATTACAGATTGGTCTACCACGTTATGAGTGACAAAATTGATGCTAGTGAGCACAGCATCGTTCACTTACACGTGTCACACCCCTTTTCGTCGGACAAAAAAGTCTGAAATAATTAGCATTTCACAACCCTCTGCAAATGGCCGGCAACAGTTCTGTCTCTGAGTCTCCAGTGAAAGCATTGCCTTCGACTCACATTGACCAGAACTCGGCGACAAAACTGTGGCGCAGCATTTTGTCGAAAGTGAACACATGTTCTTAGAATTTTTTTTAAAACTAACATTTTGACAAAACTACAACAGGAAAATTTTCGAAAGGTAATCAGGGATTCAGTGGAATTATTAAAGAAATTTTTTATTTTTTCCCCCATAGATTAATTTTTCACACTCTCCAGAAAGTATAAATCAAGTGAATATTTTTTGTCATAAAAAAATGTGAATTTTGGTCAATGTTGTTATTTTTGGTTCTTTCGTCCCATTGTACCACCCGGAGAGAGAAAATTAAAATTTTAATTTAATTTAATTTCATTCATCTAAATTTGCCTATTTTATATTATTAAGTATGATTTACAGTGATTATAATTAGAAATATATGTTTTTAAAGATTAGAAAAAGATTAAATATAATTAATTAAATTGTTAATAAAATCAATGAAAAGCACTGTAATTAATAACATTTATTAAATTTAAAGGAATCAAAATAATTATATTTCCTTTCCGAAATATTTAAGTATTTCCAAATTTAAGCAATGAGCTTTGTATATCATAAACTGTGAAATTAAGAAAATTCGCTTTTATAGACATGAGTGGTGAAATGTATGGTTGATTTCACCAGTAGTGTGAATAACATTTATTATCAAAGTTTATAGTACATTTTAATTTTCCTATTTTTTTTGTACATTTTATATTCTATATTATGTGAAATTTTTATTTGCAATTTTTTGACACATGTTAGTTGAAAATTTTTGTAGAGTTAGGAGGGGAAAAAATCAATAAAATGTTTCTGTTCATTTATTTTTGAGACCCTTCCATATATTTTCTACTTATAATATTGATAATGTTGAAAGTATGCATAATAACGCTGAGCTTTAATTAACAGTTTTTATTTATGAATACCCAAAAATATTATAAAATTCAGTCTCTTATAGATGCAAATTGCATAACCAACACTATTATACGTAATAATAAACTATTGCGCCATAAGTTCAAAATTTTACATACTATAGTACAAGTAATTTAAAAAACCATAACTAAACACCTGCCTGAAACAAATAATGATGATTGCAAGACAGTTAAAAAATAACTCAGGCAGACAAGAAATAGTCATTATTGAAGAAGAGATACGAATTTCTAAGAAAATAAAACATGTTTCACAATGCAAATTACCTAACTTTTGAAGGATCAGCAAGTGAGTTTTGGGGATAATTATAATCTTTACAACAATGTTAAGATTAATGAGGTGTTTTCCACAATTCTAACCAGTATTGTGCTGCAGAAAACTCTTCTTCTTCATAATGTCCATAGTTTGAAAACAGCAGTTATCAATCTTGATGCTCTGTAACTATGCTAATTTTGGTGGGATTTTATTTTTAAGGTTCTGCGTGAACGTGTTTTCAGTGAGTGGGATTCTCCGCCTTTCATTTTTAGGGACGAGTTTTTCTATGTATTTGAAGCGATACTTCAGATCATATTTTAAAGGTAATGCCACTGTTCAAAAACTACCCACACAGGTTGCTAAAATGAGTTTACCAAGTTTTCGGCATGATACCAAACTTTTAAAATTGTACTTGGCCGGCTACAGTTTTTATAAAATTAATTTCAATTCAGTGCAAATTAGCTCAAACAGATGAAATTAGATCATTTCGTAGTATCTCTAGTCTGCCAAGTACTGATTGTGGTTCTTATATGAGTCTAAATTGGTTTTTGTAAAATTTCATATTGGATACCCTGTCATTTTGATCTACTTCATAAAAAAAGAGTTACTGTAATTTTTTCATATTTTTTAGTCAAGTTTAAGGAGTAACTTCCATGGCTGGAATATTTTATAACGTACTTCATTTAAAGTAATATTACTTATTAAACAATTCATCCTAATTTAAAATACTTTCAATTAATTGCATATGAAAGTAATGCTGTTGTCAAAATAATAGCTGATTTTCTATTATTAACTTACTGTACACTGTTAAAAAAAATTGTCCACCATGCACCAAAATTTGGTTCCCATTTAGCTGCCACCAACATTTGGTGCTTAGTTTCGCGATTTAATGGTGCTTACGGTCCGAGGTTGCACCATTAAATCGTGAAACTAAGCACCAAATGTTGGTGGCAGCTAAATTTGAGCCAATTTTTGGTGCAAGGTGGAACAAAATTTTTAACAGTGTATCAATACACTTGTAACAACAGTATTGTTTAGAATATTTTTTCTGACTATTTTTTGGAGGAGAGGGAGGAGTAGATCACAATATGAACTTTGTTCTGCCTTCTGCTTCATTTAAAGATTAGCAACCATTTTAAAGCAATGTACTTTCATCTTTATATCCCTTTGAAGGAATTTGTAGTTTTTCAAAATTAGTAGAAATTAATGATTACACGTTTTGTATTCTGTATCAGCACAAAGCAGTCCAGTTTTCAATAAAATATGTGCCGACCAAACGGTATAGTGGTTAGCGTGCTAGTTTCTAGACCGCGAGGTTGCGGGTTCGAGTCCCGTGTAAGGCAAACTTGTTTGCAAATGTATGTTGGCTTGTCAAATGACGAATGTTTCGGCGCATTATGACGGCGCCAGATAATCTGAAAACAACCAACCAATAAAAAATGCTGAATGTATGCAATTTGGATTTCAAATAAGTTATATTGCTGCCATGTCTGCTACTACTCTTTATAAACGACAAGTTATGCACTCTAAATTTCATATTATTGTTATTAATTATTATTTATATGTTTACAAGTTAGATGTGAAGTTCATTTAAATTTTAGAAAATGTATGGATTTTCCCCAACTTTAAGGCTTGTTAACGACCCCTAATGAATATTTAAAAATCTGAAATATTCATAAAAGTAATTTTTTGGGCCATAAAACAAAATGGGAGGGTACCTCATAAAAATTTCGTAAGTTATTTTTAAGATACACCCTACTGCTTAAGAGGGTTTCCTCCCAATGATCCCAATTTAGTTCATTGTGTACAAATATTCCAAAGAAAAGAAACGCGGCTACTTTGCGACAAACATTATATTTCATAACTTTTTCTGGCTGACCATTTTATTTGGCGTTTTTTTTTTTTTTTTTTAACGTCTAGTTGCTTTTTGGGACAGATTTCAAAGTTCAATGCATGATATGCAGTATTAGAATTACATTTATTGCTGTTAAAATTTTATATGAATGAGATAATGCAATAAAGATGTACAATAATTTTAATATTTGGGCTATTCTGAAAATAAGGGGAAATTTCTGTCCCTGTGCTTTTACTGGCTTAATATTTATTCTTTTAAGGGAGGATATCAGTATCAAGTAGAAAAAGTTTACATTTAATGTTTTCAGTCTTTATTTAACATATTTATTTATTATTTGTTTTAAAATCCAAAGTATGGGCAATGCAACCTCCATGGAATGTCCCCACACCTGTTTTTTTTAGTGTTAACTGAAGAAATAAACCATAATATTAAATTATATTGTGGAATATTATTATATAAATAATTAACCTATCACAAAGAAATATCAGTTTTAATTTATTTTACCAACTTATTTTAAGCACATAAGTTGTCCCTGGGGTGCTGAGGTAACCGCCATGGAATATTTTTAACTTGATTAAAATTATACTAGATAGCAGTAGAGTCTTCTTTACCAGAGCTGAAGTGAAGCTCAAGCAACCATTTTGTCTGGTGATGTTGTTGGATGTGCATAGTTTTATATTGTTTGTGAAAAAGCTGTCCAATCCTCAAAAATCAGGTGAGTTCTTTTTGTTCTTGTAACCTCCATGTTCAGTAATGTTATTTCTTATTGTGTTAAGCATACTTTTGACGTTAACATTTATCAAATAGCCAACTTTTTCTCGAAAAGCAAAGCCAGTGTATCCTCGTCTCTTAGGTTAGGTTTTGAGCATGGCAATCTACTTTAGGGTTCCATGGGTTGTATTAACCACGGAGATTACAAGCAAAATTAGCAAACTGTTTTTTTTTTTTTTTTAGGAAAGATATTTTCCTTGGTCTTTTTTTGAAGTGATAAGTGTATTCTTTTTGTTAGTAAAATTCTAAGAATAAAATTTAAATTTTGTTATCGATTTTTATTTTTATGTTTTTTTTTACCTCCTCAAATTCCCTTTAATTTCAGAATCGCCAATTTATAAGGTGCGACTTAGTAACCTTTATATTTAATTCCAACAAACCACCAAAGAGAGGATTAATGGTTGCATTAGAGTGAAAGACGACACATATTTTAAAAACAAAATTTAGATGGATTACAATTTGAGTAACTTTTGTTGTGTTTCAGAAAGTTATCGGCACCTTTGAAGTAGATGCCACTCTCACAGAAAATGTTAGAAGGAAAACCTCTTCATGCCATGAATCTTCTAAGATATGTTGCGAATGCACGAATAGATTAATTAGAGACACCTTCAAGGTGCACACTTTTTTTAGTCGAGAAACAGATACAGGGTGTCCAAAGAAGGACTCATTGATTTTAAAATCAAACAACTCAAAAAAAAAATCTCGATAGAAAAACGAAACAAAAAGTATAATTATTTTGAAAGCTGTAAAATTCTGAAATCGAAGTTTCAAAATTATTTACAAAAGTTGCCAAAGGATGGCTGTAGCTTCAAAATTTTAAAAATATGTTATAAATTTGACATCTGCAATCATTCGTTGCAATCACTCGAATTTCCTTTCACGTTTAAACAGTGGAACTGTCTGAAGACTGATTGCTCTGAGCTTTAAAGCACTCTTTATTCATTTACTATAATTCATAAGAAGTACAGCGCCACCTGTTGGCAATTTGTAACTAATTTTCAAAATTAAGTATTCAATTTTCACAGCTTTTAAAATAACTCTACATTTTGTTCCGTTCTTCTATCTTTGTTTTTGAGTTACTTAATTTTAAAATCAGGGAGTCCTTATATATATATATACAAGGACACTCTTTATTTATATATAGATAGATAATGTTAAGTTAAATTGTGCAAATTTTAACAAAAAGCAAAATTTTCATTTCAAAATTTAAAAGTATTGTTTTGTGTTTATTTATAAAAGTTCATTATAATAATTATAAATATTGAAATCAAAGTTACTCAATTTATCAGGATTGTTTTCCCTGTGAGTGATTCGTTATTGTGTCCTCTCCTAAAAAACTCGTATAGTGACAGTTATTTACGATTCTATTACCTCCTGAAACTGGGCTTGCTGATCTGTCAGGCAGATGTGATACAAATACTGGATTCTTCCTAAATTATTTTTTGGTAACCCTCTTAAGCGAAACTCGATTTCCCGATCTCCGTCTGAAGTGAGTAACTATTCAGAGATTTTATTCATTTTGGTCTTCCTGACGAAAATTATCTTCAACTGCTGAGAAGGCTGATCTACTTTCTCAGAGTGACATCTACAAGTAGCTACCCTTTTAACGATGATAGCGCTTCTGAAAGAGTCATTTTCTGTTAGAAAGGATCCAGGAAGAAAATTGTTTTATTCTTAGCTCAGTTAAGAGATAGGAGAGATTTTTTTCGTTTGTTAGAACCCTTATTTGAAGTTAATTTTTTCAATTAAGAACGCTACTTCATTGTCATTTTCTTACAGAAATTGTTAGAGTTTTAATTTTTAGTGAAAAATACACGATTTAAAAGGGTATTGTATTTCTAAATGATTAGAAAGTAAACAATTATTTTTTAATTTAAAAAGTATTTTGTCTTTGTGTTGTCTAGAAAATTATTCAGTTATTTAATCCTTAAGATATTTTTAATATGTCATAATTCAATAAAATAATAAAATATCATTTTCGTATTTAAAGCAAAAATAAAGTGTATTATTTTTTTTTTTACCTTTTAAAATATGTGGATATCGTTTGCCATTTCCCTTTTATTTTAAAATTGCAAATCACTGTTTTGTTTTATTCTTACACTATACTTACAAAGGTAATAAAATTAAATGACTGATTAAGTGATGAGATTTACTATAATTAATTGCAAACTGTTAGCTAATAAATAATACGTATAATTTTATTCAATTAATTATATAATAGTATGTGATTTTATTCAATAAATTATACAATAGTATATGATTTTATTCAATAAATTATATAATAGTATATGATTTTATTCAATAAATTATATAATAGTATATAATTTTATTCAATAATTTATATAATTATACATACTTTTTTAAAGTTTTAACTAATTGTTGCCAATTGAAAGCTAAAAATAGGAGGATCACAAAACATATATACTATGATTTTAATATTATTCCATACGACTGACAGACAAATTGAAAATTACTTAATTACTTTCTATGAAAAGTTTAGTTAATTAAAGCTTCTTAGATTGAAATAAGTTTGATTGTGAAAGCAATTCTCAATCAAATATCATTCAACTTTACTACATTAATCATGCTTTCTTTTGTGCCACATCAAGCCAAGGTACTATACGTGAACAATTCCACGACAATTAATGGCTGAAAAACCTTCCTGTCAGGGATCACCATATGTAATAAAAACCTTGTCTTTGGAGCCATAGAGTTGCTATCATACCAGGTGTTCAGCAAGCTATTCCCTGATTATAAAATTTAATAACTTTAAAACAAAGATGGATAGAAGAATGAAACAAAAAGTAGAATTGATTTGAAAGCTGTAAAAATCTGGAATGGAAGTTTCAAAAATAGTTACAAATGTTGTAACAGAAGGCGCTGTAATTGCAAAATTGTAGAAATTTGGTATAAATTTGCCCTCTGCAATCAATTTTTGCAATCACGCTAACTTCTTTTCATGTTTAAACTGTGGAACTGTCTGAATATCGATTGATCTGAGCATCAAAGCACTCTTTATTCATAAAAACTAAGTGTACAGCGCCACGTGTTGGCAACAAATGTAACGAATTTTGAGAAATTAGCATAAGATTTTTATAGATTTCAAAATAACTATACTTATTTTTCATTCTTCTATCGTTCTTTGTTTTTGAGTTCTTTAATTTTAAAATTAGGGAGTCCCTCTCCGGACACCCTGTATTATAAAGCACTTACGGTTGAATCAACTACAACCATTAAGCTAAGAACTGTAATCCTACAATTCTTATTGAGAATTTCAAACTGACGTATGAAATATGTTTGTTACATTTATGGTTTGGCTTTGAATTTTGGTATGGGAATTATTAAGACGAGACCTTTCGTTTTACATAAAACTCGTGTCGTTTGTAGTTTAAAATCTCACTAGGTTTATGTAGTACGGAATATAGAAATATTTTTTCACATTTAATGACGGTAAATAGCAACTCTCTAAAAAATAAGTTATCTTTTAGTTAAGATCGCAATAGGTTCAAAAGAATTCAAAAGTTGAAAGCAGAAAAGTTGATTGTTTTGTTTTACTGGCATTCACATTTTTATGAGAATATCAAAACGGAAAAAAAATACTTATCGTGTTTACATGGAAAATTTTCATGTACTATACACTCAGAATGTAAGTACCTAAAAGTCCATTGACCCTTTTGTATTGTAATCTTTCTATTCTCAATAAAAAACATCCATTATGTATTTCCATGATTGTTAAATAAATTTTTTTAACGTTTGTGTAGAATCCCAATTTCAATGGTTGGTATGAAATCCATTTTTTTTGTTTATCTTCACAGAAAAGCATACAAAAGAACAAACGCAAGTATTATATTTTTGTCCTGTGTTTTCATTTCTTCCTTGGTTCTCCAAGCTATTTTGCTGTTTTTGCATCGTAGCAATTTAAGAAGTCTGCATTGCATTTTTGGATTTGATGGTTGTAGCTTACTTTAATGCAAGTAATATTGCTTTCTATGAACGAACGTCAACAATGTTATCCCGTCTTGTGAGAGATTCTTGCATCTAGTTTGACAGAAAGAGGATATACACATCGCAAACAAATCCAGATCTTTTCCTGCCTGCAATAATGTGACAATCCTAACACTATTCAGTAGTCGTATATTTCATGGTAGAGATATTATTTTAAAATTGCAATATATAAAATAATGACATGGCTGAACTGATCCCGAGGACGGGAAGAATTTAATAAGACCGATATAACGAAAAAGGGCTATCTGTAGAAGCATTCCTACTGAAACAATATTTTACGCCTGCTTTTTTTGTGTTGTTATTTGTATTCTCCAGATCTGATAAGTGGAAATGTCGTTGAGTGCTGTACACTGTAGATTAATGAAGGATATACGAAAACAATATTCCGGTTTTAGGGTTTATTTGTATGTTTACCCACACATTTTTTGTAACTAAGTTTAGGAAGACGCATCCATTACCTACCATTTAAATCGTTTTTTTTTTAAATTCAATTTTGAATGTTTTAAAAAATACTAAAAAGTTATTTTTCTGGAAAATAGTTAAAGTCCTTTTAAAATAGAATGCAAGTGATATTGCAGGTTCATTTATTATTATCAAAATATATGTTGTTTTGAAATGCAATATAGTTCTTTCATTTTTAATTAGTAATATTATTTTAGGTAAATTAGTAATGTTACTTTTTAAATTTTTTTTACAACAGCCCCTTTTCTTTATTGATAAAATTGCTTTATTTAATTTATTAGTAAAATATTTTTTTTTAAATTTATTTTGATAAATAAACTAAGCATTAAAAACTCAAAGTAGAGTAATGATTTAAAAAACAACAACAACAACTTTGTATTCAATTCAATGTTAGAAAGAGAAAGAAACAATAAAATAAATTACATTAAGTTGAAAATTAGGGGGAATAAACCTAATTAGAACTAAATTTCAAAAAATTTGAAAAAAAGTGTATTTGATTTTTTTTAGTATATTTTTAAGAGTTTTACATGAAAACTTTACTTTTATATAATCAAATACTCTAAATGGTAGAATAACTATTTAAATAAAAAGTTATGTATTTAAAAAATTTAATTAGATTATTGAATTTACCAGAAAATCATTTTATTAAAACTTTCTTAGAGTATAGCGAAAAGCAATACCACGTTCAATTTTTCTCTTTTAACAACAAAAAACTGATTTAAAGCCATTTTATTGTCATTTTTTTACTAATCTCTTGTAAAGCTAAAATTCAAAATTACATACGACGTACCATGTTTAAAAAAAATTAATCATCTTCTTTTTTCATTAAGTTACACAATTGACCTCAATTATATTTTTCTATTTCTCATTTAGTTTTTAGATTTAATTTAAGAAAGAGATTTAAAAGTGGTTTCGTAATTTTGTTCACAGCTGCAAAAAAGAATAAAAAACATTTCATTGTTCAATACATGTAAAGACAAACCTATTTTAGTATCGCCTTTTAATTTAATATTCCTTTTTAAAGCCCGTCTTCTATTTTTTTTATCACTTTACCGACCCTCGCTTTCATTCAATAACTTTCCTTCTTTACGACAGTCTTGTGAGTTAATTTATATTCAAAAACCTAATCTGTGTACTGGGAACTCGCATTATTGCTCGACATTGCGTCATACTGTTTTAGTTTTCCACAGTCTAGGTATTTTCATTTCTGCTGAGCTAGATTCGAATCCACGATTTATCCTATACTTTGATCCACACGCACGTATCAAATTATTAAACTCTAAAGGAATTCATATGGTCTTGCAAACCATAAAAAGATAATGAAATATTTCTTGAGAAAAGATGTAAAAAATCAAGCAATCGGATTTCAAAGCAACAGCTGTCTTTACTAATCTAATGTTAACTACAGCCTTCCATTTGCAAAAATGTTGGCTTCACTAAATTGATTGCAAGAGAATTATTTATATAGAGGAGACTGATCATAAGTGGGATATTTTAATATATAGTAGAACTGTAAAAATGAAACTTAAACACTCAAACAACAAAATTATTGCATATAATTTTATTTCTTCAGCTGTAATAATTTAGAAAATAGGTGATTTTCACAGAGTTCTAAATTTGTCCCATTCAAACTCGATATTAGGAATAAATTGGAAACTAATGAAAAGATTATAATCAATATTGAATACTCATGTTCAATATTTTTTAAATTAAGATTTAACAGCTATTATAACATCAAAAATCATAAACACGCCTGGACATTTTTAAATGTACAACTTTTGTTTGGGAAACTTCCTAACAAAGTCTTTCAGTATAACATATAAAAATTTCTTCAAAATGATTATATTATGAATTTAAAAAAGTAATTAAATTATTATCATAATTCAGTTAATAAAATACTTTTCCAGATGATAAAAATTATTGAAACTTATTTCTTTTATGTATAAATATTAACATATAATAAATACCTCATTACCTTATTCACAAGCATATAATTTAACCCTTGGTTAGTCGTGAGACTTTTTGCCTCGCGGTTAGTCGCGTTGGGGACAAAATTCCCCCAAATTCAAATGTTCGTGTATACCATTAAATTCGTGACCAAATATCAAAGTATTTGAGTAATTTAATTAAAAACACAACATTGCTGAACAGAATAAAGTTTTTTTTTTTTTTTTTTTTTTAAATAACTTGAAAAAACTGTAAGAAGGCTTTAATCATGCGCTGCCATCTATTGAGAAATTGAAATTGTGGGAGACATTTGTCAACCACGCGACTAACCAAGGGTTAAGAGTCTCCGATAGTATTTAACCCAATCAAAAAATTCTATTCATCACCGGCACACTTCTTATGATGGTATAATTTCCATCTTTGATAGAAATCAACAAAGTAAAAAAAAAATTTGACTTCAATCATGTTCTTTATCCATATTAATTTCTGCATATATAGGTGGATTCAAAGGGATTGTACCAATTACAAACAACTTTTAGAGTTTAATGAACAATGATACAAGAAAATGATTTAGACAGGGTAGTAGAAATACGTACGTTCTTCTATATTGAATTTACACACATTTTTAAATCAAAATCTTCCAATCATCTACCATTTTGGAACTCAAGATGCCGTATTCTGAAATCTAGATTTCCTTATATAACATAGAACCTTATTATACAGAGCCACTCGAGTGACAATAGTGCTCCATCGCTTCAGTCTCTCAGACAGGCCACTCGAAGCGAAACGTGTAATCCTATGGAGCTTATTATACTAAGCCACTGCTGTGGCTGGAGGTTGCGTTTGTCGCTTGTGGCGCTCAGACTCTATCAGCGAAACATGCAATCCTATGGAGCTTAATATACTGAGCCTCAGCAGTGGCCAGAAGCGGTGGCGCGGGTTCGCCATTCAAGTGGCTCCGTACAATAAGGCCCGTAGTGTTATTTCTTTTAAATTGTGATTTATAAAAGAGTTGTTTTTGAACTTTCATGCCTGGAAACAATTCATAATCTGAAACTGCATATATCGAATTCTCAGGCACCGGTAACTTCAGGAAGTGCTTTAGTATGTATGGCACTAAATGTAATCCTATGGAGCTTATCGAATTGAATACATACTATCCGTATCGATACATATTTCCGTACTTACATAAATCGAATACATACTATCCGTATAGCTAAAGGTAGTAAAACTTATTAAGCATTACATAAAGCTTTGAGATTAATGTGTATTGTAAATGTAATATTTTTATAATTGTTAATTAAATAGTTATAGTTGTTTGTAAACAGTAAAATCAGCTTGAATCTCATTGTATTTGTTGCGATCATTCTAAATGTAGTTTACATGTGCAAATTTACTTATGACCAAACTCACTAAATAGTTTTAGCTGTAGACCTGGTTAAAATTTTGGACCTAAACAAAAAAATCAGGATGAGACTGAGAAGAAGAATAAAATTCCGGTGACTTGGGTGATTTGTTAAGGATTTTTTCTTCACCATGTCCCCTTGTTCATTGTTAATACTTATATGGTTATTTTGCATCTACTCCTCCGGGGAGACACGATGTCAAAAGCTAAAGGTTCTAGCTATAATAGAAGCTAAGGTGTGAGGGATCAAAAAAAGATCTAATTTTGGTCCATATAATGCATACTTTTAGGTTCTGCCACATTGACATGGGACTTGACAGCGGAGCACTGCCGCGTTCCCTGAAAAAAAAATGAAAATGCCACTTTCGAAATTATCTCTCCTGCTTTTAATTAAATAAGGGTTTGATAGGAAATGCTTTTTAATTTTAAATATTCCAACTAATAATTAAAAAATATTTATCTAATATGTTTATTGATTGGTTTTTTTGGTCAATTAAGCTTATTTCTCTAATGCAGCTTTCGTCTGCTCTGACGAAAAGATAATTGGTTCCTTAAACTGAAATAGTAAATGGTAAACTAAAAGGCCTTTCTTTGAAACACAAGAGAATAAATCTTTTTAGATATCAACGCGAAAAGAACATTTTAAGATTTCAAGAGAAGTCGGCCCTAATATTAATTTGAATTGTTTCTAATAAAAGACTTGTGTTTTCTTTTTAAACTTTCTCTTTAACTTTCTGTTTAATAAAATAACAAATTAATTCCCAAATTAATTAAATGCTTCCAAACATCTCGAACATTTTGCGAAAAAATATTTAGTATCTAAATAACGAAAATTACTTTTTATGTCAGAAAAAATATTATACATGAATTACATTTCTATTAGAAGGGTTTTCAGGTCGATAGGACTTTTGTTGAATATTAATAAAGTAACATATTACTCTCAGCAGATCTTATATATATTTGAATAAGTAAGATTTTCTAAAACAATACCTTCTTTTTCTTCAATCTGTTTATTCATTCTTTTGGAATTTTCCCCATTTCATGTTACAAGAAAACTCTCGGTGGATCTTTGCTATTATCAACAATAATTTTTTGCTCAAGATTTGGGTTTTTATCACCGTTTGGATCGTTTATCATTTTCTCTAGGTTAATTGGGCATCAGCAGTAAATTACAGAAAGGTATTACAGCTCTGATTTTTCTTTGGAGACTCCGAAAAGTTTTTAAGTAGAGAAAAAGTAAACTCTTCTATTTTATAATTTTACTCAGAAAGTTTGAAATTTTTTTTTAAAATAAATATTTTGGTAGATTTAAGCATTATTTTTGTGATGCAAAGAATTATATATTTTCTATTTTTGAATCCTTTCTATTAACTTCGATTTTGTATGTGTATGTTCATGGGTGTGTATGTCGATGGCGGGAAATGTGCGGAGACCTAATTAATCCCCTTGCCTCATCCAATCGGTCTGAAACTTGGCATATATATAATCGCTGTTGATGACAATGCATTCTATCAAATTCTGGGGGCTGTCTCTGTCACTAAAAAGTGTCTTTTATGGAATACTAATAAACCGACTTGATGTGCCAATCGCCAATGAAATAGCATTTAACCGTTCATTGAAGAAATTCTTTCCTGTTGCCAACATTGTTTTAATAAATAAATAATAATTTTTTTTAATCAGAATAAATAATAGATATTCGGATGTCAATGCATAAATTCACATTCATTTTTAATGAAGAAGATTTTAAAAGTAGTTTACCACATATTTTGCTGATATGCGGATTTTGATCACCAACATATTTTGCATATTTTTCACCGCATATTTTGAAACACCAAGCGATGGCAACAGAAACGCCTCTTTATAAAAATTAGCAATGCATATAACGGATTGATATTAAAAAGATTGTTTTTATGAATTATATTATTTTATATGAATGACATATTGATTTTCTTTTTTTTTTTTATATTATAATATAATTGAATTGTATTGTTATATTAAACATATCGTAAATTACAACTACTGTATTTAATAAAATTTTGAAATTTAAAAATGCATACAATCGTTAAATATGGTTTCAACTTTTAGGTATATTAAATGGTAGACCTTAATATAGAATGAATGATGAGTGGAAAAAAACAACTTCAAAAGGTATCATAAAGAAATTTAAACATGATCTACGAGTGAATTATTTACGTGCAACTAATAAATTTTGTGCTAAAACAGTTAGACGCGAACATTCGACTGAAGAACGAAGCACGTTCAATTTAAACAGTGTTGTGAGTATTTTATTACTGAACTAATTTGTATAATTCACCATGGTCAATATGAACTTAGTTAAAAATGTGTGTTATATATTGTAAAATTTTTAAATGTGGTAAAGGGAAAAAATTGATTTCTGAGATAATGATCAATAAAAGATTGATTTAGGTAACTCTTTAGTTAGACCACAATAAATTTAAAATGTAGTGTTGAAGTTAGCTCTCCACCAAAACTCAGGAGACTTGGTGTAGTATCCTAACTAAACAAAACTTAAATTAAAGGTTTATAATAAATTGTTGATGCAAATTTCAATTCGTGGACATTTATTCAAATATAATAAAGAGATTCACTATAATAAGTCGATGAAATATTAGTAATATTTGATCCCTGTAAAAAATCTTTATATAAACTTATAAGGAAATAATGCCTTTTCTGCAATTTACATTGGATCTTAACACTAATTGAGAACCACATTTCGAATTATTATGCTCTTGCGTAAAATTCGTACATCAATGAATTTGTTTTTATTTGAAACTTCTATAATAAATATTGTGCTTTCTTTTTCTGAATTGTTCCTTTCTATTCTATTGCCTTATGATGATTTCATTTTTACCTTAAGGTTCATTACTTTCTATGTGTTTTTAAATACTTTTATTAATGAAACATTGTTATAAAATAATAATGTTAGGAGGTTTTAAGTATCATAACGCCACTGTAACCTCTTTGTGATTCATTAATTATTTTGTGGTAAGATCATTTTTACTTTCAATTACCCATATGTATTATACATAGGGTAATGAAAGTATAGCATTCGGTCCAAAAAAAAATTTCGATTTTTTTTTTTGCATTTCTCTACGTTTTGGAACACCCTGATTTTAAAAAAGTGATCTAGAAAATATGTCTGTCTGTATGTGTGTCTATGGTCAGCATAACTACTGAATAAATTGACCAACGATGTTTAAATTTGGTATGCGGGTTGCTGGTGGCCATGGAACCTACCATTAAGGTTTTCGTCAAAATCGCGCATGCACATAAGGTAGCTGCCATTGAAAAAATCATGTTTTTCAACGATTGCTAAAAAACGGCTCCAACGATTTTGATAAAAATTGCTATGCTAATGCCTCTTAAGGTGTTATAAACATCCCCACCTCCAAAATTTACACAAAAATGCTTTAATGGCGTAAAAGGTTGAAAAATGAATGCCTTCAACACAGAGTTCTCTATCCTTGAGTAGACCTCATCAACTATCGTTTTTCTTCTCCCTCCAATTTCACTTATAATAAAGGATAATATAAGGATTATCGAAAAGTGCATCGCCAAAATCCCAATTTCGGCGATTTTTTTCTTCTTTCTTTTTTTTAAAGACCCATACAAGAATTATCGCAAAAAATAATACATACTGGCATGTAATTGAAAGTTGTACAATGTTCCACACCCCTAGTTTTCTTAAGCAATGAGGAAAATATCATCTAAAGCTTTCCTTTTAAAGAACTTGGGAATTTAAATAAACTTTATTTTTCGGATGCGTAAAACAATCATTATGGACTTAAATGATTTATGCTAACATTATTTAGCCTTACATTTACTTATTTATAATTTGCTCAGAATTAAATTCTACTTTTTACTGTATGATCATTTGATCATCCCCGTTTAAGAGCCTTCTATTCTCATTAGTAGTCATCATTTCTATTTTATGATTTTATGGGCTAAATAATAATTATTTTTATGGCATAATCTTATTTGTTTCACATCTTTTTTCTCCATGATTAAATAATACCATACAATCTTTTTCTTTTGGTAGAGTTTTAAGAATAAACATAGTGTAGTTACGTAAAAATTATTTGCAATTCCATATTAATACCTCCTTTATTTCAATATTGTCATTTTCATACGAATCGATTGAAAATATATTTAAAAATATAAAATTATAATTTTTTTTAAATATGACAGTTGAATATTTAGCATGAAATTATCTGCAAGAATCATTGTTTCATTCTAACTTTGCTTACACTTATCTTTTTGCAGAGTTTTAGGATTGACATATTGGTATTGGAAGAAATATTTATAATTATAACTATATCTATTATAATTTAATTGCACTGTAATTTTATATAAATTGAGTTAAAGTATTGTTAAAATACAAAACTATTTATTTTTTTATGAAATTTAATAGAAAAAAATTGAAAACTCGACAGAAACATGTTTGTTTTAAGCGGGTTTTTTTTTTCGAAGAAGGGATCCTTACAACATATCTTCTTGCTGGGATTTGGAATTGACATAGCGGTATTTATTCGGAGAGCGGAAAAACATTCATCATGCATTAGTTGTCAAAAACCCTTACTGTAACCATAAGTTGTTCAATCATGGAGGTCAAGACATGGAATCGATTCCTTAACCCTGTCTGTCGTTGACGTAATTAATAGCTGTTATCGCTATCTCGTGTCGTCCTCTGATTGGATAAGGAGCTTCACCCGTCTGACAGGAAAAATGAGTAGGAAAAGTAAATCGATAAGCACTTCCAAAGATAACATTCCCTGGTTGTCTTAACATGTCCAAAGGATGAAGAGAGACATTCATAATTCTAATGTCTTATCCAGGGTGGCATGTGTATAGTTGAGGACAACCTTACCTGACATTGGTGGATATACTGTAGGAGGGATCTTTTCGCGTAAATATATAGTTCTGAAAAAAAGGTACCTTTTATGGTAATAATATATTGCGCAGATACTTTTGTACTAAACTTAAAAATATGTAGCAAGCAAAAAGAAAATTAATACTTCTGAGTTTAAATTTTAATTCCTTTATTACATTTGAGACCAGGGATATCAGAGTTTTGACAAATCGTGTGACTTTGGGTCGAGATCTTTCCTTGACATCACTTACGTATTTGGTTAATCCCAATTGGCCTCCAAATATTCCTTTCGAGAATCGAATTTTGATTTAGTAACCGCTTTCCAACCAGACACACATTCATAAATCTTTCTTACTTTTAATATATTTATAATCCCTTACAATAGAAGAAGTTATCTTTAACCCCTAGAAAGAAGCTGCTTTCAACGGTAGAGAAATCTTGACTCTGTTGGAAAACCATGTCCATTTCCCCCTCTCTGCAAAAAGAGCTTCAAAGCCTTATTACACTTAGCCACTCGAGTGGCAAACGCTCGCCACCACTTCTGGCCACTGCTGTGGCTCAATATAGTAAACCCCATAGGATAGTATGTTTCTCTTAGAGTCTGAGCGCCCCGAGTGACACACGCAACCTCTAGCAACGTCAGTGGCCCAGTATAATAAGCTCCATAGAACTACATGTTTCGCTTCGAGTGGCTTGTCTGAGCGACTCAAGCTGTGGCGCGTTTTTGCCACTCGAGTGGCTCTGTTTAATAAGGCCCTTATATTTACCCACTTTGAGCTCTGTAACTACTAGAAGACTATAGAAAGTTGGACTTCGCATTTCGTTATCGAAATTGCACACTGGTGTGTTTTTATAACGAGAGAATATTCAGGTTT